>OX421897.1:70774154-71432411 GCA_949128065.1 Beris chalybata | reverse complement strand
GTGCTTCGTGTGCTGCTTGTTGTTAGTGTTTTGTGTGTGGCTTTTTGTTAGTGTTTTGTGTGCTGCCTGTTGTTGGTGCTTCGTGTGCTGCTTGTTGTTAGTGTTTTGTGAGTTGCTTGTTGTTAGTGTTTCGTGTGTTGCTTGTTGTTCCAACTTTTATTGTCTTTTAGTGATAATTTGGAACTTTTAACTATTTTTTTATATAACACTTTTGACTTTTTTTTTTAAAAAAAACAGGGCGTTTTATTTTTATTATTGTTGTAAAATTCAAGTATTTTTCCGTTATTGAAAAACGGTGCGGATTATTTCGGTATTCGACCATTTCTTTTTTTTTAAAAGGTTTCTATTATTATTTTGAGAATTGCGATTTCAAAATTTGGAATATAAAATTTGAATGTGCCGCTACAATATATTAATAAGTACATACATATGTTCATATTATGGAGTCACATAACTGAACAATTTTTGTACAATAATTTGTTTGCCCCCAACTTTTCGCAATTGCAATACTAGTACGCCATTGCTATCGAAAACTAACACATGTTTAAACAACTTTTTTCGGGCTTCACTTTTGGTTACCCGTATGCCATCTCTATTATACTCTAAGGTCGTATGCAATGTGTACAGCGCCTAAGGGTTCCCACACACCGACGCGAAATATACGCTGCAGTGGCGGTAACGGAAAACTCGCATTTGCTGCGATTGCGAAATTCGTCCATATGCCCCCATTAAAGCGTTTTCAATGGCGAAGAAATTCGCTCTCTAATACCGTAGATACACTGCTTGTATACAAATGATGATATCGTCAATATCACTATTGTATCACCCAATAAAGCGCATATAGTACGTCAACGAGTTGATATTAACGTAGTAGCAAAAGTCTTTCCTTGGATACAAATTAGATAATTCGAGCTGATATAGCCTACTTTTAACTACCATCAGCGCCATCTGTTACTAAAATCAACTGAAATTTGAGTGAATGACAGTTGCGCATTTTGATATTCTGCCAAAATTAATTTTTTTTGAGAGTTTAATAACTTTTTTGTGTTGTGTGATGGTCTACTTTGTACATATCTTTATTGGCAATGAAAGTACGCCGGAACATCATAGGCACGAATATCTAGCAGTCGAATCTACGATTGATATACACTTGAAATCTTGTCTTTGCTAAATGTCAAAGTATAACATGTGTATCATGGTATCTTGTATCGCATATCATGATTTCAATAACATGATTTGTATACAAGCAGTGTATCCATGGTATAATGCTATGTTCAGAGACTATGCGTCTTAAACACATTTAAGAATGCAAAATTAACGTCTCAAAAAAGTAGTGTTGACCCTAGGCAAAAAAGTAGTGTTCACACTAGGCAACTGGTTTTATTTTGATACCTGGAGTCTGTCCAATGTTCAGCTATAGCTGCTATTTAGCTGCTTTTGTGTCTCGGCTAAGTACCGGAATGACAGTTCTGTCTGAAGTCTGTCAATGTCAATGTTCAGCTATAGCTGCTATATAGCTGCTTTTGTGTCTCGGCTATGGAAAATTTAGATTGAAGATTGCAGATTAAAGACAAAAGACGAGAGATAAAAGATAAAAAATTAGAAAAAATTAGAAAATATTAGAAAAAATTAGAAAATATTAGAAAAAATTAGAAAAAATTAGAAAAAATGATAAGAAAACTATCATTTCTCAATGATAAAAAATGATGAAAAATGATAAGAATTGATAAAAATTATAGAAAATGATAAGATATGATAAAAATGATGAAAAAGTGATAAAAAATTGTAAAAAGTGATAAAAAATGATAAGTTTTAAAAAATGGTAAAACAAATTAAAAAATGATAACAAATTATAAAAAATTATAACAAATGATTAAGAAATGATAATAAATGAAAAAAATTATAAAAAATGTTAAAAAATGATAAAAAAAATTATAAAAAATGATAAAAAATGATAAAAAATAATAAAGAATGATAGAAAATGATATAAAATGATAAAAAATAAAAAAATGGTAAAAAATAAAAAAAATGCTAAAAAAATGGTAAGAAATTATAAAAAATTTAAAAATAAAAAATAAAAAATGATAACAAATGATCAAAAATGGTAAAACATGACAAAAAATTGTAAAAATTATTATACGTGAAAGAAAATGATGATGCGGTGTTTCTTATAAAAAGATCGATTGGTAGGAGGTAGAGTAGCACGTTTAGAGCATTGGCCAGGCATGACCGTATAGCACCTGTGATGCCTAATGCTGCGCTTCGCTGAACTCGACTGAGTTTAATTATGTTATAGTCCCCTATGTGATATTAAACTCTTTCAATATAAAACCACACATTTTGGAATATTACTTTCAAAAATTTGATGCAAATGTGCAAATGCAAATGCAAATGTCTTGCAAGGGTGCTTCAATTGATGAACCTATCAATCCAATAGGTGCAATCACACAATATACAATATGATAAAAAATCAAAGAAAATTATAAAATATGATAAAAAATGATAAAAAGTGATAAAAGATTATAAAACATGAATAAAAAATTAAAAAAAATGTTAATAAAAATGATAACAAATAAAGAATTGAAGATTATAAATTGAAAATAGGAGATAGATTTAAGAAAGGACTGAAATTCTGAATTTTTTGTTTTGTCGATTTGTAGCCGTATTTTGCATTTCAATAATAAGCGTAAGCTGTAAAAAATTATAGCTTGTCCCAGTTTTTTTTTAAGAGCTACTCACACTGACGGAGTTCTCGAAATTCAGTCGTTCTCACCCATACACCATTATTTATTTATTTTTTTTTTTTTTGTGGTAGATAGAACGAACAAAGCCAAAGGCAGCTTTACGCAGTCATCCAGAAATGTTCGTCAAATCTGAATTTCCCGTAGCCCGCAAAATTGAGAAGTGACTTTTGTATCTCTAATATATCGAATGATTACTTGATCTGACTGGACTGAATTAAAAATCGTTTTTAGTTATTCGCTGCGTCGTATGCACGAATACGAACGCTTTCTGGAAAATTTGAAATTTATTTAAAACTCAAACTGACGCAGAGAGTGAATAGTTATCTGACTTGATGATTTATTGGAGGCGTCAAGCTGCGCCGTGCTGCCGCATTTTACTTTGTATCTGACTCAAGCATTAGTGTGGCTTACCGTCTGTCAAACAAATAAAAATGACTTAGTATTTATGGATATACTATTTAAAATGAATACATGCAAGAGTATATTATGGTAATAAATTTGCATTGACAGAAGTGAAAAAATCAAGCAAATAAGAAAGTTCGAAATTTTATCTGCGATGTTTCTACTCTAACGCGCTCCTTTTCAATGTCCAAAGGTGGTGTAATCACGGTTTTTGTTCGCTGTCCCTTTCTTACACATGGCTGTGGAAAAGGTGTAGAGTTTCGATTAGTTTTCTACGGGTATGGTCTGCCTGTTGGGCCCAGCAGGCAAAGTTTTGTATACTATACAAGAGAAATTACCGTAAAATGGCCGGATAATGCACACGACCGAACGAATTTTCCGATACGAATTTTCGTTTTTCTGCTTAATGTAAAATTTTCTGATTTCAGAAAATTGGTTTAAATCGTTAATAATAGCATTTTTAAGAATATCATAATAGAAAATTTCAATAGATTTGGATTTTGATTGATAATATTCAATAAAAGTCAGTTTGTCGGTACGAATATTTTTAGTCGTACGATGGATTGATTAATTTTTCTTTTTATTATCAATTAAAACTACAAATTCCTGGAGATTTTCTTTCATAATATTTTTGAATATGCTATAATTTACAATAATAAGTAATTTTTCAATAACTTAAGATTTCTCAATAGGTCGAAAAACGAAAAATCGGATCGGAAAATTCGTTCGGTCGTATGCTTAGAGTATAATAGAGATGGCACTCTCATATCAAAAAATATTCAATTTTTGAAGCCCACTACACCATCAACAAAACTCTCGTACGTACACGTACATTTCTGACGCCACATTAAAATTTTCTTCTTTTTTTCAATGCATCTTCGAAAAATGTACAGGCTGATTAATAAGTCATTCTCACAAAACTCAAAACTCTGTTAAACACTTAAATCGTTATTGGATTCGGAAAAATTGTTATACATACTCACCAATCCTTTAATTCCACAAAAGTATTTGGCAGAAAAAAAAACTCACCAAGTAATAGTTTTCATGAACTTACTCGAAAATAAATTCACCTCTTGGTATAAATATTTGTGTCACCCTTTCATGTTAGCGGCCATTACACTAGTCGGGACTGCCAACTCAAAGAGAGAGAAAGAGAGTTTATTCCCTTTAAAATTTCCTTTCTTTCATTTATAACCATTGCCGCTTCAGTAGATCTTTTCTTCAATAAAAATAAATTGTTTACTAAATACAGTCTTATTAACTTTGATTATTCCTCAGTTATTCAAAACTATGGGATCTTAAAAGAAAATTTGAAAAGCTTCATATGTGTAAATATTTCCCTAAAATTTCCTTTGTGGAAGAAAAACCATATTACGGTACATATGGCAGCACTGGGTTTCGAAATCTCGACTTGACAGTTCCCAATCAAGAAAATGTAAACAACTCTGTTGTTTCCATAGTTTCTTTAGATTTCGTTAGTTAATTACAATCCGTTGACACTGAATTTTTCAAATCTATTTGGAAATGATTGAATTATTCAGTACATAAAAGGATCTGGAAATCAGTGATAGTTTTAATTTATAAAAATGCAAAGTTCAGTGCAGTGAGTTACAAAGTGTAATTACTTTTTGGTAGACCATCTCCTTAAGAGTGAATTCACGCAAAAGCTAATTAATTTCTTAGACGGTGTTATGTTTAGGTAAGGTCTCGAGTTACATGTCAAGATTAACGTAACTTTTCATTTAAAAGATTCGCGTTTTGTTCATTGAAGTCGGATTTTGTAGGTAAGAATGTTCGAATTTGCCAGAGTCGTGCGCGAGGGATTTTCGGGTTATCGAAAGTTATATGCGAAAATTTGTTAAAATTTGAATATAAATTCGCATGGTGATCATATATTTAATTCATGATGTGTTGAACGAATCAATATTTACATATATGTATGCGATAAGTGAAAAATTGAGTGAAAATTGATGTTTTAGTATTTTAATGTAACATAATAATTACCTAATTTATTATATGTTACTTGTTTTTCCGTTTATTTTTATCGGCCGTGATGTGCCATTGACGATGAGTTTATCGTTGTTGGTATTTTGTGTGTTGCTTGTTGTTGGTGCTTCGTGTGCTGCTTGTTGTTAGTGTTTTGTGTGTGGCTTTTTGTTAGTGTTTTGTGTGCTGCCTGTTGTTGGTGCTTCGTGTGCTGCTTGTTGTTAGTGTTTTGTGAGTTGCTTGTTGTTAGTGTTTCGTGTGTTGCTTGTTGTTCTAACTTTTATTGTCTTTTAGTGATAATTTGGAACTTTTAACTATTTTTTTATATAACACTTTTGACTTTTTTTTTTAAAAAAAACAGGGCGTTTTATTTTTATTATTGTTGTAAAATTCAAGTATTTTTCCGTTATTGAAAAACGGTGCGGATTATTTCGGTATTCGACCATTTCTTTTTTTTTAAAAGGTTTCTATTATTATTTTGAGAATTGCGATTTCAAAATTTGGAATATAAAATTTGAATGTGCCGCTACAATATATTAATAAGTACATACATATGTTCATATTATGGAGTCACATAACTGAACAATTTTTGTACAATAATTTGTTTGCCCCCAACTTTTCGCAATTGCAATACTAGTACGCCATTGCTATCGAAAACTAACACATGTTTAAACAACTTTTTTCGGGCTTCACTTTTGGTTACCCGTATGCCATCTCTATTATACTCTAAGGTCGTATGCAATGTGTACAGCGCCTAAGGGTTCCCACACACCGACGCGAAATATACGCTGCAGTGGCGGTAACGGAAAACTCGCATTTGCTGCGATTGCGAAATTCGTCCATATGCCCCCATTAAAGCGTTTTCAATGGCGAAGAAATTCGCTCTCTAATACCGTAGATACACTGCTTGTATACAAATGATGATATCGTCAATATCACCATTGTATCACCCAATAAAGCGCATATAGTACGTCAACGAGTTGATATTAACGTAGTAGCAAAAGTCTTTCCTTGGATACAAATTAGATAATTCGAGCTGATATAGCCTACTTTTAACTACCATCAGCGCCATCTGTTACTAAAATCAACTGAAATTTGAGTGAATGACAGTTGCGCATTTTGATATTCTGCCAAAATTAAATTTTTTTGAGAGTTTAATAACTTTTTTGTGTTGTGTGATGGTCTACTTTGTACATATCTTTATTGGCAATGAAAGTACGCCGGAACATCATAGGCACGAATATCTAGCAGTCGAATCTACGATTGATATACACTTGAAATCTTGTCTTTGCTAAATGTCAAAGTATAACATGTGTATCATGGTATCTTGTATCGCATATCATGATTTCAATAACATGATTTGTATACAAGCAGTGTATCCATGGTATAATGCTATGTTCAGAGACTATGCGTCTTAAACACATTTAAGAATGCAAAATTAACGTCTCAAAAAAGTAGTGTTGACCCTAGGCAAAAAAGTAGTGTTCACACTAGGCAACTGGTTTTATTTTGATACCTGGAGTCTGTCCAATGTTCAGCTATAGCTGCTATTTAGCTGCTTTTGTGTCTCGGCTAAGTACCGGAATGACAGTTCTGTCTGAAGTCTGTCCAATGTTCAGCTATAGCTGCTATATAGCTGCTTTTGTGTCTCGGCTATGGAAAATTTAGATTGAAGATTGCAGATTAAAGACAAAAGACGAGAGATAAAAGATAAAAAATTAGAAGAAATTAGAAAATATTAGAAAAAATTAGAAAATATTAGAAAAAATTAGAAAAAATTAGAAAAAATGATAAGAAAACTATCATTTCTCAATGATAAAAAATGATGAAAAATGATAAGAATTGATAAAAATTATAGAAAATGATAAGATATGATAAAAATGATGAAAAAGTGATAAAAAATTGTAAAAAGTGATAAAAAATGATAAGTTTTAAAAAATGGTAAAACAAATTAAAAAATGATAACAAATTATAAAAAATTATAACAAATGATTAAGAAATGATAAGAAATGATAATAAATGAAAAAAATTATAAAAAATGTTAAAAAATGATAAAAAAAATTATAAAAAATGATAACAAATGATAAAAAATAATAAAGAATGATAGAAAATGATATAAAATGATAAAAAATAAAAAAATGGTAAAAAATAAAAAAAAAATGCTAAAAAAATGGTAAGAAATTATAAAAAATTTAAAAATAAAAATAGAAAAATGATAACAAATGATCAAAAATGGTAAAAAATGACAAAAAATTGTAAAAATTATTATACGTGAAAAAAAATGATGATGCGGTGTTTCTTATATAAAGATCGATTGGTAGGAGGTAGAGTAGCACGTTTAGAGCATTGGCCAGGCATGACCGTATAGCACCTGTGATGCCTAATGCTGCGCTTCGCTGAACTCGACTGAGTTTAATTATGTTATAGTCCCCTATGTGATATTAAACTCTTTCAATATAAAACCACACATTTTGGAATATTACTTTCAAAAATTTGATGCAAATGTGCAAATGCAAATGCAAATGTCTTGCAAGGGTGCTTCAATTGATGAACCTATCAATCCAATAGGTGCAAGCACACAATATACAATATGATAAAAAATCAAAGAAAATTATAAAATATGATAAAAAATGATAAAAAGTGATAAAAGATTATAAAACATGAAAAAAAAAATTAAAAAAAATGTTAATAAAAATGATAACAAATAAAGAATTGAAGATTATAAATTGAAAATAGGAGATAGATTTAAGAAAGGACTGAAATTCTGAATTTTTTGTTTTGTTTTTTGTGTTTTGTAGCCGTATTTTGCATTTCAATAATAAGCGTAAGCTGTACAAAATTATAGCTTGTCCCAGTTTTTTTTTAAGAGCTACTCACACTGACGGAGTTCTCGAAATTCAGTCGTTCTCACCCATACACCATTATTTATTTATTTTTTTTTATTTTTTTGTGGTAGATAGAACGAACAAAGCCAAAGGCAGCTTTACGCAGTCATCCAGAAATGTTCGTCAAATCTGAATTTCCCGTAGCCCGCAAAATTGAGAAGTGACTTTTGTATCTCTAATATATCGAATGATTACTTGATCTGACTGGACTGAATTAAAAATCGTTTTTAGTTATTCGCTGCGTCGTATGCACGAATACGAACGCTTTCTGGAAAATTTGAAATTTATTTAAAACTCAAACTGACGCAGAGAGTGAATAGTTATCTGACTTGATGATTTATTGGAGGCGTCAAGCTGCGCCGTGCTGCCGCATTTTACTTTGTATCTGACTCAAGCATTAGTGTGGCTTACCGTCTGTCAAACAAATAAAAATGACTTAGTATTTATGGATATACTATTTAAAATGAATACATGCAAGAGTATATTATGGTAATAAATTTGCATTGACAGAAGTGAAAAAATCAAGCAAATAAGAAAGTTCGAAATTTTATCTGCGATGTTTCTACTCTAACGCGCTCCTTTTCAATGTCCAAAGGTGGTGTAATCACGGTTTTTGTTCGCTGTCCCTTTCTTACACATGGCTGTGGAAAAGGTGTAGAGTTTCGATTAGTTTTCTACGGGTATGATCTGCCTGTTGGGCCCAGCAGGCAAAGTTTTGTATACTATACAAGAGAAATTACCGTAAAATGGCCGGATAATGCACACGACCGAACGAATTTTCCGATACGAATTTTCGTTTTTCTGCTTAATGTAAAATTTTCTGATTTCAGAAAATTGGTTTAAATCGTTAATAATAGCATTTTTAAGAATATCATAATAGAAAATTTCAATAGATTTGGATTTTGATTGATAATATTCAATAAAAGTCAGTTTGTCGGTACGAATATTTTTAGTCGTACGATGGATTGATTAATTTTTCTTTTTATTATCAATTAAAACTTCAAATTCCTGGAGATTTTCTTTCATAATATTTTTGAATATGCTATAATTTACAATAATAAGTAATTTTTCAATAACTTAAGATTTCTCAATAGGTCGAAAAACGAAAAATCGGATCGGAAAATTCGTTCGGTCGTATGCTTAGAGTATAATAGAGATGGCACTCTCATATCAAAAATATTCAATTTTTGAAGCCCACTACACCATCAACAAAACTCTCGTACGTACACGTACATTTCTGACGCCACATTAAAATTTTCTTCTTTTTTTCAATGCATCTTCGAAAAATGTACAGGCTGATTAATAAGTCATTCTCACAAAACTCAAAACTCTGTTAAACACTTAAATCGTTATTGGATTCGGAAAAATTGTTATACATACTCACCAATCCTTTAATTCCACAAAAGTATTTGGCAGAAAAAAAAAACTCACCATGTAATAGTTTTCATGAACTTACTCGAAAATAAATTCACCTCTTGGTATAAATATTTGTGTCACCCTTTCATGTTAGCGGCCATTACACTAGTCGGGACTGCCAACTCAAAGAGAGAGAAAGAGAGTTTATTCCCTTTAAAATTTCCTTTCTTTCATTTATAACCATTGCCGCTTCAGTAGATCTTTTCTTCAATAAAAATAAATTTTTTACTAAATACAGTCTTATTAACTTTGATTATTCCTCAGTTATTCAAAACTATGGGATCTTAAGAGAAAATTTGAAAAGCTTCATATGTGTAAATATTTCCCTAAAATTTCCTTTGTGGAAGAAAAACCATATTACGGTACATATGGCAGCACTGGGTTTCGAAATCTCGACTTGACAGTTCCCAATCAAGAAAATGTAAACAACTCTGTTGTTTCCATAGTTTCTTTAGATTTCGTTAGTTAATTACAATCCGTTGACACTGAATTTTTCAAATCTATTTGGAAATGATTGAATTATTCAGTACATAAAAGGATCTGGAAATCAGTGATAGTTTTAATTTATAAAAATGCAAAGTTCAGTGCAGTGAGTTACAAAGTGTAATTACTTTTTGGTAGACCATCTCCTTAAGAGTGAATTCACGCAAAAGCTAATTAATTTCTTAGACGGTGTTATGTTTAGGTAAGGTCTCGAGTTACATGTCAAGATTAACGTAACTTTTCATTTAAAAGATTCGCGTTTTGTTGATTGAAGTCGGATTTTGTAGGTAAGAATGTTCGAATTTGCCAGAGTCGTGCGCGAGTGATTTTCGGGTTATCGAAAGTTATATGCGAAAATTTGTTAAAATTTGAATATAAATTCGCATGGTGATCATATATTTAATTCGTGATGTGTTGAACGAATCAATATTTACATATATGTATGCGATAAGTGAAAAATTGAGTGAAAATTGATGTTTTAGTATTTTAATGTAACATAATAATTACCTAATTTATTATATGTTACTTGTTTTTCCGTTTATTTTTATCGGCCGTGATGTGCCATTGACGATGAGTTTATCGTTGTTGGTATTTTGTGTGTTGCTTGTTGTTGGTGCTTCGTGTGCTGCTTGTTGTTAGTGTTTTGTGTGTGGCTTTTTGTTAGTGTTTTGTGTGCTGCCTGTTGTTGGTGCTTCGTGTGCTGCTTGTTGTTAGTGTTTTGTGAGTTGCTTGTTGTTAGTGTTTCGTGTGTTGCTTGTTGTTCTAACTTTTATTGTCTTTTAGTGATAATTTGGAACTTTTAACTATTTTTTTATATAACACTTTTGACTTTTTTTTTTAAAAAAAACAGGGCGTTTTATTTTTATTATTGTTGTAAAATTCAAGTATTTTTCCGTTATTGAAAAACGGTGCGGATTATTTCGGTATTCGACCATTTCTTTTTTTTTAAAAGGTTTCTATTATTATTTTGAGAATTGCGATTTCAAAATTTGGAATATAAAATTTGAATGTGCCGCTACAATATATTAATAAGTACATACATATGTTCATATTATGGAGTCACATAACTGAACAATTTTTGTACAATAATTTGTTTGCCCCCAACTTTTCGCAATTGCAATACTAGTACGCCATTGCTATCGAAAACTAACACATGTTTAAACAACTTTTTTCGGGCTTCACTTTTGGTTACCCGTATGCCATCTCTATTATACTCTAAGGTCGTATGCAATGTGTACAGCGCCTAAGGGTTCCAACACACCGACGCGAAATATACGCTGCAGTGGCGGTAACGGAAATTCGCGAAATTCGTCCATATGCCCCCATTAAAGCGTTTTCAATGGCGAAGAAATTCGCTCTCTAATACCGTAGATACACTGCTTGTATACAAATGATGATATCGTCAATATCACCATTGTATCACCCAATAAAGCGCATATAGTACGTCAACGAGTTGATATTAACGTAGTAGCAAAAGTCTTTCCTTGGATACAAATTAGATGATTCGAGCTGATATAGCCTACTTTTAACTACCATCAGCGCCATCTGTTACTAAAATCAACTGAAATTTGAGTGAATGACAGTTGCGCATTTTGATATTCTACCAAAATTAAATTTTTTTGAGAGTTTAATAACTTTTTTGTGTTGTGTGATGGTCTACTTTGTACATATCTTTATTGGCAATGAAAGTACGCCGGAACATCATAGGCACGAATATCTAGCAGTCGAATCTACGATTGATATACACTTGAAATCTTGTCTTTGCTAAATGTCAAAGTATAACATGTGTATCATGGTATCTTGTATCGCATATCATGATTTCAATAACATGATTTGTATACAAGCAGTGTATCCATGGTATAATGCTATGTTCAGAGACTATGCGTCTTAAACACATTTAAGAATGCAAAATTAACGTCTCAAAAAAGTAGTGTTGACCCTAGGCAAAAAAGTAGTGTTCACACTAGGCAACTGGTTTTATTTTGATACCTGGAGTCTGTCCAATGTTCAGCTATAGCTGCTATTTAACTGCTTTTGTGTCTCGGCTAAGTACCGGAATGACAGTTCTGTCTGAAGACTGTCCAATGTTCAGCTATAGCTGCTATTTAGCTGCTTTTGTGTCTCGGCTATGGAAAATTTAGATTGAAGATTGCAGATTAAAGACAAAAGACGAGAGATAAAAGATAAAAAATTAGAAAAAATTAGAAAATATTAGAAAAAATTAGAAAATATTAGAAAAAATTAGAAAAAATTAGAAAAAATGATAAGAAAACTATCATTTCTCAATGATAAAAAATGATGAAAAATGATAAGAATTGATAAAAATTATAGAAAATGATAAGATATGATAAAAATGATGAAAAAGTGATAAAAAATTGTAAAAAGTGATAAAAAATGATAAGTTTTAAAAAATGGTAAAACAAATTAAAAAATGATAACAAATTATAAAAAATTATAACAAATGATTAAGAAATGATAAGAAATGATAATAAATGAAAAAAATTATAAAAAATGTTAAAAAATGATAAAAAAAATTATAAAAAATGATAACAAATAATAAAAAATAATAAAGAATGATAGAAAATGATATAAAATGATAAAAAATAAAAAAATGGTAAAAAATAAAAAAAAAATGCTAAAAAAATGGTAAGAAATTATAAAAAATTTAAAAATAAAAATAGAAAAATGATAACAAATGATCAAAAATGGTAAAAAATGACAAAAAATTGTAAAAATTATTATACGTGAAAAAAAATGATGATGCGGTGTTTCTTATATAAAGATCGATTGGTAAGAGGTAGAGTAGCACGTTTAGAGCATTGGCCAGGCATGACCGTATAGCACCTGTGATGCCTAATGCTGCGCTTCGCTGAACTCGACTGAGTTTAATTATGTTATAGTCCCCTATGTGATATTAAACTCTTTCAATATAAAACCACACATTTTGGAATATTACTTTCAAAAATTTGATGCAAATGTGCAAATGCAAATGCAAATGTCTTGCAAGGGTGCTTCAATTGATGAACCTATCAATCCAATAGGTGCAAGCACACAATATACAATATGATAAAAAATCAAAGAAAATTATAAAATATGATAAAAAATGATAAAAAGTGATAAAAGATTATAAAACATGAAAAAAAAAATTAAAAAAAATGTTAATAAAAATGATAACAAATAAAGAATTGAAGATTATAAATTGAAAATAGGAGATAGATTTAAGAAAGGACTGAAATTCTGAATTTTTTGTTTTGTTTTTTGTGTTTTGTAGCCGTATTTTGCATTTCAATAATAAGCGTAAGCTGTAAAAAATTATAGCTTGTCCCAGTTTTTTTTTAAGAGCTACTCACACTGACGGAGTTCTCGAAATTCAGTCGTTCTCACCCATACACCATTATTTATTTATTTTTTTTTATTTTTTTGTGGTAGATAGAACGAACAAAGCCAAAGGCAGCTTTACGCAGTCATCCAGAAATGTTCGTCAAATCTGAATTTCCCGTAGCCCGCAAAATTGAGAAGTGACTTTTGTATCTCTAATATATCGAATGATTACTTGATCTGACTGGACTGAATTAAAAATCGTTTTTAGTTATTCGCTGCGTCGTATGCACGAATACGAACGCTTTCTGGAAAATTTGAAATTTATTTAAAACTCAAACTGACGCAGAGAGTGAATAGTTATCTGACTTGATGATTTATTGGAGGCGTCAAGCTGCGCCGTGCTGCCGCATTTTACTTTGTATCTGACTCAAGCATTAGTGTGGCTTACCGTCTGTCAAACAAATAAAAATGACTTAGTATTTATGGATATACTATTTAAAATGAATACATGCAAGAGTATATTATGGTAATAAATTTGCATTGACAGAAGTGAAAAAATCAAGCAAATAAGAAAGTTCGAAATTTTATCTGCGATGTTTCTACTCTAACGCGCTCCTTTTCAATGTCCAAAGGTGGTGTAATCACGGTTTTTGTTCGCTGTCCCTTTCTTACACATGGCTGTGGAAAAGGTGTAGAGTTTCGATTAGTTTTCTACGGGTATGGTCTGCCTGTTGGGCCCAGCAGGCAAAGTTTTGTATACTATACAAGAGAAATTACCGTAAAATGGCCGGATAATGCACACGACCGAACGAATTTTCCGATACGAATTTTCGTTTTTCTGCTTAATGTAAAATTTTCTGATTTCAGAAAATTGGTTTAAATCGTTAATAGCATTTTTAAGAATATCATAATAGAAAATTTCAATAGATTTGGATTTTGATTGATAATATTCAATAAAAGTCAGTTTGTCGGTACGAATATTTTTAGTCGTACGATGGATTGATTAATTTTTCTTTTTATTATCAATTAAAACTACAAATTCCTGGAGATATTCTTTCATAATATTTTTGAATATGCTATAATTTACAATAATAAGTAATTTTTCAATAACTTAAGATTTCTCAATAGGTCGAAAAACGAAAAATCGGATCAGAAAATTCGTTCGGTCGTATGCTTAGAGTATAATAGAGATGGCACTCTCATATCAAAAATATTCAATTTTTGAAGCCCACTACACCATCAACAAAACTCTCGTACGTACACGTACATTTCTGACGCCACATTAAAATTTTCTTCTTTTTTTCAATGCATCTTCGAAAAATGTACAGGCTGATTAATAAGTCATTCTCACAAAACTCAAAACTCTGTTAAACACTTAAATCGTTATTGGATTCGGAAAAATTGTTATACATACTCACCAATCCTTTAATTCCACAAAAGTATTTGGCAGAAAAAAAAAACTCACCAAGTAATAGTTTTCATGAACTTACTCGAAAATAAATTCACCTCTTGGTATAAATATTTGTGTCACCCTTTCATGTTAGCGGCCATTACACTAGTCGGGACTGCCAACTCAAAGAGAGAGAAAGAGAGTTTATTCCCTTTAAAATTTCCTTTCTTTCATTTATAACCATTGCCGCTTCAGTAGATCTTTTCTTCAATAAAAATAAATTTTTTACTAAATACAGTCTTATTAACTTTGATTATTCCTCAGTTATTCAAAACTATGGGATCTTAAGAGAAAATTTGAAAAGCTTCATATGTGTAAATATTTCCCTAAAATTTCCTTTGTGGAAGAAAAACCATATTACGGTACATATGGCAGCACTGGGTTTCGAAATCTCGACTTGACAGTTCCCAATCAAGAAAATGTAAACAACTCTGTTGTTTCCATAGTTTCTTTAGATTTCGTTAGTTAATTACAATCCGTTGACACTGAATTTTTCAAATCTATTTGGAAATGATTGAATTATTCAGTACATAAAAGGATCTGGAAATCAGTGATAGTTTTAATTTATAAAAATGCAAAGTTCAGTGCAGTGAGTTACAAAGTGTAATTACTTTTTGGTAGACCATCTCCTTAAGAGTGAATTCACGCAAAAGCTAATTAATTTCTTAGACGGTGTTATGTTTAGGTAAGGTCTCGAGTTACATGTCAAGATTAACGTAACTTTTCATTTAAAAGATTCGCGTTTTGTTGATTGAAGTCGGATTTTGTAGGTAAGAATGTTCGAATTTGCCAGAGTCGTGCGCGAGTGATTTTCGGGTTATCGAAAGTTATATGCGAAAATTTGTTAAAATTTGAATATAAATTCGCATGGTGATCATATATTTAATTCGTGATGTGTTGAACGAATCAATATTTACATATATGTATGCGATAAGTGAAAAATTGAGTGAAAATTGATGTTTTAGTATTTTAATGTAACATAATAATTACCTAATTTATTATATGTTACTTGTTTTTCCGTTTATTTTTATCGGCCGTGATGTGCCATTGACGATGAGTTTATCGTTGTTGGTATTTTGTGTGTTGCTTGTTGTTGGTGCTTCGTGTGCTGCTTGTTGTTAGTGTTTTGTGTGTGGCTTTTTGTTAGTGTTTTGTGTGCTGCCTGTTGTTGGTGCTTCGTGTGCTGCTTGTTGTTAGTGTTTTGTGAGTTGCTTGTTGTTAGTGTTTCGTGTGTTGCTTGTTGTTCTAACTTTTATTGTCTTTTAGTGATAATTTGGAACTTTTAACTATTTTTTTATATAACACTTTTGACTTTTTTTTTTAAAGAAAACAGGGCGTTTTATTTTTATTATTGTTGTAAAATTCAAGTATTTTTCCGTTATTGAAAAACGGTGCGGATTATTTCGGTATTCGACCATTTCTTTTTTTTTAAAAGGTTTCTATTATTATTTTGAGAATTGCGATTTCAAAATTTGGAATATAAAATTTGAATGTGCCGCTACAATATATTAATAAGTACATACATATGTTACTAGTTTTTCATGGTCATGCTACCATTGAAGCTATTAAATGTTAAGAGTTTGTTGTTCTTTCCAGTGTCAGTGGAGTGAAGCTCCAATACGAAATCCCCGACTGTTGATTGACCGTAGTACTTGACGAATTTTTGGAAAGAACTTTCACTGGAGAGGCCAGTTTATCATAAGATTTTGTGTTGGACTAGGTCCGAAGGAGCTGTTTCGTCATCGGAATGCAGAAGACTCTTCAGAGGGTGTATTCTAGCCAACTTCCGAAACACCCTGACAGCTGGTGGAATTGCTGAGGCAAATTCTATATAGCCACATCGTAATCCAAGTTCATTTCCACGAATAATGTAATCGGGAACTCGCCGGACATCTACCTTATACTAAAGGCGGGACGTATATGGCTATGAAATGGTTGTAACCTTGGATAACCATATGGCTATGAATCTTGAAAATCTGTTGTTAAGTCCGGGGCCCAGTGGGTCCAACGCAAAACTTATTTTTACCAATACTTTTATGTTACTAGTTTTTCATGGTCATGCTACCATTGAAGCTATTAAATGTTAAGAGTTTGTTGTTCTTTCCAGTGTCAGTGGAGTGAAGCTCCAATACGAAATCCCCGACTGTTGATTGACCGTAGTACTTGACGAATTTTTGGAAAGAACTTTCACTGGAGAGGCCAGTTTATCATAAGATTTTGTGTTGGACTAGGTCCGAAGGAGCTGTTTCGTCATCGGAATGCAGAAGACTCTTCAGAGGGTGTATTCTAGCCAACTTCCGAAACACCCTGACAGCTGGTGGAATTGCTGAGGCAAATTCTATATAGCTACATCGTAATCCAAGTTCATTTCCACGAATAATGTAATCGGGAACTCGCCGGACATCTACCTTATACTAAAGGCGGGACGTATATGGCTATGAAATGGTTGTAACCTTGGATAACCATATGGCTATGAATCTTGAAAATCTGTTGTTAAGTCCGGGGCCCAGTGGGTCCAACGCAAAACTTATTTTTACCAATACTTTTATGTTACTAGTTTTTCATGGTCATGCTACCATTGAAGCTATTAAATGTTAAGAGTTTGTTGTTCTTTCCAGTGTCAGTGGAGTGAAGCTCCAATACGAAATCCCCGACTGTTGATTGACCGTAGTACTTGACGAATTTTTGGAAAGAACTTTCACTGGAGAGGCCAGTTTATCATAAGATTTTGTGTTGGACTAGGTCCGAAGGAGCTGTTTCGTCATCGGAATGCAGAAGACTCTTCAGAGGGTGTATTCTAGCCAACTTCCGAAACACCCTGACAGCTGGTGGAATTGCTGAGGCAAATTCTATATAGCCACATCGTAATCCAAGTTCATTTCCACGAATAATGTAATCGGGAACTCGCCGGACATCTACCTTATACTAAAGGCGGGACGTATATGGCTATGAAATGGTTGTAACCTTGGATAACCATATGGCTATGAATCTTGAAAATCTGTTGTTAAGTCCGGGGCCCAGTGGGTCCAACGCAAAACTTATTTTTACCAATACTTTTATGTTACTAGTTTTTCATGGTCATGCTACCATTGAAGCTATTAAATGTTAAGAGTTTGTTACATACATATGTTCATATTATGGAGTCACATAACTGAACAATTTTTGTACAATAATTTGTTTGCCCCCAACTTTTCGCAATTGCAATACTAGTACGCCATTGCTATCGAAAACTAACACATGTTTAAACAACTTTTTTCGGGCTTCACTTTTGGTTACCCGTATGCCATCTCTATTATACTCTAAGGTCGTATGCAATGTGTACAGCGCCTAAGGGTTCCCACACACCGACGCGAAATATACGCTGCAGTGGCGGTAACGGAAATTCGCGAAATTCGTCCATATGCCCCCATTAAAGCGTTTTCAATGGCGAAGAAATTCGCTTTCTAATACCGTAGATACACTGCTTGTATACAAATGATGATATCGTCAATATCACCATTGTATCACCCAATAAAGCGCATATAGTACGTCAACGAGTTGATATTAACGTAGTAGCAAAAGTCTTTCCTTGGATACAAATTAGATAATTCGAGCTGATATAGCCTACTTTTAACTACCATCAGCGCCATCTGTTACTAAAATCAACTGAAATTTGAGTTTGTGCCAAAATTAAATTTTTTTGAGAGTTTAATAACTTTTTTGTGTTGTGTGATGGTCTACTTTGTACATATCTTTATTGGCAATGAAAGTACGCCGGAACATCATAGGCACGAATATCTAGCAGTCGAATCTACGATTGATATACACTTGAAATCTTGTCTTTGCTAAATGTCAAAGTATAACATGTGTATCATGGTATCTTGTATCGCATATCATGATTTCAATAACATGATTTGTATACAAGCAGTGTATCCATGGTATAATGCTATGTTCAGAGACTATGCGTCTTAAACACATTTAAGAATGCAAAATTAACGTCTCAAAAAAGTAGTGTTGACCCTAGGCAAAAAAGTAGTGTTCACACTAGGCAACTGGTTTTATTTTGATACCTGGAGTCTGTCCAATGTTCAGCTATAGCTGCTATTTAGCTGCTTTTGTGTCTCGGCTAAGTACCGGAATGACAGTTCTGTCTGAAGTCTGTCCAATGTTCAGCTATAGCTGCTATTTAGCTGCTTTTGTGTCTCGGCTAAGTACCGGAATGACAGTTAGCCAAGACACAAAAGCAGCTAAATAGCAGCTATAGCTGAACATTGGACAGACTTCAGACAGCTTGACGAAAGCTTTTCTGAAATGTAGATATTCAGCTGTGTTTCATTACCAAATTTATGGTGTGTAAATTGTTTAAAACAAATGTGTTTGCATAGCAGTAATAAAAAGTGAATTTGTTACCAAATGCAGTCGTTGCACAAGCACAAAATTGAATTTCTATTGCATTACAAAGTTAACTTCGATTTCCGCGAGAGTTGCAGTGCCTGTTTTCGGTTAAACACGTAGTAGCTACGTGTTTTCGTAAACGCCTTCGGAAAGTGTTTTCAACACATTTAACTCGATTTAAACGCGTCAATTCCGTAGTCTGTACATAGCATAAGGCAGTAACAGTGAAATAATTTCTGTTGCGTTCAAGAATCTTTTCATCATCAGATGAAGAAGAAGGAAGCAGTTGCATTACTTTTCTTGGAAAAGCAGGACAATGCCTAGTCATTTTTTGCTATAATCATCACAATGTTTTAATAATAATTTAATTAATTTGATAATATTCAATAAAAGTCAGTTTGTCGGTACGAATATTTTTAGTCGTACGATGGATTGATTAATTTTTCTTTTTATTATCAATTAAAACTTCAAATTCCTGGAGATTTTCTTTCATAATATTTTTGAATATGCTATAATTTACAATAATAAGTAATTTTTCAATAACTTAAGATTTCTCAATAGGTCGAAAAACGAAAAATCGGATCGGAAAATTCGTTCGGTCGTATGCTTAGAGTATAATAGAGATGGCACTCTCATATCAAAAATATTCAATTTTTGAAGCCCACTACACCATCAACAAAACTCTCGTACGTACACGTACATTTCTGACGCCACATTAAAATTTTCTTCTTTTTTTCAATGCATCTTCGAAAAATGTACAGGCTGATTAATAAGTCATTCTCACAAAACTCAAAACTCTGTTAAACACTTAAATCGTTATTGGATTCGGAAAAATTGTTATACATACTCACCAATCCTTTAATTCCACAAAAGTATTTGGCAGAAAAAAAAAACTCACCATGTAATAGTTTTCATGAACTTACTCGAAAATAAATTCACCTCTTGGTATAAATATTTGTGTCACCCTTTCATGTTAGCGGCCATTACACTAATCGGGACTGCCAACTCAAAGAGAGAGAAAGAGAGTTTATTCCCTTTAAAATTTCCTTTCTTTCATTTATAACCATTGCCGCTTCAGTAGATCTTTTCTTCAATAAAAATAAATTTTTTACTAAATACAGTCTTATTAACTTTGATTATTCCTCAGTTATTCAAAACTATGGGATCTTAAGAGAAAATTTGAAAAGCTTCATATGTGTAAATATTTCCCTAAAATTTCCTTTGTGGAAGAAAAACCATATTACGGTACATATGGCAGCACTGGGTTTTGAAATCTCGACTTGACAGTTCCCAATCAAGAAAATGTAAACAACTCTGTTGTTTCCATAGTTTCTTTAGATTTCGTTAGTTAATTACAATCCGTTGACACTGAATTTTTCAAATCTATTTGGAAATGATTGAATTATTCAGTACATAAAAGGATCTGGAAATCAGTGATAGTTTTAATTTATAAAAATGCAAAGTTCAGTGCAGTGAGTTACAAAGTGTAATTACTTTTTGGTAGACCATCTCCTTAAGAGTGAATTCACGCAAAAGCTAATTAATTTCTTAGACGGTGTTATGTTTAGGTAAGGTCTCGAGTTACATGTCAAGATTAACGTAACTTTTCATTTAAAAGATTCGCGTTTTGTTGATTGAAGTCGGATTTTGTAGGTAAGAATGTTCGAATTTGCCAGAGTCGTGCGCGAGTGATTTTCGGGTTATCGAAAGTTATATGCGAAAATTTGTTAAAATTTGAATATAAATTCGCATGGTGATCATATATTTAATTCGTGATGTGTTGAACGAATCAATATTTACATATATGTATGCGATAAGTGAAAAATTGAGTGAAAATTGATGTTTTAGTATTTTAATGTAACATAATAATTACCTAATTTATTATATGTTACTTGTTTTTCCGTTTATTTTTATCGGCCGTGATGTGCCATTGACGATGAGTTTATCGTTGTTGGTATTTTGTGTGTTGCTTGTTGTTGGTGCTTCGTGTGCTGCTTGTTGTTAGTGTTTTGTGTGTGGCTTTTTGTTAGTGTTTTGTGTGCTGCCTGTTGTTGGTGCTTCGTGTGCTGCTTGTTGTTAGTGTTTTGTGAGTTGCTTGTTGTTAGTGTTTCGTGTGTTGCTTGTTGTTCTAACTTTTATTGTCTTTTAGTGATAATTTGGAACTTTTAACTATTTTTTTATATAACACTTTTGACTTTTTTTTTTAAAGAAAACAGGGCGTTTTATTTTTATTATTGTTGTAAAATTCAAGTATTTTTCCGTTATTGAAAAACGGTGCGGATTATTTCGGTATTCGACCATTTCTTTTTTTTTAAAAGGTTTCTATTATTATTTTGAGAATTGCGATTTCAAAATTTGGAATATAAAATTTGAATGTGCCGCTACAATATATTAATAAGTACATACATATGTTACTAGTTTTTCATGGTCATGCTACCATTGAAGCTATTAAATGTTAAGAGTTTGTTGTTCTTTCCAGTGTCAGTGGAGTGAAGCTCCAATACGAAATCCCCGACTGTTGATTGACCGTAGTACTTGACGAATTTTTGGAAAGAACTTTCACTGGAGAGGCCAGTTTATCATAAGATTTTGTGTTGGACTAGGTCCGAAGGAGCTGTTTCGTCATCGGAATGCAGAAGACTCTTCAGAGGGTGTATTCTAGCCAACTTCCGAAACACCCTGACAGCTGGTGGAATTGCTGAGGCAAATTCTATATAGCCACATCGTAATCCAAGTTCATTTCCACGAATAATGTAATCGGGAACTCGCCGGACATCTACCTTATACTAAAGGCGGGACGTATATGGCTATGAAATGGTTGTAACCTTGGATAACCATATGGCTATGAATCTTGAAAATCTGTTGTTAAGTCCGGGGCCCAGTGGGTCCAACGCAAAACTTATTTTTACCAATACTTTTATGTTACTAGTTTTTCATGGTCATGCTACCATTGAAGCTATTAAATGTTAAGAGTTTGTTGTTCTTTCCAGTGTCAGTGGAGTGAAGCTCCAATACGAAATCCCCGACTGTTGATTGACCGTAGTACTTGACGAATTTTTGGAAAGAACTTTCACTGGAGAGGCCAGTTTATCATAAGATTTTGTGTTGGACTAGGTCCGAAGGAGCTGTTTCGTCATCGGAATGCAGAAGACTCTTCAGAGGGTGTATTCTAGCCAACTTCCGAAACACCCTGACAGCTGGTGGAATTGCTGAGGCAAATTCTATATAGCTACATCGTAATCCAAGTTCATTTCCACGAATAATGTAATCGGGAACTCGCCGGACATCTACCTTATACTAAAGGCGGGACGTATATGGCTATGAAATGGTTGTAACCTTGGATAACCATATGGCTATGAATCTTGAAAATCTGTTGTTAAGTCCGGGGCCCAGTGGGTCCAACGCAAAACTTATTTTTACCAATACTTTTATGTTACTAGTTTTTCATGGTCATGCTACCATTGAAGCTATTAAATGTTAAGAGTTTGTTGTTCTTTCCAGTGTCAGTGGAGTGAAGCTCCAATACGAAATCCCCGACTGTTGATTGACCGTAGTACTTGACGAATTTTTGGAAAGAACTTTCACTGGAGAGGCCAGTTTATCATAAGATTTTGTGTTGGACTAGGTCCGAAGGAGCTGTTTCGTCATCGGAATGCAGAAGACTCTTCAGAGGGTGTATTCTAGCCAACTTCCGAAACACCCTGACAGCTGGTGGAATTGCTGAGGCAAATTCTATATAGCCACATCGTAATCCAAGTTCATTTCCACGAATAATGTAATCGGGAACTCGCCGGACATCTACCTTATACTAAAGGCGGGACGTATATGGCTATGAAATGGTTGTAACCTTGGATAACCATATGGCTATGAATCTTGAAAATCTGTTGTTAAGTCCGGGGCCCAGTGGGTCCAACGCAAAACTTATTTTTACCAATACTTTTATGTTACTAGTTTTTCATGGTCATGCTACCATTGAAGCTATTAAATGTTAAGAGTTTGTTACATACATATGTTCATATTATGGAGTCACATAACTGAACAATTTTTGTACAATAATTTGTTTGCCCCCAACTTTTCGCAATTGCAATACTAGTACGCCATTGCTATCGAAAACTAACACATGTTTAAACAACTTTTTTCGGGCTTCACTTTTGGTTACCCGTATGCCATCTCTATTATACTCTAAGGTCGTATGCAATGTGTACAGCGCCTAAGGGTTCCCACACACCGACGCGAAATATACGCTGCAGTGGCGGTAACGGAAATTCGCGAAATTCGTCCATATGCCCCCATTAAAGCGTTTTCAATGGCGAAGAAATTCGCTTTCTAATACCGTAGATACACTGCTTGTATACAAATGATGATATCGTCAATATCACCATTGTATCACCCAATAAAGCGCATATAGTACGTCAACGAGTTGATATTAACGTAGTAGCAAAAGTCTTTCCTTGGATACAAATTAGATAATTCGAGCTGATATAGCCTACTTTTAACTACCATCAGCGCCATCTGTTACTAAAATCAACTGAAATTTGAGTTTGTGCCAAAATTAAATTTTTTTGAGAGTTTAATAACTTTTTTGTGTTGTGTGATGGTCTACTTTGTACATATCTTTATTGGCAATGAAAGTACGCCGGAACATCATAGGCACGAATATCTAGCAGTCGAATCTACGATTGATATACACTTGAAATCTTGTCTTTGCTAAATGTCAAAGTATAACATGTGTATCATGGTATCTTGTATCGCATATCATGATTTCAATAACATGATTTGTATACAAGCAGTGTATCCATGGTATAATGCTATGTTCAGAGACTATGCGTCTTAAACACATTTAAGAATGCAAAATTAACGTCTCAAAAAAGTAGTGTTGACCCTAGGCAAAAAAGTAGTGTTCACACTAGGCAACTGGTTTTATTTTGATACCTGGAGTCTGTCCAATGTTCAGCTATAGCTGCTATTTAGCTGCTTTTGTGTCTCGGCTAAGTACCGGAATGACAGTTCTGTCTGAAGTCTGTCCAATGTTCAGCTATAGCTGCTATTTAGCTGCTTTTGTGTCTCGGCTAAGTACCGGAATGACAGTTAGCCAAGACACAAAAGCAGCTAAATAGCAGCTATAGCTGAACATTGGACAGACTTCAGACAGCTTGACGAAAGCTTTTCTGAAATGTAGATATTCAGCTGTGTTTCATTACCAAATTTATGGTGTGTAAATTGTTTAAAACAAATGTGTTTGCATAGCAGTAATAAAAAGTGAATTTGTTACCAAATGCAGTCGTTGCACAAGCACAAAATTGAATTTCTATTGCATTACAAAGTTAACTTCGATTTCCGCGAGAGTTGCAGTGCCTGTTTTCGGTTAAACACGTAGTAGCTACGTGTTTTCGTAAACGCCTTCGGAAAGTGTTTTCAACACATTTAACTCGATTTAAACGCGTCAATTCCGTAGTCTGTACATAGCATAAGGCAGTAACAGTGAAATAATTTCTGTTGCGTTCAAGAATCTTTTCATCATCAGATGAAGAAGAAGGAAGCAGTTGCATTACTTTTCTTGGAAAAGCAGGACAATGCCTAGTCATTTTTTGCTATAATCATCACAATGTTTTAATAATAATTTAATTAATTTGATAATATTCAATAAAAGTCAGTTTGTCGGTACGAATATTTTTAGTCGTACGATGGATTGATTAATTTTTCTTTTTATTATCAATTAAAACTTCAAATTCCTGGAGATTTTCTTTCATAATATTTTTGAATATGCTATAATTTACAATAATAAGTAATTTTTCAATAACTTAAGATTTCTCAATAGGTCGAAAAACGAAAAATCGGATCGGAAAATTCGTTCGGTCGTATGCTTAGAGTATAATAGAGATGGCACTCTCATATCAAAAATATTCAATTTTTGAAGCCCACTACACCATCAACAAAACTCTCGTACGTACACGTACATTTCTGACGCCACATTAAAATTTTCTTCTTTTTTTCAATGCATCTTCGAAAAATGTACAGGCTGATTAATAAGTCATTCTCACAAAACTCAAAACTCTGTTAAACACTTAAATCGTTATTGGATTCGGAAAAATTGTTATACATACTCACCAATCCTTTAATTCCACAAAAGTATTTGGCAGAAAAAAAAAACTCACCATGTAATAGTTTTCATGAACTTACTCGAAAATAAATTCACCTCTTGGTATAAATATTTGTGTCACCCTTTCATGTTAGCGGCCATTACACTAATCGGGACTGCCAACTCAAAGAGAGAGAAAGAGAGTTTATTCCCTTTAAAATTTCCTTTCTTTCATTTATAACCATTGCCGCTTCAGTAGATCTTTTCTTCAATAAAAATAAATTTTTTACTAAATACAGTCTTATTAACTTTGATTATTCCTCAGTTATTCAAAACTATGGGATCTTAAGAGAAAATTTGAAAAGCTTCATATGTGTAAATATTTCCCTAAAATTTCCTTTGTGGAAGAAAAACCATATTACGGTACATATGGCAGCACTGGGTTTTGAAATCTCGACTTGACAGTTCCCAATCAAGAAAATGTAAACAACTCTGTTGTTTCCATAGTTTCTTTAGATTTCGTTAGTTAATTACAATCCGTTGACACTGAATTTTTCAAATCTATTTGGAAATGATTGAATTATTCAGTACATAAAAGGATCTGGAAATCAGTGATAGTTTTAATTTATAAAAATGCAAAGTTCAGTGCAGTGAGTTACAAAGTGTAATTACTTTTTGGTAGACCATCTCCTTAAGAGTGAATTCACGCAAAAGCTAATTAATTTCTTAGACGGTGTTATGTTTAGGTAAGGTCTCGAGTTACATGTCAAGATTAACGTAACTTTTCATTTAAAAGATTCGCGTTTTGTTGATTGAAGTCGGATTTTGTAGGTAAGAATGTTCGAATTTGCCAGAGTCGTGCGCGAGTGATTTTCGGGTTATCGAAAGTTATATGCGAAAATTTGTTAAAATTTGAATATAAATTCGCATGGTGATCATATATTTAATTCGTGATGTGTTGAACGAATCAATATTTACATATATGTATGCGATAAGTGAAAAATTGAGTGAAAATTGATGTTTTAGTATTTTAATGTAACATAATAATTACCTAATTTATTATATGTTACTTGTTTTTCCGTTTATTTTTATCGGCCGTGATGTGCCATTGACGATGAGTTTATCGTTGTTGGTATTTTGTGTGTTGCTTGTTGTTGGTGCTTCGTGTGCTGCTTGTTGTTAGTGTTTTGTGTGTGGCTTTTTGTTAGTGTTTTGTGTGCTGCCTGTTGTTGGTGCTTCGTGTGCTGCTTGTTGTTAGTGTTTTGTGAGTTGCTTGTTGTTAGTGTTTCGTGTGTTGCTTGTTGTTCTAACTTTTATTGTCTTTTAGTGATAATTTGGAACTTTTAACTATTTTTTTATATAACACTTTTGACTTTTTTTTTTAAAAAAAACAGGGCGTTTTATTTTTATTATTGTTGTAAAATTCAAGTATTTTTCCGTTATTGAAAAACGGTGCGGATTATTTCGGTATTCGACCATTTCTTTTTTTTTAAAAGGTTTCTATTATTATTTTGAGAATTGCGATTTCAAAATTTGGAATATAAAATTTGAATGTGCCGCTACAATATATTAATAAGTACATACATATGTTACTAGTTTTTCATGGTCATGCTACCATTGAAGCTATTAAATGTTAAGAGTTTGTTGTTCTTTCCAGTGTCAGTGGAGTGAAGCTCCAATACGAAATCCCCGACTGTTGATTGACCGTAGTACTTGACGAATTTTTGGAAAGAACTTTCACTGGAGAGGCCAGTTTATCATAAGATTTTGTGTTGGACTAGGTCCGAAGGAGCTGTTTCGTCATCGGAATGCAGAAGACTCTTCAGAGGGTGTATTCTAGCCAACTTCCGAAACACCCTGACAGCTGGTGGAATTGCTGAGGCAAATTCTATATAGCCACATCGTAATCCAAGTTCATTTCCACGAATAATGTAATCGGGAACTCGCCGGACATCTACCTTATACTAAAGGCGGGACGTATATGGCTATGAAATGGTTGTAACCTTGGATAACCATATGGCTATGAATCTTGAAAATCTGTTGTTAAGTCCGGGGCCCAGTGGGTCCAACGCAAAACTTATTTTTACCAATACTTTTATGTTACTAGTTTTTCATGGTCATGCTACCATTGAAGCTATTAAATGTTAAGAGTTTGTTGTTCTTTCCAGTGTCAGTGGAGTGAAGCTCCAATACGAAATCCCCGACTGTTGATTGACCGTAGTACTTGACGAATTTTTGGAAAGAACTTTCACTGGAGAGGCCAGTTTATCATAAGATTTTGTGTTGGACTAGGTCCGAAGGAGCTGTTTCGTCATCGGAATGCAGAAGACTCTTCAGAGGGTGTATTCTAGCCAGCTTCCGAAACACCCTGACAGCTGGTGGAATTGCTGAGGCAAATTCTATATAGCTACATCGTAATCCAAGTTCATTTCCACGAATAATGTAATCGGGAACTCGCCGGACATCTACCTTATACTAAAGGCGGGACGTATATGGCTATGAAATGGTTGTAACCTTGGATAACCATATGGCTATGAATCTTGAAAATCTGTTGTTAAGTCCGGGGCCCAGTGGGTCCAACGCAAAACTTATTTTTACCAATACTTTTATGTTACTAGTTTTTCATGGTCATGCTACCATTGAAGCTATTAAATGTTAAGAGTTTGTTGTTCTTTCCAGTGTCAGTGGAGTGAAGCTCCAATACGAAATCCCCGACTGTTGATTGACCGTAGTACTTGACGAATTTTTGGAAAGAACTTTCACTGGAGAGGCCAGTTTATCATAAGATTTTGTGTTGGACTAGGTCCGAAGGAGCTGTTTCGTCATCGGAATGCAGAAGACTCTTCAGAGGGTGTATTCTAGCCAACTTCCGAAACACCTTGACAGCTGGTGGAATTGCTGAGGCAAATTCTATATAGCCACATCGTAATCCAAGTTCATTTCCACGAATAATGTAATCGGGAACTCGCCGGACATCTACCTTATACTAAAGGCGGGACGTATATGGCTATGAAATGGTTGTAACCTTGGATAACCATATGGCTATGAATCTTGAAAATCTGTTGTTAAGTCCGGGGCCCAGTGGGTCCAACGCAAAACTTATTTTTACCAATACTTTTATGTTACTAGTTTTTCATGGTCATGCTACCATTGAAGCTATTAAATGTTAAGAGTTTGTTACATACATATGTTCATATTATGGAGTCACATAACTGAACAATTTTTGTACAATAATTTGTTTGCCCCCAACTTTTCGCAATTGCAATACTAGTACGCCATTGCTATCGAAAACTAACACATGTTTAAACAACTTTTTTCGGGCTTCACTTTTGGTTACCCGTATGCCATCTCTATTATACTCTAAGGTCGTATGCAATGTGTACAGCGCCTAAGGGTTCCCACACACCGACGCGAAATATACGCTGCAGTGGCGGTAACGGAAATTCGCGAAATTCGTCCATATGCCCCCATTAAAGCGTTTTCAATGGCGAAGAAATTCGCTTTCTAATACCGTAGATACACTGCTTGTATACAAATGATGATATCGTCAATATCACCATTGTATCACCCAATAAAGCGCATATAGTACGTCAACGAGTTGATATTAACGTAGTAGCAAAAGTCTTTCCTTGGATACAAATTAGATAATTCGAGCTGATATAGCCTACTTTTAACTACCATCAGCGCCATCTGTTACTAAAATCAACTGAAATTTGAGTGAATGACAGTTGCGCATTTTGATATTCTGCCAAAATAAAATTTTTTTGAGAGTTTAATAACTTTTTTGTGTTGTGTGATGGTCTACTTTGTACATATCTTTATTGGCAATGAAAGTACGCCGGAACATCATAGGCACGAATATCTAGCAGTCGAATCTACGATTGATATACACTTGAAATCTTGTCTTTGCTAAATGTCAAAGTATAACATGTGTATCATGGTATCTTGTATCGCATATCATGATTTCAATAACATGATTTGTATACAAGCAGTGTATCCATGGTATAATGCTATGTTCAGAGACTATGCGTCTTAAACACATTTAAGAATGCAAAATTAACGTCTCAAAAAAGTAGTGTTGACCCTAGGCAAAAAAGTAGTGTTCACACTAGGCAACTGGTTTTATTTTGATACCTGGAGTCTGTCCAATGTTCAGCTATAGCTGCTATTTAGCTGCTTTTGTGTCTCGGCTAAGTACCGGAATGACAGTTCTGTCTGAAGTCTGTCCAATGTTCAGCTATAGCTGCTATTTAGCTGCTTTTGTGTCTCGGCTAAGTACCGGAATGACAGTTAGCCAAGACACAAAAGCAGCTAAATAGCAGCTATAGCTGAACATTGGACAGACTTCAGACAGCTTGACGAAAGCTTTTCTGAAATGTAGATATTCAGCTGTGTTTCATTACCAAATTTATGGTGTGTAAATTGTTTAAAACAAATGTGTTTGCATAGCAGTAATAAAAAGTGAATTTGTTACCAAATGCAGTCGTTGCACAAGCACAAAATTGAATTTCTATTGCATTACAAAGTTAACTTCGATTTCCGCGAGAGTTGCAGTGCCTGTTTTCGGTTAAACACGTAGTAGCTACGTGTTTTCGTAAACGCCTTCGGGAAGTGTTTTCAACACATTTAACTCGATTTAAACGCGTCAATTCCGTAGTCTGTACATAGCATAAGGCAGTAACAGTGAAATAATTTCTGTTGCGTTCAAGAATCTTTTCATCATCAGATGAAGAAGAAGGAAGCAGTTGCATTACTTTTCTTGGAAAAGCAGGACAATGCCTAGTCATTTTTTGCTATAATCATCACAATGTTTTAATAATAATTTGTTTTCATGAAAACTAGAAAGTGGGTCCATGAAATCAACTTAGAAAGACAGAAATATGGTTTTCTTTTAACGTTTTGTAATTATCATCCGACAAGTCATATAAAATTGGATATTGACGAACGAGTTCTATCTATCAGTTTCTCAACTTTTGACATTTTGGAACGGCCAGCGAAAAACAAGCGTCCAACCGCGAACAAAATCCACCACGAATAAATACGCTTCAAAACCGCAGTAACAGTGAATACGCACCGAGTTGGTGTGGTCATTTTCATTAGTTACCATGTAAATAAATGAAGTTTTGAAAAACATATACATATAGTTTTGAAGAGCACTATTCGTATAGTTTGGAAGAGCATTAGCCGTAGAAATTTAGGGCGATTCTACGTATATTATTGTAGGTGCTTATACGTACGTTCTTTGTGCGTACAAAATTCACTACATTTCTACGAGTAGTGCAACGTATTTGCGCGCCTATTTTTTTTTATTTCCGCCTTTTACATAGAGAAATGTTGTTGTTTTTGTTCCGTTTTTCTTTTATGCGATTTTAACACGTACGATTATTAGGTAATATATCGCAATGATTTAATATCGAATGGAATTTATTTCGAACTTAAAATCCGGTGTGTACAATGAACACGTGGTGTCCTGTCAAAAGGCAAATTAAAACACGAATTCCTCTATCATACCGTCGCACAACACGTTTCATACTTCGACATTAACCAGAACTCTCACTCATTTCAGAATCAAATCCACCAAAATTATCTTTTTAAGCTAGTCTTACACTAAAATTTCCCGATTCGACATCCGTTGGCTAATCCATACCGCGATCCGATTTCTTCTTCCCTGTCGCACGCCCGAACCACCTGTCGTTCTCGCTTCTCGAGCCGGCATCTCTCAACTAGTGGAACCTTTAACAGCCAAGCCGGATTCCTGCCACTGCAGCTGATAATACCGCAGTTGCTGCGTTTTTTTGTTGTTGCTTTTCGCCGACAACACAACAAACTATTCAACTATTCAATTTAACTGACTTTCGTAGAAACAGGCCTTGATAATTTAAACTCACTTTATTTTTAATCGAGTAGAACCTATTTTTTTTTATTTAAAAAAAGCGCACTCGAACTTAGAATGAAGACGATCTACAAAAAAAATCAATGAAGTATATAAAACTTTCAGATTCCCTACCGATATGGTTCTTCAAAAGAAGTGGAAGAAGTGGCCTTGACGAAAACGGAATTTCTTTCTAACAGGTATAATGTGATTTGTGAGGATCACTTTTTGGAGATAGAATCTTTCCGGCAAACGGATAATTGAAAACTACTGAAAATTAAAGCAGTACCTTCTCATTATATAATAAATGCATTATTATATATTATATACTGAGATCTCTAATTACATGTTTTGTTAAATTATCCGTTCGAATGTCTCAGCCGGGAACCACCTGTTTTGCAGCGAGTTGATGACCAACAAACAGGAGTGGTGAGTTTACCTTATAATATTATGTATTGCGAACCTATTATATTTGAATATATTGTTTAAGGATCTAGAGCGGTGTGAACAGTCCAATGTCGAATGTTATATATTGAAGCTCTAATACAATATTTTATTGAAGAATGTTCAGCCGCGCGAACAGCCCTTAAATTATAATTATTTATAATGTGTAATAAATTATGTATTAAAACAATATGTGTATATCATTATATAATACTATCATTTCAGTGTTCAACATTATCCCATTAAAACAAATTTTTTCCTCCGCCACTGGAAAATTTTACCACTACATGTAACAAATGATATTTTCTGCCTTCAAGCCATTTCGCTGATTGTCATCTCCATATACCTATATATCTCTATGCCCAAACTACATCTCAGCCAGCACTAAACACGTTTCGGACATCAACCCATAAAATAATAAAAAACGCCTAAACTTTTAACCGTTTTTTTTAATTATTCTAGTAGCAAATCTACATACCATATAGATCCTAAGATTCATCTTTCTAGCATAAGCAGTTTCTGAGATATGAAAAATCACTTCCCACCCCGTACATTGCTACCCCCATAACACTTTTTTTGTGGGATGTTTCTATAGAAACTCTATACAGTTCTCAATTTTTAGGTTTCTATCCTTTGCGGCTTGCGAGAAAATAAAATCAGTATTTTTACCACACACGCTTGAAATTGTCTTCTCTACTAGAGGTCTACTAGACCTAACTCTTATAAAAATTTCAAGATCATATCTGATACGGTTCACGAGATATACAAATTTCATTTTTTGTTAAATGGCTGCGCTCACCCTTCCGCGCTTCACCGCACCCTGAAAAAAATTTTGCAATCAATAGATCCAGCGGTAACTCTATATACAAAAAATAAATTTTATATTCCTGGCACAATTGAGTCGGAAGATATTGAATTTCACAGTTTTTCACCCCCCCCCCACCCTCCCCCCATCACACAGCTCTCCGCTCATCCCTCACTTAATCCTTTTCTAATCTACTACCATTTCTTATGTACGGCAGACAGTCAGATATTTTTTTCTTTTGCTTTTTTGGGGTCTGGCTATTAGTCCCAAAACGTGAAAATACAAAATTTTTGGGTAGCAATTTTTTTTAAATTTCAGGCCGATAACAATACCTTATTATTTAAAAAAATAAAGTAAAATTTAAAACTGTATAGAGCTACTATACAGATATTCAAAAAAAATAAAATGTTTGATAGTGATAGCAAGGTACGTGGTCGGGGGTGGTTTTACATATCTCAGAAACGGCTTATGCTAGAAAGATGAAACTTAGTATCTATGTGTTGATGTGCTACTACAGGGTGGCCAATTTGAATTCCTTATAACTTTTTTATTTAAGCGATAATTATTATCCTTTTTTTTAAATGCAGTATATTAATAGAGATTTTTTTTGTCACATTTTGAAAAAATTATGTCTTGCAAGTGGTGGCCATTTTCGGCTTCGCATATCCGTGCTCTTTCCAACACATTCTTCATAATTTTTCATAAAATTTCAGGTGTTATGGCTGTTTCCAGCTGTGATGGTCAATATCGCATGCTAAAAAAAAATTTAAGGCTAGCTGTTGAAAACCATCCACAATTATGATTCCAACAAGATGCACAGCGCATACGGCAACTCAGCAGGCAAAGTTTCGTGGTTTCGTTACCACGGATAAAACCCGTAGAATTCTAGAATACGATGTCCGCCACCGCTCTGTAAGTGTATACGTATAGTTTTGACGCGCACTAGACGTAGAATTTTTACTTCATTTATACGTACTGATTGGAAGAACAATATACGTACAATGTTTACTTCGTTTATACGTATAATATTTTTAATAACAACGCAGATTTTTTCATTGAAATTTTGACGTAGAATATATACGGTGGCTATGCGTAGAATTTTAAAGGGCATTCTACGTAAAAATATAAGGTCGCATTGACGTATCGTAAGCATGATATGAATAATAATAATATTATGCCCTTTTTCCACCAAACGGACAAAACAAAAACTCGTGTCGAAAAAAATAAGTCTATAATGAAATCTCAAAGAAATGTTTTTTTCGACACGAGTTTTTGTTTTGTCCGTTTGGTGGAAAACCGGCATAAGAGGATACGAATGTAAAAACAACTTAGTCGGGAATTGAAACATATATATTTCCAAATACCGGTTTTAATTTAATTACATTGCATTTTTAGCAATCTATAAGATTTGAGTAAATATCGAGAATAAATAAAGAGAATAAAAATAAAAATAACTATTTTAGCGGACGCTTATGATGTCTTATCCGCGCTGCCTTAAGCTGGCTATTGTGTGATTCAACCCAGTTGTATTCGGTAAGCTGAGCATCGGTTAATATCCTTGCCAATCCGAATGAATTTGGGCATTCCGTTGGAGATGGTTCATATATGTTTAATGCTCTTTTCTAGAATACGGAAATTGTAAATACTTTAAATTATTCATAAAAGAATTATTGATCTTACAATATATGTACCAAACTCAGGATCTACCATTATTCGAGCCTCTAGATCTGCGACGTTATTGAAGGGTATCTCAATCTTAAACTTTTCGGTTCCTTTGAGAAGTCGCGTCACTTCATCCAGCTTATTTTCAATGCGTTCAAGCCCCAATGTTACTTGGACCTCGAGTGACGCCAATCTTTGCGATAAGTTAATGCGATTTTCCACCAAAGAAAAATGAGATGTTGATGGTGTATCAGCTGCATCATTTACTTCAGTATCTATGTAGATGCAGTCCGGTAATTCATAACTTTCTTCAACTTCAGTTGAAGTGCGAGCTTTAAAAATTCATTAAAAAAATGTATATAACATTATTTGAAGCACTGAATCTTCAATCGTTTATTATATCTTACCTGATGTGTTCATCACATCTTGAACATCTTGAAGGACATCAGTATGCATGACCTTTTTTCTAGCTATGATAATATAGATATATTATATATATAAAAAATGTATTATATGCTATCGATTAAAGCCAAACGAAGTGTCAAATTTTCTATTCGACATGTGGGACTTGGGGCCTCGCACGTACGACAGACCTGTTGTTGTTTTTGGACCGCTGAGCGTTCAATTGAGTCGCCCCAAACGAAACGAATTTTCGATAATTTTTTACTTGAGTTTGCGCTTGACAAAATCCACCTGTTTTTATTGTCGAACTAATGCTTGAAGCTTCGCGGTAAGATTACCGGCTTTGATAATGACCCAGCACTGATCGTGCACAGCACGCAGGTCGAGAGATTTTCCGGCGCTTCACTAAAGTCGATCACAGTTAAGTGTTCCTGATCGCAATGTCGAGTGGGACGCACACACCGCACGATCTTTAGAAACGCCCGCCATCTGCCCTCAGTACTACGCACATTCTGACCAATTTTTTTTCCCCACTAACTAAAAGAACCATTCGCGGCATCCATTCTTTGAATCAGAACCGGTGATGCAATTTTAAACAACTTGAAACTTTTGGGATTTCTCACGTCAAATCCGACCTCCGTGTCGCAATCCTTCCCGATCGTCGCTATTTTTTTATCTTCGCGATTCCACTGTGCGCGCGCCCGACTCATAACCTCAAAAAAACCTCGCGGTGACGCTGATTAGCTCCGATTTTTCTCAAAAACTTTACAGTAAACTGGCTCGTAGGGTTAGCGGACGTATTTTAATTTGAAAATCCAAGCTTAATTAATGCGCCTTTCCTTCGATATCACCTGAATCTCGTTTGGTGTGAGATTTTTACACGCGCGAGTATTCGTGTCTTCACAAAACTTTTCATTCGCTATCTTTCTCTTACACATGGAGCTCTAAAGCTGTAGAAAAGGTGTAGAATTTCGATAAGATTTCTACGAGTATGATCTGCTTGTTGGGAAGGGACTCAATTAATCTGTTCTTCTTGCATGAAATTTCTGCACTTTCTTGCACTAGATTTTCTAAACAACACTTGACGCCAAATCAATGACACATGGTCTGTTCTTCTTGCATGAAATTTCTGCCCCTTTTTTGCACTAGATTTTCTAAACAACATTTGACGTCAAATCAATGACACACACTCAAACTCAAATAGTGTGCTTGTTCCTTCCCCTTCACACTTTTGTACTCGGTGTACACTAAAACCCGACAAAAAGAACAGACCAACAAACTCAAACAGTGTGCTTGTTCCTTCCTCGCCACTCCCTTTTACACTTTTCTGCATTGGCTCAAGAGCTAGTGGAAAAAGTGTAATCAATGTACACTAAGCCCGACAAGAAGAACTGACCAAATATCTCTGTTAATGCAGTTATGACACTGGCTATTTTTGCGGCTTTAAAGCGTAAATTCAAATGGAGAGGGATAGAAGATGAACCATACAATTTTGGCTTTAGTGTGAGAGAGACAGTCCGAGTAGTATAAATCCAGTACTGTCAAAAACTAGCCGCAACATAGCCGCAAAATAGCCGCAACATAGTGCATTCGAGCAGTGTTTTGCAACATTCTAGCACTTAATCCTAGGAAAATCTTTGTACCAGTGGATTTTTGAACTGCTATAGACTCGTTTTTAATAGTTCGGTACGTATAATTTGTGGAAAGTGTCAAGTTATGTTATAAAACGCTAAAACCGGTATTTTTCTTAACAATTCAGTTGTTAATTTCGTTAACTAGAAATAGCCAGGGTCATAATAGTGTAATGCTGTTATGACAGCATAATGCTGTTATGAAACTGGCTATTTAGCGGCTATTTCTTAAGTGCAATAAAAGTACAATAACTGCCACATCGTGCGACAAGGCGAACAACATTAAAAGAATGAGATACCACTCTTTCCGACGCTAGCGGCATCTAGTAACCGAAATTAACAACTGTATTGTTAAGAAAAATACCGATTTTAGCGCGTTTCATAACATAACATGGCACTTTCCACAATTTATACGTACCGAACTATTAAAAACAAGTCAGTAGCAGCTCAAAAATCCACTTGTAAAAAGATTTTCCTAGGATTAAGTGCTAGAATGTTGCGAAACACTGCTCGAATGCGCTATGTTGCGGCTATGTTGCCGCCTATGCTGCGGCTAGTTTTTGACCGTACTGGATTTATACTACTCGGACTGTCTCTCTCGCACCAAAGTCTAAATTGGATGTTACATCTTCTATCCCTATCCATTTGGATTTACTAGCCGCTTTAAAGCTGCAAAAATAGCCAGTGTCATAACTGCATAAGCAATATCTTTAGCAAACGCATTATTTCGCGCGAAAGTGATTTCAATTGTTCACCGGTTTTAACCGCTGACAATTGCTGACTCTTTCCTTTGGGGATATTTGAAGGAAAGTGTGTAGGTTAACAAGTTAAGAACCATCCTTCAATTAAAAACAACATTTTAAATGAAATCTTGGCCATATCACTTGAAATTTTTGCGAAAAGTTATGGAAAATGTGTTGGAAAGAATACGAATGGTGATTTCTTTTCTAAAAAAAATGTGACCCGTTTAGATGCAAAATTATTGCAGTTCTGCCCCTTTTTTGACAGTTCCGTCCGACGGGTCAATTGACAATAGAGCGCTTTCAGGTCAAAAAGCTATTATTTAAATTTAAATATATTTACACTACACTCCGTATGATTTCTAATTGCCGTATGACCCGTTTGACAGTTTAATTTATGCTTTTAAATCGGTCGCCGCTGTTGTCATAGGATATTTTTTTCTTATGTTGTCGCACATTTGAGGTTAACTGAGTTGCACCGCCGAAATTTTCGGGGCAAGAAACAAGATAAGGTGAACGTACCGGAAGAAGTGGACGATAAACGGAAACATACTAATGAGAAGGAAAAGATAACCAATGAAGAAAATAAATCAGAAAATAAAGTAAAAAAAAAGAAAGTGAAAAATCCGAAATAGAACCAGAAAAAAAAAATTTGGACAGCCAGACAAGAAAACTAAAGTTGTACAAAACAAGATGAGCTTCAGCGACATAAGACCCCTGGAGATAAGTAAAAACCCCATCGTCACAGGGACCTTCACAGAGGAGCAAGTGGAAGAACTATTCGAGCAATTTTCGGAATATCTGCAAGACCTGCCAACCAACGAAAGGGAAAGAATATGGAAAATAATAAGAAAGCCTATAAAAGAAAGAAGAAAGAGGGAAAAGTGGGATCGGCGGATAAAAAACTAAGAGAGTCCGAAGAAGTAGATACGGTACAACATAGTGAGGAGACCTACGAGAGACAGAAGGAAGAAGAGTTGGAAGCAGCAATGATACTGAAGGAAGAAGATTGGAAGACAGCGATGGTAGATTTTTAACTGGAACACTACAGAGTAATTATAATATAGGAAATAAGTGTGTAAATTAAGGTAGAAATGTAAAAACTAAACATGTAAGTACAAGAAGCATTTAAATTTTTCTTTACATTTGAAATTTTTGGTTTTTGAAGTTGGTGTCCATTCCCCTTCGAGTGAAATGACGTGGGGTGGTTCTATTCGAACAGCCGGAATTAATGGCGCGAACATAAACAGTGTGCAAAGCTATGAAGTATTGAAAATCGTCGTAAATGGAAGTATGAATGAATTTGGGCTCGATAAAAATTTTTAAGGTAGTTTTAGATACAGAAGCAGGTGGCGGGAAAATTTATCATTTTAGATATAGATATTGGAACTACCTGTAACATCATTAAGTGGGAAAGATTAAGAAAAAATGTTGAAATAGATGTAAATAAAAGCCAAACCATTGTTGGACTCTTCGGATCCGGGCAGAGGTCACTAGGAACATGCGATGCTAAACTTCGTATAGGAAGCATCGAATATCCATGTGAAATTACTGATATTAAGGATGCGAAGAATCTTCCTGGGGAGGGCATACTGGGTAAAGATTTCCTTGCAGGTCAGGCTGTTATCGATTGCGTAAATAACCGGTTGTTAATGGGAACAAGCCACGAAGGAACCATGTGAAAATCACGCATAATGCCGAATACTGGAGTGCAAACCAAAGACAAGATGCCCCGAGGGAACGAGTCGGGTTTGTAAGCCCAAACACAGGTGATATAGCGAATTTTCACCATACAGCAGTAGAAACAAGCGATGATAAGGCAGAACGACTAGGAGTGAGTACTAAAACCAGCGAGCATAAATAAAAAGCAGGCGAACCTGACGAGGGAAGAAATCAAAGAATATACTAAAGAAGGGAAGAGGAGTTGCAGAGAAGATGTATAAACGGTACTGCTATAATAGACGAACTAAGAGGAAGAGTAGGTAGGAAAAAAAAAAAACTGATAAAAGGACGGGACCATCTAACGAACCCGAAACAAGAATTAACAGGGAGTACCCGCATAGTGCCAGTTACGGGATCCCACACCACAAACGAGAGGCCCCGAGGGAACGAGTTGGGTTGGTAAGGTCCAATAACGGCGATATTACGAAGAAACTAAAACGAACTAATCTACTACACGACAGAATAATTCAATAGGAAACGAAAGAAGAAAAAGGGAAAAGAAGAAAAAAAAAAAAAAAACAAAATTGTTTTAACAGTATTTTTTATAGCAAAAATAATAAATCAAACGAGGAATAAAAACAAAAATCAATTATAGTTTCGTAAACCAAAACAGTTCGAAGCACACAATTTTCTATAGACAGTAGAGACTTGACGCATGCAATGTAACAAGGAAAAAATATTTATTTCACTGCATTTATTTATTTCAATTAGCTTTGCACACAGAAAGAAAAAACAACCGCTTAATCGACTGAGTTCAATAAAAAAAAAAAGAAAGTAAGGAAAAGTTTAATAAAGTAAGTATAAGTATAAAGTAAGTAATTAGAAAAACATAAGGTAAAGAAAAATTTTGAAAAAAAAATTAGTAAATAAAGTAATTAAATAATTAGAAAAACCTAAAGTAAAGAAAAGTTTTTTTAAAAAAAAAAGTAAGTAAAGTAATTTAAGTATAAATAGAGGCTTAAATAATCAGAAAAAAGCATACAAAGTAAGTGAAGCATAAATTGAGCAAGAAAAATAGAATTGTCTACAAGTCAAGTAACACGAAGATGGATACACATATGCAGGTATATTCCAAATTTAAATGTTCAGTTCAAATTTACGACACCTCTCTTCTAAGACATAATTTTTTTTTACAGTAGATACTTGATAAAAAAAGATGTAACATACAAAATGTGAGCCGAGCATGATCGAACGTATTTTTTCGGAGAGGGAGGGATGCCGAGGCCCGATTTTCAAGATGAGCAATATCATTTGGAAATCGGCTCGACTTACCTTCCGGCTCTTGATTGTATACTGCCGACCGGCGCGTGCACGATAATTTAACCCATCGGCAGTATACAAGTCAATAGCACCGGTCAACAACCGATACATATAAGTGGCCGGACATAGGGTCGACATTCGCGATGCACGAGCCGCCGTTATTGCTGACCTATCATCAAAGGTCGATATCCGCGAAATACAGGTGATAATGCTGATCAGCAATTATGACTTGCAGGTAACAATCGATCATGCTTGGAGAATACATAGGGAGTTAAGATTTGGCCAGCGACCGAACAGGTCATAATAAAAAGTGTTAGAACGAAAATTAACAAAAAGTCTTTTTAATTTAGAGTCCCAAAAGGGACTCTACACGAGTTTTCAGGGCAATTTTAACCAAGAACTAAAACCCCTTTTTCTAGCAGGTCAAATTTTTTTCCACAATAGAACTGCTAGAAAAAAATTGAGGGCAGAAACGGGTCACATTTTTTTCCAGAAAAGAAATCACTATAACATGCGAAGCAAAAAACGGCCACCACTTGCAAAATATAATTTTTCATAACTAAACCAAAAAATTCCCAATTAATATACCGTATTTAAAAAAATATTTAATAATTATCGCTTAAATAAAAAAGTTATAAAGAATTCCAATGGGTAGTGTTATTTCGCGCTACCCAGTAGAATAATTAAAACTATAAAAAAATCGGACAAAAGTCTGGGCGCAACTTTATTATTTTATGGGTTGAGGTCCGAAACGTATTTAATGCTGAGATGCATGTGGGTGAATATGGAACTGACACCGTAATTTGGAGCGTTATTTTTTAGGTTGTCAGACGCATAGTAACCTACACCGCATCTCAACATTAAACACGTTTCGGACTTCAACCCATAAAATGATAAAGTTGAGCCCAGATTGTTGTCCAATTTTTTAACTTATGAAATTTTGTAAGATTTTACCATTTTGACTAATAGAAATTTGTCCTGCATCAGTAGAAATCAAAATATTAAATTATTTATTTCCAAACCACGCGTTTCGAGGAAATAATTTGAAAAGTTTAAATGAAATATGTGACAGTGGATATAAATTATCAACATGTATGTATATTTCACTCGATACTTATCGTTAATTAATTAATAAAAGGTAAAACCATAAATTTGTGACTCGAAGTGTATACATACAAGAAAACATAAAAAAGTTTCAGTGAGTGCACTATGCATTACACGTTATTATAAGATCCATGTCGATCTTTAATTACCCAAAAAGAGTCAATAATAGCACCGTCTTTATCATCCGAAACTTGTTCAAAGTACAAATGAGTCGAATTATGCGCCTGCATGCGAGTGTATCCGTAGTCCTGTAAATTACCCGATTTGTAAACCAGGACTGTATTCTATATAATTATATCTAATCACTTTACCTGACTGTGGAAAGCGCTCCAAGTTGGAATGTTTTTTACGAATGGTTCCCTTCCTTCCTTACAACCAGCTGAACCTGTCACAATGTGAACTGGTGCTCCTGGATTTGTATATGGAGCGTCATGTGATCCATTATAAACCTTATAATTATAAATTGGCCAGAGGCGTTCATAAGAATGTTCATGAGCCCATATTTCCACATCGACTCCATATTTGTAGAAGAGATCTTCCAGACCGAATAAATGTACGAACGGAAGACCAACACGAACAAGCGTTTCGGAATGTGTACAATCATTTCCATTCTCATTGCTGCAGTACATGGGTCGGTGACCATAAGTTATTATCCATGGGCGAAGTTTACGGTTCTCAGGCTTCGTTGCTTCTACCAAGTCATTTGTAAGCCATTCGTATTGATTAACTAATTGTTTCAATCCGTAATTCATAAAGTAATAAACTTCGGTAGAAAATCCTATGAAATGGACCGGACCCAAATTGAAGCTGTACATTAAACTATCACTTCCGCCAGGCATGTTAAATCGAGCCCGATAATTTGAAAAATTACTAAAAATATTTAGAGGTACATACAATATTGTCTTCTAGATCAAACACTTACTATTTCTCTTCGTGATTTCCAGCACAAACCATATACGGAACATATGCAGCTACCGACTGAATTTGGTTCATAAATTCATCGCCTACTTTTGCGTTTTCACTGTTCATGTCATATGCAAAATCTCCAACATGAATGATGGCGTCATACATTTTTCTTTGAGCATCTTCCTGTAGTCGAGCCAATGATTGAGCGTTTTCATTACCCATGTCTCCAAATATCGCTACTCTTGGCGACCATGTATTATCATTCGGGGAAGTAATAAACCAAAATTCTGATGACCATCCTAAGTCACTTCCGCAATGGTATACATATTTTTTTTTGTGCTGCAGGTTAGACAGTTTTACCTTAATATAAAGGCATAATTCATTTCTAGTCTATTTTGTTAGCTTAAATTTAAATACTTCGTGAATAAACTGTGAATGTTTTTCGGAACCGCCATCCACAAACAATTTTGATACACCTTCTGTTCTGAGAATTAATCCTCTAATTCCATATTCAACCACAGAATGTTTTGTGTCGTCACGTGTAGACCATGTTATAACTATTTCACTGGTATCATCTATAAAAATGTTTGCGAAAGTTAGTATTCATACCGGTATTATATTAGAGAACAAAAAAAACGTATAATCGTAACGGCCTGTGAATAAGTCTTAGCCCCGGTATGTCAGTGTAACATTAATTTGTGGGCCCGGTATTTCAATATGAAGTTAACTCGAGTTGTTTTGATTAACTGACAACTTACAAGTTAACTCTACATTGAAATACCGGGCCTTAAACACACATTAGCTGTGTTTTTTATTCCCGGTTAACCATAAAGCTCGACAAAATTGCACGGCAAAACAACAACAGTGCGGTTACGGTAACCGCACTGTTGTTGTTTTGCCGTGCAATTTTGTCGAGCTTTATGGTTAACCGGGAATAAAAAACACAGCTATTAACGAATTTGAAAGTTTTATTAAGAGTATATAATTTTAAGACAAAAAAGCGTCTTAGACAACAAAACCCAAATGAAGATCGATTTTTAGAACTGCAAGCCTTTACACAGTTGTACATTAGACAACAGACCTAATTCAAGTAGGAAGAGCTGAAATGTCAGACGTTGACTTGTAATAGTATTCTCAAGAATATCTATACAAACGACTCTTTTTAATGCTTTCGAGAACGCAAATCCTTAACAAACCAGTGCACTTCTAAATTGTTGAGGACGATTGGAAAAGTGTTACCTCTCTGGCGAGTTTACATTTAAAATGCATTGAGAATGGAATTCTCCACGTAAGTATGTAGAAGAGCAAATTTCAGACTTATCTGTATTGCCCTTTCCGAGAAATCGTAGTCACCGACTTTATAAACACAGTTTTGAGAAAAACGCGTTCAAAGTTTCAAAAACTCTTTCAAACGTTCCCAGACGTCTTTACGGTCCGAAATTTAATACGAACTTTGAATCTTTATTAAATTAGTAAAACAATAGTCAAATAATTACTTATTAAGTCTAGAGTCACTTCATACGAACTAACACAAACATCCATTATCTTGAGTACGGACAATGTGTGTTTCATTTGAAACCAGTACATTTGAAATTTTTTTGCAGTTGTCTCGATTTTTCATTTTAAGGATCTCCACTAAAGTGGATAAACGCTGTATTTAGTTGACATTTCATGAGACATATCTCGATTCCGTGAAACGTCCATCAAAATCCATCTGCTACACGTATACACACTAAAACTATGCCATTTAAGAAACCTGCAATTTTTTAAATTCGCAGGTTTTTTAGTACTAAATATGTACCAAAAGTGGTGATTGTCCGTACTCATGATAGTGGATGTTTGTGTTAGTTCTTATACAGTGACTCTAATTAAGTCGAGCTAATACCCAAATGGCAGATAATTAGTCTTAAGCCCCGATCAAAATGCATCCATTCCGGTCCGTCACGTCACGAAAAGTGAGGTTATGTGATCCGTAAAAGTTGAATTTAGGTGAACTCGTCCGATCCGTTCCGTTACAACCATTGTGTGCATTTACATGACCTGCCCATAAGGTCTACTTTGACAGCTGAACGTGACGGAACGGAACATGAGCATTGCGTTTCAGGCTTTAGGCATAATTATTCAACTATAATAAAAAAAAAATTTTTTAATATTCACATTGTTTTTTACGGGTATAAAAACCATGACGCCTCCTTGTCGGCATCATAACTACACAAAAAATAATTCAATTAGAAACATTAAAAAGATAAGATAACATTAAAAAGATAAGCGACACCGGAAAAAAAAACAAGGGGGCTATCCAAAAGGTTACAACCAAAGTACAGGTTACAACCATTTCACAGCCTAAGGGAGCTATCCAAAGGTTACAACCAAGTACAGCGAAGTCACACCATTAAAAGCTTCAACCAACTGGTTAAAACATTACAAATGATTTAATGCTTCTCATTATCACCACCGGGCTTCAGTATAGGATGTCACGGCGCTTGCTTAGCGAGTACATTATTCCCAGTAATGAAATTTGGATGTGATATCGCTATATAGAAATTTCATCAGCAATTCCACCAGCTGTCAAGGTGTTTCGGATAGTAGGCAAGAATACACCTTCTGAAGAGTCTATGCCCTCCGATGACGAAACAGCTCCTTCGGACCTAGTCCAACACAATCTTATGATAAACTGGCCTCTCCAGTGAAGGTTCTTTCCAAATTTGTCATGTCCTTAGGGACGGCGATAATCAACAGTCGGGGATTTCGTATTGGAGTTTCACTCCACTGACACCGGAAAGAACAACTAACCCTTAACATTAATAGCTTCAATGGTAGCTTTCACCATGAAAAACTAGTAGCTTAATTATTAAATTATTTTAAAAGAACATAAAACGTATTTTCGTTACATATATCTTTCATTTTGGTGCTTTAAGTTGGTTTCTTTAAAGAAATCAATTTAACTTTTGATATCTTATGATACGTTTGTCCTTCTTATTTATATATAACAATAATTTAAATTAACTTCAAACGATGTTTTGGAGTAAAAACACTTTCATTGAAGCTCAGTCTCAATTTCGTATGAAAATAATATGCATTACTAGTTTCTGTCCATCTTGGAAGGTTCCGAAATTAGCCACCAGAGCACACGGTATATATGTTAATTGACGAATGGTACCCAGTTGATAAGATCTGCGAGAATCTCGCAGATTTCTCGGAGACATGTCGCTCTGTCTGTGAGAATCTCCGAGACGTTGTATGAAAAAAATTCACGTATCGAGACAAATGCGCACAGATTCTCGGAGACATGTCGGCGAATGTCGCGATAGGTAAAAATTATACTCTTCAGCGCCATCTGTTGTAATAGAGTTTTAGCTATCGCGACATTCGCCGACATGTCTCCGAGAATCGGTGAGCATTTGTCTCGATACGTGTATTTTTTTCATACAACGTCTCGGAGATTCTCGCAGACAGAGCGACATGTCTCCGAGAAATCTCCGAGATTCTCGCAGATTTTACCAACTAAATATGCTCCATTAGCAAGATACAAATTTCAATGATCATTTATGAAAATTATTAATTATAATATAATATTGAACATAATACAATATTATTAAAAATATCAAAATTTAAACTAAATTAATTGGAACTCATCTTTTAGGAGTTCCATAGGAATCAGTTTCCGGGCCAATTCTGAACAATTTCTTTACTGCCGATCACCCTACTTCGATTTCCGCAGTTGATGTAATTTGAAATCAGACAGCTCAACTTGACCTGGAAAGGTTCCTTACAAAAATTATTGCTTCTTGGAAGAAATTAGTCATCAGCGTCAACGACACAAAATCCTAATCTGTTTTCTTTCCTTCCAAAACAAACTTCTGCAAAAAAATCGAAGAGATCCTGAGATGACATTTTATTGCAATTATTTCATAGTAAATAAACTTATGTATTTCACTGACTTTGAAGACGGCGGATGATGGATTAAAAATGTCGATCTTAAGCGGCTTCAGTGGGCGTATTGTGATATCACTCACTTTGCACACAACAATTAACACAAAATAATTATTTTTTAGTTTTAAAAGTCACATTTTATTTTTTCTGTTAACTGTCAGCACCATTAAGAATCCGTCAGATGGTGTCGTTATTTGTCTGGTGATCATATTCTACATTTTTTTTAAAGTTGATGTTGGAGCAGAAATCATACGACACCTTAGGCTCAAACCATAAAGAAAAGTCGCGAAAGAGACTCAAACCAACTGGGTAAAGTTGGAAATCTCCACCCGGTGGAAAAAAAACTACCAGATATGGTAGACACATTTTCGTTAGCTGACTGTTGTAGGGCGGTTCGTGTGTATTTTTACGATTCGGAGCGCGGTTAATTTTCGATTCTCTCTTAATTTCATTATGAAAGACATGATAAAGATTGATGGCGATCGGTTTGGTTGATAATAAGGTGCTCATTTCCGGTTCTACATTTCGAAAATTATGGGCTCAATCCCGCACAACGAAGTCAGAAAATGAACAATTTTTCCATATGAATGGGAGGTATAAACTTCGAAACAACTTCTCAAATGTTTAATATTCTAGGAAAAAGAAATATCAAATAATTATTAAATTATTTGAAATGAACGTAGACCGGTTTTTCAATACTACTTTTTTTCAATAATTTTTCTTTTATTTTAGTACTTTAAATTGATTTCTTAAAAAAAAATTTTGTTTTTGATATGTTATGATACATATGTCCTTCTTATTCAATTATAACAATAATTTAAGTTCACTTGAAGTAATATTTTGTAGTAGGACCCTCTTATTTGAGCTCAATCTCAATTTTGTCTGAAAATAATATGCAACTGCCACTTTCTGTCTTACATATATAGTTCCGAAATTTGCCACCAGGGCACATGGTATATTTGTCAATACAGGTAAGCCACCTACAACGCGGTACTTTTTCAACGCGGTTTCGCTACAACGCGGTTCAGGTAATGCGTCAATTTTTCTACAACGCGCTACTTCTATAGCGCGGTTTCACTACAACGCGGTTCAGATAATTTCAAGTTTCCTTCAACGCTTTTTTGTGTGACTCTTGAAAACCTGCCGACCGTGCCTGTTCAGCTAACCTATCAAGGATAGCTGATGTTGCTAGACATTTTAAACTTAATGAATCGTCAATACAAACTATTAAGCTAGCTGAAGACAGCATTACACGTTTCGTCGTATCCGCATCGTCTGTACTTTCCAAAATTACTGCTTGTCCAAGACCTAAGACGATGAAAAAAATCTGCCGACAGTCTGGGCGCAACATTATTATTTTTCCGGCAGAAGTTCGGAACGCGTTCAGTTCGGGGATGCGGTGTATGTTACCATGTGACTGAAAACCTAACAAAAAGTTCGGGAAGCAGCGGTTAGAATAGGGGGACATATGAATTATATAATTGGGTCATATTCCGGAATGCGGTCTAGAGGTTGAAAAAGAAAAATATTTAAAAAATAGGTGATTGTTAAAAAAGCCCGTGAAAAGGAAAAGATATTTGATATCTGATCAGACTTGAGAGATATGGCAGAATTTATGAAAAAGTATACAATCACTTTACACCCCCTTAGGGGTCGAATTTCAAAAAATCTTGAAAACCATTTCTAGGTATTCATATGAAGAGTGTGTAGAATAAAAATAAATTCAATATTTGAAAAGACCTAGTAAATTTGACGAAAATCGTGAATATATAGGCTTTTTATTTTCACTGATCTTGTTTTTACCAACCCCCGAATTTTGTTTTTCTTGGTTTGTGAGATATCTAAGTCTAAAGTTTTTCACCCCCCACCCCCGTAGGCCACTACCCCCACCCAATAATTTTATTTTAATCTACTCTCTACTCTCTACTACAGATATTTGTTAAGTTTTAATTGCTTGCCATTAACGGTTTAGGAGATATGGATCTTAGAATGTGTCGATCTTTTTTGCGTTTCGGACGCATTGTTTGCCCCTCCGCTCCCACACCCCTTCACCCATATCATAAATTTTTTTGCAAATGGGTCAACTATCAAAGCTCTATAGAAATTCCAAGTTTCAGTCTCCTAACATAGGCTGTTGCTGAGATCTAGAAACCAAAACTTTGCGTCTAAAACGCTTCACCCACCTTTCCCCTTACACCCCACCCCTGAAAATAATTTCAATTCAAGGGGTCTACCCAGTCTATTCATAGAAAAAATTTACTTTAATAGCTCCACTGGTTTGAGAGCTACGAGCCTGCAAACGATTTTGCGTGGGGCGGTCGACGTACGGCGGACAGACGGAGTGAACATTTTTATTGCTTTTTTCGTGTCTACTAGTCATGAAACGTGGAAAAAAAATTTGAGAGCAGCAAATTTTTTTTGTTAAAAATCGATAGCAATACTGTATTATAAATAATAAAGTAAAATGGAACAAGCGCTTGCAGTTGCAGTGTGGGATATGACCTCAAAACGGTTACATCGAGGCACTTAAAATATTTAAATGGACCAGTGTTCAACTGATGAAACCAGTCATCAATTCCTTGACAGCAATGGTTGGTACAAGGATGCGCTGCAGCAGCGAGTGAATATCCATCAAAGCTTGCGAAAATAACCCATTAAAGGTACCTCCCATACAAGAGTCCTTGAAACAAGTTTTCACAATTATCGCTCGAATGCTTCAAGTAAGAAAGTTCAGAATATGATACAAATCGAGTGAGTCCTTCGTGTAGCAGCCTAGAGAAGTCCTTCAAAAATGTATGCAAGTTATAGAATCCACTATAGCTCCAGTACGAGTTAAAGCAGGAATTCAAAATTTTACAGGAATTAGTTTTATATAAAAAGCAAAGACTGAGTTCATTAGTTGGCGCCATCCGTCGAACCCTTCGGGTAGCTGCCTACGTTGGACGTCCGACCGGACGTCGTGGGTATTTGCATTATTGTGAAACATGGCAAAAAACCAATACAACATAACATTTGTTTAATTTATTTTAAAGTATGTATGAACACAAAATCAAATCTACATCCAGCTATCATCAAACAGATGGCGCTGCATCAATAAGAAATTTGCATCCAGACATTCGCAGACAATTCTTCGAGATTTCGGGATGCATTTGTCTCGATACCGTGTATTTTTCCCATAAGGCGTTTCAAAGAAATCTCGCAGATAGACCGACATCTCGTCGAAAAAGCTACGAGATTCTCGCAGACTCGACCGACTGTGCAGTAATGGCTATATGTCACACGTTTTTCGAAATCTAATAGGTAAATTTATCTTATGTTCTGGGGCCCTATTCTCTAGTTCATTCGAATTTTTGTCGCATACGATCTATTCAAATGATAAGTATCGTACACGATCCAACTCCCATAAAAATTTGTATTCTTGAATGTCATGCGAAACTTTTTAATTCGATTGGTCGTACACGAATTGGAACGTTTTTTGCTATTTAACGTGAAATCGGTAATGCAGTTATGACACTGGCCATTTTTCCGGCTAGTAAATCCAAATGGAGAGGGATAGAAGATGTAACATACAATTTAGATTTTGGTGTGAGAGAGACAGTCCGAGTAGTATAAAGTGAGTACAGTCAAAAACTAGCCGCAACATAACCGCAAAATAGCCGTAACTTAGCGCATTCGAGCAGTGTTTCGCAACATTCTAGCACTTAATCCTAGGAAAATCTTTTTACGAGTGGATTTTTGAGCTACTACAGACTTGTTTTTAATAGTTCGGTACGTATAAATTGTGGAAAGTGCCAAGTTATGTTATAAAACACGCTAAAACCGGTAGTTTTCTCAACAATGCAGTTGTTAATTTCGGTTACTAGATGCCGCTAGCGTCGAAAAGAGCGGTATCTCCTTCTTTTAATGTTGTTCGCCTTGTCGCACGATGGGGCAGTTAATGTACTTTTGTTGCACTTAAGAAATAGCCGCTAGATAGCCAGTGTCATAACAGCATAAGCAGCTCACTGACAAGTGGTCACAACATTAAACCAAAAACCGTTATTTCCAAACTAAAAAATTGATCAAAAACGGGTTGGTAATATTAGTGGAAAACGATATTAATAGAATTTTTGAAAAGTAATCTAAAACGTAAGTAAAGGTAGGTAGATTCAATGCGGAATTTACCCATAAGAACGAGCAACAACTTTGGAACTACTCGAATTACAGGTGGAGGACGATAAAGTGCCGTAAAAAAATAGGGTAGACATTAAAATGAATCCCATTATGCAACTCACTTCGATTAAACGAATAAAAAAAAAAAAATATTTAGGGATTACAATTGATAAAAACTTATCTTGGTCAACTCACATTCAAAACTTGTGCAAAAAAATAGCACCTTTTATTGGAGCACTGAGAAGAAATCAGTTCCTGGCAGTAAGAATTAAGGAACTTGTCTATAACGCACACATTATCTCTCTTCTAACGTATGGAATACTTGCATGCAGTCAGACAGCTCTATACAACATCAACAGATTAGAGAGACTTCTAAATAAAAGTATTAAAGCTGTATACAACCTACCAAGAACAACATCGACTACAGAATTATATAGGATGACAGGAAAACTTAACATAAAAGATATAATAGCAGTAGAAGTAGCTAAACATATTCATGCAATTAGGAAACAACAACGAAAATCATCAACTGTACTCATAACTTGTAGCGAAATACACCACTATAATACATGAGCAGTGGAACACATAACAGCCCCCCAAGCACGGACGGATAGAATAAAGAAGGACCCAATAACGGTTGCAATTACTTTGTACAACCAACTGCCGCAAATTTTAAAAAATGTTGATTACGATCGTTTTAAAGTGCTACTCAAAAAACATATGAAAGAGGTGAAAAGTACAAGTTTAAATTAAAACTAAACATAAATGGACTTGAAAACCATTACCTAGCAATACACACTTCCATTTTCCGAACTCCCATTTCTCTCTTACTTATGCTATACATAGAGTGAACTTGACTTTCTTCTTCTTTTTCTTGCATTCACTTTAACTTATTTAGTTATTTATTATTATTATTATTATTTTTTTTTTATTACTTTATTATTTATTTTTATTAATTTATAGTTTTATCACTTTTTTTTTTATTAATTTTATTATTATTTCACTATTTTTAATTTAATTTGTTTATTTACTATTATTATTATTATCATTATTTATTATCTTTATTTTATTTTATTTTATATTATTATTTTTTTTTTTTTTTTAAATTTCTTATAATTTTTTTTTATTTTTGCATGTCTTTTTGGTTTGCTGCATTTGTGTTGCCCCTCGGTACTGTCTGGGGAGCACTTTGGACACACCAAAATAATCTGAGCCAATATCAACATACCATACATCTCGAGTATGTCGATATGGTGAATTTTTTCCAGCCCATTGAGCTGGGAGAGTATTTATTCTCCAGTGCTTTGGGCTGCGGAAGTGTGCCCACGGAGGAATTAAGTCAATTAAAAAAAAAAAAAAAGTTTGCATGCAACAAACAACAGGACAGCTAATTTGCTCAACGCTACAGCATTCACCGGTGATAAAACGACTTTAGAGTTAATTGTTGAATTTGTAAATCAATTTTAAGTAACATCATTACACTTTTATCGTATGCTTTGGTGCTATTAAATATTTGTGCGCATAGCTTCATCTAAAGAGAGGCAAGTTGTGGCCCAAGAACGAATTGCAGCTGCCATGGAAATCCAATCTGAAGCTCGAAAGCAAATTGCTGTTGTTGCTAGTAGCATCGTGAGTTCACTGATAAGTAAACTACTGTAAAAATTATATGTTTTTTTTTGTTATTTTGTTTGTCGCGTGTGGGTTATGTTATAGTAATATTAAAAAAATATTTGTTGAATTATATGCTGTTCTTAAGCCCCGTTTACACGGTGATAGTTTTTGCGATAGTTGCTGTCATGATAATTACTATCGTCATAACTATCACCATTAAAACTTCTCGATAGCTACTTTCGCGCTGTCATGATAGCAGTATCGCACTATCATGCTTGACGAAATAGAATAGAATAGAACTATCGCGATAATTTTATCTTGACATTGACATTTGACGTTAAAAAAATAATATTTAATTTCAAAACATAAAAATATTTAAAAATTTCGATATTGTGATGTGCTGCTAGTTGCATGAAAATATAATTTTGATTTTGTGTGTACGTGTTGCTAATTGCGAGACGCCACCTTTTAATTTTTTTTTAATAAATATACAAATTAATCTTAATTTGAAATGATATAATATTTACTTGTTACAATATGCATAATAGCAATCAACTCTACTTGATACTGTGGCGAGAGTGGTACTTTGTTGAATTTCGTTACTGTCATTTTTATTTTTATGTAAGTAGCCAGAAAACTTATAAAAATAATAGATAGTGAGAGTTCAGTTCAACCAGAATTGTGAATTGAATAACATTAATTATATAATAAATGAATTATTTATTAACGTTATAAAAATATGTTGCTGTTTCTTGAATATTAAAATAATTGTTTTTAATAAAATCGTATTGAAATAAAAATTAATAATTAATTATCTTTTAAACAAAAGTGAAAGAACCAACTTTTTATGAAAGTTTTAATGTAGGATAACATATCATAATATATCAACTGGTGACCCCGACGTGATTAGAAGAACAGATCAAACGTAAGCAAGTTCTACAACTGGTCAAGTAAAGACGTGTAACGCCGAAGCTGAGGTAGACGTAACGCTGAAAAAATAAAGAAACAGGAACAATAACAAAAAAAAAAAAAAATCAAGACATAAATTCAACTGGTCAAGAAAAGACGTGTAACGCCGAAGAGGAAATAAGACGCAACGCCTTAGAAAAGAAGAAATAAAGAATCAAGTAATTGATAATTATCTGAAATAGGATATATATATAAGAGTATTCTAAATAGTAATTTAAATATTAAAAAAAAAAAATAAAAAAAATATATGTGTAAAAAATGTTAGGTGACAACAACAACGTACCATCCTCCTTCGGGACAAGTAGTAATAATAATTCAAATATGGCAGCAGTAGCCGTGCAAAAAATTCAACTTTGGATATACAACCCAGCGGCATGGTTTAGAATGTTAAGCCTCGTATCCACTGCAGTTCGCAAGCAGATCGCGAGCATAATTTTTGATCAATGCCTACTGCATGGTGCACTGTACATAGCATTTGATGCGCAGCACGCGTGCTATTGCATCATCTGTTTTTAGAGCGTATCCATTGTGCACGTTGCTTTTTATAACCGGCGAGCTGTGGCATGCTTAAAATTTTGACAGATACATTTTTTTGTGTGCTCGCGTTCTGAACGTGGGACGCTCGACAGCTCGCCGATGTTATTCAAGGAGTGCAAAATTGAAATCAAGACTAATTTTATTCTTAAAATGGAAAATGTTCGATATAAGACCGTCGCTTGAAAATGAAAATTTATATTTTTTATCAATAGTCCATGTCCATTTACACTGATTGCAATCGGTTTCACTCCGCGATCCACCTGAAATCAGAAGATGTACATAGCTATTTGAAAACTGGTCCGTGCGAAATGTCATATCTGATTTTAGGTGGATCGCGGAGTGAAACCGATTGCAATCAGTGTAAATGGACATGGACTATCGATAAAAAATATAAATTTTCATTTTCAAGCGACGGTCTTATATCGAAAACTTACCAAAACGGCAAAGACAATAGGTTTTTCGCACTATTTCTGTCATATATGAATTTTAATGAACCATAAATCTTTCCTTTCCATTTTATAATTACGAAAATAATGTTATGATGATCCTTTACATGTTGTAACAGCAATTCTAAACTAAATATATCATCCAAATTAGGTACAGATACCTCTATTCTATGATGAAAATAACGAAAAACCCTAAACGCGCTACGAAGCTTTCCATTTCAAATGGAAAACAGACAAGCAGCTCGACGCCGTTCAAAAACAGGCGCGTTCATGCTTTTAAACCGTATCCATCAAGCCTGGCTGCGCGTTATTAGCTTCTTGCCGTTCTATTCACGAGCTCGTAATAAAACGCTCAGTGTGTACAGTTGACATTCTCAGCACGCGAGCTGCAAGCGAGATGAGCGTGATGCCGGCGCGCTAGTGACGAGCTGAACGTTGAATGCAATTTTTGGTGGATACGGCAATCACAGTGCAAAGCGCGCGAGCTATGCTCGCGTACAATCTCAGTGGATACAAGGCTTTAGATAACCAGTTTGCATCAGCGGTTATAGTTACTGAATCAACAAGGTTCAATCATGCTTTAAGTATGCTAAGTTCATCAGAATGTTCTCAGGTTATGGATATTATGGAGAGCATTCCAGAGAACGGTCAATACACATTTTTTAAAACAGCATTGATTCAACGTTTTGGTGAAACGGAGGATACTAAATTACAAAAATTATTTACGGGTCTTGATTTAGGCGATAAAAAACCGACCCAGCTTTTGAGTATGATGAAATCTTTAGCCGGCAGTTTGATCGAAGAAGTCGTATTAAAAAAATTGTGGATACAAAGATTGCCACAACAAATACAAGTGATATTAGTAGCTAATTCAAGTGGTTTGGATGAGCTAGCAATCTTAGCTGATAAAGTCTTGGAAGTAACTTTGGCAACATCCGCTCAAGTTTTCACAACGAACATCATTCCTTGTTCTAATGTAGATAGCAATTCTGAAACATGTGAAATAGCTAGTTTAACTTCGATTCAGAAACAATTGAATTTTTTAACGAAAAAGATAAATAAATTAGAATCTGCTCAACAGAGAACAGGAGCAATTTGAAGCAAAAAAATTATAAAAATGAAGGTAATTATAAATTTAAGTCACAAAATACAAATTCGGACAACGTAGATAAAAGCACTTGTTGTTTTTTTCATGGGCGTTTTGGTGAAAAAGCCAATAGATGTGTTCAGCCATGTAGTTATGAAGAAAAAAACTAAATGTATTGTCAGAAGTGGTGGGTTCTGGCATTTTTTCAACATCAAACCGTCTTATTATTTTTGATCCCCTTTCAAGGTTAAGGTTTTTGGTTGATACGGGAGCAGAAGTTTCTGTTCTTCCAAGACATAAGTCTTATAATTCAATTCTCAATTCGAAATTGATTCTTTCAGCTGCGAATGCTAGTAAAATTTTAACATATGGTTATCACACAGTTAACCTTTCTCTATATCTTCATCGAAAATTTGTATGGAAATTTATAGTAGCAGATGTAGACAGACCAATCTTGGGAGCAGACTTTTTACAAAATTATGGGCTTATAGTAGATATTAAAAGGAAATGTTTAATTGATCCCCTCACTAAGTTAAATTCAACTGTGGGAACTATTTTTTCTGGTCCAACTACATCATTATCAGTACTATCAATTCTACACAAAGACGTAACAATAAACGAATTATTAAAAAAGTATAAACTCATTATAAAGAATAATTCTCTTACAGAAGGTTTCAACGACCTACATAAAGTTAAACATTTTATAATAACTAATTGCAATCCGGTATTCGCAAAACCTCGTCGGTTAAATCCAGAAAAACTTATTAGTGCTAAGGCAGAGTTTAAGAAATTGTTGGATCGTGGTATTTGCAGACCATCAAATAGTCCGTGGGCATCGCCATTACATATGGCAGTTAAAAAAAATGGTGAATGAAGGCCTTGTGGTGACTATCGTTTTTTGAATGCTTGAAACAGTACCGGACAAGTTTCCGATACCACATATTCACGATTTTGCTCAGCAATTACATGGTTGTAAAGTGTTTTCAACCTTGGATTTAGAAAGAGCTTATCACCAAATTCCAATGAATGAGGAGGATATTGCAAAAACAGCAATAACTACGCCTTTTGGTTTATTCGAATTTCCACGTATGACATTTGGATTACGTAATGCAGCACAGACATTCCAAAGGTTCATTTCACAAATATTAAAAGATTTAAACTTTTGTTTTGTATATATAGATGATATACTAATTGCTTCAAAGAATAAACATGAACATTTGGAGCATATCAGAATAGTTTTACATAAATTGTCTATAAACGGTTTGATATTGAATTTAGAGAGATGTAATTTCTTACAGTCTCAAATAGATTTTCTTGGTCATAATTTAGATGCGAATGGAATTCATCCTATCAAATCTAAAGTTAACGCTATATTGTCGTTTCCACGTCCAAAAAATGTTTTAGAATTGAGAAGATTTTTGGGTATGATAAATTTCTATAGAAGATTTATTCCAAAAGCAGCTTCACTCCAAGGTGAATTAGATAACTTCACAAAAGGTAGTAAAAAGAAAAATGATTTAACTTTAATAACATGGAGTGAACCAACAATACAGGCTTTTGTTTCCCTCAAAAATCTTCTTGCAAATGCCACTTGTTTAATTTTTCCAGTTGTATCGTCACCTTTATCGCTTTCAGTTGATGCTTCTGATTATGCAATTGGAGGAGCCCTTCAACAACGTGTTGGTAAATATTGGAAACCATTAGGTTTTTTTCTCGGAAACTCTCATCAACTGAACGCAATTACAGCGCTTACGACAGAGAATTATTGGCAGTATTCGCTGCAATAAAACATTTTCGTTTTATGTTAGAAGGTCGCAATTTTATATTACGTTATTCACAGACCATAAGCCACTAACTTTTGCTTTCAATCAGAAGCTTGACAAGGCATCACCTAGACAGTTAAGACAGCTGGATTTCATTGGTCAATTCTCTACATTAGACATATTTCCGGTCAAGAAAATGTGGTTGCAGATGCTTTATCGAGGATAAATGAAATAAATTTACCGTCTTCAATCGATTTTAGTAAAATTGCTCAAGCTCAATTAGTAGACCCCCAACTAGAACAAATTAAATTAATGCCAAATTTACAAATGATTGCAATCATCAACTATGGAGTGATTCGTCTTTACCTGTCCTCCGTCCGTATATTCCGGAATCAGAACGCAAATCAGTGTTTCAGACAATGCATAATTTATCACACCCCGGAATCAAAGCAACGGTGAAATTGTTGACTAGTAAAGTAGTTTGGCCTTCTATAAGAAAAGATATAAGTATTTGGACGAGGGAATGTATTAATTGCCAAAAAGCAAAAATAACCAGATCAGTAAAAAGTCCTTACGGAAATTTTGATAAAGTTTGCGAAAAGTTTGACGTTATTCACATCGATTTAATAGGACCACTTCCAATTTCGAATGATTATCGATACTGTTTAACTATTATTGACAGATTTACACGTTGGCCTGAAGCTTTTCCTATTAAAGATTCTAGTGCGAGAACGGTGGCATCGATTCTAACAAAAGAGTATTTTCCTCGTTTTGGTATACCTACAACTATTATTACAGACCAAGGAAAGCAATTCGAATCGCATTTATTCACAGAATTAGGTTTATGGTTAGGTTTCAAACGTAACAGAACAACCGCTTTCAATCCTAAAGCCAATGGTTTGCTAGAACGATGGCATCGCGTTGTTAAAGAAGCATTATTATGTAAAAATATTTCTAATTGGTCAGACAATTTGCCTTTCATTTTATTAGGATTACGATCAGTTCTCCGTGAAGATGCAATAGGAACGGCAGCGGAAATGCTATACGGTCAGAATTTAAGGTTACCGTTTGAGTTCATCGAAAGCAATAAATTAGGTGCAAAATTACCAGAAAATGAATTTATACAGTATTTAAGACGTTTGATGTTGGAAATTAAACCTCTCCCGCCAACTAGAAAATCAATACAAAATATTTTTCAATTTAAAGAATTAGAAAACTGTTCTCATGTTTTCGTCAGAAGCGGAATTTCTAATTTATCAATACATACGCCATTTGAAGGCCCGTATCCGGTGATTTCGCGTGAACCTAAATATTTTACTTTGTCAATCAAACAAAAGCAAACTAGAGTATCAATAGACAGACTCAAACCATGTTTTTCTGAAACTACAGTTTAAAAAATTTTATGAAATTGTTGTTAAGAAAGCTGTCCCTGAAGGGGGAGTATGTGGCGAGAGTGGTACTTTGTTGAATTTCGTCACTGTCATTTTTATTTTTATGTAAGTAGCCAGGAAACTTATAAAAATAATAGATAGTGAGAGTTCAGTTCAACCAGAATTGTGAATTGAATAACATTAATTATATAATAAATAAATTATTTATTAACGTTATAAAAATATGTTGCTGTTTCTTGAATATTAAAATAATTGTTTTTAATAAAATCGTATTGAAATAAAAATTAATACTTAATTATCTTTTAAACAAAAGTGAAAGAACCAACTTTTTATGAACGTTTTAATGTAGGATAACATATCCCTACAATACATTTGATATTATCATGTTTGACAAGATAAATTAGACAAGTGACATGTCTAATTTCACTGTCGCAGTATCGCATGTCTCTGAAGTTAGCCCCGCCTTTTTTCGGAATTAAAAAAATCAAATGTTGTGCTGGACTGTGCTCGGTTTGTGCTATGTTGTGCCGTAAACCAAATGTCAAAATATTAACTACTGTACACTTAATGGGGGAAAAACAAATTTGGAGCGAGACATAGCCCCGCTTTTTTTTTCTGAATTTAAAAAACAAATGTTGTGCTGGGTTGTGCTCGGTTTGTGGGAGCTGCCTTGTGCCGCAAACCGAATTTCGATATTACAACTTATTATCGTTTTCCACAATAATTGCTACTACCAGGAACTACATTATAATGGCTTTTTTCCCATAGTCGTCGAAGTGCTAACACTGATCATCGACGGGAAGTAGGAAAAAAGCTAAACCTAAATCTAAATATCGTTCTAAATCTTTTGGCCATTTCTGGACAATAAAATCCACTGACACCTTCCGATTCAGTTTCCGCAGATATTTCCATTTTACACGATTTGTGCAAACTTGTCGCCCAAATGGAAAATATTTCGCTCATCGAGATTTTCGTCGTCTTCAAAATCACAGTCTTCGTTCTCTGTGTCAATACTCCATTTTTCTGTCATTCCCCTTATTTGCAATGGTTAAAAATACTCGAGCTCCACGGAAAGAATGTTCGGGGCGTCCGGCCATTCATGGATGCTCTTAAACTCGCCACCGCGTTTACAAAGTTTCATACCAGTTTTATCACTGATCTTCATTTGTTAATGCTGTTATGACACTGGCTATTTAATGGCTATTTTTTAAGTTCAATAAAAGTGCAACAACGGCCCCATCGTGCGACAAGGCGAACAACATTAAAAGAAAGAGATACCACTCTTTCCGACGCTAGCGGCATCTAGTAACCGAAATTAACAACTGTATTGTAAAGAAAAATATCGGTTTTAGCGCGTTTTATAACATAACATGGCTCTTCCACAATTTACACCTACCGAACTGTTTAAAACAAGTCTGTAGCAGCTCAAAAATCTTATGGTAGAAGGATTTTCCTAGGATTAAGTGCTAGAATGTTGCGAAACACTGCTCGAATGCGCTAAGTTGCGGCTATTTTGCGGTTATTTTTTGACAGTACTCACTTTATACTACTCGGACTTCTCTCTCACACCAAAGTCTAAATTGTATGTTACATCTTCTATCCCTCTCCATTTGGATTTACTAGCCGCTTTAAAGCCGCAAAAACAGCCAGTGTCATAACTGCATAAGGCTGGTTTTCATGATGGATGCAAACATTTTTTACAGAGATTGTGACGGAGCTAGCTTATCGAATTTTCCATGAACTAGAAAGCAGCCCCTGCAAAAAATATTGGCACAAACACATTCACCCAAATATCGTCAATATCTTTTTCTGAACATGATAACTGTTCGTTTCACTCCTGATCAGTTTCTCATAAGCGATTTTCGTTCTCCCTAACAATCTCAGGAAAAAATGTTTGCATTCGACATGTAAACCAGCCTTTACTCGACATCGCCTCATCACCACAGCCGTAGAACGAGTCGAACACTCATTTGTTCTCGACGTCGCCTCATCGCCACAGCCGTAGAACGAGTCGAACACTCATTTGTTCTCCACGTCGCCTCATCGTCACAGCCGTAGAACGCGTCGAACATTGTATCGAACTACTCGTGGATTGTTTTTTGGGCATTTCAGTATATTTTCTAGACTTCATTTCAAATTTTTCTTCAAATCTGCATTGTCGGACAGCCTTGAGCGTTGATTGTGTTTCAGCTTTTAGTGTGAGCGTATACCATATATGGTGAAGTAAGTTCAGTGTGCATGAAGCATTAGCACTATGCCTAAGAAACGGGATATTGAGCACTTGCGGCAGCTGCTGAAACTTGAGAAATATAAAAATGTTGTATTGGAAGATGGGTCTCTGGCAGTACCACAATCTCGCATATTCACCGACGTATCGAATGCTCTGCCAGCCGATGATCGAATAAGCCCGAAATATATATACACTATTTTAAAATGTGATAGATATGGCTTACATACTGAAATATTAGAACACTGGAACATATGTTAGAAGCCAGATATAACCTTTAATACGACGTTGGAAGACTCCATAGAAAATGAAATTTCATTCTCCATTGATATTAGAGATACATGGTGTGAAATCAAGACAGAAGATGTGTCATATGAGTTTAAACATGGTGGTCTTAAAAGAGCACCGACATAAAAACGGAAGGCTTGGACGAACTTTCTTTTTGAAAAAATATTCGAACACACACGCATTCCATGTGCATTGAATTTTAAGCGGTGCAAACTAGCAGACAGCGGGTTTGCCATCGTAGTGGAAGGAAGCTGTCCGGAATGCCACTGTATGTTCAGAGGTTGTGTTGTGAATGAGCCGCAAGACAACCAACCAGTTATCATGGAGTGCTCCATTACAGATTATGACACGTCCTATCAGCATACGAAAAAACGGCAACTAAAGGGGTCCAAAAGAGTTGCAGTTACAAAGAAATTGGTAGAGGGAAAGGTGTTACCATCAATTTGGCGTCGAGAAGCCGCTAAAAAATTAATGAAACTTGGTGAAAAAGAACTACCTATATTATTTTCCGGGCATGTCTTGCGAAAGGCAAAGCAAGAGAGGCAGGATAAATTACTGGGTGTACAATCCTCCGACATGGATGCCAACTTAAGAAGACTAAACTATGCAACAAACGTGGAAGGATCAATCCACTCAATAGGATCGGATCCATTATTCGTGCATTACTGGACGAAAGACCAGATTGCGGTATATGAGAAGTTTCACCAATCTATCTGCATTGATGGTACCGGCTCATTAATTAAAAAACCTAAATTGCCCAACGGCGAGTTATCGCCTCATATATACTTATACCAAGCTGTCACAACTGTCGGGCAAACCCATGTACCGTTTTGACAAATGATATCAGCTGTGCAAAATACAAACGCAATTAGCCATTGGTTGCGCGAATTTTTAAGGATCGGGTCCACACACAAGCAAGCATTTCCGCTGCCTAAGGAAGTGGTGACAGACTTTGATAAAGCACTTTTAAATGCTGTGGCATTGGTATTTGCTAAGGTCAACACTTTGTCGGAATATCTCTCGTTGTACTTTAATTAATTTAATTATTCACAAAACTCCAAAAATTCCAAAGTCTTTGCTTAGACTCGATATATGCCATTTTATCAACATGGATGCGAAATGAAAATGCTGGGTAGGAGTGACCAGTAGGGTACGCATTTTTTATATTCGTAGCATTGCTGTCTTGCAACAGTAGAAAGATTTTAAAAAAATTAAAGAATATGCTCGTGCTATATTTGTGGCCTCCATGAATCCCAATCTTAACTACTGCAATAAGGGGAATGGCAGAAAAATACAGTATCGACATAGAGAACGAAGACTGTAATTTAGAAGACAACGAAGATCTTGCTGAGCAAAATATTTTCCATTGGGCGACAAATTTATACAAATCGTGTGAAATGGAAATAGCTGCGGAACCTGAATCGGAAGATGTGAATGGATTTTATTGCACTGAAATGGGAAAGAGATTTAAAACGCTTCTTCCCTATTTCCCCCTTTACACGGAAGTGATGGAACCAGTTTTCGGATATGGTGCAATAAGAGCCACACCACCAGTGGAGTCTGAGTTTAATGACTTAAAACACAGAATTTTAAAAAATGAATCACGCCCCAATGCGAGCAGACAAATTTGTAAGACGCCATATTTCTTCCTTCGACGGCAAACTTAAGTTGGCGTTAGCAACAGTCGAATACAAATTTAATGATGCGGGCATCGACATTGACGGTCAATCAAAAGGTCAAGAGGATGCACACAGTTCCGACAGAAATGGAAAACGTGACCGAGAGGAGGAACATCAGGATGACTTAAAAGAACTCCGAAAAGAACGGAGCAGTTCCGACAGGAATGGAAAGTCCGACCGAGAGGAAGAGCAGGATGATCTACAAGAACTTCGAGAAGAACATAACTGGCGTAATAAAAATACGAAACAGCAACGAATAAGATACATCGATCCTCTACCAGGATTTGATACAGCATTGGCACCAGCAAAAAGTAAAGTAAAACTACCAATTATCGTAAATGGAAATTTCTGCCGGAATGTTCACCATGACAATAAAATTTTGATTCTGAATAATACCTGTGCATTCGACAGTCTTTGCCAAATTTTATCACAAGCGATCCAGAATAATTCTACCTTTAAGTTGCGGAAGAACTCCAACCGACTGTACCTGAATACGACTGTGCCATATCATTAATCACTACACAACTCATCTCGGGCTGGATTCCCAATTATACCCAATGTTTTTAACGAAGCATCCTCGGTAATATGTAGCAAACCCTTTTCTTTTGCTTCTTCAGGTATGTTGGCTAGTAATTCTGCGTTGTTGCTCGTCCATTTTCTGAGGTTGAACCCGCATTTTCTGAGCAGATTCGTTATCTCCGTTTGTAGGATCATGGCTTGTTCTTTCGTGGCAGCACCGCTCAGCATATCGTCGACGTAGAAATCATTTTTCAACGTACTCGAGGCAAGTGGATATTTTTCTACTTCATCATCTGCTAGTTGCACCAAGCATCTCACGGCTAGATATGTGGCACTAGCCGTTCCATACGTGACAGTGTTGAGTCGATATTTTTCCACCGGTAGTGTTTTATCTTTTCGCCATAGGATACGATGAAAGTCTCGGTCTTCCACTGCAAGGCTTATTTGGCGAAACATTTTTTCGATGTCGGCAGTATAAACGTACTTATGCTTCCTCCATCTCAGCAAAATTTGTGATAGATCCTGTTGCAACTTGGTTCCGGTGTAGAGTAAGTCGTTCAAGCTGCTTCCGTCTGATGTTTTGGCTGAAGCATCGAAGACAACTCGAAGCTTTGTAGTAGTGCTGTCTTCTTTCAAAACCGGATGGTGAGGTAGGTAAGAATCGTTTCTGTTATAACCAACGTAAGGTAGAACTTTGTCCATATGCCCAAGCTCAAGATACTCCTCTAGGAATTTATTGTAGGTTTTTTTTAAATCTGTATTCTTTTCAAGCCTATTTTCAACTTGTCTGTATCTTAACAACGCCCTGTTTCTTGACTCTCCAAGTGGTTTTAAGTGCTTCTCGACTTTAAATGGTAGTTGCACTGTATATCTGCCATCGGTATTTCTGCTATGGGTTGATTGAAAGTGTTCTTCGCATCTGATTTCATCTATTGCAGGTGCTCTCTCGCCTTCTTCATTATCCATCTCAAAAAATCTTTCCACTGTCTTATGAAAATCTGTCATAGATATGTGAGAGGATATTGTTTTCGAATTTGATTCAGCATTGGGTCTGGTTTTTCCTGACAAAATCTAGCCAAGCTTCGTTTTTTGTGCGAGTAACGGATTTTCTTTTCTAAGGCCCTCTTCAATTATCTCTTCGAAGGCATCCGCACCAAGAATCATATCAATTCTGCCAGGTTTTGCAAAGCTGGGATCTGCGAGATTTAATGTACTGAGTTTACTAGAATTGCTTATGTGCACCCGCTGATCTGGTATCAACGTAGTGAGTTTGGGCATGATCAGTGCCTCCATTAGCAGCGTAAATTTCGAAGAAAATCTGGGCGAAACCGTTAGAATGACTTTGCTTCGAACTGTTGAGGAAGTAGTTCCACCGATGCCAGATATGCTGGCCAAAATACTTTGGGTTGGAAGTCCAAGTTGTTTAACAATTTTTGACGTCACAAAGGATGATTGTGAACCAGGATCAATCAAGGCTCGTAGTAGGAGTTTCTGTCCAGATTTCGTTGATACATTAACTTGAGCAGTTGCAAGGAGAACATTTGTGTCATTATGAGCCACAGCTGACTTTTCAGTTTGGTCACTAGTGGCAACGTTAGCATTTATTGTCTTCGAGCTGGCGTAATGCAGTAATGTATGGTGAGGTTTATTGCACTCGAAACAATTGCGTTTACTTTTGCATTTTGTATCTTTTGCATGAATCAAGCAATTTTTACATAAATTTTTTGCGGAATTAACTGCTCTTTGAACAAGAGGAACACCTTACTTCGATCATAAAATTAAATACTGCTATCAACGTAGGCAACCTAGCAATGGCGCTGTTCCGGGAAGTACCCAGTTGTTCCTACAGCACCACATGTGTCAAATGTGGTAGCATTAAGCGCAAATTACCAATTATTGGAACCAACCTTGATACGCTTAAAGTAAAAGGATTTCAATATCTAGCTGAGGCGATCGAGGCAAATTATCCGAGTGTGAACAAATCTTGTCGCCATTTAACATCACCGATACGATCTTATGGACCTCATATTCTTGTGGAGACCGATTCTGGTGAGAACATATGGACTACATTAGAAGATATTTTACTGGAAATTTTCCTGTCAGAAGGATCTGTCTAACGTTCGATGAAACTTGCTGGCGTAATAGGGTATGAAGGGCCATTTAGGAGCAGTGCAATTGGACATTACTCGGCATACTCTAAGGCTCGGTTCACACTGCACGGTTTGCGCCGTACGGCGAGAAACCGTACGGCCAAACTCAAACTGAACAGTCGTTCACACTATACGGTTTATGCACGGTTTTTGCATGAAATTTGTTCCTATCACATGCTAAAACTATTATAAAATAATAATTTAAACTGGAGCAAAAAATCTATCCCAATTGACCGTGCTATTTCAACCGTCTGTTCACTTGTCTTGATTGAATTGTATGCAGTGCAATGAAATTTTCCCAACATGCACATAAGAAACCGTCACGGTGCACCGTCCATTGTGAAAGCATCCATTTGATCACATGGGCAACTAGGTCCTCGCTCGCCGTCCGGTCGCCGTGTGTTGCAGTAGCGCGGACGGCTGCTACACGGCGGCCGTACGGCGACCGTGCCGTGGCCGCGCAATGTGAAAGGGACCATACACTTCTTCGCGCCACTAAAAAATTTCTACCGTACGGCGTGAAACCGTACGGCGCAAACCGTGCAGTGTGAAACTAGCCTAAGACCATCGATAATCAGTGGGAGCACTTCGACGACTATGGAAAAAATCTGCCAACAGTCTGGGCGCAACTTTATTATTTTCCGGCAGAAGTTCGGAACGTGTTCAATTCGGGGTTGCGGTGTATGCTACTATGTGACTGAAAACCTAACAAAAAGTTCGGGAAGCGGTTAGAATAGGGTGTAACATATGAATTACATAATTGGGTCATATTCCGGGATGTTTTTCCCTCATAAAGTGTAGAATAATTAATATTTTGAAATGTGGTTTACGGCACAACAGAGCACAAACCGAGCACAACCCAGCACAACATTTGTTTTTTAAATTCCGAAAAAGGCGGGGCTAAGTCTCGATCCAAATTTGTTTTTCCCTCATAAAGTGTACAATAATTAATATTTTGAAATTTGGTTTACGGCACAACATAGCACAAACCGAGCACAGCCCAGCACAACAATTGTTTTTTAAATTCCGAAAAAAGGCGGGGCTAGGTCTCGCGCCAAATATGTTTTTCCCTCATAAAGTGTAGAATAATTAATATTTTGAAATTTGGTTTACGGCACAACATAGCACAAACCAAGCACAATCCAGCACAACATTTGTTTTTTAAATTCCGAAAAAAGGCGGGGCTAAGTCTCGCTCCAAGTTTATTTTTCCTTCATAAAGTGTAGAAGAATTAATATTTTGAAATTTAGTTTACGGCACAACATAGCACAAACCGAGCACAATCCAGCACAACATTTGTTTTTTAAATTCCGAAAAAAGGCGGGGCTAAGTCTCACTCCAAATTTGTTTTTCACTCATAAAGTGTACAATATTTAATACTTTGAAATTTGGTTTACAGCACAACATAGCACAAACCGAGCACAATCCAGCACAACATTTGTTTTTTTTAATTCCGAAAAAAGGCGGGGCTAACTTCAGAGACATCAGTATCGCGCCGTGCAAACAGTCGCTGTCACACTATCACACTATCGTGCTATACTTTCGTGAAAGTACTATCGTACAAAACTATCGCCGTGAAAACGGAGCTTTAAGAATTGTTTTTTTTAAGGAGTAAAGGTGGGTTTCCATATGCGACAATTTACTGTGACATGTGTGATAGATCAGTTAAACAATCAGATTTTGTCAAATTTTGTAGCATGTCGCTAGCCTAGTCGAACAATCTCAAACTTTTCTAGTGTGACTGTTTCGGCGGCAGGGAACTTTTGAACACAGCCACACTAGCTGTTTTAATCGTAAGTTGCAGCCGATGAAGTACCTTCAGTCGAGAACGGGGATTCGGAACTCGAGTGAAGCAGGTTAAGTAAATGGAAGGATTTGTAGACACCGGCCACACCAGCCGTTGCTACAAAGTTTGAAGGTTTTGGGAAACTAGGAGTGACAAAATAAAAATACGTTTTACTTGCCGGTTTAAGGTAGAGGGATTTTATTCAATTCACTTAACATCTATTTATAATTATTAAAATGCTTAATCTAGTAAAAATGATATAATGACAAAATGCTTAGCATGGTAAAAAAATATTATAAGTTTAATGATCGCACAATGCATACGGAAAATTTACCTAGAAAAATGCACACGTATAAAAAAATGCATTGTGCGATCATTTTACACTAAAAAGTGGGTCAATTGGCGATTGTGTCATAAAAAACCAATTTGTTTATGCTGCCTCTTGTTCTGCTACTGAACATGTTGGGCCTTGGGCAGCAAGAACCGCATTGAATCTTTCCTGAAGTGTTAATTCGGCATCTGGCTGCAAAGCATTGGATTCTTGTTTTTTGGTTGGGGTCCAGGTATTTCTACATCTTCTACATTGCAGTATTATCAGAACGATGATAACGGTGATGAGAATTGTAGTTGTGGTTGGTGCGGCATGCTTCTTGATAGTTGCAAGTATAGTTGCAGGCTCCGTTGTGGGATATGATGCTCCGTTGAATAACTGTTCCGAAACCTTAGAAATAGTTTCATGGCTTCTCTCAGTTGCTGAACTATGCTCCAAAACGTGAGGAGGTATTTCACGTGACAAGCTGCTGATAACCCTTCCACGTTCTTCCACGGATGACTGAAGTGTGATCTCGTCGGTCTGGATGATGCAGTTGTCCTTGAGCTGTATTATACCGATGTTTTGCAGGAGGATTTCTTCTCTGGAGTCCTTGCATACCACGGATGCTACCGCTGGGTTGTCTGTTACGAAGAAACAGGTGTTAGTCATCATTAACTCCTTCCACAGAGTTTGTGTTGTTTCAATTTCGATCGTTGGGCATGGTTTCTTTTTGTGCCTATTGTAGAGTTCGTCTAAAGCACAGTTCGGGTTGGTGTTCATGTTCCTGATCATATCAGGAATACATAAATGTAAGTCTTCTTCAATCATGCACGCTTTAAGTTGTTCTTCATCCAGATTGAAGTACAATTGATGATTAAAGCTGACTGTTGTTGTTGATGATTTGATGATAGGTACCAAGTATTTATGTTCTTGTTTCTTGTGAGGTATCGCTGTTACTTGATTTATTCATTTCGTTTATTGAGCTTATTACTTGATTGACTTTATTTCCAAATTGTACAAGTTTTTTCTCCGTTCGAAGATCAGACTGCGTTATTCGGTTGTTCAGCAACATTGCTTGTTGAGTGGTTGTTTGCAGAATGTTGTGCTGGTTTTGTTCTAAGGTGTCGATATTCTGATATACTTCATCGTTGACGCCAAAAACGGTTGTGAGTAATTTTCCCAAGAGACCCCTACGTCGTCTCGAGTTTGTCATCGGTCTTGAGACTATCTCCGGAATTTGAGCAAGAATATGATGTCGTTTGTTATTCAGATGCATTTGTAAGGTCTCACAGTGTGTAAGATTAGATAACTCTTTCGTTTTTCGACACATATTTTCTACTTGGTTCCAAGTGCTCGTCACATCTTTTTCATCTTGTGGGATATCCTTTATGGGATAATTCACTTCTAGACGCAAGTAACCTCTAACTATTTGAGTGGGTCCCAATTCTTCGATGTAGAATCCTCCATTTGGCGTAAAAATATTATAAGTACAGTTTCTACCTAGCTGAATCCTTGGATCGGCAAGTCCTAATGTTAGAAGTGATAGTAGTAGTATGGCCATGTTCAATATCTTGGTGGCCCATGTGCACGGCGCGATCCTAGTTCTTTTTTGCTGTGCTCTTGGTTGTTCGACTGGCACTTCTTCCTGTTTTCGTTTTTGCGGAAGTTGTTTTGGAACTGATCGCTTTACCGTTTGTGTGTGAAGTGACACTACCGGCGCCGCAGCGGGCTCTTCCGAGATTTCGACTGGAAGTTGACATAGATTTACAACTCCAACTTGTTTGAGTTTATTGCCGTGATATCTGACTGTTGCAGTTCGTACCTTACCATCTGACCCGGGCTGCACCTCGTGAATTCGTGCTAGTGGCCACCGTGTTGGAGGCGTATTATTCTCTTTTATGAGGACTAGCTCTCCTACTCTGGGATTTTCGGCGTTTTTAGTCCATTTCGTTCGTCTCTGAAGGTTATGAAGATATTCAGTCGACCATCTTTTCCAGAATATCTGGTGCACTGCTGTAAGGATCTGCCAACGTTCGTGTAGAGTCCTGCTTGATTTGTCTGGTTCAGGAAGTGCTAATAGTGGGCGACCAATTAAAAGATGTCCTGGCGTCAAAGCTTCTAGATCGTTGGGATCACTAGATATCGGTGTTATTGGCCTAGAGTTGAGACAGGCTTCGATTTGACATAAAACTGTTGTAAATTCTTCAAACGTTGGAACTATTTTTGACTTATCGAAGACACGTTTGATATGTCCTTTAGCAGATTTCACGCCAGCCTCCCACAGTCCTCCGAAATGCGGTGTGGCGACTGGTATGAACTTCCATGTAACACCGTCCTTCGCTGTGATACGCGCTACGTCGTTCGATGATCGTTCAATGGCTTCTTGAATGTCCTTGTCCATTTGATTGTTTGCACCAACAAAGTTCGTTCCATTGTCGCTGAATATTTCCTGACACAGTCCTCATCGGCTGACGAAACGCTTGAAGGCTGCAAGGAATGCTTCTGTTGACATGTCACTCACCAGTTCTAGATGAATAGCTTTCGTTACCATGCATACGAACAAGGCAATGTATCCTTTCAACGTGGTCGTTCCACGTCCTTTAGACATTCTTGTTTTAAACGGGCCAGCATAGTCGACTCCGCAATGTGAAAAGGCGTTTAATGGAGCTATACGCACGGCTGGTAGATTACCCATCATCTGCTGGTTATTCTTATTGGCGTACTGGCAGCAGGTTATGCATCGATGGATTTCGTACCGAATAACCTTTTGGTCATTTACTATCCAGTATCTCATCCTCAAGTAGTTACGAACGAGTTGCAAACCTCCATGCATGGTTCTTATATGGGCTTCTTTTACGATCAGGTACGTTATATGATGCCGTTGTGGCAATGAAATAGGATGTTTGGCTTCTTGCGAAATGTCTGCGTTTCGTAATCTGCCGCCGACTCGAAGGATGCCAGAGGCGTCGATGAAAGGAGCTAGACACCTTAACCTAGTGTTTGATTGCTTGTTCGCTCTTAAGTCGGCTATATCTTGAGAGAACTCTGTCTTTTGTATCAGCGATATGATTCTTAATCGAGCTTCTTCAAGTTCCTTGGGCTGTATTCTTCCAACTTTTCTTTCTTGACGTTGTGAATAAATCGAAGACACAAACTCACTATTTTGATGAGTTTCGTTAGATCAGAGTAACGTTCCAAAAGCTCAATTTCTTCTTTTGTTGTACTGATTAATGTAACTGTGGCAGGTATTTCTATCTGTCCTACGTGTTGTAGCCATTCCGGTCCATTCCACCATAACGTATGATTTTGTAGTTCATTAGGACTGATTCCTCTTGAAGCACAGTCGGCTGGATTGTCCTTTGACCTTACGTGATTCCATTTCCGTGCAGTGTGAAACTAGCCTAAGACCATCGATAATCAGTGGGAGCACTTCGACGACTATGGAAAAAATCTGCCAACAGTCTGGGCGCAACTTTATTATTTTCCGGCAGAAGTTCGGAACGTGTTCAATTCGGGGTTGCGGTGTATGCTACTATGTGACTGAAAACCTAACAAAAAGTTCGGGAAGCGGTTAGAATAGGGTGTAACATATGAATTACATAATTGGGTCATATTCCGGGATGTTTTTCCCTCATAAAGTGTAGAATAATTAATATTTTGAAATGTGGTTTACGGCACAACAGAGCACAAACCGAGCACAACCCAGCACAACATTTGTTTTTTAAATTCCGAAAAAGGCGGGGCTAAGTCTCGATCCAAATTTGTTTTTCCCTCATAAAGTGTACAATAATTAATATTTTGAAATTTGGTTTACGGCACAACATAGCACAAACCGAGCACAGCCCAGCACAACAATTGTTTTTTAAATTCCGAAAAAAGGCGGGGCTAGGTCTCGCGCCAAATATGTTTTTCCCTCATAAAGTGTAGAATAATTAATATTTTGAAATTTGGTTTACGGCACAACATAGCACAAACCAAGCACAATCCAGCACAACATTTGTTTTTTAAATTCCGAAAAAAGGCGGGGCTAAGTCTCGCTCCAAGTTTATTTTTCCTTCATAAAGTGTAGAAGAATTAATATTTTGAAATTTAGTTTACGGCACAACATAGCACAAACCGAGCACAATCCAGCACAACATTTGTTTTTTAAATTCCGAAAAAAGGCGGGGCTAAGTCTCACTCCAAATTTGTTTTTCACTCATAAAGTGTACAATATTTAATACTTTGAAATTTGGTTTACAGCACAACATAGCACAAACCGAGCACAATCCAGCACAACATTTGTTTTTTTTAATTCCGAAAAAAGGCGGGGCTAACTTCAGAGACATCAGTATCGCGCCGTGCAAACAGTCGCTGTCACACTATCACACTATCGTGCTATACTTTCGTGAAAGTACTATCGTACAAAACTATCGCCGTGAAAACGGAGCTTTAAGAATTGTTTTTTTTAAGGAGTAAAGGTGGGTTTCCATATGCGACAATTTACTGTGACATGTGTGATAGATCAGTTAAACAATCAGATTTTGTCAAATTTTGTAGCATGTCGCTAGCCTAGTCGAACAATCTCAAACTTTTCTAGTGTGACTGTTTCGGCGGCAGGGAACTTTTGAACACAGCCACACTAGCTGTTTTAATCGTAAGTTGCAGCCGATGAAGTACCTTCAGTCGAGAACGGGGATTCGGAACTCGAGTGAAGCAGGTTAAGTAAATGGAAGGATTTGTAGACACCGGCCACACCAGCCGTTGCTACAAAGTTTGAAGGTTTTGGGAAACTAGGAGTGACAAAATAAAAATACGTTTTACTTGCCGGTTTAAGGTAGAGGGATTTTATTCAATTCACTTAACATCTATTTATAATTATTAAAATGCTTAATCTAGTAAAAATGATATAATGACAAAATGCTTAGCATGGTAAAAAAATATTATAAGTTTAATGATCGCACAATGCATACGGAAAATTTACCTAGAAAAATGCACACGTATAAAAAAATGCATTGTGCGATCATTTTACACTAAAAAGTGGGTCAATTGGCGATTGTGTCATAAAAAACCAATTTGTTTATGCTGCCTCTTGTTCTGCTACTGAACATGTTGGGCCTTGGGCAGCAAGAACCGCATTGAATCTTTCCTGAAGTGTTAATTCGGCATCTGGCTGCAAAGCATTGGATTCTTGTTTTTTGGTTGGGGTCCAGGTATTTCTACATCTTCTACATTGCAGTATTATCAGAACGATGATAACGGTGATGAGAATTGTAGTTGTGGTTGGTGCGGCATGCTTCTTGATAGTTGCAAGTATAGTTGCAGGCTCCGTTGTGGGATATGATGCTCCGTTGAATAACTGTTCCGAAACCTTAGAAATAGTTTCATGGCTTCTCTCAGTTGCTGAACTATGCTCCAAAACGTGAGGAGGTATTTCACGTGACAAGCTGCTGATAACCCTTCCACGTTCTTCCACGGATGACTGAAGTGTGATCTCGTCGGTCTGGATGATGCAGTTGTCCTTGAGCTGTATTATACCGATGTTTTGCAGGAGGATTTCTTCTCTGGAGTCCTTGCATACCACGGATGCTACCGCTGGGTTGTCTGTTACGAAGAAACAGGTGTTAGTCATCATTAACTCCTTCCACAGAGTTTGTGTTGTTTCAATTTCGATCGTTGGGCATGGTTTCTTTTTGTGCCTATTGTAGAGTTCGTCTAAAGCACAGTTCGGGTTGGTGTTCATGTTCCTGATCATATCAGGAATACATAAATGTAAGTCTTCTTCAATCATGCACGCTTTAAGTTGTTCTTCATCCAGATTGAAGTACAATTGATGATTAAAGCTGACTGTTGTTGTTGATGATTTGATGATAGGTACCAAGTATTTATGTTCTTGTTTCTTGTGAGGTATCGCTGTTACTTGATTTATTCATTTCGTTTATTGAGCTTATTACTTGATTGACTTTATTTCCAAATTGTACAAGTTTTTTCTCCGTTCGAAGATCAGACTGCGTTATTCGGTTGTTCAGCAACATTGCTTGTTGAGTGGTTGTTTGCAGAATGTTGTGCTGGTTTTGTTCTAAGGTGTCGATATTCTGATATACTTCATCGTTGACGCCAAAAACGGTTGTGAGTAATTTTCCCAAGAGACCCCTACGTCGTCTCGAGTTTGTCATCGGTCTTGAGACTATCTCCGGAATTTGAGCAAGAATATGATGTCGTTTGTTATTCAGATGCATTTGTAAGGTCTCACAGTGTGTAAGATTAGATAACTCTTTCGTTTTTCGACACATATTTTCTACTTGGTTCCAAGTGCTCGTCACATCTTTTTCATCTTGTGGGATATCCTTTATGGGATAATTCACTTCTAGACGCAAGTAACCTCTAACTATTTGAGTGGGTCCCAATTCTTCGATGTAGAATCCTCCATTTGGCGTAAAAATATTATAAGTACAGTTTCTACCTAGCTGAATCCTTGGATCGGCAAGTCCTAATGTTAGAAGTGATAGTAGTAGTATGGCCATGTTCAATATCTTGGTGGCCCATGTGCACGGCGCGATCCTAGTTCTTTTTTGCTGTGCTCTTGGTTGTTCGACTGGCACTTCTTCCTGTTTTCGTTTTTGCGGAAGTTGTTTTGGAACTGATCGCTTTACCGTTTGTGTGTGAAGTGACACTACCGGCGCCGCAGCGGGCTCTTCCGAGATTTCGACTGGAAGTTGACATAGATTTACAACTCCAACTTGTTTGAGTTTATTGCCGTGATATCTGACTGTTGCAGTTCGTACCTTACCATCTGACCCGGGCTGCACCTCGTGAATTCGTGCTAGTGGCCACCGTGTTGGAGGCGTATTATTCTCTTTTATGAGGACTAGCTCTCCTACTCTGGGATTTTCGGCGTTTTTAGTCCATTTCGTTCGTCTCTGAAGGTTATGAAGATATTCAGTCGACCATCTTTTCCAGAATATCTGGTGCACTGCTGTAAGGATCTGCCAACGTTCGTGTAGAGTCCTGCTTGATTTGTCTGGTTCAGGAAGTGCTAATAGTGGGCGACCAATTAAAAGATGTCCTGGCGTCAAAGCTTCTAGATCGTTGGGATCACTAGATATCGGTGTTATTGGCCTAGAGTTGAGACAGGCTTCGATTTGACATAAAACTGTTGTAAATTCTTCAAACGTTGGAACTATTTTTGACTTATCGAAGACACGTTTGATATGTCCTTTAGCAGATTTCACGCCAGCCTCCCACAGTCCTCCGAAATGCGGTGTGGCGACTGGTATGAACTTCCATGTAACACCGTCCTTCGCTGTGATACGCGCTACGTCGTTCGATGATCGTTCAATGGCTTCTTGAATGTCCTTGTCCATTTGATTGTTTGCACCAACAAAGTTCGTTCCATTGTCGCTGAATATTTCCTGACACAGTCCTCATCGGCTGACGAAACGCTTGAAGGCTGCAAGGAATGCTTCTGTTGACATGTCACTCACCAGTTCTAGATGAATAGCTTTCGTTACCATGCATACGAACAAGGCAATGTATCCTTTCAACGTGGTCGTTCCACGTCCTTTAGACATTCTTGTTTTAAACGGGCCAGCATAGTCGACTCCGCAATGTGAAAAGGCGTTTAATGGAGCTATACGCACGGCTGGTAGATTACCCATCATCTGCTGGTTATTCTTATTGGCGTACTGGCAGCAGGTTATGCATCGATGGATTTCGTACCGAATAACCTTTTGGTCATTTACTATCCAGTATCTCATCCTCAAGTAGTTACGAACGAGTTGCAAACCTCCATGCATGGTTCTTATATGGGCTTCTTTTACGATCAGGTACGTTATATGATGCCGTTGTGGCAATGAAATAGGATGTTTGGCTTCTTGCGAAATGTCTGCGTTTCGTAATCTGCCGCCGACTCGAAGGATGCCAGAGGCGTCGATGAAAGGAGCTAGACACCTTAACCTAGTGTTTGATTGCTTGTTCGCTCTTAAGTCGGCTATATCTTGAGAGAACTCTGTCTTTTGTATCAGCGATATGATTCTTAATCGAGCTTCTTCAAGTTCCTTGGGCTGTATTCTTCCAACTTTTCTTTCTTGACGTTGTGAATAAATCGAAGACACAAACTCACTATTTTGATGAGTTTCGTTAGATCAGAGTAACGTTCCAAAAGCTCAATTTCTTCTTTTGTTGTACTGATTAATGTAACTGTGGCAGGTATTTCTATCTGTCCTACGTGTTGTAGCCATTCCGGTCCATTCCACCATAACGTATGATTTTGTAGTTCATTAGGACTGATTCCTCTTGAAGCACAGTCGGCTGGATTGTCCTTTGACCTTACGTGATTCCATTTCCATTTTCCGCCATCGAAGTTCTGAATCTTTGATACTCTATTGCCAACGTAGGTATCTAGAGAAGCTAGGTCTCTTTTGATCAAACCTAACGTTATCATCGAGTCACTCCAGGCGAATATCTGTGTGTCCTGTATGGACATCGAATTTGCTGTTTGGTGAAGCGAATTCCCCAGCAGTAAGGCTGCGTTTAGTTCAAGTTTTGGTAGCGATATCTTGGCCTTTATGGGAGCCACCTTAGTTTTTGCACAAAGAAGTGTGATCCTTATCGATCCATCAGAGCTAATAGATTTGCTATAGACTACTGCTGCATATGCTGCTTCTGAAGCGTCGAAAAAGCCATGTAGTTCAACCTTACAGTTGCCAGTATAACGAATCCAACGTGGAATTCTGATGTCTTCTAAGCTTCGTAGTTCGCCTTCGAAGTTAGTCCAGCGATCTAATATTTTCTCAGAGGGAACCTGGTCCCAGTCTATTCCTGACTTCCAGATATCCTGCATCAGTATTTTAGCTCGAATTGTGACAGGAGCAAGCCATTGTAGGGGATCGTAAATTGTTGCGATATTGGATAGCAACTGTCGCTTTGTTAGTTTTTTTGCATTGTCAAAGTCTGCTATCTTAAATTGGAACTCATCTCGGGCTGGATTCCCAACTATACCCAATGTTTTTAACGAAGCATCCTCGGTAATATGTAGCAAACCCTTTTCTTTTGCTTCTTCAGGTATGTTGGCTAGTAATTCTGCGTTGTTGCTCGTCCATTTTCTGAGGTTGAACCCGCATTTTCTGAGCAGATTCGTTATCTCCGTTTGTAGGATCATGGCTTGTTCTTTCGTGGCAGCACCGCTCAGCATATCGTCGACGTAGAAATCATTTTTCAACGTACTCGAGGCAAGTGGATATTTTTCTACTTCATCATCTGCTAGTTGCACCAAGCATCTCACGGCTAGATATGTGGCACTAGCCGTTCCATACGTGACAGTGTTGAGTCGATATTTTTCCACCGGTAGTGTTTTATCTTTTCGCCATAGGATACGATGAAAGTCTCGGTCTTCCACTGCAAGGCTTATTTGGCGAAACATTTTTTCGATGTCGGCAGTATAAACGTACTTATGCTTCCTCCATCTCAGCAAAATTTGTGATAGATCCTGTTGCAACTTGGTTCCGGTGTAGAGTAAGTCGTTCAAGCTGCTTCCGTCTGATGTTATGGCTGAAGCATCGAAGACAACTCGAAGCTTTGTAGTAGTGCTGTCTTCTTTCAAAACCGGATGGTGAGGTAGGTAAAAATCGTTTCTGTTATCACCAACGTAAGGTAGAACTTTGTCCAAATGCCCAAGCTCAAGATACTCCTCTAGGAATTTATTGTAGGTTTTTTTTAAATCTGTATTCTTTTCAAGCCTATTTTCAACTTGTCTGTATCTTAACAACGCCCTGTTTCTTGACTCTCCAAGTGGTTTTAAGTGCTTCTCGACTTTAAATGGTAGTTGCACTGTATATCTGCCATCGGTATTTCTGCTATGGGTTGATTGAAAGTGTTCTTCGCATCTGATTTCATCTATTGCAGGTGCTCTCTCGCCTTCTTCATTATCCATCTCAAAAAATCTTTCCACTGTCTTATGAAAATCTGTCATAGATATGTGAGAGGATATTGTTTTCGAATTTGATTCAGCATTGGGTCTGGTTTTTCCTGACAAAATCTAGCCAAGCTTCGTTTTTTGTGCGAGTAACGGATTTTCTTTTCTAAGGCCCTCTTCAATTATCTCTTCGAAGGCATCCGCACCAAGAATCATATCAATTCTGCCAGGTTTTGCAAAGCTGGGATCTGCGAGATTTAATGTACTGAGTTTACTAGAATTGCTTATGTGCACCCGCTGATCTGGTATCAACGTAGTGAGTTTGGGCATGATCAGTGCCTCCATTAGCAGCGTAAATTTCGAAGAAAATCTGGGCGAAACCGTTAGAATGACTTTGCTTCGAACTGTTGAGGAAGTAGTTCCACCGATGCCAGATATGCTGGCCAAAATACTTTGGGTTGGAAGTCCAAGTTGTTTAACAATTTTTGACGTCACAAAGGATGATTGTGAACCAGGATCAATCAAGGCTCGTAGTAGGAGTTTCTGTCCAGATTTCGTTGATACATTAACTTGAGCAGTTGCAAGGAGAACATTTGTGTCATTATGCGCCACAGCTGACTTTTCAGTTTGGTCACTAGTGGCAACGTTAGCATTTATTGTCTTCGAGCTGGCGTAATGCAGTAATGTATGGTGAGGTTTATTGCACTCGAAACAATTGCGTTTACTTTTGCATTTTGTATCTTTTGCATGAATCAAGCAATTTTTACATAAATTTTTTGCGGAAACGAATTTCTGGCGTTCATCGACGGTCATGTTTTTGAATTTCTCACAACGATATACAGAATGCTGTTCTTTGCAATATGTGCACGAAATCTTTGTCATTGATGTGAATGATTTTTTACTTGTCTGAGCTTCGTGCGCATGCGGCTTAATTGTTGTCAAGACTTGATGTCTTTTTAATAAGAATTCGTACAGCTGTTGTGTGTCTGGCATTTCTCTACTTTTCCTAAACTCTCTTCGAACATACGTATGCTTTCACTATCGAGTTTCCGCATAGCCATGTGAATTATAACTGGGTCCCAATATTCGGTGTTGTAACCCATATTTTTTAGGGCAGCAAGACAGTTGCGCAGCACATTATACAGGTTAATGATTCCTGCCGCACTTCTATGTTCAACTTTCTTCATGTCCAACATTGTGTCTAAATACGACAATGTCATCTTTTTATTATTTGCGAATCGTTCTTGTAGTATTATTACGGCCGTATCGTAATTTAGTGCATCTAGCTGAAGATGAGAGACAGCATCCTTTGCTTCTCCTTGCAAATAACTTAACAGATACTGCATCTTCTGGATCGATCCTAGATAGGGATTGTTATGTATGACCGTCCTGAATAGGTCAATGAAAACCCTCCATTCCCTGTAGTCGCCGTTGAACGTTGGAATGGATATGGGCGGTAGTTTTGGCACGCTGTGGTCTGGTGCATTGTAGTTCGGAATTGCTCCTGTTAAAAGATTAGATGTGCGCCATGGCTCGGTTGATGGCATTGTGTTTGTGGTTGAACCTTGCCTCACGGTAGGATTTACCGTTCCTGGCCATACTAGCGATTTCGTTCCGTGGGTACTAGTCGTAGGTGCTGGCCAAGCGAAGGTATTGGCTATAGAAGTAGCTGGTATTGATGTAGTCACCGCAGGAGTGTGACGAACAATAGGATCATCAATCGTGTGTTGTAATAGAAGACGTAATCCTTCGTCATACGTTGCTTTCGTCGCCTCGTATAGGACTCTAGTAGCCTCATACAATTCTTCTTTAAAATACGGGTGATCGCCACTCAAACTGGCTAGAAGATTGCCATGATTTGCTTGGAAACTTTTCCAGAGCTCTTCAATACTTGCAAGTTTCTTATTGAAGTACTCTCTGTCTTTTCGGGAACTGCTGTTTTTCTTGAACTTCCTCTCCAAATTCTGCAAGGATTCAGCAAGGATTCAGCAACCTTTTGCTGATCCACAAGAAGGACGTCAGTGTTCATAATGATCGGTAGTGTAACTCGACGACGCGGCGATTCTTTTTTTGCAGTCAAGAACGATACTGGAACTTAAGTGCAAAAAATCAAATGCTGATGGTATGGTATTGCTCAACGACGCGGCGATTGTTTTTTCCCAGTCAATAACGATACTGGAACTTAAGCTCGACGGACCAAAGTTTCGGCGGCAGGGAACTTTTAAACACAGCCACACTAGCTGTTTTAATCGTAAGTTGCAGCCGATGAAGTACCTTCAGTCGAGAACGGGGATTCGGAACTCGAGTGAAGCAGGTTAAGTAAATGGAAGGATTTGTAGACACCGGCCACACCAGCCGTTGCTACAAAGTTTGAAGGTTTTGGGAAACTAGGAGTGACAAAATAAAAATACGTTTTACATGCCGGTTTAAGGTGGAGTGATTTTATTCAATTCACTTAACATCTATTTATAATTATTAAAATGCTTAACCTAGTAAAAATGATATAATGACAAAATGCGTAACATGGTAAAAAAATATTATAAGTTTAATGATCGCACAATGCATACGGAAAATTTACCTAGAAAAATGCACACGTATAAAAAAATGCATTGTGCGATCATTTTACACTAAAAAGTGGGTCAATTGGGTGAATGATAGCACATGAAAGTTATTTACCTTTGATTGGTAATTATGTGCGATCATTCACCCAATTGTGTCATAAAAAACCAATTTGTTTATGCTGCCTCTTGTTCTGCTACTGAACAGTGACAAAAATTTCAGTTCAAAAGGTTTCTTAAAAATTTCAGTTCACTTTCGTTTGACAATTTAAAAAAAAATGTTTGGGTATTTTTTTGCTGTTTAGTTATTTTTCCAGCCATTTTACTTTATTGGACATAGCCAATTTACGAAAAGGTGTGACACGAATAATGTTACAAATGAAGCTGGGTTTCCATATGCGACAATTTTGTGTTGGAAAAATTTTTCACGACAAAAATGTGTCACACTCTTCAGTCTAGAGTTTACATTTGTGACATCACTTGTGTCACACCTTGACATTACATAAATGTAGGATCTATAATTGCACTTGAAGTACCCTAGAACGAAGAATATTGAACAATTAACGATGAACGAAGAACAAAAGACGATGAACCAACGAAGAACGAAAGACGATGAATACAACAAAATTTTACGAAGATCGAAAATATTTTACTTTTCACCATATCTTTACTCCACATTGTGGTGGGGTGTGATGCCAACGCTCATCACACTCAATGGGCAGCAGAGATACCAACAGAAGGGGTGAGTCACTTTTTGAATATATTTACTTTTCCAAACTTATAATATGCATCAGAGGTAACGATCCCACTTTTGTTGTTAGAAACAGAAATGAAGTCTTGGACATAACTCTAATATCAAACAATGACACGAAATTTGAAGTTGGGAACTGGTCAGTTTCGGGATTAGAATCCTTCTCTGATCATAGAATAATTATGTTCACGGTATCTTGCGATGTGGTGCGGGGTAACTCCTTCCGCAACATTAAAAGAACAAACTGGGAGGATTTTTCAAAGATAGTTAGTAGTAACCTTGGGCAGGAAACCATCAGCTAAAGCAGCGAGAAACTAATTGACAGGGAGGTGAAGAGGATTTCGGAAACCATAATGACTTAGATCAACTTGTCCGCTTTCAAATGGGGGTGAGAAGGGTGGTCCAAGGTGGTGCTCTAAGGATCTTGAGATTCTGAGAGGAAAGGCAAAAAGGCTTTTCGAGAAAGCTAAAAGAACTCAGAAGGATTTGGACTGGGACGCATACAGTCTCTGCGTGGAAATAGAATGTATTAATGAAGCATCTAGAATAATCAGGATCGTCGCCAAGGATCCCAGTGTTAAGTACTTGAGGAGGAGCGACGGAAGCTGGACGAAATCGAGTCAGGAAAGTCTGGATCTGCTTATGGAGGCGCACTTCCTAGCGTGCATCTTGGAGCTTGGGAACATCTCTCAGGTAATTGATATCCCTGTGGCGAACGCTGTATTGCGAATGTTACGTCACAGCACTTCAATGCTGATTCAACGTGCTACGTCGATCGATAAAACAGATTACATAATTGATATGTATTACGGCGTTTACATGGAGGATTGAATCTGGATTGGATCGATCCGATCTGCGTTTACATGAGATTTTAGAGGATTGAATCCGGATTCAATCCTCTAAAATCTCATGTAAGCGCAGATTGTATCGAAACGAGACCGACTCGATCCAAACCAACTTCTCGACCTGGATCGAATCGAAACCGGTTATGTCGTTCGTTTTAATGCCATTTTATGTTTCGATCTTTCGATCCGGTGTTGTCACGAACGCGATCTAAATTTCGATCTTTGGATTCTCCATGTAAACGCGGTATATGTATCAGCTGTAAATTGTGAATTGAAGTTCGTATGTATTCCTTCATTTACTACTATGACGTTATTTCTGGAGGATCTACATTTACATTTATTATGCGGACAATGCTTTCCTCTAAAGCGGAAAAGCTATACATTTTGTTCGGCCCACCATTTGTGGCTCTCACTTCTGCTTTGTTTTACGCTAGTCTCTTCCGTACTTTAAATTTCAGATCAGTCCAAACCTAAAATATTTTTTGTTTTAATAACACCTACGGTCTTGTTTTTTTAAATTTCATACCTTCATCCAACCACTGGCGTCTCGTGACGGTGGTCCCAAGAATTTAACCGTGTCGAAAATTCGAGCCATATTTCAGTTACGTTCATGCGATCTACACCGCTTTTATTGAATCTTCTGGGGATATCTTGGTGCGAATCCATCAAAGTATAAGGAAATAAAAATCGTTTTGTCAAATCTTACTTACATTTTTGCGTCGACGTTAATTTCCTTCAGGTGTCACGGACATGGAATGCCATCAACGGAAAATGCCGATCAAAGTGACAACTGTCGATGACAATCGACATTCGCAATTGCTTTTTCATGCGTCGATGTCGAATTGGCATTGAAGTGACGTGACGTGACATTGACAGTATGGTCATATATCAAGTAGGGTATAATATCAAGTTGTCACATTGATCGGCATTTTCTTCGATGAGAATCAAGTCCGTGAAAAATTAACGTCGATGTATAGCCCCAAGTCACAACGGCAACGCAATCCGAGGCAGACCAGCTGTCAAAAAGTTGAGCGCGGTGTATTTCCTTTTTAGTAGACAGAACGAACGTAGAAAAAGGCAGCTTTACGCAGTCATCCAGAAATGGTCGTCAATTCTGAACTTTCCATAGCCCGTAGTTAACCTCAAAAACGAGAACTGACTTTTTTACCTTTAAAACATCGAATGGTTACTTGATCCATAGAGAAAGACCTAATAGAGAAACAAAGCCATAGCCGTTCTCTATTGATTCGTTTTTCATACATTCGATTTAAAATTTCTGTCCAGGAAAGCTACTTTCGTATAAAAAAGCTTTCCTACCCACTAGTTGAAAAAGCTTGAGTTTAACCGAAAAGGGGAAAAATTTTAAATGACGATAAATTCATGTACCGTTTCAACGACAAAAAGTAGGTAAGAGATATTGAAGATAATTTTTTTCAATTTTTGACATTACGTGGTACAGTAATCTCATTACGATTGAAGTAAATGTTAACTGACTTACGTTTCGTAGACTTTTATATAATTTCGTAATTCTTTTTTATTTCTATACATTTTTGTTGGATCCGCGGTTTTGGATTAGTAATGTTCATATGGCACATTTCACGTTACGTACACCCAAAAATACATATAAGAATAATAAGTTCTCTCGCCTGACACTAGACGAAATATTAATATCCGGAGCATATTAATATGGAACATTTAGCAGTGAATAAATAACTATTTGTATATTACGACCTGTGCTCTGTTATGAGCAGCGAAACGTAAACATTAACGCGATTCCGAAAAAACAGTTAATGCATTCGAAGAAAGGGTTCCCGAAGAATGTTTAGGACCTGTGAAGGGAGGAATGGACTGGGCGAATAAGGTGCAACCATGAGCCTTGCGGCAGTCGCAGGCGAAGTCGGTGTTGTAGGCATCACCACATAATCCTGTGTATTCTAAAAGATAGGTACTGCGCGGTCGAAGTCGAAGTCCGTGTTCTGTTTGGGCCTTTAGTCTGCCGGCTTCAAGGAGTCAAAAGCTTCATCGTCTTTTAAATTAAAGGCAAAGCGGTAGGCTTGCGCATTCTAGTTCACCTTAGTGATCGCAAACGAACTAGTTCGCCAGCCCTTGCGAACTAGTTCGTTCTTGTAGTTCGCAGTTCACTCACGGACGAACTATTTCACATGAAGTTTGGATTGAATGTGAGGACCTAAAAAAAAAGGTTCCCAATCAGGAAGGAACTAGTTCGTTTGAAGTTCGGATTGAATGTGAGGACCTAACAAAAACGAATAACGCTCCCAATCAGGAAGGAACTAGTTTGTTTCAAGTTCGCAGTCAATGTGAAGCCTTAAAAAATAAAAAAGGTCCCCACTCAGAATGGAACTAGTTCCTTCTTTCAGTTCCAACTTTGCGGAATGATACGTGGTATGCAAATGTCATGACGAACTAGGACCGGAATTCACCGCGAACTAGTTCGTTAATTTCACTTATGGGAACGATCTTCCGAACTAATTCGTTCACAAACTACACAAGCCTAAAAGCGGGTGGTAACAAGATAGTAGGCAAACAACGAAATCGGTGGGAAGACTCGGTTGGTGAAGAAAACAAAGTTATCGCAAAAAATCAGTCTATGGGTAGAAGTGCGGTCGCGTTTTAGACGGAAAATTTTGGTTTCTTTCAACCGCTCATGTCATGATAGGAAACTGAAACTTGGAATTTCTACAGAGCTTCGATAGTGGACCCATTTGCTAAAAAATGCTGATATGGGTAAAGGGCTGCGTCCGAAACGAGAGAAAGCCTAAGTCGACTCATTCTAAAATCATTATCTCCTAAACCGTTAATGGTACTAAATTAAAACTTAACAAATATCTGAAGTTATACTAGGAGAATAGATTGAATTCAAATTGTTGAGTGGGGCAGTGGCGCACAGTGACGGGGGTAAAAAGCTTTAGATTACGATATTTCACAAACCATTTGCTCTAGAAATATAAAATTTGGTTTGAGTATAAAGGTTGACAAAGAAATATTGCTCAAAGTAAAATTTTTTAATGCAGTGGATCCTAGAAGGGGAGAGGATAAGAATTTAAAAAAAAAATCATGTTTCATATCTCAGGAACAGTGTAAGAATTTTTAGCAGAAGTAGGCCCAATAGAACTCTATTCGAGAAAAAATATTTGGGAGTGTGGGTGTAGATGATGGTGGGGCAGGGTGAAAAGGAAAAAGTTTCGATGTTAATATCTTAAGAACCTATAATGATATAAGGCTGAAACTCGGTGTTTAGATAGAGCTATAGTGGCATGTTGGGATATATAATTTTTTATAGGAGTAGTATGGTACAGGCCCCCACCCCTGTGTTTTTCAGAACTATAGAACGCTTATGCTAGAAAGTTGAAACTCGGTGTGTCAATGAAGATCAACTAGAAAAGTAATTTTGATTAAAAAAAATCGAATATCCATTGGTGTTCGGAAGGGGGGCAAAAAAATGATCAATAAAAATAGAATATATTGAATCAATACAGAATTAGTTTGTTTTTCTTTTCATTCTCCATATGAATACCTATAAAGTGTTTTCAAGATTTTTTGAAATTCGACCCCTAACTGGGTGTTATGTGTAATGAGTTTTGTAATGTGTTTATACTTTTTCATGAATTCTGCCATATCTCTCAGGCATGGGGTCAATTCTGGTTCCGTGAAAACTCGTGTGAAAAGACTTTTCAGCGATAAACCGCTGTTTCCGATTCCAATACAATGAAAAAACGAAAAAAAACTGTCAAACTATTCAGCATTTGATTCAGCAAATGTTTTCACCGTAAGAACGAGAATCAAAAATGAAAATAATTTTTTCATTTTATCATTTCACGGAACCAGAATTGACCCCCTGATCATATATCAAATATCTTTTCACTTCCACGGGCTTGTTTAAAATTCACCTATTTCCTAGTTTTTTTCCGTTTATGTAAGTCATATGTTATTTGTGGCAGCGGCGTAAGTATTCTAGTGCGACCCTATGCGAACCGCTTCCTGAACGTTTTCTTATTATTGTATTATTTAAGATATTATAATATTAAAATAAATATAATATTAATATAATATATATGTATGGATATCTCATTAGTGCGTTATAAGTACTCTGGTATAAGAAGTACTGGAAGGAGTGTAATGATATCGACCCTAATGGCTAATTTACATTGCGGCGATATGTCGGGAAACTGTTAGTAAAGGATAGTACTATGGGAAATGTTCACGGGCTAGAAAAGAACAGAGATAGACGTGTCAAATTTAGTTGTATTTATTTGTTCCCCTTTCCCATAAAAGTCGGGCAAAAAATTTCCGATATTATAGCAAATATACTCGAAGATAGTATTTTTATGGCTGTTTCACCGACTTTTTTACTAACACATTTGCAAAAGGAGAATAAATATAAGTACATATACCCATGGGCGCCCACAGGTAGGGGCAAGAAGGGGCACTTGCCCCCCAACCCCCCCTGGGTTTGACCATCACTTAAAGTTGAGAAAAATCAAATATTTTATATACCAAACTTTGTTGCAACTATTTTACCATTACCATTATTGTACACATCTTTCATGCCTCGACTTTAGTTCTTAGTAATGATACTAAAATGAATATCAAATTTAGCTTTAGAATTAGATAATTAGCCCTTTTTCGGTATTGACCAAGACCGCGTACTGAAGAAGAATCTGGCACAACATAGCAGACCGCAGTGTATTTCGAACGACCAAGCCTATGTTTTACAAGATTTTTCGTTACTTTTTTCTAACGTTTTTGTACTTTAAGAACTAAAATTTTTTCAATGATAACGATTTTTTCATTTATCCTTGAATATTTCCAAATACGTTTTTTTATATTTTGAAGGTTATACTGTTTTTCACCAAAAAATCAAATTGGAATGTCAATGGTCAAAAAAATTAAAGAGCATTATAGTGATTCTCAATTATTTTATAGAAAAAGGGTAATTTAATCAAGAATCACCAAAAGTGTGACCTTATCATAGCCGATTCTTTTGAAATTTTGTGTACTCGAAGAATTCGTGAAAAAAATTTGATTTCAATTTTTTGGCTTCTATCTCATTTTTTTTGTTAGTTATAGTATGTTAAAAATTTCCCAAAAACGATGTCCGAATCCTCTTTGATAGTTCATATCTCTGGTAATTTTTATCCTTGAATAATAAAGTCGGGCTTATTTAAAGATTGTTATTGTTTTTGTTAGTTAAAAAATGAGAAACCAAACCTTGAATTTCAATTATTTTTTTCACTTATTCTTCAAGTACAAAATTTTGAAAAGAATCCGAAATGGTAAGGTCACAACTTTGGCGATTCTCGATGGAATAACCCATAATTAGATGAAAACAATATGACCCCTTCTTCAGGTGACCCTTTTTTTGCTAAGGGCAGCTATGTAGCTAAATTCAGACAGAACTTTATCAAATGAAATAGACAAATTAAAAAAAATTCTGACACCCCAACAGTAAGATCCTGGTTCTGCCACTGATATCAAATATATTTTACTTTATTATTTTAACAATAAAGTAATTTATTTATTTAGAATATCGATTTAAAAATTTGCCAATAGTCTGGGTGATACTTAATTATTTTTCAGGTCGAAGTTCGGGAGCGATCAAAATCGGAGTATATCATCAATTGCTTCGAGATTATGACTCTTCTTGGAAAATTGATTTCATTTGAAAATAAAAATACATAGGTAGTTAAAATAGAAATAACGAATTTCATATCTGATCAGAACTAAGGGATGGCAAAAATTGTGAAAACATATGCAAACCCTAGGAACTTGAATATCGAAAAATTGTGAAATGGGTTTGTAGGCGATTATATAAAAAGTCTGTGGAAGTGAAAAGCGATCAAATATCTCATCAATATTAAGAAATACGTCGAAGCTTTAAAAAACATACAACCCTCTTACATCCCTTAGGATTGAATATCTAAAAATACTGAAATTGACTTTTTGGCACTTAGGTATATAGGAAACCAAAGGAATTAAAAAGGAATTTAATATATCATCAGATTTAAGCAATATGTAAGAATCTGTGAAAACATATGCAACCTACTTACACCCACTTGGGGGTGTAATATTCAAAAATCCTGAAAAGAGTTAATAGATAAATAAAAAGACAGCACGAGAAAGTAAAAACCAATTCAACTTCTTACCACTTCTAATAGAAATTAAGGAATTCGTGAAAACGTGTTTAAAGCTAGTTTTATGTGATTATTACGCAAGCCCATGAAAGTGAAGAAAAAAGTCGATATCATATCAGGGCTGGGCGATATGGCAGAATTACTGGAAAAGTATACCTCAAGAGAGGGGGGGGGGGGGGGGGGGGGGGTTAACAACTTTTGATTACAATATTTCACTAACCAATTGCACTTTAAAAATAAAATTCTGTTTTTGTATAAAGTTTGACAAATAAAGTAAAATTTTTTAAGGAGGTGATGAAGCATGGAAGTGGAAGGAATAACATTTTTTCGCAAATACAGAAACTACGAGTATAGGGCGAGAAATATCAGCAATCTATAAAAACATTGCCACATTGTGGAAATATTGCCGCAACTAGCATGATATTGCCCTGTATTGCTCCATTAATCGCTCCACAAGTTTTGGCAATATTCGTCGGACAATTAATTGTTTTAAAAATTGCTCGTGTACAAGCACCTTCATGACTGGGATTTGAGCGATTTAAGCGTTCCGAAGTTATCATATTCTTGAACGCATGTTTTAAGGCCTCTGTTTGGACCTGAAGGAGTAGAACGATTATGCCTGTTAACTAACTTAATTTAAATATTTCAACCATAAGTTCAGATTCTAAATGGAGTGGGCGTTATTTAATAAAACTTTTGGCTTGCCCCCCCCCCTGGAAGAAGTTCTATGGGCGCCCTTGCATATACCCATGTTTGTAGCGGGGAATGTTTCATAAAATTTTTTGTTGTTATTTGACAGTTATACCATATAGTGCGTGCTCCAGTGTAAAGAAATAGTTGCAGTAAGAACATATTATATTTGAAATTAATGAAAGTAATTTTTTTTACTTATATATTTATTTGAAAATAGAAACTGCCAAAGTCGGCTGATCAATTTCCCCTTGCTGACTATAGTAAAATTATAGCCACTGTGCTATCATGCCTACTCGTTCTACATTATTTTGCACATTATGTGGAAACACTATATGGCTCTTGCTCATATCGGGTGATTTTTTCAAAAGTCGTCGCAGTGTAAATGCGGCATTAGGGAACTTAGCCTTACAGCTGTCATTTGAATGTGAAAAAGTGTCCATGTCACGCGCTCCTGAGCTATGTGTCTCACGCATATAGGCGCGCGACCAATAATATAATAGAATACGACCCCAATCCCGAAACCAGCAACCCCCAGCCATTATGGCGTTACTCCATCGCGAACTATGTTGACATTGACAGACATGAGCGTGAGGCTACGAGATACTGGTGGCTTAATCAACAAGACATTTAGTTTTCTAGAATAAGTTAATTAAGAAATTAAGCTAACCCAAAAAAATAAACGAAACTAGAATAAGTACTAACCTTGTTAGCAGCTTCCCTAGTTATAAGGCATGCCGGACCGAGACAATCGCTACAGGAACTGATGGCCTTCAGCAAAGACAATAGACTCTATAAGATGTCTCAAGGCATTAAAAACGATCAAAAGAGCTTTCAGATCAGTGACACGATGAGCGGTTATTGAAAAAAACTTTCGCAAACTGCCTAGCTACCCTGTTCGCAAAAATCAACAAAACTGCCGAATGCAATTTGCTTGGAGTCGGTAAAAGGTTATTTGCGTTGCTGCCTTTTTTCACACATTTTCATGTTGATTTCCTGTTTTAGATTGATATTCAATTCCAATGAATGTTTTGCGACTTTAGAAAATACTTGGGAATTTTTTTTTAATATTCCGTTAATCGAACAATCGAATTAAAAAAAATGGTTTTTTGACTGATATTGTAAATCAATCCGATGGTTTCATAAAAATAGATATGTTATTCAAATAACCGCAATTTACAAACATTTCTCAGTATGACTTCTTATCCGTTTTGTATGTTATATGTACCTATGTTCAGTTTCAGTATGACGATGGGTCATAGACTCATAGGGCAGCAACAGTTCTCTTCCGAAAGTCGTGTTATGGGCGATTATGATAGCCATTACCTCTCGCCGGACTTATGTGCTCCTCGTATTTTCTTCTGTATTGTTCATCTGCATATGTTTCTTGGACGACCCAGTCTACGCCTTCCTTTTGAATTTTGAGAGGTTTTGATCCAGAAATGACCGATCCATTGCCCCTTTCGCCTCGGAAAATAATACCTATCTTGGTCTATTCGGTTAATAGAGTTTAAACAATATATACATTTATGTACTTGTACTCCGAAATGAATCACTATTATAAGTTTAATTCAATCCGAGAAATTTGCAATGCTTGGAAATCATTATTGCTCGTCGGTAGTTTATTAGTGGCAAAAATCTCTCATTCATTCGGATTCTACATACGAAAGTCAACAGAGCTCGTGATTCAGCACATTGCACGATAATTCGAGAACGCTTTTTCTTAAAACTTAAAATTGCCATCGGACAAATGTGAAGCGTATTTACATATTTCTTTCATTTTTACATTGCACTATTATTGTTTCCTCGGCTTACATAACCGCTGAAGAAAATGGAAGCAAGAAAGTATAGGAATTCTAAATATTTAATCCTTGCTTGTTCAAAAAATTTGTTTCTTATTAATTTGTGAGTATACATATAGGTATGCATGTGGAATGGTGTATTCTTGAAAAAAAAATTAAAGACTGGAAATTATTCTCGAAACACAAAGTGCTGAAAAGACGAGAGTGAAACAGACATTTTATTGTGAGACTTTTATTGTCGGTGTACTAGGCGAATAGATAGGAAACAAATTTTTGAGTGTGGCAGTGGAATACGGAGGTTGGGGGTTAACAATTTTAGATTACGGTACGGTAGACAAATTAAATTCGGTTTGTGTATAAGGGTTGACTAATAAAGTTTGCGGAAAGTAGCATTTTTTATGAGGGCAGTGGACCATGAATGTGGAGGGGATAAGAATTTTTCTAAACAATCCGTCTCATATTTCAAGAACAGTGTGAAATAGATTTTTAAATTTTTACCAGTAGTATGCCTAATAGACCAAATTTTGTTTTTTCAGATGATGGTGTAAAGGCCCAACTAGCACACAAACTTCGCATTTTTATTTTCCGGAGGCTATAACGATAAGACTTCAGTAAGACTGTTGAGCGCAGGTTGAAAATTTTAAATTCGTTAAGGCTTCCGTAAGACTTGCGAGCGGAGTTTGAACTATCAATAGCTTAGGTAAAACCCTCTATAAGGCCTTATGGAAATAGCAACAGTATTACGGAGGATTGTGGACTTTTGACTTAAAGCTTCCGCAATACTTGCGGGGGAAGGTTTCGAAGCGAGCTTCGCTCGACATGTTTAATTCCAAGTGGGTTCAACCCTATTAAGAGAATGTTTCAGATTGGCCTATTGTGCAGCGTAGCGGATTTATGTGTGACGGGACCTTGGCTCAAATCCGAGAGTGTACAATGTTAATTCGCATGTAAAAAAAAAAAGAATTTATAAAAGTAAAAAAATTGTGAATATAATTTTTCGGTTTTTTTGCTTCGGTACTTCCAAAGCAAGAATAGCTTTGATAAGGCTTTATACCAACTGTTGCTGCTTGACTGTTCTGCTACCGTTGAAAAATGGGGAAATGTGCGCCAGATTAGTTCGGTAAGACCTTATCGAAGCTTTATCGAGGTACCATAAATTGAGACACTCTTTGAACGGTTTTAAATTTGAAGTTTAAGAAATAAAGTAAAAGAATGAAGAAATAGAGTGAAGTTTAAGAAATAAATTGAAAAGAATGAAGAAATATAGTGAAGTTTGAGAGAAAAATTGCAAAGAATGAAGAAAAGAGTGAAGTTTAAGAAATAAATTGAAAAGAATGAATAAAATTAAGTGGAGTTTAAGAAATAAATTGAAAAGAAACAATAAAATATAGTGAAGTTAAAGAAATAAATTGAAAGAAAAAAGGAAGCATGAACAGAAAAGGCGAAAAAATCAAAAATGGTGGAATTTTAAAAGTAGAAAAAGGCGAAAAATCAAAAATGGTGGAATTTTAAATGTAGAAAAAGCGAAAAAATCAAAAATGGTGGAATTTTAAAAGTAGAGAAAAAATCAGAAAAAAATTAATTAGGATAAAATAAAATTAGAAATAGGGCACAACAGCAGGAAATATTAGGATAAAATAGAATTAGAAATAGGGCACAACAGCAGGAAATATTAGGATAAAATAGAATTAGAAATAGGGCACAACAGCAGGAAATATTAGGATAAAATAAAAATTAGAAATAGTGCACAAAATAGGTAGCATTAGGACAAAATGAAACAGAAAAGGTTGAGACAACACAGATAAATGGAGTGAGTTCATATATTTTTATATTTTTTTTCTATATTTCTTTATATATATTTTTTTTAACATATTTTTTTTTGCTCGACTTTTTTTTTTTGTTGTTCCTTGATCCTTTTGACCTTTCTTTAAGCATGTTTCTTTTCGGTTTTTTTTTATGGTTTCAGGGAGATAATGATGCAAGGCTAAAGGCCTCTTATATGAAAATGAACCCGAGTGCTTAGCTCCTTTGCCCCGAACCTCAATAAGGGGCCACGACGCGGAAATGTTTTGAGGACAGTCGTGGCTGAGGTAGGGTGGGCAGAACAGGGCGCTACTTACACCTAAGCGCCCTGACAAATCGCGAAGCCGCGCCAATCCAACCGCTTCTTGGTCTTTCACGACCTATTGGGAAAATAATCCCAATTTTTACCTTCCCTTGGATAAGTCGGCGCTTACAATTTTTGTTGTACAGGCCTAGGGTTTAATGGCCTGAGTTTTAGCAAGTACCTCCCCCACACTGCCGTAGCTAGTCCTTTCTCAAGTCAAAATAATTCTTCCAAGGCCTCGAGCGCAATAAATGGCGCCCAACGTGGGGCTAGCCTCAGCTACGCTACGTGCACAGAGCGTAGCCCGTCAACACGCGCGAGCTCTGAAAAATTCCGTGCAAAAAGTTGATGGGAAAAAAGGTCGTAAATTTCGTCGTTCTGCGACAGTATTTTTCGCCTGAACGGCTACAAAAGCCTAAGTGTACAAACTTTTCTGAGTTTTAACAGCAAACCATTTTATTGATCTTGGATGGAGGCAATGTGGAACGATCCTATTGACGAACCGTTTTGGCAACCTTTAGGCGCCAACTCGGTTCCATAGGAAAGGGAAACATTGTCTGTATGCAAGACTGATTTGATGTAAGTTGGGTCAGACTTTATTTTTTTTTGCCATTCCACTTTTGGTTCGTGAGTACCCAACTGAGTGCTGGGCATGCCCTGACTTAGCGGGCGTGTCGTCAGACAGTTGGGAAACATACTTGCGAAAAATTGGTGTGTTTGGTTATAGAAGGTATCGTCGAAAATTTGTTAAGTACCTTATTTCCTTATCCTTCCTTGTAGAGTACCTTTATACCGTAAATTAATTTTTTTTCGAAATAACGTAGAGTTTTTTTTTGTAATTAAATGTTTTTTTTCTAAGTCTTTTGACGTAAAATTTTAACTTAAAATAATTTTGTTTGCTGCTTTTATTTTTTTTGATTTATTTTGTTTGCTATTTTTCCCCATTTTTTTTGTTGAAATTTAATCGCGTTCCGGATTTTCCCGATGGAGCGAGAAAGATCAAGATCGGCTTCGCGGTTTGATCTGCATATGAGGGGAGGGGAAAAGTTGCGAAGCGCGAGGGTTCATTTTTTCTTTTTTTGAACTCATACAATTATATTTACAACATTCATCCGTTTTTTTATACACACAATCGTTCATTTTTTTGTACTACATACATTCATTCTTATACATACATCATTCATACATACTTATTTTGCGATTCACTCGATTCACTAATTTTTTTTTTTACATACATCCATCTTTCACTCGTTCATTCGGTTGGCATTCATTCGACACTTCACACAGTCACTCAATTTTCTTCTCTCCATCGATTATTCATCGTAATTTTTGTCGTACACGAAGACAGCAATTATTCACTCATTCCTGCAATAGTTACTCATTCAATCTTTCTTATCGCACACATACAGTCATTCAATCTAACGCTCATTCCTTTTCTTACGTAGTGCATACTTTGTTTTAACAATAATACCATCAGTTATTCACACAGGCAATAATCCATCCATCGATTCACACATTCACTCTGTTAAACATAATCAGCCAACCAATCGATATTTTTTTTTCTTCTCGAACTCGACCATTAACCATGTCTCTGCTACATTCACCAACGACGGGAGCAAATGGCATGTGCACAACATGTCGGGAGGCAATAGACGCAGAAAGTGAGGTGCGTACCAAATGTGGCCACCGATTCCACAAAGAACGCTTGGAGTTGTGGATCGTGGATAACCACAATTGTCCGAATTGTCGGGGACATTTGGGTCCTCAGGACTATTGGTCCACCTTGGGCGTAGAGGGCGCGTCCGCTAATCCAGGCCCATTGACTCGCGGAAAAAAGAAGTCACAGGCGAATGCTCAAAGAGATGGTATGTCGCCTAGAAGGTTAAATTTAGATGTACCACCCGAGACAGGTGGCGGACGAGCCTTGTATGCCCCGGATGGATCGATAGTACCCGAATCCGACCTGATATTGCCATTAGTAATGGAGACAGACAGGGTGGCGAGAGAAGACAGAGTGAGGTGGGCAGAAGTGAGAGACGAAACGCGGCCAGAGTCAGTATCAGCGCCGCCGGTGGCAGTAAATTCTTTGGGGGTGGATGATTTGGTGCGGCTAATACGCACAGTGCTGCGGGAGAAATTGGTTCAGCAACAACCACGAGCCAATTTAAACGCAGGTTTGCCACCACCACCACCACCATCTCGTCGTGAAGCACAGGATGAATACGTGTGAATTCGGGGCCGACCGGCCCATGCGACCGCCCAGATTGGCGATCGCAATGGCAACGGCACTAATATAAGATACCGCAACTCTGGTAGTCCAATCCGGCACTGGCGACTACGCTTCAACGGAGACAGCCATTCATTGCGAGCGGAAGAACTTGTTTTTAGGGCCGAAGCTTTAGCGATGGGAGACCTGGGCAGGCGAATGGACTTGTTAGCCCTGAATTTCCACCTGTTGTTGGATGGGCGTCCCAACCAGTGGTACTGGCTCTGGAGGCGTTCTATCTCAGACATGCATTGGTCAGCCTTGAGACCTGCTTTTCTTCAAGCCTGGGGGGAGCGCAGTTCAGACTGGGAAGTGCGCAGGCGGATGCTGGGGCGACGCCAAACGCCGAACGAGCCGTTCCTGTTATTTGAACAGGATATGACGGAACTCCGAACATTATTGCGCAATCCCATGTTGGAGGGCGAATTTGTCGATCTGGTGCGCGGGAACTTGCTGGCGAGTACGCAGCAACAGATGTGCTTCTACGAGGTTCACAATATGACGCAGTTGCGTCATCTTATGAACCGCGTAAAAGAGGTGCGGAAGGCTACGCGGATAAGTTCTTGGCAGCAGGGAAGAATTCATGAGATTGGCGATCCCCAGGCTGAAGTGGTAGCGGAGACCGAATCCGACGAAGTGGCCGGCCTATCCAAGTCTTTGACCTGCTGGAACTGCGGGAAGGATGGTCACGGATACCGTGAGTGTGAAGAAGCACCGAAAGGCATCTTCTGCTATGGATGTGGGCGGGCTGACGTTCTAAAGCCCAACTGCATCCATTGCAAGGCGGGAAACGGCCGAAGGGACGGAAGGACAGCGGGTCCCTCCCGTCCGAACATTGCATCCCGACAGCAGTAGTTACACTCAGTCAACACCCTAATTCCAATTTTCAATTTCATTCAGAACTCCCAAATAAAAAAACTTTACCCAATTTTTCAACCCCTACAAATACCGCTCCAAATTTTAATACCCTACCTACAACATTTTCTGAACCCAATTCCCATCCTTTTAGCGTAAAATCATCACTACCCAATTCCTCTGCATTAAATACTCCGCACGTCAAGTTATTAACGAGACCAAGCGATAAAACGGAGCCGGCTGTTTCCCGGCCTGAAAATGCCCTTATCGCAAAAGAACATCCAAGTCGACATTCCCACCATCCTCTCAAGCCATACCACCTTCGGCTAAAGGAATATATGGAGGCTCGAGAGCGAATTTTTGCGCCTACTTCAGTCGCAAGTGTTGATCAAGTATCAACACTAACGAGTGGATCTGGTCGCGGAAAACCAATCTTGCGCCTTCGTACATTCTGGAGGATGGTGCGTGAAAAAAAGAAAGCGATCCTCTCTACCATCATTACCAATCCGTTGGACATACGTCCGTACGCCATGGTATCCTTGTACGGAGTGGACGTTAAAGGACTCCTCGATAGTGGGGCGAGCATCAGTTGCCTGGGGGCAAACGCTTTACAACGTCTCCATGATGCACAGGTGAATTATCGACCGGTCTGTCAGGAGGTGAAGACCGCTGATGGTGCAGCGCAAAAGGTATTGGGCACCGTAACTACCGAAATTACCTTTCGCGGTATTACCAAACCCATTACATTATACATCGTGCCGAGCCTGTCGCAGAAATTGTACCTGGGGGTAGATTTCTGGCGATCATTTCAACTAGCTCCTAGCATCATCAGCGCGGTCGATACTCCCGATACTGTATCGCAACTGATAGCTCCGGATGCCCACCATTTAACGCCCACAGATGTAAAGAGGTTGGAAATGGTAAAGTTCAAATTTCCATCATACGAAGTATACGGACTCGGTGTGACCAACGTCGAACAACACAGTATAGACGTTGGTGATGCAAGTCCCATAAACAGCGACATTATCTTGTGTCTCCTGCGATCCAAAAACTCTTGTATGACGAGATAGATCACATGAGAGCACTTGGAGTTATAGAGACCAGCCAGAGTGCATGGAGCTCGCCTGTGGCTCTCGTGAGGAAGCCAGGCAAGGTCAGGCTATGTTTGGACTCGCGCAAAGTCAATAGTGTGACGAAGAAGGATGCATATCCACTACCACACATTGATGGTATCTTAAGTCGTTTGCCGCGAGCCAATTTTATTACTAGCTTGGACCTCAAAGACGCCTTTTGGCAGATTCCTCTCGAGAACAAATCCAGGGAGTATACAGCTTTTACCATTCCTGGCCGGCCTCTGTACCACTACACTCGCATGCCTTTTGGGCTATGCAACGCGCCGCAAAGGATGTGTCGTTTGATGGACAAAGTCATCCTACCCGAGCTGAAGGAGCAGGTATTCGTATATTTGGACGATCTGCTGTTCATTTCTGAAGATTTCGATTCACATCTGGTTTTATTGGCTGAAGTCGCAGAATGTTTGCGAAAGGCTGGCTTGACTATTAACGTCAACAAGAGTAAGTTTTGTCTGAGAGAGGTGAAATATCTCGGATACATTGTTGGAGAAGGAGGCTTGAAAACTGATCCCAACAAAGTTTCAGCCATCGTCGATTACCCTTCGCCTAAGTCCGCACGTCAAGTTCGACGCTTCCTTGGTATGGCAGGCTGGTATCGACGATTCGTTCCCAACTTTGCTGCTACTGTTTCACCAATTTCAGACACTCTAAAGAAGTCCAACCAGTTTGCTTGGACTACAGAGGCACAAACTTCCTTCCTATTAGTGAAAGACTTGTTGACGAAAGCCCCCTTATTAATCAATCCTGATTTTAAGAGGTCTTTCGTAATCCAGTGCGACGCCAGTAAATCAGGGGTGGGTAGCGTTCTCTTTCAGGAAAACGACGACGGATCGGAATCTCTAGTGGCGTATATGTCACAGAAGCTCACTTCCGCTCAACGCAACTACAGCGTAACCGAACTCGAGTGTTATGCAGCTGTGTTGAGCGTGAAAAAATTTCGAGCCTATGTAGAAGGGACTGCGTTCAAAATCATTACGGATCACGCAAGTCTCAAATGGCTCATGTCGCAGAAAGACCTACAAGGACGGTTGGCAAGATGGAGTTTAAAACTCCAAGGTTACGACTTCACAATCGAGCACCGACGAGGGAGCCTGAACGTTGTACCCGACGCTCTCTCTAATGTATACGAAGAGGGATTAAACGCGCTGATCGACGTGGCACCGATGGTGGATATGGACTCTCCAGAATTCTCTGGCAAAGAATATAAAGAGTTAGTGTCCACTGTCGATGCGAATGCCGATCGGCTTCCTGACGTATGCGTGAGGGATGGTTTCGTGTATAAGCGCATAGAGCCTCACAGCGGCGACCCGATTGCCGAAGACAGGGCCTGGAAATTATGGATTCCATCGAGCCTTACGTCCGCTGCGATCGCTCAGGCGCACGAGGCAGACACCACGGTCCATGGTGGTTATGCCAAAACGCTAGAGCGAGTCTGGCGATTTCTGTACTGGCCCGGAATGGCTACACAAGTACGCACCTACGTTCTGGCGTGCGACACTTGTAAAGAGACAAAGTCTCCGAATAGACCTCTACGAGCGCCAATGGGAGAACCGTTCCAGACTGATCAGCCATTCCAACACCTTTACATCGACGTACTTGGACCATATCCGCGTACCAAACGGGGTAAGATCGCGATCTTGATCGTCTTGGATCATTTCACTAAATTTCCCATGTTACATCCTTTGGGGCGGATCACTGCTGAAGAGATCACCAACTACCTGGAGGGGCAGGTCTTCCATACGTTTGGAACACCAGAGACGATCCTCTCCGATAACGGCTCTCAATTTAGGTCGAATGTGTTTAACTCTATGCTGAACAAATACGGAGTCAAACACCTGTACACCCCGAGCTACTCACCGCAAGCGAATGCTTCGGAACGTGTCAATCAGTCCATCCTGGCCGGAATTCGAGCATTCATCACTGATGACCAAACACGATGGGATGAGAGTCTAAGCAAAATTGGATGTGCTCTTCGTAGCTCACTCCACCAAGCCACTGGATTTTCTCCTTATCAGGTTTTGTTTGGGAATCACATGATGTTGCACGGGAAGGACTACGAACTGCTGAAGCATTTGCGAGCGTTGGGAGAGTCAAATGTACAGCTTCGACCTCGAGAGGGAATCCCTATCGTGAGGCAACTGGCGCAGACGAAAATCAGGGTCGCACATGAGGACAGCAGCAGGCGTTATAATCTGCGTGCTGCTAAAACGCAATTTTGTGTAGGACAAGAGGTATTCCGAAGAAATTTTTCCTTGTCCACAGCCGCGCAGAACTATAACGCCAAGCTGGCAAAGAAGTTCCTCAAGTGCAGGATTCGTCGGGTGCTAGGTAACTCACGATACGAATTGGAGGATTTAGGAGGCAAACGTCTGGGGACTTACCACTCCAAGGATCTGCGGCAGTGATCCGAGGGAGTACAACGATTGCCCGGCACTCAGTCGTGCACACGAGACTCTTCTACGCGGGCACTTTTCGTAGTCGATTCGGCGATGAAAATCATCGGCAAATCGCCTATGTTGTTGAGTGCCGCCAGAAATTCCGTTCAGGTGCTTGCAAATGCTTCGAAAGGAAATAAAATATCGAAGCATTTGAGAGCACTGGCGAGCACTGGAACGAGAATCGAAACCGGCTTGGCTGAAAAGAAGAACAGCTACTCGATAGATGCCGGGGAAGAGAGGAAAACATTTTCGAGACCATAAAAGGTAATGCGTCGGCGAGCTGTGGTCCGGCTGTGTAGTGGTGTGGGGAGTACACGGAGTGGCGTCGTTCGAGACAGAGGTGGAAGAAAAAAGTTGCAGGGCAGAAGATCACGACGGAATTCAGGAAAAAATTGAAAAGAATGAAGAAATATAGTGAAGTTTGAGAGAAAAATTGCAAAGAATGAAGAAATATAGTGAAGTTTGAGAAAAAAAAATTGAAAAGAATGAAGAAATATAGTGAAGTTTGAGAGAAAAATTGCAAAGAATGAAGAAAAGAGTGAAGTTTAAGAAATAAATTGAAAAGAATGAAGAAATATAGTGAAGTTTGAGAGAAGAATTGCAAAGAGTGAAGAAAAGAGTGAAGTTTAAGAAATAAATTGAAAAGAATGAAGAAAACAGTGAAGTTTAAGAAATAAATTGAAAAGAATGAAGAAATATAGTGAAGTTTAAGAGAAAAATTGCAAAGAATGAAGAAAAGAGTGAAGTTTAAGAAATAAATTGAAAAGAATGAATAAAATTAAGTGAAGTTTAAGAAATAAATTGAAAAGAATGAAGAAATATAGTGAAGTTTGAGAGAAAAATTGCAAAGAATGAAGAAAAGAGTGAAGTTTAAGAAATAAATTGAAAAGAATGAATAAAATTAAGTGAAGTTTAAGAAATAAATTGAAAAGAATGAATAAAATTAAGTGAAGTTTAAGAAATAAATTGCAAAGAATGAAGAAATAGAGTGAAGTTTAAGAAATAAAGTAAAAGAATGAAGAAATAGAGTGAAGTTTAAGAAATAAATTGAAAATTTTTGTTGTACAGGCCTAGGGTTTAATGGCCTGAGTTTTAGCAAGTACCTCCCCCACACTGCCGTAGCTAGTCCCGGCCGCCAGCAAGAGCGTCGCACCAGCTAAACTTAGCCACCAATTCGGACTTAGGTGGAATTGGCCCTTCTGTCCCGAACCTTCATTCTCCTATCAATTATTTTGACTTTCTCAAGACAAAATAATTCTTCCAAGGCCTCGAACACAACATACTATCGACTTGATTGACAAAATCCAAAGTCGCAAAATATTTAATTGCAATGCAATCTAGAACAGCAAATCAAAATAAAAAATTTACCAACAGTCTGGGCGCAACTTTATTATTTTTCCGGCAGAAGTTTGGATCGTGTTCAATTCGGGGATGCGGTGTATGATACTATGTGACTGAAAACCTAACAAAAAGTTCGGGAAGCGGTTAGAATATGGTGTAACATATGAATTATATAATTGGATCATATTCCGGGATGCGGTCTAGAGATTGAAAAAGACAAAACCTAAAAATAGGTGATTATAAACAAGCCTGTGGAAGTAAGAAGATATTCGATATCTGATCAGACCTGAGAGATATGGTGGAATTCATGAAAAAGTATACAACCACTTTACACCCTCTTAGGAGTCGAATTTCAAAAAATCTTTCAAAAATCTTTTTTTCTTTATCTATGGCAATAAACAAACATGAACATGTGAACATGAACATGATAATTGACAAAATCAATTTTTTTTACTTCGATTATCGGAAAACTAAAAAAAAATTCTAAGTATTTTCTAAAGTCAAAATTTCAAATTGTTCAATTCCAATGCAATCTAGAACAGCAAATCAAAATGAAAATATGTGGAAAAAGGCAACAATGCAAACAAACTTCCCCTTTTACGGTCTCCAAGGAAACCGCATTTGGCAGTTTTGTGAACAGGGTAGCTAGGCAGTTTGCGAAAGTTTTTTTCAATAATCGCTGATTGTGTAACTGATCTGAAAGCTCTTTTGTTCGTTTTTAATGCATTGAGACATCTTATAGAGTGTATTGTCTCTGCCTTCGGCTATCGGTCCAGGTGACGAATGGCTCGGCCCGGAATAGTTATGTGGAAAAATTACTTATGATAAATTGTTATATTTAAGGAACATTGTAATAAATTAAATAAAGTGATTCGTATCCCATCTAAATATTTCCTTCTCGATGCATTCTTAGATGCAATTATTGTATGCTGGACTGAGCTGTCCTCGGCCTCGAATAGTGGAGCATGATGCTGCTGGCCCCGGCGGCGGAGAGTTCGGCTCAAACCCTAGTTTTAAGTTAGCATGTAAGAATTGTATATAGTTTAAGTAGAGTAGAGTAGAGTGAAATTGATGTTATATTGGTTTATTTTTTCATTTTCCCAATAGTTTATTTTAATGATAAATAAGTATACATTAAGAATGTAATTAAATAAAGAGACTCTGATCCCCCCAAAAAACATCCCCCCGATAAAATTAATATCTTAGAGTGCCCATTAAGAACGGTAGCAGCTTAGATATAGACTAATTTTAGCTTTAGGATTAAGATAGAAAACCTGTTAGCATTAAGAACTTACGGCAAATATAGCACTTTTACTTTATTATTTTAATAATTAAGTATTGTGATTGATTTAAAAAAAAAAAAATTTGCTACCCTCAAAATATTTATTTTCACGTTTCATAACTAGTAGACGCGAAAAAAGCAATAAAAATTTTCAGTCCGTCTGTCCGCCGTACGCCGTACGGCGTCCGCCGTACGCAAGATCGTTTGGAGGCTCGTAGCTGCCAAACGCTTTGAGATATAAAATTGAAATTTTTTTAACGAATAGACGGGGTAGGCGCCTTGAAGTGACCAAATTTTTAAGGGTGGGGGTGTGAGGGGGAAGGAGGGGGAAGTGTTTTAGACCAAAAATTTTGGTTTCCAGATCTCAGTAACCCCTAATGTTAGGAAGCTGAAACTTGGAATTTCTATAGAGCTCAGATAGTAGACCCATTTGCAGAAAAATTGTCCATATTGATCAAGGGGTGTGGGAGTGGGGGGAAATGTAATGCGTCCAAAACCCAAAAAAGGCGAGATAGACACATTCTAAAATCCATATCTCCTAAACCGTTAATGGCACACTATTCAAACTTAAAAAATATTTGTAGTTATACTAGGAGAACAGAATGAAGAAAAATTTTGGGTGGGGGAAGTTGTGTATGGGGGTGGGGGTGAAAAACTTAAGATTACGATATCTCACGAACCAATTGCTTTAGAAAAATAAAATTGCAAAGAATGAAGAAAAGAGTGAAGTTTAAGAAATAAATTGAAAAGAATGAAGAAATATAGTGAAGTTTGAGAGAAGAATTGCAAAGAGTGAAGAAAAGAGTGAAGTTTAAGAAATAAATTGAAAAGAATGAAGAAAACAGTGAAGTTTAAGAAATAAATTGAAAAGAATGAAGAAATATAGTGAAGTTTAAGAGAAAAATTGCAAAGAATGAAGAAAAGAGTGAAGTTTAAGAAATAAATTGAAAAGAATGAATAAAATTAAGTGAAGTTTAAGAAATAAATTGAAAAGAATGAAGAAATATAGTGAAGTTTGAGAGAAAAATTGCAAAGAATGAAGAAAAGAGTGAAGTTTAAGAAATAAATTGAAAAGAATGAATAAAATTAAGTGAAGTTTAAGAAATAAATTGAAAAGAATGAATAAAATTAAGTGAAGTTTAAGAAATAAATTGCAAAGAATGAAGAAATAGAGTGAAGTTTAAGAAATAAAGTAAAAGAATGAAGAAATAGAGTGAAGTTTAAGAAATAAATTGAAAATTTTTGTTGTACAGGCCTAGGGTTTAATGGCCTGAGTTTTAGCAAGTACCTCCCCCACACTGCCGTAGCTAGTCCCGGCCGCCAGCAAGAGCGTCGCACCAGCTAAACTTAGCCACCAATTCGGACTTAGGTGGAATTGGCCCTTCTGTCCCGAACCTTCATTCTCCTATCAATTATTTTGACTTTCTCAAGACAAAATAATTCTTCCAAGGCCTCGAACACAACATACTATCGACTTGATTGACAAAATCCAAAGTCGCAAAATATTTAATTGCAATGCAATCTAGAACAGCAAATCAAAATAAAAAATTTACCAACAGTCTGGGCGCAACTTTATTATTTTTCCGGCAGAAGTTTGGATCGTGTTCAATTCGGGGATGCGGTGTATGATACTATGTGACTGAAAACCTAACAAAAAGTTCGGGAAGCGGTTAGAATATGGTGTAACATATGAATTATATAATTGGATCATATTCCGGGATGCGGTCTAGAGATTGAAAAAGACAAAACCTAAAAATAGGTGATTATTAAACAAGCCTGTGGAAGTAAGAAGATATTCGATATCTGATCAGACCTGAGAGATATGGTGGAATTCATGAAAAAGTATACAACCACTTTACACCCTCTTAGGAGTCGAATTTCAAAAAATCTTTCAAAAATCTTTTTTTCTTTATCTATGGCAATAAACAAACATGAACATGTGAACATGAACATGATAATTGACAAAATCAATTTTTTTTACTTCGATTATCGGAAAACTAAAAAAAAATTCCTAAGTATTTTCTAAAGTCAAAATTTCAAATTGTTCAATTCCAATGCAATCTAGAACAGCAAATCAAAATGAAAATATGTGGAAAAAGGCAACAATGCAAACAAACTTCCCCTTTTACGGTCTCCAAGGAAACCGCATTTGGCAGTTTTGTGAACAGGGTAGCTAGGCAGTTTGCGAAAGTTTTTTTCAATAATCGCTGATTGTGTAACTGATCTGAAAGCTCTTTTGTTCGTTTTTAATGCATTGAGACATCTTATAGAGTGTATTGTCTCTGCCTTCGGCTATCGGTCCAGGTGACGAATGGCTCGGCCCGGAATAGTTATGTGGAAAAATTACTTATGATAAATTGTTATATTTAAGGAACATTGTAATAAATTAAATAAAGTGATTCGTATCCCATCTAAATATTTCCTTCTCGATGCATTCTTAGATGCAATTATTGTATGCTGGACTGAGCTGTCCTCGGCCTCGAATAGTGGAGCATGATGCTGCTGGCCCCGGCGGCGGAGAGTTCGGCTCAAACCCTAGTTTTAAGTTAGCATGTAAGAATTGTATATAGTTTAAGTAGAGTAGAGTAGAGTGAAATTGATGTTATATTGGTTTATTTTTTCATTTTCCCAATAGTTTATTTTAATGATAAATAAGTATACATTAAGAATGTAATTAAATAAAGAGACTCTGATCCCCCCAAAAAACATCCCCCCGATAAAATTTATATCTTAGAGTGCCCATTAAGAACGGTAGCAGCTTAGATATAGACTAATTTTAGCTTTAGGATTAAGATAGAAAACCTGTTAGCATTAAGAACTTACGGCAAATATAGCACTTTTACTTTATTATTTTAATAATTAAGTATTGTGATTGATTTTAAAAAAAAAAAATTTGCTACCCTCAAAATTTTTATTTTCACGTTTCATAACTAGTAGACGCGAAAAAAGCAATAAAAATTTTCAGTCCGTCTGTCCGCCGTACGCCGTACGGCGTCCGCCGTACGCAAGATCGTTTGGAGGCTCGTAGCTGCCAAACGCTTTGAGATATAAAATTGAAATTTTTTTAACGAATAGACGGGGTAGGCGCCTTGAAGTGACCAAATTTTTAAGGGTGGGGGTGTGAGGGGGAAGGAGGGGGAAGTGTTTTAGACCAAAAATTTTGGTTTCCAGATCTCAGTAACCCCTAATGTTAGGAAGCTGAAACTTGGAATTTCTATAGAGCTCAGATAGTAGACCCATTTGCAGAAAAATTGTCCATATTGATCAAGGGGTGTGGGAGTGGGGGGAAATGTAATGCGTCCAAAACCCAAAAAAGGCGAGATAGACACATTCTAAAATCCATATCTCCTAAACCGTTAATGGCACACTATTCAAACTTAAAAAATATTTGTAGTTATACTAGGAGAACAGAATGAAGAAAAATTTTGGGTGGGGGAAGTTGTGTATGGGGGTGGGGGTGAAAAACTTAAGATTACGATATCTCACGAACCAATTGCTTTAGAAAAATAAAATTGCAAAGAATGAAGAAAAGAGTGAAGTTTAAGAAATAAATTGAAAAGAATGAAGAAATATAGTGAAGTTTGAGAGAAGAATTGCAAAGAGTGAAGAAAAGAGTGAAGTTTAAGAAATAAATTGAAAAGAATGAAGAAAACAGTGAAGTTTAAGAAATAAATTGAAAAGAATGAAGAAATATAGTGAAGTTTAAGAGAAAAATTGCAAAGAATGAAGAAAAGAGTGAAGTTTAAGAAATAAATTGAAAAGAATGAATAAAATTAAGTGAAGTTTAAGAAATAAATTGAAAAGAATGAAGAAATATAGTGAAGTTTGAGAGAAAAATTGCAAAGAATGAAGAAAAGAGTGAAGTTTAAGAAATAAATTGAAAAGAATGAATAAAATTAAGTGAAGTTTAAGAAATAAATTGAAAAGAATGAATAAAATTAAGTGAAGTTTAAGAAATAAATTGCAAAGAATGAAGAAATAGAGTGAAGTTTAAGAAATAAAGTAAAAGAATGAAGAAATAGAGTGAAGTTTAAGAAATAAATTGAAAATTTTTGTTGTACAGGCCTAGGGTTTAATGGCCTGAGTTTTAGCAAGTACCTCCCCCACACTGCCGTAGCTAGTCCCGGCCGCCAGCAAGAGCGTCGCACCAGCTAAACTTAGCCACCAATTCGGACTTAGGTGGAATTGGCCCTTCTGTCCCGAACCTTCATTCTCCTATCAATTATTTTGACTTTCTCAAGACAAAATAATTCTTCCAAGGCCTCGAACACAACATACTATCGACTTGATTGACAAAATCCAAAGTCGCAAAATATTTAATTGCAATGCAATCTAGAACAGCAAATCAAAATAAAAAATTTACCAACAGTCTGGGCGCAACTTTATTATTTTTCCGGCAGAAGTTTGGATCGTGTTCAATTCGGGGATGCGGTGTATGATACTATGTGACTGAAAACCTAACAAAATGTTCGGGAAGCGGTTAGAATATGGTGTAACATATGAATTATATAATTGGATCATATTCCGGGATGCGGTCTAGAGATTGAAAAAGACAAAACCTAAAAATAGGTGATTATTAAACAAGCCTGTGGAAGTAAGAAGATATTCGATATCTGATCAGACCTGAGAGATATGGTGGAATTCATGAAAAAGTATACAACCACTTTACACCCTCTTAGGAGTCGAATTTCAAAAAATCTTTCAAAAATCTTTTTTTCTTTATCTATGGCAATAAACAAACATGAACATGATGAACATGAACATGATAATTGACAAAATCAATTTTTTTTACTTCGATTATCGGAAAACTAAAAAAAAATTCCTAAGTATTTTCTAAAGTCAAAATTTCAAATTGTTCAATTCCAATGCAATCTAGAACAGCAAATCAAAATGAAAATATGTGGAAAAAGGCAACAATGCAAACAAACTTCCCCTTTTACGGTCTCCAAGGAAACCGCATTTGGCAGTTTTGTGAACAGGGTAGCTAGGCAGTTTGCGAAAGTTTTTTTCAATAATCGCTGATTGTGTAACTGATCTGAAAGCTCTTTTGTTCGTTTTTAATGCATTGAGACATCTTATAGAGTGTATTGTCTCTGCCTTCGGCTATCGGTCCAGGTGACGAATGGCTCGGCCCGGAATAGTTATGTGGAAAAATTACTTATGATAAATTGTTATATTTAAGGAACATTGTAATAAATTAAATAAAGTGATTCGTATCCCATCTAAATATTTCCTTCTCGATGCATTCTTAGATGCAATTATTGTATGCTGGACTGAGCTGTCCTCGGCCTCGAATAGTGGAGCATGATGCTGCTGGCCTCGGCGGCGGAGAGTTCGGCTCAAACCCTAGTTTTAAGTTAGCATGTAAGAATTGTATATAGTTTAAGTAGAGTAGAGTAGAGTGAAATTGATGTTATATTGGTTTATTTTTTCATTTTCCCAATAGTTTATTTTAATGATAAATAAGTATACATTAAGAATGTAATTAAATAAAGAGACTCTGATCCCCCCAAAAAACATCCCCCCGATAAAATTTATATCTTAGAGTGCCCATTAAGAACGGTAGCAGCTTAGATATAGACTAATTTTAGCTTTAGGATTAAGATAGAAAACCTGTTAGCATTAAGAACTTACGGCAAATATAGCACTTTTACTTTATTATTTTAATAATTAAGTATTGTGATTGATTTAAAAAAAAAAAAATTTGCTACCCTCAAAATTTTTATTTTCACGTTTCATAACTAGTAGACGCGAAAAAAGCAATAAAAATTTTCAGTCCGTCTGTCCGCCGTACGCCGTACGGCGTCCGCCGTACGCAAGATCGTTTGGAGGCTCGTAGCTGCCAAACGCTTTGAGATATAAAATTGAAATTTTTTTAACGAATAGACGGGGTAGGCGCCTTGAAGTGACCAAATTTTTAAGGGTGGGGGTGTGAGGGGGAAGGAGGGGGAAGTGTTTTAGACCAAAAATTTTGGTTTCCAGATCTCAGTAACCCCTAATGTTAGGAAGCTGAAACTTGGAATTTCTATAGAGCTCAGATAGTAGACCCATTTGCAGAAAAATTGTCCATATTGATCAAGGGGTGTGGGAGTGGGGGGAAATGTAATGCGTCCAAAACCCAAAAAAGGCGAGATAGACACATTCTAAAATCCATATCTCCTAAACCGTTAATGGCACACTATTCAAACTTAAAAAATATTTGTAGTTATACTAGGAGAACAGAATGAAGAAAAATTTTGGGTGGGGGAAGTTGTGTATGGGGGTGGGGGTGAAAAACTTAAGATTACGATATCTCACGAACCAATTGCTTTAGAAAAATAAAATTTGGTTTAGGTATAAAGGTTGACAAATAAAGATTGATCAAAGTAAAATTTTTTAAGTGGGAGGTGGAGCATAGAAGTGGAGGGGATGAGAATTTTTCAAATCAAACACATTTCATATCTCAAGAACAGTTTAAGATAGATGCTTAGAATTTTTACCAGAAGTAGCGCTAATTAAACCCTTGTGGGGAAAAAAGTTTTGGGGTTGTGGGTGTAGAGGGGGAGGGTGGGGGAGGGTGAAAAGGAAAAAGTTCCGATGCTTATATCTTGAGAACCTGTAATGATATAAGCCTTAAACTTGGTATTTAGATAGAGCTATAGTAGCGGAATGTTGGAAAAATAGATTTTTTTTAGGGGTAGTATGCTACGGGGGTAGGGGGTGTTTTTCCTAACTATTAAACGGTTCATGCTAGAAAGTTGAAACTCGGTGTGTATTGGCGTTTAGAAAGGGGGGCAAAAAAAATTATTTGTAAATATAATAAATATAAAATGCATATATTTTCACGATTTTCGTCATATCTACTAGGTCTTTCCAAATATTGAATTCATTTTTATTCTACGGATTCTTCGTATGAATACCTAGAAAGTGTTTTCAAGGTTTTTTGAAATTCGACCCCTAAGGGTAGTGTGGTACAAGTGGGAGGTGTTTTTCCTATTTATAGAACGGCTTAAGCTACAATGTTGAAACTCGGTGTGTATATCTAAATCAACTAGAAAAATAATTTTGAATAAAAAAAACGAATATCTATTCGCGTTTAGAAGAGGGGCAAAAAAAATTATCTGTGAAAATAGAATGCATATTTTCCAACGATTTTCGACATATCGACATACTACCTCGTCCCAAATAATGAATTTAATTTTATTCTATGTATTCTCCATATGAATACCAAGAGAGTGTTTTCAAGATTTTCTGAAAATTGACCCCTAAGGGGGTGTAAAGTGATTGTGTACTTTTTCATAAACTATTCCATATCTCTCAGATCCAATCAGATTTTCACTTCCATGATCTTGTTATTTTGATAGGTTTTCAGTCACATAGTAGCCTACACCGCATTTCAGAATTGAACGCGTTCCTAACTTCTGCCGGAAAAATAATAAAGTTACGCCCAGATTGTTGGCAGATTTTTTAAACTTAAACTGAGCTATAATGCCAGTGAACGAAGAAATGGTTTTTTTTTGAGTATTTAGTCATAGCTGAACAAAAAAATAATAAAAAACCTTTTATATCTGTGGCTCCATTCTTTGTGTTACTTTTCGGGCCTGATAATTTCTGTTTATATAATTTTTTGCAATTGGATCCGCAATCAAATATCAACATAACTTCATTTTCGGTTTGTGAGCGGTTGTTGATGACCCCTCCGCCTTTCCTCCATCTTATTAGTAGCCTCCAAAAAGTCATCATGCTAACCTGTCGGCCCACTTAAAAAATTTCAATTCAATAGCTCAATCGGTTTGTGAGAAACTCGATTTCTGACACGTAATGGCGAGAAATTTGGAGGTCTAGTAGTCCTTGAACGAAAATATAAAATATCAGGTTGAAGGGGAATCGTTCGTAGTGAAGAAAGCTTTCTAGTACGACACAGTAACCTCCTCACACTTCCCCCAAAGTCGCTTCCATTGCCCACAAGTAGCGGATCATACAATGTTAGAGAGTTGTCTCTCTATTAGTACTTACTCTATACTTGATCTGACATGAAAAATGAAAAGTGAAAAGTGAAAAGTGTAAAATGAAAAATGAAAAGTGTAAGATAAAAAATGAAAAATGAAAAAAAAAAATATTAAAAATGAAAAGTGAAATATGAAAAATGAAAAATGAAAAATGAGAAATGAAAAATGAAAAGTGAAAAGTGTAAAATTAAAAATGAAAAGTGAAAAATGAAAAATGAAATTACGTTTCTCGCTGCATGTTTATTTCTCTTTTTGAAGTGAAAACTTCTTTAGCCACGTTGTGATTTAAAACTCGATGAAACGAAAAAGCGTCAGGAAACAGTGAATCGAAAAAAAAACGACAGTAAAAAGAGACAAACAAAACACCTGCGTGGTACTGATTTCCCTCACCCCTCTCACACAACCTTTCTCCAAAATTCAACCCTTCACCCCCCACTGTATACTCCAAATATGTGTACCCTTATCATCCTACCCCTCACCCTACATTTTGTTCCCCCTCATCTACTTTCTCTATACCCCCACCCCCACCCTCCTCTCTAACCCCTACCAGTCCAAAATTTAACTCTTCACCCCCCACTGTTTACCCCCCCCCCTCTCTGTACCCTTATCATTCTACCCCTCACCCTACATACTGTTCCCCCTCATCTACTTTCTCTATCCCCCACCTCCACCCACCTCTCTACCCCTCACCATACATATTGTTCCCCTCATTTACTTTATCTATCCCCCCACCCCCATCCACCTCTCTACCCCTCCAAAATTCAACCCTTCACCCCCCACTGTATACCCCCCTCTGTATACCCTTATCATTCTACCCCTCACCCTACATATTGTTTCCCCTCATCTACTTTCTCTATCCCCCACCCCACCCACCTCTCTACGCCACTCCAAAATTCAACCCATTACCCCCTCTCGCTGTTTAGTTTTCCGAAGGTTTCACTTCTACCGCGTGTGCACTGCACACATGTTTTTTTTTTTAAAGTGAAAACTTCTTTAGCCACGTTGTAATTTGAAACTCGATGAAACAGAGAGATGAAACGAAAAAGCGCCAGAAAATAGTGAATCGAAAAATAGCGGCAGTAAAAAGAGACAAACGAAACACCTGCGTGGTACTAATTTCCTTCACCCCTCTCACACCCCTTACTTTTCTTCTTTAACCCCATTCTCTAAAATTCAACCCTTCACCCCCCACTGTATACCCCCCCCCCCCCCTATGTGTACCCTTATCATTCTACCCCTCACCATACATATTGCTCCCACTCATCTAATTTCTCTATCCCCCACCCCCACCCTCCTCACTAACCCCTACCTCTCCAAAATTTAACTCTTCACCTCCCCCCTGTATTTCCATCTCTGTGTACCCTCATCGTTCTACCCATCACCCTACATATTGTTCCCCCTCACCTACTTTCTCTATCCCCCACCCCCCAACCACCACTATACCCCCTACCCCTCCAAAATTTAACTCTTCACCACCCCACTGTATACCCCCTCTTTGTGTACCTTTCGCTTTCGGTGTATTAGTTACTATGGATGGTGGATAGGGGGTAGTGGATGAAGTATGGAGGATGGTGGATAGAGAATGGAGGATGGTGGATGGGGGATGGTGGATGAAGGATGGAAAAAAATTAATAATTAAAAATTAAAAATGATAAACGAAAAATGAAAAATGAAAAATGAAAAGTGAAAAATGAAAAGTGAAAAATGAAAAAGGAAAAGTGAAAAATGAAAAATGAAAAGTGAAGTATGAAAAATGAAAAATGAAAAAGGAAAACTGAAAAATGATAAATGCAAAATGCAAAATGAAAAATGAAATATAAAAAATGAAAAATGAGAAGTGTAAAATGAAAAATGAAAAGTGAAAAGTGTAAAATGAAAAATGAAAAGTGAAAAATGAAAAAGAAACTACGTTTCTCACTGCATGTTTATTTCTCTTTTTGAAGTGAAAACTTCTTTAGCCACGTTGTGACTTGAAACTCGATGAAACAAGAAGATGAAACGAAAAAGCGTCAGGAAACAGTGAATCGAAAAAAAGCGACAGTAAAAAGAGACAAACAAAGCACCTGCGTGGTATTGATTTCCCTCACCCCTCTCACACAACCTTACTTTTCTTCTTACACCCCATTCTCCAAAATTCAACCCTTCACCCCCACTGTATACTCCCCCTATATGTACCCTTATCATTCTATTCCTCACCCTACATTTTGTTTCCCCTCATCTACTTTCTCTATCCCCCCACTCTCACCCTCCTCTCTACCCCCTACCACTTCAAAATTTACCTCTTCACGCCCCCCCCACTCTGTGAACCCTTATCATTCTACCCCTCACCCTACATATTGTTCCCCCTCATCTACTTTCTCTATCCCACCACCCCCACCCACCTTTCTTCCCCCTTCCTCTCCAAAATTCTGCCCTTCACCCCACACTGTATTCCCCCACTGTATACCCTTATCATTCTACCCCTCACCCCACATATTATTCCCTTTCATCTACTTTCTCTAACCCCCACCTCCACCCACCTCTCTACCCCTTACCCTACATATTGTTCCCCCTCATCTACTTTATCTATCCCCCACCACCATCCACCTCTCTACCCCCTACCCCTCCAAAATTCAACCCTTCACCTCCCACTGTATACCCCCCTCTGTATACCCTTATCATTCTACCCCTCAGCCTTTATATTGTTCCCCTCATCTACTTTCTCTATCCCTCATCCCCACCCACCTCTCTACCCTTCATCCTACATATTGTTTCACCTCATCTACTTTCTCTATCCCACTTCTCTACCCCCACCCCCTCCAAAATTCAACCCTTTACCCCCTCTCACTGTTTAGTTTTCCGAAGGTTTCACTTCTACCGCTTGTGCACTGCACACATATTTTTATATTATTTGCATATGTACATGGTATCTTTGGCTCAAAGCTGTCAAAGTAGACCTTATGGTATGGCCATGTAAATGCACACAACGGTCGTAACGGAATGGACGGGTTCACCAAAATTCAACTTTTACGGATTACATAACCTCACTTTTTGGAAAGTGACATTTGAAAAAAGTAATCTGTTAGTTAGTTTGCGTTAATATATTTAAACAGTTTGTCGAAGCCGTTAGAACTCATGAAGGAGTCTATATTAAATCAAGTCGCAGCTATATGCAGACGAGAGCCAACGAAAGAGTGTGGCAGTCATTGAACGGAACGGAGCATTGTGGCCAAAATTGATATTTGATGTAACGGAACCATATATATTGATTATTATCTACCTATATTGCTAGCAGTCATATTTTCATATATAAAATCAATAAGCACGAGTTGAATTGGAAGTTCAGAATCAGCTGTTGGTTTTGTTCTTGTTCTGTCTGAAAAATGTGAAGAACCGAGGGCGGGAAAATTTGTATACAAATATTTAATTACGAAAAATATATTTTATATGGAATTGTACTGTTCATAATTTCAAACTAGCAAAATGAGATATGTAATATCAAAAATAGTGTTATATTTTCTAAATGTTCTAACTATATAACAATACAAAAAACTGCCAACAATCTGGGCGTAACTTTATTATTTTTCCGGTAGAAGCTAGGAACGCGTTCAATTCTGAAATGCGGTGGAGGCTACTATGTGACTGAAAACCTATCAAAAAGAACAAGATCGTGGAAGTGAAAATCTGATTGGATCTGAGAGATATGGAATAATTTATGAAAAAGTACACAATTACTTTACACCCCCTTAGGGGTCAATTATGGAGAATACATAGAATAAAATTAAATTCAATATTTGGGACAAGGTAGTAGATATGTCGAAAATCGTGGGAAAATATGCATTTGTAACGCAACACTATTTCCACCACACCACCAACACCATGACGTCTTAACAAATCGTCCGCCACAACCAACATCACGCAGCAATACCGTGATCAACCACTAGCCTACCCGCACACCGAGACGAGTATACACATCACCGCAGTCATCGCTCGCACACACAAACAGCGCCAGCGAGTATAAAAGAGGATGAGCGACAGCACAACGGCACCAGTCGCATTTTGGCATCGTAGCTTCCTACACCCTGGAACTAACGAAAAAAAGCACGACTGCGTCCCCGGATTCAACAGAAGTACCCATCGAATGTGTACAACCTCTGGACCATTCAGACTTCTGGGCAGATCCGTTGTCGATAATAATACTAAAAACCACTATATGTAAAAACTTAAATACTACTACTACTAAGAATTTTAATAAAAGATACATATTTATATTTAACTCTCTCACTCTTTGTTTTACTAAGGAACTCCTCTTAAGAAAAGTATTCGGTAGATAAATCCGTTACACATTCTTTTTTCACAGATATTTTTTTTGTTGGTAATGTAAGCACCGTAAGCGTAATTCGGACCGCGGTCTCAGTCTTCTTTTCATACCCAGTAAACAATTGTGTGAATCTTCACGAAGTGATTAAAATATGAGTCCATATTCTCTAAAACTAATTCAATCTGATTTCAAGTACGAAACTGGAAATGAGTGAAAATTGTGAACTCATTATTGCCCCACAATATGATTAAAATCATAAAACGCGTGTTCAGACTTGTTCCAATTGGTTCCTCGACTTTTTATACTCTAGATGAACATATAGAGTATTATAAGTTTAATCCAGCCCGAAAAGTTTGTAGCGCATAGAACCGAGCCTCGGACGAAAAAAAGTAATATTATTTTGTGTTTATTTTTGGCCAAAACCCCCAAATCCGTTTGCTATCCGTCCGTCCGTCCGTTAGCACGATAACTCAAGAACGCGTTGACCTAGGAAGTTGAAATTTTGTTACAACTTGTAAAATGGAAAAAGTAAGGACAAGTTCGTTAATGGGCAGGAATTAAAATTTTTACAGGAATTAGTTTTATACCAAACCAAAACGGTGTTCATTAATTAGCGCCATCTGTTGGCTCCTTCGGGTAGCTGTCATACAAAAGTCCCTAATAAACATGTTCACCAATATTGAACGATAACTTTAGAACACTTTTAGTTACGACTTTGAAATTTTATACACATTAATTTTATAATAGTCGCAGCTGAAACTATTAATAAGAAAAATATCCCATAAGTCTTTCATGTAGTTGCCATACACAAATTCTTTAAAATGTCTTAACTTACTTTATGGAACTCACTATAAATCAAAAAATCGAGTAGCCACTATACAATAATTTCTACCTGCGAGTAAAAGGTCATGTAATAATTGCTTGTGCTCTCCTCATTCTTTTGATATATTTCCAACTAAAATATAAATCGGAGTTCAGTATTCCATCTAGAGTATCATACGATTGGCTTGCAGCCGATCGTGAATGCGTTATGTTTTATGTTTATATTGAATTTCATCAAAGCAATAAGTTTTCTAATGAGCACAGTTTTATTTCGAATTTCAGAAAGTGTTGTATTGTTTAATGATTGTGCTGTTATTTTAAGTTCTAAAATTCTTAATATGGATAAATATTTTTCTAATAAGATATTTTGTAGTTCAAATATTTGAAATAAAGTTAATATTATATTTGATATAGCTATATTGTTTAGTGCGTCACATTATTCATGTACACATTTGTATACATATCTCCTTACATTTATTATCTAAGGCTCCAATCCTTTTCGGTAAATAGTGAAAGTCGCATTAGCTCGAGCTATGCTTGATTGGATATGAGTTCACATTTTATTCACTACGTGAAAGTAAGACATGATTTCGAGGTGAGTACAAATGGAGCCTGAAATTCTGCATTCATTAGAAGCTCATGTTCTGCATTCTATCTAACTGTCACTAATGATTATCACTTAAGGGTAAAACGTTTCGTAGAATGTTTGATCAAAATGTTAAGCTCTAATGAAAATCACATGAAGATAAAATGAATTCACAATCACATAGTGAGTCAAAAGTGATACTACATTGAATTCACGTTGTTTGCTGGGATAAGAGAATAATTTTTAACGAGTATATAGTGTGTATGTATTTGTACTCGCTAAACCACATTTTTTCTAATTTGTTAATGAGTCGTAAAAAATGACTCTTCTCGGATGGCCATTTTGGTATGCCCAATGAGTCGTTTTTAATTCATTTGCGAACTTGTAAACGAGTGAAAGGCTCGTAAATTATGACTCTTTAATGAATTAATAACGATACTTTTTGTTGGCTGGGTTACTTCGATGTTTTAACTTTACACTAGAGGCGCGCTGCATGATCTTTACCAATTCTTTCTTATCATACGCATTCGTTCCATCAGTTCCTTCATTTGCAATTTCTACTATCTATGAGGTTGATTGGTTCCGATGCGGCGCGCGGGGAAATTGTGTAATGGAATCTTTCTCTGTCAGTCAGTCGCATACGCATATGGCTTTGGCTTAGGCAATGTCCAATTCCAATTACTTGCTGTGCAGACTTGGTGGGAAGAGGAAAGCGGAGGCTTATGTGTCGCTTTTATATTTTTTTCTATCGTTTGGACGAATAGTTTTGCCAGACGTTTTATAAAATACTGAATTCACTCAATTTGTCCAAATGATACGCAAAATTGTTTGACGGCTCGTAACACCCAAGACCTCCGAGCTATTTAGTTGAATTTTTTTTCGTAGGTAGACTGGGTTAGAGTCACTGTATAAGAACTAACACAAACATCCATTATCTTGAGTACGGACAATGTGTGTTTCATTTGAAACCAGTACATTTGAAATTTTTTTGCAGTTGTCCGATTTTTCATTTGTATCTCCACTAAAGTGGATAAACGCTGTATTTAGTTGACATTTCATGAGACATATGTATCTCGATTCCGTGAAACGTTAATCAAAATCCATCTGCTACACGTATACACACTAAAACTATTCCATTTAAGAAACCTGCGAACTTTGGAGTTCGCAGGGTTCAAGAGTACTAAAAAGGTACCAAAAGCGGTCATTGTCCGTACTCAAGATAGTGGATGTTTGTGTTAGTTCTTATACAGTGACTCTAGACTGGGTATATCGCTACGAAGAAAAATATAAGGATAAGTTCATTTCCTCGAGAGAAATGAAGTGGAAATGGAAATACCGCACCCATACTATTGTAACGTATAATAGTGTTTGTTTTTGTGCAGTGGCGTAGTCAAAAATAAATTCTTTTCCCAGGAGGGGTTCTATAAGAGAATGTACATTTTGTAATGCCAATCAAAATGGTTTGAATTTTTAATTGCAGCGTAATTATATAATTGTAATGCGTCTCGTATTAAGTATTGCACATAAGGAAAGGACTAAATGCCTGTAAAAAAATAGAAGCATTTCAAATTAAGAAATTCTATCCGATGTATGTAAAAATATTCGCATTGAACACAGAGAAGTGAGACAAAACAGTGTCGTAATATAAAATTGTTGTTGTTTAGCGTGTTTCAAGAGCGGGACATAACATAAATTAGAGTGAGGAGAAACGTATAAGTGAATTATATAATGTCTGCTTTCAACTCAATCGCTGCTTGTCACTCCAGTATATACATCTCTATGCCATAGAGTAACAAAATTTGTGGTTTTTTGATTAAAAATAAATAAACAAAAATTATACATCCCTATTTTTCACAGACTCCTATTGGTTTTAAGAATTATGGTTTTTTATACTATGATAAAGGCCACAGTCTAGTTTAAAAAATTACTCAAATAAAAAAAAACCCAAAACTTTTTTTAATTTTCTTTCACTTGAATAAGGGACCGTACACATACTACGTCACACGAAAAGTTGTAGGGGGGTGGTTGCAAACATGTGACAAAGTGTGACATAGGGGAAGGGGGCCATCTGAAAGATGTGACGTAACCAAATCGGAACGAAACTTTTCGTACAAATTAATATCGTAATAATCTCCTCTTCAATATACCATATGTATGTCACAAAATCTAAATCACAACGAGCTACGACAAACCAATATTCTTTTGCAGTTAACTAAACCCTAAAGTAGCTATGTTTATTCGTTAGATTCTTTAATCTAGGCTATTATCTATGGAAAAAAGTTATAAAAGGCTTAAAACAGCAATGTTGTTGTTATTTTTGTATGTAGATTTTCTAACGTGCTCTGATCTGGATAAGTGCGCAAAAAACTCGCCTCAGAACATGAATATGACCATTTTGTTTTTAGTTATTTTTAATAAAGCAGATGAATATTTGCTCTATTTCGTGTGTTTATTTTTGAAACATATTTAACCTTGTGACGTCACAACGGTGGGGAGGGGGTTGATATTTTGTGACAAAGTGTGACAATGGGGGAGGGAGGGTTAAAAAATAGTCAAAATTCGCGTGACGTAGTATGTGTACGGCCCCTAATTCCTGAAAAAATTTCTAAGAAATCTGCGTATCACCTTACAGTACTTAAAATACGGATATGCGTATCTAAATGTAACTACCAAACTCCAATTTTCTGGCGAAACCCTTTAAAAACAGTGAACGTGATGTGAACCGTCGAGCAAAATTTTATTTTTATATATAATTTATATTTTTATTCATTCATGTTTGTTTATTGCCATAGATAAAGTTCGTTTGTACATAATAATTTTGCTTAAGAGTTCAGTTTTACAAACTATACAACTTTTGAGAATTTAATGTATCGAGTTATTTTACTAAATAATTTTGTAACCTACGAGAAGAAATATTTGCAGGAAAATGGCACGTAAAAAACCTAATTGATGCATTTTAACTATAACAAAAAACTTAACCTAACTATTAAAACTAAATACTTATTAAAAACAAAGTAGTACAATTTAAAACTGTAAGGGCCGGTTTCACAGTGCGAGCTTAAGTTTCAATTTCAACTTAAGCCTTTGCTCAAATGGAATCACTGTATCACACTAATGTTTTAAGGCTTGAGTAGAGTTCAACTCGAAACTCAACTTAAGCCAGTGGATACGAAAGCTTAAGTTTGAGTTCGGATTTTAAGCAGGCGAAGTGTCAAATGACAAGTGTAATTTTCCTGTTGGAATTTTTATTCAATTTTAAATATATATTTCAAAACAAGACTGACGAGAATGTTCACCTCAAAAGCCATAAAATGTTGAATCAATTTTAAATGTAATCGCTTTCTAGTTTTTAACGGTATTTTTAAAAATTTCAATAGCATTTTGACTCTTCAAAACAGTGGCCTACACAATTCATTAAGCAGTGTGAAACAGTATTGTTTTGAGCTAAAGCTTAAGTTACTGGCTCAGGTTCAACTGAGCCAAGCCTTAAATACGCACTGTGAAACCGGCCCTAAGTTTTTGATTAGACTATTATCCGCTAGTTCTAGTCTAATTCTAATTTTATTTATTAGTGTAATTGCTTTAGCTTCAACATATTTAGTGTCGGCTAAAGCCTAGTACGGACCTCGATGAAAATTTTCATTCCCATACTAAATGCATGTAAAAAAAACGGATGAAAATTTTCATCGCAAATTTTTGCGTTGGGTTTTTATTTGCGGTACGGAGTTCGAATGAAAATTTTCATTCGTTCTGACAGTTCACGTATTCACCACCAGACGGCGCAGAAAGCATGGACTCCATATTTTTCCGTCCAATTAAATGTGCCGCTATTTAATTTTTCATTACCGGGATGAAAATTTTGACATCTTATGTCATTCGTTCGAATTTATTTGTCAGTTTCTGTTTTCAAACCGACTAAAGAGTGTTTTTTCGGAAGTGGATTTTTTGAGTTATGCTTTTATTTTAAAATGTGCCTTGTGATTTCAATTTAATTTTTATGTTGAAAAGGGCCCATATATTAACGTCTATGTTACTACATTTTCAAAAAACCGTCACTTTGACAATTGTTAAAGTCAAACAGAAGATCAGCTGTTTACTTTTCCACATTATTCTACACAACAATTTTTTCATTGTGGAGATGGGAGAGATATATAGTAAATTTGCGAATCAAAATTTTGATCGAGGTCCGTACTGAGCTTAAAGAGTGTAATCTTTCAGTAAAATAATATGTTGGAAGGTTATGGATTAACTTTAAGGTTTTGTTCTGAGCTATCTGCAGTTTGTTTCGATGACTTTTGGCACAGGATATCGACAGTGGAGCCCCATATAGTAGTACAGGCTGAAAAATCTACTTAAATATGAGCATTTTATTGTTGATGTTTAATAGTGATTTCCTGCTTATGAAAGGATAAAGGATTTTTATAAGGGAATTAGTTTTATTTAACGTTTCTGTGATATGGTTAATAGACGTTAGCTTATTGTCGAAGTTAAATCCTAGGTATTTTAAGTTTTTAGTCCATTGTATTTCTTCCCCGATAAGTGAGAGATTTTGGGTTGGAATATAGGGATGACTTCGACATTTAGTAAAGAATATTGCTTGCGTTTTAGAGGCGTTACTTTTGATTTTCCACTTATGTAGATATTTAGTTACCACTGTCAGTGCATTGTTGACAGAGTTGCAGATATTAGAGCAAATAGTGCCTGCCGAGTAGATGGCAGTCGTCAGCAAATAGGGCAGTTTGACAGTTTTCTAAGTGGGGGAAGTCATGTGTGTATATAAGATACAATAATGGTTCAAGGACTGATCCCTGTGGTACTCCAGCACATATAGGACAGTTAGTGGAGAGAGAATTTTGAATAGAGATTCTAAAATATCTGTCGGCAAGGAAGCTACGAATGATATTAACTAGGCACGAGGGAAAGTTGCATTTTATCATTTTGTATAATAAAAGACCATCGTGCCAAACGCGCTCAAAGGCTTTTTCAATATCTAGCGATATTAAGGCCATAGATTCTTTGGAATCTAGTGTGTTTTTTATGGAATTTCGTATTTTCAGGAGCTGGTGGGTAGTCGAGTGAAATTTACGAAATCCGAACTGTTCGTCTAGAAGGATGTTTTAAGCCTCTATGAAGTCGTTTAACCGGTCTTTGATTAACCCTAGAGTACACGCGCAGCGGCACTCCGTGCCGCAAATTTACTTAACATAAATTTTCTTATCTGTTATTAATATTCAATGGACTGAGCGCTCTAGTATCTCTCAAGGACATGTCTAGGAATCACCACAAAGGATTTCAGATTTATCTAACATCTTATAAGTCTACATCAGGGAGTCAAACTGAACTGGTCTTATATATTTACCATAAGAGTGTTGAAATTCTTGTTGGATTATTAAATTATCCAACAAGAATTTAATTAATTAATTAATTAATTAACATTTTAATAATCAGTATAATAACCAAGTGAAGGTCCAGGACCCGCAAATCAGTTGATTCATACTAGAAATGTAGTAGCGGCTCTGAGTGCCGCGCGAGTTACGAATTAACATATGTAACATGACCCCGCCGAACCCGACGACACATCAAATCCAACATCAGCAAGTTCCACAATAAATTCCCACATAGCATAATTAAAAATTCCAAGTAATCCGGTAACCCAATTTTAATATTAATGTACGTCCAGTAAAATTCCATAGAAAAAGCAAAGCTAGTGTAAAATTGTAGACGCTAGCTTTGCAGTAAAAATCTAATATCAAACGAATAAAATTGCATTTAGATTGTATTCAGTATTATCCAGGCATCCAAACAATAAACATAAATCTAAAAGTCCAAATTAAGTCTTTTATATTTTTTTTAAAGTCTTCCCGTACCGGAAAGTTAACTCGTAGTTTACCAAGATAGCTGAGCAGACTGATAGGGCGGTAGCTGCTTGTAGAGGTATGGGGCTTTTTAGGTTTAAGGATTGGAATAATTTTGGCGGATTTCCAGGAACAGGGAAAATAACCCAAAATTTTAATTACAGTCATTGTTATTATTTATATCATTACAATGAAAAAAACACACTCTTTCGAAGCATCCATACCCTGGATGACTCGCACTAAAACCATAGCTTTACACTATTTCAATCTTAAGCGTTCATAACTAAGCAAACTGAACTTACACTTTAAAAAAAAATCACTTTCGTTTTTAAATCGACATGCTTAAGGCATAACACGCTTAACATGTTTAAAAATATGCATACCAACTGTCGGGATAATTTACTGGTATTTGTTAAAAGTTTAATGAAACACTGGCTTCAATAGATTTTCAGAAAGTTGCTTTGTGTTGTATAAAACATCGTTACAATGTCACAACAATTTATTTTTTAAAAATCGACTTTTTCCACTTTCAAAATCAACGGCTCACATTATGAACCCCCGATCTTTGAATTTAAGTACGCCTTTCGCAAAGCACAAGTAATCATGGCCGATGCTTGTCAACTTGGGCTTTATTTGTTACCGAAGTCGAATTTCGGTAATTTTTCGCCTTTTCAGAATGAAACAATCATTGCATTTGCCTTATAATATTGCACTTACCGGAAAAAAGAAACTCCCGCAGATTTCAGTTTTACTTGAGTTTTTAGGCCGCTCACAATGCACTTCATTTTAATCGTTTTTGTCCGTATTTCTGAAAAACACCAACGGAAACTTGCTGTTTTTCTAAAATAATGCACTTTTGCACCTCACACGCAACTTTCCGAAACTTTTTAAGCACTTTTTCATTCACTTTTTCACAAATTATTTCGCTCGACATGAATTTCTTTTCTTCGGCGGACCTTCGGAAATGGGGTTCGGTGGGGTAGGGTACAGAGATGTTTGACATTTTAGGCTGTACACAATTTAAATGTGTGAGCGTTTTTTCCGGTAGTTGCTACGGCAAAGCGGAAGCTAAAAAGACAGGGGAAACCGGTTAGACGGGTTCTGCTCTCTCGATAATTTCGGTTTCTTCTCTGTGGAATACGTGTGAAATTACTTCGTCAATTTTATGTGTACGTAGGTATACGGTATTGCATCCGCCTGGTATATCGCTTTAAGTGGACAACTTTTCAGGGGTGGGGTGTGTAGGGGGAAGTAAGGGAAGCGGTTTAGACGGAAAATTTTGATTTCTAGATCTCAGCAATCACTTATGATAGGAAGCTGAAACTTAGAATATATATAGAGCTTTAGTAGTAGACCCATTTGCAAAAAAAAGTTCCGATATGGGTGAAAGGGAAAAGTAATGCGTCCGAAACGCAAAAGCCGAGATTGTAAAATTCAAATTTCATAAACAAACTCTGTAGACCAATAAATAACAAGTTAAAGATTCCGTTTGGGAACCTCATCATTGGTGACCCTGACAGCAACAACACGTAGTTGCATAATTGTTTCAGAACAAGTTTCTGTTTAACTATAGTATAATGTGCCATATCAATGGTTTAACAATATCAGCGATGCAACAATTTTAAAATTCACATCAGCAAGAAATTAATTCAAGCAATTTAAACTTTATCAGCGAAATCTACAAGATCTGCAAAAATTTCAACTTTAACAGTGAAATCAACAAGATCTGCAGCAATTTCAAATTTAACAGAGAAATCAACAAGATCTGTCATTTGCAGCGTGGTTTAAGATTCTAGACAGTCGATTCGCCACGGCGAATATAATATAACTAAAACAAAAAATGGAGAAATTAAAATCATTGTATAAATCGAATATGGATAATAAAACTAACTAACACTAAAAAATTTACAACATAAACTCCATCAAATGGAAATGCAACATCTTTGGTTTGCTACTTCCATGAACGATATGGAAAAATGGTACATAAATGTGTTCCTCTGTGTTGTAATAAAACAACTAAAACTAAATGAAGAGTCAGTAACAGTACTTTACTGCAATCAAATAACTAAAACCAAATAAAGAGTCAGTAATGGTAATTTCTGCCACTTTATTGCGATCAAATAACTAAAACTAAATGAAGAGTCAGTAATGGTAATTTCTGCCACTTTACTTTACTGCAATCAAATAACTAAAGCTAAATGAAAAGTCAGTAACGGTAATTTCTGCCACTTTACTGCAATCAAATAACTAAAACTAAATAAAAAGTCAGTAAACGGTAACTTATGCCACTTTACTGCCATCAAATAACCTAAGTATTTAATATAACTTATCGAGACTTCAATTTTTAATCGATATTGGGGCAGAAATTTCTGTAATTCCTAATCACTCAAAATTCAATAAGAATTTTAATTCGGAATTATTTTTAATAGCATCTAACATCGATTCCAGTCATAAGTTTTTGGTGTTTAAATAACTTAAAAACAAATGCGTGAAGCATTTACATTTTCATATACAGGCTAAAACCTTGTTTTAAGCAAAACTGAAGAAGAACCAATCGATGCATCTTTAAAAATTAAAATTCAACAATATTTAATTAGTTATTTTGTAAGTATTGCGGGATTGTTGGTTCAAAAATAAGGTATCGTGCAGTTGTAGGTACGCCTGCTCTAGGAGAGAAGTGTGGTGTAACGTCGCGAATTAGAAGTTTTTTTAACTGAGTGTCATTCACTGTAAGAATGCCAACTTTATATTGTAGCGAATTTGAGTTTTGAAAATAAATAAAAAATTTCGGAAATATTGAGTTTTAATAAAGATCTTAAGGGCTTATACAACTCTGAAAGCACTGAAAATCGAGAAAATTTGAAAAATTATTATGAAGGTTATATGGTGAAAAAAAAAATTTATTGTTGGGTTCACATTTCTTATTATATATTAAACTATAGAAAAAAAAATTTTTTTTTGTTTTTTTAATATTAACATTGTTTTTTACTGGTATAAATTGACTACTTATGAAAACGATGGCGCCTGCTGGTCGGCATCATAACTTCACTAAAAATAATTCAATCTGCAAAAATGAAAAAGAATCTTGTAAAAGATTGTAGTAGTTATAGTCTCTCGGAGGGAATTTTTAATTTTTTCAAAAATAAATAAGTTACAGTTTTTCAAACTTTAGTAATCAGTTTTTTTAAGAAAAATTTGCGTTCAATAATTCATAAAAAAATTTCCAAGAGAAAAATTGAAAAAAGCTCTCGATAGACTATAGAGAAAACAGTTATCAAAATTTTAAAAAAAAAAAGTTGAAAAATTTTGAAAACTGACTGAGTTATCGTGCCGACCAGGTCAAAAAACATAGTTTCGAGAAAAATGCGTTTATAATGTTAACTTACGGCTAGTCTCCCATTCTAGCTTCGTACTGTACGCTTTCTTGCTCTTTTATCTTCGTGTTTTTCACAGATGGTCCTATGAATGATCTCGTTTTCTATGATACTCGGCTTTTGCGAAAAAAATATATTTTAAACGCTGCTGTTAAGAGTGGAGCGGCAAATAGCCAGGAAGCCGCTTTAAACCGATGTATGGTCACATTTAGTGCTATAACTTTGTAATAGAGTGGAATTTTCTAAATTCCATTTTTTTATAGTTCTTGAAAGTATAAGATATAAAAATTTGTAAGAAAAAATAAATCGATTTTCAAAGTTATATGAGCCCTTAATGTGAAAGGTCATTGTCAATAAAACTGTAATTTAAATATTTAATTTTATCCAGTTTTACAAAATAAGAATTTATAAGTGTTTAAGTAATTTTCGAATATATTACAATATAAATTACATAACAAATTAGTGTATCATTTATATGATTTTTTAACATATTTAATTGAAGCAATAAATAATAAGTTAAGGATCCGTTTGGGAATCACATCAATAAAGATTCCGTTTGGGAACCTCTTACCCGTATTGCGGTTGTCGTCTCGTTTCGACTTCGACTCTCGAGAGTCGTGTCGTTTCGATTCGAAATACGCATTGCCTAAGCAGATCGACACTGGTCATTAGCATTGCCATATCGATTCCGATATCGTGCTGTGTAATTGTGAATATTGACCTTTATTTGACAATTGTGACTTGGAAAAACTGTCAAAGCTTCTGTCAAGACTGTTAAATCTTTCGATTATTTTTTGATTTATTTTTGTCCAAAATTAAAATTCTAACAACGCTTCCTCCAAAGTTGTTAGAATCCAAATTTTATTTGGACCATCGCCTGTGGCACGAAATTCCGACTTGTTGTTCGAAAGCTTCTTCCTGACTTTAAATTTCAAATCACTCCAGACCTAAAAATGTACAGATTTTAGTACAATGAAAACAAATTATTTTTAATTGGGGGAGGGGCTAATACCTTAATCCATCCAGTGCCATCGCGTGATGGAGGACCCAGCAGTTCAAATCATCTGCAAATTTCGACCACCAATCTTTTACTTCGTTTTTGAAATCGCCGCAGCTTTTTTGGAAGCCGAGAGCAATATCTCTATTTTCGTCCATTAAATGGACCAACAAATCGAATTGCTTCTTACTTGTTATTTTCATCCTAAAAAATATAACGTTTTTATTAATTAAACATCAAATTTAAAGCACAAACTTACATTTTTTCGGCGAAGGCATTCATTTCGTCGAAGAGTAGTGAAGGAGGAATATCATCGACAGAAGTACCGTTTTTTCGGCAAATGTCGTATGAAAACGAAATTCACAATATCGATTTTGACTGCCACTTTCGAAACGACTACGACACGACAACCGCAATATGGGTAATTAAGTTGCTTATCGTTTAAACTGTTTCACAATTATTTCGAAATTTAAGCGCCAAGTGGAAATGGAATGGAATGGGTTTGGCACACTGGAAGAGCAAAAACAGTATTAGTCAAAAACATTTTTGACTAATCAATTTTTCGCTGTTTCAATAGCAATTCAAATATCAGTGCACACTGATTAGTCGCGTGCCTCCAACGATCGAATCAGTTTTTGACTAAGGCCGCGGTCCGAATTACGCTTACGGTGCTTACATTACCAACAGTGCTTACAGTCGGTCCGAATTGTATGCGCGCTTATAACGCATATAATTCGGACCGATCGTATGCACACAAATGTCAGTTGATTATTTGAAATGTCAGTTGTGTCAGTTATTTGAAAATGACACTTGACTACCGATGTGAACAGCTTCGGTTGGAAAAGTCTCAAGTTTTGCAGCTTTTCGGGATCTTGTGATAGCGTGGCCGAAAAAAGCATTTTATCCGGCTGGAGTAGCGATTCGTTTTCGAGGTCGTTTAGACAAAGCGATGCCGACCGAACACATGAACATGTCCGACGTTGCTTTAACGTAAGCGTCCAAATGATACAACCAGTTGTGGTGGAGCTGTTCCATGATTCGATTGGCCTCATCGATACCGAGGAATCGCAAAGATTTCAAACAGAAACCCTTGGTCGCGTGCAAATGTTCAACGAGTCGGCCGGGTGTCGTGATAACGATATTGAGAACAGACAAACTGTTAGGCTCGAATTTTGCATCAACTGCTTAAAAACCTTGTAGACTTGCAGAGCTAATTCCGTCACGGGTAAAACAACCATTGCTCGGATTTTCCTCTCAACTCGTTTCGAGAGGAGCTGAACAATTAGGACAGCGAAAGCCAAAGTCTTGGCGCTTCCAGTCGGTGCCGAAACGCGTCGACAAATTTTTTAACCGTCAATGTGAATTTGATAATTTTCAAATTTTTAGCCGTCAATGTGACAGATTGCAAAGACGTACACACAGTGCATATGCTCGAAACCGTGAGTAGTGTAAGCGCCAGAAAATTTTCCCCCCATGCAAATTGTATGCGTTGAGAGCGTAATTCGGACCGAGTGTAAACGCGCTAAAAGCGCAGAAAGCGTAATTCGGACCGCGGTCTAAATCTATTGGCTGGACGCATACTGAAAGAGCAAAAACAAAACTGTCTTTGACTAAAACTGTTTTTGCTCTTTCAGTGTGCGTCCAGCCAACAGATTTAGTCAAAAACTGATTAATCTCGTTCCTTGGAGGTACGAGACTAATCAGTGTGCTCTGATCTGTAAGGGCTCATATAACTCTGAACGCCATGAAAATCGAGAAAATTTTAAAACTATTATGAAGGTCTTATGGTGATAAAAAAATTTAATTGTTGAATTCACATTTCTTATTATATATTCAACTATAGAAAAAAAAAATTGTTTTTTCCTGGTATAAAGGTACTACTTATGAAAACCATGACGCCTGCTGGTCGACATCATAACTTCACTAGAAATAATTCACTTTTCAAAAATGAAAAAGAATCTTGTAAAAGAATGTACTTAGTAGTTATAGTCTATCGGAGGGAATTTTCATTTTTTTCAAAAATAAATAATCTACAGTATTTCAAACGTTAGTAATCAGTTTTTTTATGAAAAATTTGCGTTTAATAATTTATAAAAAAAGTTCCGAGCAAAAAATTAAAAAAAGCTTTCCGATAGACTATAGAGAAAACAGTTACCAAAATTTAAAAAAAAAAAAGTTCAAAAATATTGAAAACTGGCTGAGTTATCGTGCCGACCATGTCTAAAAACATAGTTTCGAGAAAAATGCGTTTAAAGTTTTTGATAAGTAAACGTTAACTTACGGCTAGTCTCCTATTCTAGTTTCATACTGTACACTTTTTTCCTCTTTTATCTTCGGGTTTTTCACAGATGGTCCTCTGAATGACCTTGTTTTCTATGACACTCGGTTTTTGCGAAAAAATATATGCTAAACGCTGCTGTTGAGAGTGGCGCGGCAAATAGCCAGGAAGCCGCTTTAAACCGATGTATGGTCACATTTAGTGCTATAACTTTGTAATGGAGTGGAATTTTTATTTTAAAAACAAAATTAATTTTCCAAAAAATCTAATAATCTAGAAACAACTCATGATATACTCCGACTTTGACCGCTCACGAACTTTAGCCCGATAAATAATAAAAGTTTCGCCCAGACCATTGGAGATATTTGTTTTACTACTATTTTGAATTTTTCACATATATTTTCTTTATTCACACACATAGCTGAGTCGCGTAGAATGACACCCCAAGTGTGAAAATTGAACAGGCCACGTACAAACTACGAATGAACAAATAAAGTTTTGGTGAAACTCAAACACATTATCTTAACTGCGTTGCGCCTCTTTAGTCGGGCCGGGTGTAGTCCAGTGGTAGCGTACTAGGCTTGTAAACGCGATGTCGTGGGTTCAATTCCCACTCTACTCATAAATTATTTATAAGAATTTTTCAGTTGCTATTGGCTTTGAAATTATTAATATAAATAGTGAACAGTGCGGAATGTTTAATAGGATCACTACTAAAGGATTTAACACTGAGCAGATGAGTTCTGTTAACATTCTTATCAGATTCACTAACACCATCAGATATACCAGACAGTAGTTGATTTGTTATAGACAACATTGCTGTTCTGGTAGATCACATCATAGCCTAACAGCACTTAAAAATTATTAACACCAACTAGTACACTGCCATACCCGGCCCGATTTCTGACCTCCCATCCCTAAGCTGACTGGATTGTACACTCTACAGAGTATTAAAGGCTAACCACCTAAATCCAGTTCAGTATCCTTAAAAAAAAGCATAGATATACATATAAAATTTTAAAAAGAAAATAATGTTTTCAAAATAGAAACTCGGGCAAAGGTTTTTTTTTTTGAAGCGGTATTTTGAACTCGAATGACACCTTAAGTGTTAAAATCTGTGTGATTGCTTACCAATTTCGACCGAATAGTTGAATGAAATTTGAATCACATATCTTCGGGTTAAGTACTTACCCATTCTTTAAGCACGGCTCAAGTTGGGTAAAAAACCGGAATTTTTTAATAAGACGTTTCTTCTCGTCACTAACTTTCCATTTTACAGCCCAATTTCCACAAAAAAAGGTAAATTTGTTTTCAAAATCCGTCCCGGATGATATTCTTGCGAGCTAGGGGTTCGCCGAAATTTCAAGTAAAACAATTCGGTTAAAATAAAACAAGTGATTATTTATTAATTCGCGTTAACATTCGCTTAACTAGATCGCGTATATACGCTAGATGTCACGTCGACGTAATCATAAATTACAATATCACTCGCTGAGAGCTTCGCATACTTTTATACCGTTTGGTGAAAGTCGAGGGTGTACGTGAAGATTCGATTGGGTGAACTTTCCCGAACGCTTTAGATCGTTCGAGTTCCAATCGAGTGAACTTTCTCGAACGCTTCAGATCGTTCGATATCCAATCGGGTCAACTTTTTGGTTGGTGTCTTCGATCTTAACGAAGCTCTGATTAGTTGAGTTTTTCTGCTAGGTGTCTGGTTGTTGTTGCCATGATTCGTAACAGATCGAGTTGCGGAGTTGCCAGAATTGCACGTAACATTACTCCCTCCTTAGTTCTAGTTCGTTCCGAACAGAGTCGTTCAATTCGTCAATGGCGCCCTGGTATTTTGTTAGTCGATCGAGGTGTACAACTTTTTGATGTAGCTGAGTCCGGGAGACGACAACATTTAACCGGGTTATGATTTGGTAAGGGTCTTCCCAATTGCGCTGTAGTTTCGGTGATCTGTCCCTCGGTCATTTGGGGTTGTATAGCCAAACTAAACGCGCTCTTGGAATCCTGATGAATTCGCCCGTTAATCATACCACGTCTTCATGCGGTCGGTTACCAAATCAATTTTATCTCTGACCAGGTTGTAAATTGTGTGCTGTCGATGTCGAAGATCCGAGACGTAATCTTTTGGATTGGTTGGTTGGTCGGGTGGTGCTCCAAACATTAGTTCTGCGTGGACTCGAATATTTATTCCAAAAATGACCAGAGAGGGGGGTTTCTCCCGTTGTTGTGTGTACCGATGTTATGTAGGCCATTAAAAATAGAGGAATGTGTTGATCCCAGTCCTGCTGCTTTTCGCTGACAAGTTTGAATAGGTTCGAATTCGATGTCCTATTGAAACATTCCACCATTCCATAGGAGTGTGGATGTAGTGGAGTTGTCCTCGTTTTGTTTATTACCAGCGTTTGATACACATGTTTGAATATTTGAGATTAGAAATTGCGCCCTTGATCGGAGTGTAGTTCACGTGGTACTCCAAATCTACTCACCCAGTTGTTAACAATTTGCTCTGCGACGGTAATTGCTTTTTGATTTGGAATTGCGTAAGCTTCGGGTCACTTGCTGAAATAATCGATGACCACTAGAATGTAGCGATTACCATTTTCTGATTACAGAAACGGTCCAGCAATATCCACAGCAATTCTTTCGAATGGAGCTCCCACGTTGTATTTTTGCATTTCTCCCTTTGATCTGCGTTGCGGGCCCTTACTCGATGCACAGGTAGTACATTTACGGCACCAATTTTCGACATCATCTCGGAGATGGATCCAATAAAACCTCTCTCTCTCATCTTTGCCAAGGTTCTTTTTACACCTAAATGTCCACCGGAAGTACCTCCGTGATATTCCTTCAACATTTCCTAGACTTTAGAATGCGGGACGATGGTTTGCATGTGATGCGATGTTCCGTCAGGGGTTTCACATTTGCGTTTTAACAATCAGCCATCTAAGTGAAGGGAGTTTCATTGTGCCCAATAACTCTTCAAGGTTTCGCTGAGTTGTGAGATGTCTTTGCACTCAGGCCACTTCGTTTTGTCCTTCCATGCCATGACCGGTGATATATCTGGATCTTTTCGTTGAGCTTCTTCCAGTTCTTGATGATTCCATCCATCCTTTGGTTCGGTCGTTATTCGCTGAATGGTTTTTCCGACTTCTTTTTCTTCTACACGGTGACAATGCTTGCAGTTTGGTAGACAAGGGCGATGTGAAAGCTCATCGGCATTACCGTGAATTCTCCCTCTTCGGTGAACAATTTCAAAATCGTAGGATTCCAGCCTTTCTATCCATCGTGCTACTTGGCCCTCGGGATTCTCTAACTGAAGTAGCCATTTAAGCGATGCGTGATCCGTTCGAAGAAGGAACTGTTCGCCATAGAGATATTTGTGAAAATGCTTTGTTGCTTCTACAATGGTAATAGCTCTCGGCGAGTTACGTAATAGTTCCTTTCTAATTTTGAGAATACTCGGCTGTAGTATGATAGCACTCTCTCCTACCCGTCGATCTCTTGTGATAATACTGCTCCGATTTCGACATCGCTGGCGTCAGTGTCTATAATGAAACCGTGACCTGGTTTTGGATATGTTAGAACTGGGGAGTCACAGAGTTGGTCTTTTATTCTCTCGAATGCTTCCTGGCACTGTTGATTCCGAGTAAATGCCTTTCCCTTTTCTGTTAGCTGATGCAGACATTTCGCTGTGTTGGTAAAGTCTTTTACGAATCGATGGTAACATGTCGCTGATCCTAAGAAGCTGCGCAGCTGGTGTTTATCACTCGGAATAAGCCCATTTTTCACAGCATGTATCTTTTCCGGATCCGTCCTTACGCCATCAGCTGAAACGATGTGTCCCAAGTACTTTACTTCTGCACTAAACAAAGTGCACTTCTTCGGACTCAGCTTTAATTTTGTTCTTCGCAGTCGTTGAAACACTTCTTGTAAATTTTTCAGATGTTCCTCGAAGGTCTTGCCAATAACGATCACATCATCTAGGTAAATGAGACAAGGTTTCCAGCTCAGGCCACGCGAAACAAATTCCATCAGTCGTTCGAACGTAGCTGGAGCATTGCACAGGCCAAACGGCATTACGATGAATTGCCATAGTCCGTTGCCGACAGAGAATGCTGTTTTCTCTCTATCATTTTCGTCTATTTCCACTTGCCAGTAGCCACTTTTCAGGTCCAACGTTGAGAACCATTTAGCATCTGTCAGGGTGTCCATGATATCGTCGATTCAAGGTAGTGTATAACTATCCTTTTTCGTAACATCGTTTAGTGGTCTGTAGTCCACAAAAAAAGGGGTACTGCAATTCTTTTTTCTTTACCAGCACTACTGGCGATATCCACAGACTCTTTGATTCTTCGATGATTCTCTGATGCTCCATAGTTTTGACCATTGAGTTGACTTCTCCTTGTTTCGCTATTGGTACTCTTCTTGGAGGTTGACGTATCGGTGTAGCACTTCTGGTATCTACACGATGCTTCACTAAGTTTGTTCTGCCATAGTCCTCATCACCGGTGGAAAAGACGTCGTTGAATCTTTCGACTAGATCAACCGCTCGCTTTTGTTGTGCTCCTCTAAGGTTGCTTGACTGAAGAAGTGCTGATGTTACATTATTCTTCCTTCTTGGATTATTTTTAGAGGCTACGTCATGATGTTCATCAGTGTCGATGCTCGTCACCGCCGAGATTTGTTCGCAGCTTCCAATTACATCTCCATTCTTTACTCTAGTAATGCTGTCCGAAACATTGAGCACTCTTATCGGTACAATCGTCTTCTCATTCTTTTTTACTAGTGCTTTCCTAGTATCAGACTTCGTAATGCAGGTGTCAGTCTTGTTGGTGCTCCTGCAGAATAGTATGGAGAACCTCTACCGTTCCTCGTTCCAAATCATTCCAATGATTATTTCTCGCGGCAGTCTCAAATTGGGTCTTATAGATAGCCTACGCTGTTTGTCCATCGAAGATTGGCACGTGTTCTGTTTTGTTGACTCCGGTTGGTTTCACGCTATCAAAGTCTCTTTTTAGGCGTTCGACTTCTTCCACAATCTTAGATGTCTTTTCTTCGAAGGTTTGAAGTTTCTTCTCGACATTTTCTTCTATTGCTTTAGCCATGGTGTCTATTTTATTGTTTTGATCTTTTGTCTGTTCGCTTTGTTGCTCCAATTTTTGGTTGAGGTCCTTCGAAGTCTAGTCTAGCTTTTCGTTAAGGTCTTTCGACTGTTGTTCTAGTTTTTGGTTAATGTCCTTCGACGTCTGGTTGAGGTCCGTTGATTGTTGGTCTATTTTCTGACTTTGTTGATCCAATTTTTGATTGAAGTCTGCTGATAGTTGACTTTGGTGGAGCTTCGATTTTTTTTACCCCGATCCCATTGAGATCCCAAGTTGATTTTTTGATATGTTTTGAAAACAGTATAATACACAAAGGTTTTAAAAAATAAAAATAAACAAAATTGGCATTTTGAGATATTCAAGGATAAAGGACAAAATCGTTATTTTTGGAAAAAAATTTAAGGATAAATTTATTTGTATTTTTCTTATTTCGCGACAACCTTCCCCTTTAATATAAGTCCTATTTTATTATTCTATGATAAAAACTAACAGAGATATGAATTTTCAAAGAAGACTTGGACACCATTTTTGCCAAATCTTTAACATACTATAACTAACAAAAAAAATGTGATGGAAAAAAAAATTGAAGTTATATTTTTTTTTCACTAGTTCTTCAAGCAAAAAATTTTTCAAAAGAATCGGCGATGGTAAGGTCTCAACTTTTGCGGTTTTTGATGGAATGACCCTACAAGAGCATGGGGGCTCGGAACTGGCACTGGATGGCTCGGAATAGGGAACAGGGAGGCTCGGAACTAGGACAAAGGCCATTTTACTCTTTATATTGATTTTCTTTAAACTATAATAACAATTTTTTGTTGAGTAGGTGTTATAAAAAACAAGAATAAAATATTAAATCAGAATAGTAAAATGTCAGATTGGTAGCTGTATATTCTGATTTTTAACGATTTCTCAAAGTCAACATTTCTCTTAAGGGGGCTCGGAACTGGGTACCTTACCCTATCATATGAAATGTAGGTAAACCGTATTTAAGGTATTTTCCATATTCTCATTTAATTTTAAAATAAATTTTCCCTTCCAAATATTTTTCATTCGATAGCAAGAAAACTAGCTATAGCAGGTCAGTTCTGACCAGAGTCTTACACTTTATTTATTATCCTTACCTGAAACCTCATCTATAGGCCTGTGGCTATAACTGGTACCAGAATTAAGTAAAAAAAATCTGCCAACAGTCTGGTCGCAACTTTATTATTTTTCGGAAAGTTCGGAACGCGTCAATTCTGAGATGCGTAAGTTGGAATGTGTAGGTTACTATTTCACTATATATTTTTTTTAAATTGATAGCAATCTTTTATTAAAACAATAATAAAGTAATTTGAAAAAAAAAAAAACAAATAAATAAATAGACCTAACTCCCCAGCAAACAAAAAGGTTCGGAATGATATTAAAAAGATATCTGTAGAAGATATCATCTATCGTGTGAGATATCTTTGTCTGATCGATTGCGATACGATAAAGTGCAAAATGTCCATTCGGTGCGATATCTTTCTAGAGATAAAAATGGGTGAAGGGGAAATTTTTGATTATGTACATCCGGCAAAGTAGTTTTCATATAATATTTATTTTTCGGAACCTAAAATACATAGGTTTCTCTTTAAAATATCGCAGAGATGACAATTTTAGAATAACTCGACTAAGCATCAATAATTATCTCCATCCAGATATCGCTATGATACCTTTTGATAATTTTGTGAAAGACTTTCGTAATTATCTCCTATTAGAGATAGAAGGCGATAACCGACGATATCATTGCGATATTGTCATGAAGATTATCGTCAAAAATGTTTGCTGGGTCTGAAAATTTGTATTCGATGAAAAAAGTTTACCACATACCGCTAAGATATTGTTACCATTTTTGACTAGGTATCCTCTAAATACTATGGCCGCTATTCACAGTCGTCATAAAGTAGGCTTTAAGTTAGAGCTGACTTTAGTGTCATATAAATTATACGACACTAAAGTCAGCTTTAACTCAAAGCCAACTTTATGACGACTGTGAATAGCGGCCCATATGTTATTAAAATTTCAGTCCAATCCGTTAAGTAGTTTTTCTCAATCAATCATTTTTCTAAAAAAAAAAATCAGGTTTTGAGTTCTTAGATCGGTGGTGGGCCGGGCGAGCTCCGAACAATTGCTCCATTATACGGTTACTACTTTATAACGACTTCAAATTCGGAAAAATCCTTTTACATACATATCCTAGGATTAATTTAAAAGTAATTTAGTTAAAAAACCATTTTTATTTCTGACCCGGCACATAGGACTTATTTCACTTCTTCGTGTAGAATCATTAAAACCTCATTCCATTTGAAAATATTTCAATACAAGCAGGTACATTGCATACCTAATGTCATTATGTTTGTATTTATACCGTATACCCAGCAAACAAAAAGGTTCGGAATGATATTAAAAAGATATCTGTAGAAGATATCATCTATCGTGTAAGATATCTTTGTCTGATCGATTGCGATACGATAAAGTGCAAAATGTCCATTCGGTGCGATATCTTTCTAGAGATAAAAATGGGTGAAGGGGAAATGTTTGATTATGTACATCCTTGTATTATCGTCAAAGAGATATGAAACCGATAACCTTTATTTTGCGCATTTCTGATATCCAGTATATATCTTCAAGAGATCTCTTGACGATATCATGCATGTGATTTTGGCTTCCAATCTTTATTACGTTGTCTTAACGATATCGTACATATGAAATATGTATATCTTTTAAATCTTCATTCCCATCCCTCTCCGACAAAACCAAACATTTTTTTTTATGACCAATGACTTTACTTCTACATACGAGATGGAGCTTTGAAAATGGAAATAAAAGGAACAGGTAAAGAATAATATATCACAACTTTCAAGGAACTCAAAAACAGATTGCCATTAGACGATCCTAGTTTTAAGGCAATTAAGTTCTTGAATCTACAAATAGCCCTTGACAGTAAAAAATATGTGAATTCGACGAAACTAAATATAACTCTAAAGAGAGTTGGATGCAGCAAATCTGTTATAAATAAAATTTGAATCCAAAAAAATAAATAAAATTTCAATACAAAAAATAAATAAATTTTTAATCCAAAAAAAATAAATAAAATTTCATTCCAAAGAAATAAATAAAATTATGATAAATAAATTTTCAATCCTAATTGGTGGGAAAACTGATCATTCCCTTTTTCCTTTTCTTGGGAAATTTAAACTGTTGCACAACACTGATGTGGATGGAGTTTTATGATCTTTTTTCTGCCTTTTGCTACGCGCTGTAAGGCGGTCCTTAGCATGCAGAAAATATTGCTGTAAAATTTTATCCATCCCAGCTTCATAGCTTGAGAAACGGAAAAATGGGTTATTAAAAAAAAATGAAGTTGTGCAGACATTAAGACGCTTAGAAGGCATAGGTTGATCTCGCGCGAGGTTTTTCTCCATTCTCTTTGTTTTTAGTGGACTTTTGACGGGATTTACCCGTCCATGTAAATTCCTGTACGAGATCATCTCTCATTGCAGATCGCAAATTCCTGCGCAGAAAATCTTCCACACTCAGTCCACCAACACGCAAGAATTTTATTTTCTACGGAGTGAATGAAATAAATAGTTTTTAATTTCTATATTAAGTACAAAGTAAAGAGTGTTATGTGTACTCACTAGTTGGTTTGATGCCTCTTTGTTGTCATGCAGTGTTCTTTCTAAATTTCGAAAGTCTTCTGGATTCTGTATTGGTAACATTGGAAGAAACGATAATACCTCTGGGTTGCCGGAATGGACTGCAATGTCTGTATTTATTTTGCGGTTCAGAGATAGTACGTATTCCGACCATCGTACTACAGTCCTTTGCAACGTTTTATTTTGTTCTACCAGTATTGAGTTTTGTTGTACTAATGATGTTAGTATTTCAGTAATGTTACTAGTTTTTCATGGTCATGCTACCATTGAAGCTATTAAATGTTAAGAGTTTGTTGTTCTTTCCAGTGTCAGTGGAGTGAAGCTCCAATACGAAATCCCCGACTGTTGATTGACCGTAGTACTTGACGAATTTTGGAAAGAACTTTCACTGGAGAGGCCAGTTTATCATAAGATTTTTGTGTTGGACTAGGTCCGAAGGAGCTGTTTCTCCTCTTATGATAAACTGGCCTCTCCAGTGAAAGTTCTTTCCAAAATTCGTCAAGTACTACGGTCAATCAACAGTCGGGGATTTCGTATTGGAGCTTCACTCCACTGACACTGGAAAGAACAACAAACTCTTAATATTTCAGTAATGTTTGTCAATTGCTCTCCCACATTTAACGGAATTTCTGGCATCTGCGATACATACGTCACGTTAACAGGATCCTCTGTTATAGGTTTATGAACGTCATTGTGGAGTTGGCGTGCATCATCGTGACATCCCGAGTATTGTGTTGAAGCTACCGGTGGTTGTCCTTAAGCGAAAAATTTTAACTCAAAGAATTTATACTGAAAAATGCAGAATTCATTACCTGGTCTTATTTGTAAAAAATTCATGTATGTCATGTTTTCCGTTGGTGTAAAATTAATATCTGCGACCGGCTGACTCTCATGATATTGGAAAATATTCTCACTATCATTCTCCACACCGTCTTCTCTCGACATATCCTCTTTATTTGACATTATTATTATAGGTGATGAACTACTGGAACCAAGACAAATTTATCGCAAATTTTTAGACTCATGACTTTTCTTTTTATATCGGAATAATTGAAGTTCATCATGGGCCCGTCAGCATTTATACTTGAGGTACAATAAATACCAAAATTATCGGACAATAATGGTTTTTGGAAAAAAGTGCGTGTATTAGTCAGGACGCACCCCTGAAAACATATTTTTCCCTGTTGTTCCGTAATTTTTTTAATTATAATGAACCTGTTCAGAGCGATGCAGATATTGTTTGGTTCCTTAATTGAAAAGCTTAATGTTGACATTTTGACCCTTATAATATTGCCGTCATGATCTCGTGTGGCTAGTGGACTTTCGTGTGACCGCATACTCGAAAGTTTCAATTGATTTTTCTCCGTGCTCCGATTGAAAACTTGTACTGCTGCATAATTAGACTTTTTGACTTGTTTTTTAATTTTATATAGATGATTTTCAAATGGAAAGGCACTTGTAGAGTCTAGAGAGCCAAATATACGTACGGCATTCGGTAAATGAAGCAAATAATGGAAGTTGGAAGTTAAAAATGATAAATTATATAGTGATGGCATTTCTTTAACAAATTCACTGAGCAATTGATTTGCGAAACCGTTATTGAGAATACAGTCTTCTTTATCGACAAGTATACATATTGCAAGCGATAGTTTTAGAAAGTGTTCATATCTTTGTTTACATAATATATTAGGCAGGACTGCTGGTCCCACATATAACAGAAAAAGCCTTAGTTCCGTCGCCTTCCATCGGTCTAGATATTCCACTCCTCTTGGTTTTCGTGCGAACTCATCTGTAATGCAATTACGACATTTTATTAACGATTCGGAAAGCAACCTTATTTGCGCAGCAGACAACGAGAAGAGTTCTCGTCTAACCTTAATCCACGCATTAAGCAAGGTTCGCATTACGCCCAAGCAAACAATGTGCATATAATCTAATGCTACAGTGTCTATCATATCGATAGGTAGCTTTTCAAAAGCAGTGGGTGTCATTTGATTGTTCACCTTGTAATCTTCTCCGAAAAGACTCGTCTGAACGGAGTTCTGAGTACGAAAACTCTGGAAAAACTACACACTTTTCTGACCACATTCCTCTTTCCGTGCATTTCACACACGAAAAGTAGCCTGTGTGTCCTTTTACGCCAAGAATAAATGATCGAGCTGGCGCGTCTGCAATTAATGACCGTACTTCAATTTCATAAGTGTTACTTCGGAATGTTAATCCTTGCTGTAATAACTGTAAAAGCTCATTCACTAGAGGCATCAAGAAAGCATCAGCATTACTGGGTTTGGAATATCCTTCATAAACTCCCACTAGTAAAATAGACGAAAAACCATATACGCTACATAAAATGGGCCAAACTTGTTTATTTGAAGACTTGCTGATTGGTAAGCCATCTACATTAAAATTGAGCCTTATGCCTCCTCGCACCTTTTGAGTAGATAAAAATTCAGTTAATGCTTTCTCAAGTCCATAGTGCACATATGAACCATTTCCCATATTTGTTTTCTCGACATTTTGAGGCGTTTTTCGTAACGTCCTTGCGTCTTTCGGGATTTCAAACATTCCTTTTTCTCTTAAGATACCAAGAAGGTCATTTAAGGCGACTGTTGTGATATTATGATTGACTGCCCAAGTACGTAATTTATCGACAAAGGTATTTTCTCCCATATCATATTCTTCATCGGAGGAAAAGGCACTTTCTGTACTAGAGTTCGAAGAAATACGAATATCTTCGTCTTCCTCTGAAAGCAGTTGGTTTGAAGTAGAGGGTACTGCTTGCTGAACCCTTTCTGCCTCGATCTGGGTTCGTGGCCGCTTTTCTTCAATATTTTGAAAACGAACACTATAATTTTCTGTTTCTTCCAGCCGACTGATATTATTAAAAATTCGTTTTGCTTCGCGTTTAGCCCACCTTTTCGATGCCATGTTAAAAGCAATAAATTCTTATCACCTCTGGTTTTAGTTATACGTGCTACACTATGTACACACAATTAACAAGTCGTCGGTCCAATGCTTTTTTGTTTAAAAGACCATTTTTTAAGACATTTTACAAGGACATCTATGATGCTGCAATAATCGATGTTTCTAAACATTTTATTATTCGGACGAAAAAGCATTACACCGATGAAATGATGGCATTGATGATGATAATTAAATAAGTAGATAAAGGTACAAAATAATAACATAATAATTACCTGTTTTTATCTTGCACACACTACGTATTAAACACTCACTCACTGCTCGTCTTTAACTATAATAGAATACTTCACACTTGTTTCGCAGTATGATCACAACCTTACACAAAAATTCCGGGTTTTCGAAGAACTTAGCGCTATTTCTATCGTCGGTAAGATAATATTCTGATAATATTATCTTATTTATATCTTTGCGAAGGAAAGAAACGTTGCCTTTGCGGCAGATTATCATAAAGAAGACAAATTTTGGATATGAACAATCGCCCTTTCTTTAAAATATCGCAAAGATGACAATTTTAGAATAACTCGACTAAGCATCAATAATTATCTCCATCCAGATATCGCTATGATATCTTTTAATAATCTTGTGAAAGATTTTCGTTATAATCTCCTATTAGAAATAGAAGGCGATAACCGACGATATTATTACGATATTGTCATGAAGATTATCGTCAAAAATGTTTGCTGGGTATGAACCTACCGTATATATGTACCATATGTGCGTTGCTTATTGATATTTTTTTTGTTTTCTCGGTGAGCTTTCAGGTAAGCGTTTTCTATATCATTCATATTTACAGGGAAGGAACTTTTACTCTAGATTTAAACCACGATAATGAAGCTTTTTGGCTGGCGTTTGAACGACAGCTATTTTTTGAAAATGGGTACATATTTCTAACATGGCATTCGTCATCTGGTTATTATATTGTCTGTGGCTTAACTCGATCGCACGGTCGCGTATATACGCTAGATGTCACGTCGACGTAATCCAAAATTACAATTTCACTCGGTGAGAGCTTCGCATGCTTTTATACCGTTTGGTGAATGTCGAGGGTGTACGTGAAGATTCGATCGGATGAACTTTCTCGAACGCTTAAGATCGTTACGTTTTTGGTTGGTGTCTTCGATCTTAACGAAGCCCTGATTAGTTGAATTTTTCTGCTACGTGCCTGGTTGTTGTTGTTGCCATTATTCGTAACAGATCGAGTTGCGGAGCTGCCAGACTTGCACGTAACAATATATTTGATTTTTTTTTTTCAGATGTCTTTAAAAAGAGCTAACTTTCATGTTAAAAAACTGAAATAAATAATTTTAAATAAAATAAAAAAAAATGTTTGTATACTTTTAAACGCCCTTAATGACATATGAAAAACTCAAATCGGTATAATTGCATTTTCTTCTAAAGAAAAACTTCCGAATAAAAACGTGAAAGTTACCCAGAGTACTACCTTAAGTGTCACTTTTTAAAAGTTAAAATTTTACGCAAATTGAAAATATTTTGAAGTTCAAACTTGACAGTTTACATGGTAACGGCTGAAGTTTCGTGCAGAGAATAGGGCCCCTCGAGACATAAGGTTTCTAGGTTCCTTTTCCGGTACGGTACTTTTTTAATATATCTGACAACATCTAAAACAGGAAAATTAATAATTGAAAATATCCCTGAAACTTTCCACAATTTTGAAACATTTGACCTGTAATTAAAATTACAAGAACTTTTACATAAAAAATTTTTTTCGTGCAGCGTATTCTTAAGAAAAACCTACATTCACAAATCAAGTCTTACGTTGGCGCAATTTACCCGAAATGATAAGTTACTTTTACCGCGTTTACATGGAGGATTGAATCCGGATTCAATCCTCTAAAATAGAGATGGGTCGTTCAGTCAAGATCCGTTCATAATGAACGGGTCACTAAACTGAACGGATCAACCCGGGTCTCAATTATACCGAACGATCGTTCAATCTGAAAATTGGAACGTACGAGCAAAGAATACGAGATGACCTGAGATAATGTGTATCATGTTCATGTTTAATCATTCAAATGTGTCAACAAAACGCAAACCGTATGAGTAAATACCATTTTTTTTTTTAAAATGGTTATTCACCCAAACTCTCGTGCTCCCATCTCCTCCTTAAAAATTGTATCTAGTACATTCAACGAACCCCCACTTGTATACACCCGAACCAAATTTTATCTTTCCGGTACAATTGGTTCGGAAGATATTGTAGTCCAAGGTTTTTACCCCCCCCCCCCCCCCTCCTTTACATTCCCGTCTTAACATGTTTAGCCCTTGTCATAACCTCTTAATACAACTACAAATTTTACTTTATTATTTCTTAATAATAAAGTATTTAACTTCCTCCGCTTCGGACATATTGTTTTCCTCCCACTCCCACGCTCTCAAACCCTTTCGCCAATTTTTTGCAAATTGGTCCACTATTATAGTTCTACATAAATTTCCAGTTTCAGCCTCCTAACAGCGCTTTCTTTTCGTCTAAAATGTAAATTCCACCTCCTCCATCGAAATAGGGTGAATGCACCAATAGTCGGCCATTTAGTGACGTCCCGATATGATATTCCTTCCAATTTTTACGGAATAAATTGTGTCAATTTTTGTATAAGGTTAAACGATAGTCAATGGTGTCAATTATTAGAAAAACACAATTGAAATAATTTTTTACACAATAAGATTCTTAAAAAAAAAAATATTCTAAAATGGTGCAGTTTATTCTATAGTCGGCCACAAAAATTCAAAGTGCGGCCATATTAGACCCAATAGTCGGCCAATACATAATGAGCTTACAAAATGATGGAGTCATATGACCGAAATGGTTTGTTTTTCAGAATATTAATGAAAAAATGCTGGTTTATCATGAGACTCTTATAATATCAAAAATGTCCATATATCGAGTACAAGTATATATATTTACTCTTATTACCAGGATTTTCTTTTGATTTTTTCGATATTTTAGCTACTTTTCTTTACGCTGTTTAATCGCAGGTTTCTCTTTTATATTTTTGCCTATTTGACGAGAGACTGTTGGTATTGTAAGGACGCTATTGCGCTAGGAGACATTCTAGCTGTGTTCCTTTTTCGTTTTCCCTGAGAAATTAATGCTCTTGAATGAAACAAATGTTTCTGAGGACTGGGAGAACTGTATGTAGAGCTAATCCCACTAGAAACTCTAGAAGTAAGAATTTCTTTTGATCGAACTTAGCCCAAAAAGGAAGATTGAGCTTCGACCAATTGTTAAACGATTTGTCACGTACTCGAAGAAAGTTTTGCTTTTCATCCATTCCGATGTTGAGCGTCCAAACTCCAATCAACTGGCATAACACTTCTTAAGACTTCTCTCGATGGGCGAACATATGGAAAAACTACCATTGGCGATGCTATATCTCCATTGACCCATATTTACTCGGTAATTGTTTCTCCATCCTCTTGGAGCAATAATTTTACCAGTTTTTGGACTCTTTGAAGAACTAGTTCCGTCCCCGTTTAAAACACGCCGTGAATTCAGAAGTATTTCCATGTGTCCGTGGTCAGAAAGGTATGCTTCTAGATCTTTGAACCATTCGCGTACATATACACACCGAGTTTCAATTTTCTAGCATAAGCCGTTCCATAGTTATGAAAAATACCTCCACCTCCGTACCATACTACCCCTATAAAAAATTATATTTTTCCAACATGCCACTATTATTGTTCTATCTAAATACCAAGTTTTAGCTTTTTATCATTATAGGTGCTTAAGATATAAACATCAGAACCTTTTCCTTTTCACCCTCCCCGACTCCCAGATGTTGACACACTAAAAAATTACGATATTGCAAATGGCGCTTTTACAACACGGAAAACCCGAAATCACACCTTGGGCAATAAATATTACTGGAAAGGCGCGTCATATCGGCGACACACGGATCAACAAGCGTTTTACTAAAGTCGGGAACAGCTGGCCGACTTTAGGAACTTAGTAGAATTGTGATTCCTAAAGTCGGTCATGTCCAAAAGTATACTAATACTAACGTTTTTGAATAATTTTATGATTAAGTATGAAAGTTTAAATACTTTTGAATCACAAGCACCGCATAGCCTAGCCATAATTCTTAAAACTATGGAGTATTACTAATAAAAAAAATCCTTCCATCTTATAAATTATTCTAAAAATACTCAGTTTTACGGACCTTATCACAATGAACCTATTATAACTTTACAACAAAAACACTGAATGACTTCATGTTACGCATTTCGAGTTCAAAAGAACACACAGATCGAAGAAAAAAAAAATTTTTCTGGAAATTGTCTTCTCATCATTTAATAATTTTAAATTTCTGAAGAAATGGCCGACTATAGGAGCATGGCCGACTATTGGAGCATCTACCCTATTCGACATTGGTCTACACCTATGCTAAATTTAATACTTACACGAAAATTTTATTGTACATTACACCTGACAAAAATAATAATCTGTTATAACGACGCATCGTTTTATCGTACACCTGTCAATTAACAACAAAGTAAATTCATGTTCGTTCGGTTATAGATTTATATTTCCAGACAAACAACCCATTCATCGAAACGAACGAAAAGCGATTCCATCGTTCTATCATGCAGACCGAACGTCGTGCATCGTTCATGGAGACCGAACGATCATGCATCGTTCGATCGTTCTTTGAGACCGAACGATCAGGCATGGTTCATGGAGACCGAACGACCAAGCATCGTTCATGGGGACCGAACGATTGTGCATCGTTCGTTTTTTGGTGTAGCAAAATCTGCTACCTTTTTCAAAAAAGAGGTAGTAGAAATCGAATTTTAATAATAATAAAATAAATAAGCTTAGCATTAAACATATATGTAGTAATGTAAAATAATAATGGATTGCATTCTTGTGCTGTTTTCAATTTGACTGTCAATAATTAGCGCAAAACGTATTATTTCATGACTTGAAATAGTAGTGCAGTAAATTCAAAAAAGATAGTAAATCGGCTACATATGGTATATCGTAAAACGGTAACGCTAGATGGAATTAACCCAGGTTACAATTTGACTTATCGAAACAATGAAGAATGTGTTGTATGGATATGGATTGTTTTTGATTTGTATATGTATTAGAAAGGATTCAGCTCGGATTATAATTGTATAGATTCGATCATTCGATGCGTCGTAAGAAATAATTTTAGTTGGATGAGTTTGCTCTTGCAAACATCGCGTTACGTCACCATGATGTTTGTCCATTTTTGACGGTTTTGTATGTTAATAGAAACAATGATCGTAGGAACATGTGAAAATATCTCGAGTGAAATAAATTAAGATTAGTTTTATTTTACAAAACGGACTCTTGGCTGGTTGTACTGTATTCTGTCTTCTGTTGGAAGTAAACATTTGTCATGTAAAATACAGTTCAAGTTCTATAAATCCAACTGCGCCCAACTTTAACATTTTGCAGTACTGTAACAATTCTAGATAGGAAAGTTATATTTTATGTGTTCAATCAAAAATTCAAGAATGTTTGAAACGTGCCAATACATATACAATACAATACAGGGAACATCGGAATAAATTACGAGATCTGGGTTTGAATTCTATTCAATTTCGGGATGCATAAGCAGGTAGAAAAATGTAATCCTTTAACGACAGCCACTTAGGTAAAGAACTAATAGCGGTGAACCAACACAGCTTGTACCGACTGTGTGTGAGAAGATACTCTATATATTGCTATTTTAGGCTGGTGTTGGGCTTTTGGAAACTTCGAGTATTGAGCTCGATATAACTTATGTGGTCGGTGGTGTTGGAGTAGTATAAATCCTTGTGTTTGTAATCTAGATTCAAAGGATATTATGATGCAGGCTGTGCTTCTAAAAACCAGAAATTTATTACCTTGATGATAAATGCCAATACGCTTATTCGCCTTTAGGGATAAAATGGTGACAATTAGACTACCTTCGGTCCGAAGCCTGGGGTACTACCCGAAAGGGAACCTCTCACCAAGGTACCAGTAATTTCAGACTATGTAATCGATCTCTGGAGTGGATTTAGAGAATCTGTTCAACCAGTGGTGAACCCGATAGCAGCGGCTATTGTAGAACTGGATTACAAAATTAACGACCAGTATTTATTTCCTAACGAAAATCCACTGACTTACTGGTTGGAAAATAAATATAGATTTCTACGTCTTTATGAACTAGTAAAACGTCGTCTTTGTATCCCTGCATCATCCGTACCGTGTGAAATGATATTTTCAAAGGCGGAGAAAAAAATTATATTAAACCTATATACATAATTTATCTTATAAGTACTTTATAAATAATATAACATTATCGTAATTTATTTATTATGTGTATCGTATTATATGGTATGTACGTTGGTCAATTCCAGGTGTAAGAAACAAAGAATTATTTATTTCCTTGTCATTCTTTGAAACATCAACCAATTACATATTTTCATAGCTATGTTTTGTCAAGATCCAAGTATTGTAGTATAAAAGAGACATCGTTCAATTTGAACGGGTCTTAATGAACGGGTCAAATTTTTGACCCGGGTCAGTTAGACCGGGTCACATCAGTGACCCGTTTTTCACATCTCTACTACAAAATCGCATGTAAACGCAGATCGGATCGAAACGAGATCGAATCGAAACCGGTTATGCCGTACATTTCATGTTTCGATCTTTCGAGCTTTGGATTCTCCATGTAAACACGGTAATGATTTATAGCTATACCCAGCAAAAAGCCGTACCCAACCATTGACTAAAGTAACCTTTGCCGCTGGCGTGTGTACCCAGGGTACAAGTGGTACAAGTGCCGGCGTCGTCACCACGCCACTACTACATTGAAATTTCTTCACCGATGAGCAGAAAACGTGTAAGCGGTTACAATCGTTTGATTTGGTTCTACATAGTTTTTTTTTCATTCTTGCGTGTCGTAACCTCAATATTCTCATATTCTCGCTAGGTCCGGCCACCTATAAAATGTTTACAGCAGGAGGTCTAATTATTAAAATCCTTTCTTTACCATGTAATGTTATTATGAAAGGGTCATTTTATTTGCCTAAAATGTTATGATCCGTCTAAGCCGATGCCGGGATGGCATAATGAAACCTCTGTTGCATTTCACACTTCATGCGGAAATTCCAAATCTTGAACGCACGGAACAAGGCAAAATATCCTTTCCCGATTCTCTGCGTAATTTACTTACAGATTTGTAGGTAAATTATACTTGTTATTATACCTGCTACGCTGTGCGTGTGCAGGCCTTTTTTAAACTATTTTGAAGGGTATTTCCAATACATTTTAGTGATAAGAAAGTTGAATTCGGGAAAAAAGTAGATACTAGCGGAGAGTACATTTGGAAGAAATATAACGTGATCACGGTTCCAAATCTTGAAAAACATCTGTAGATGCATTATATTTTCTTTCATATGGTTACTACCTTCCATACAATCCTTTTTAGATTGAAATATGTGCGGCTCAACTTCATCATTTTTTTGAGAAAGTTCGGGTCGTGGTCCAGCTGAAATGCCACTATCATCCTTAAAATATCAATTACGTTTGTGGGTCGTTTAGAGGTAGGCAGACTATAAAATAACATTTCTTCTTCTATCCTTTAGGGTGCCTGCATGAAAACAGTTGTAAAATTCTTAATTTTATAGTCCCACGAATAATTTGTTTTGGTAATTTTTTTAAGCAAATTGTATAATGTCAAGGCTTGTATTATATACATACATATATTCACATATTGACCCTTAATATTTACCGTTGATACCAATTAATATTTAAAATTAAAGCTTCACTTTCCCGATCTCTAACTGCTTTGGGTGGGAATTCAGCTGATGCAGTTAGCCCCTTATGATTTAATATTATCCTTAATAATTTGAAACAAATCATAAAAAAAATCAATAAAATTATTTTAAACCAATAAGTCCTCAGAAAAATAAAATTTCGCTATTCATATAATATCGGCCATGGTTTTTCATTACTGTCCCAAGTTTAACCAACTTTAATATTGCATACTATTTCAAAAATGTAATTATATCGTATGTACCTACTAGTCTCGTAAAAATGTGACCGTAAAATGTCCGAAGCAGTAATGTCATTTTTTTTATTTTACCTTGGTTTAGATATGTATTTACGAAGCTCTGTTTTGGAAATTGCAGATAGTGAATAAAAATTTTCAAGAACTCCCTAGCGCAAAGGTTATCATGAAAAGAACATACGCTGGATATTCTCGAAGACTTTTTTAGCGTTTGGTCAGAAATAGAATAAATACCGAAGAATAATTTGCTACACCTGAATCTCCTGAAAACAACGTCAATAATGACGACCAATCAAGCCATGAAAATATCGGAGTCATAAATGAATGAATTTTACAAGTTTCAGATTAGAAGAACCTGCCATGTCGTCGCATCCAAGAAAAAAAATTCGTCTAGATAATGATTGTAAGTAGAAACATATTGAGTTCAGTACTTCAAAGAAATTACATTTATAAAATTTATAGGTTTGGAGCCTACACCGGAGTGATTTGCAAGTGACGGTGAGGACACGGAAACTGCGCAGCCATTACAACGTATGTGTAATTATAATTTAGTAGTGCATAGTATTCTATTAAATTTTATTGTTTCTATTTCAGAAGAAGGAATAAATAAACTTCGATTGACGGGGTATACTCCATTTGGATGTAGTGCACCTATACCGGATCAACCAACGAACCCCAATCAACCACAGCCATCACAAAAAAACACCGGCAGAAACAGACAATGGCACCACGTTAATGAGTATGTTGGTGAAGATGAGGGCTGAATTCAACACTAGTTTAGATTTCATCAAGGCTAGTTTAGATTCAGTGAATGGGCAACTCAGTCGTATTGAAAATGCGGTGTTCGGAACAACTCGCGAAACTCCGGCCCAATTTCCACTTCAAACATTAAAGGAATTCTATAAGCTTAGCGATAGTTTAAGTAATGAAGCAACTAGAGAAAATACGGTATAGTTAATATTGATTAGACCATAGTGTTATTATTAATAATAAATACATATATCTTATCTAGGTCTTGTACTTCAAGAGTATTAAGCCAAAAGCGAAAGATGTGGCAGTGAAGGGATTTCGGGGACTTTTTGCCGATTCTCTTCCAAAAGAATTCAATTGGCGAGGAAAGCAAGGAAAACTGTCAGGTTGTGTTATATGTGCGGCCAGTATGAAGAATTTGCAAAAGTGTTTGAGAAGTGTAGCCCCCATTCTGTTTTCGGCGGGGTACATCGGTTACCAACGTCACCCCCAACGTACTGAGCCTATTTGGTTGAGTACACCGGTAACCAACGTACCCCCTAACGTCACCCCCATTGAGTCCGCGGCGGGGTACATCGGTTACCAACGTCACCCCTAACGTACCCAGCCTATTTGGTCTTGGCCGGGTATACCGGTAACCAACGGACCCCCAACGTCACCCCCATTGAGTCCTCGGTGGGGTACATCGGTTACCAACGTCACCCCCAACGTACCCAGCCTATTTGGTCTTGGCCGGGTACACCGGTAACCAACGTACCCCCCAACGTCACCCCCATTGAGTCCTCGGCGGGGTACATTGGTTACCAACGTCACCCCAAACGTACCCAGCCTATTTGCTCATGGCCGGGTACACCGGTAACCAACGTACCCCCCAACGTCACCCCAATTGAGTCCTCGGCGGAGTACATCGGTTACCAACGACACCCCCAACGTACTCAGCCTATTTGGTCTTGGCCGGGTACACCGGTAACCAACGTACCCCCCAACGTCACCCCCATTCAGTCCTCGGCGGGGTACATCGGTTACCAACGTCACCCCCAACGTACCCAGCCTATTTGCTCATGGCCGGGTACACCGGTAACCAGCGTACCCCACACGTCATCCCCATTGGGACCTCGGTGGGGTACATCGGTTACCAACGTCACCCCCAACGTACCCAGCCTATTTCGGCCGGGTACACCGGTAACCAACGTACCCCCCAACGTCACTCCCATTGAGTCCTCGGCGGGGTACATCGGTTACCAACGTCACCCCATTCAGTCCTAGGCGGGGTACATCGGTTACCAACGTCACCCCCAACGTACCCAGCCTATTTGCTCATGGCAGGGTACACCGGTAACCAACGTACCCCCATTGAGTCCTCGGCGGGGTACATCGGTTACCAACGTCACCCCCAACGTACCCAGCCTATTTAGTCTTGGCCGGGTACACCGGTAACCAACGTACCCCCCAACGTCACCCCCATTCAGTCCTCGGCGGGGTACATCGGTTACCAACGTCACCCCCAACGTACCCAGCCTATTTGCTCATGGCTGGGTACACTCGTAACGAACGTACCCCCCCATAGTACCCATCATAATGATATAAGTGTGAGTGCGTTACCCTGGGTGGGTACCGTAGGCAGGCTAACTACATGCGACATTAATGGCTTGTGTTCATACCCTATTCTTATCATTTTGTCACCGATATAGGGGGTACGATTTTGCCATTGTACATAGCCAAGTAGGTATCCAACGTCCCCAGCCACGTTTTTTGCTGGGGCTAGTTAGTTAGTGTAGTAGTAGTGTAATCAATAGGTTTGTTCTATTTGCCTGCACTATCTACACCTTTTACACCTTTTGCACCCTTTCCGTTCTTTTTACCGGTGTAGCGTCACCCGTGGCTGTTCTTTTTGCAGAGTGTAGTGCAAAGGTGTACACTTTGCTGCACTCGGTCGAAAGCTGGTGCAAGTTCTTCTTCTTTACAATCTGTCAAATTTGAAAACTGTATGCAGATAACATTGACTTTTTGAATTAAAGATATCACGGTTTTGACTGAAAACATGCAAGAATATTGAATGGCAATAAAGTTTCTTTGATAGAAGTGTAAAAATTAAGCAAATAAAAATGTTCTTAATTTTATCTGTCACTTTCATACACTAAGCCGTTCTATTCGCGCGACCTGCACTCTAGAGTTTTGTATGTATTTTGACGTACAAATAAAGTGCAAGCTACACTAAAGTGCAACTTACACCGGGCAAAAGAAACAAACCTAATATATAGCACTGCGAAATAAACTGCTTCCCAAACTTTAGCCCAACAAATAACAACATTTTTTTTTTACTTCTATTATCAGTACGGGCTTCAGAAACTTTTTGATTGTGCTATTCTAAAACGTATCAATGCAAAACGGCAGTAAAGACTGCAATATGTACTTTTTTATGGAATGAACAAAGAAAAAACGAAACGGATCAGAGTTTACGATAAGCACTGATAACTTTGATGGCACCACATGTAAACGCTATTTTCGGGTTTCGGGAATTAATTTTAGTTTTAAGTGCTTGTAGGTACAAGTTGAATATTTACCTCCAAAAGAAAGGTGAACTTGCTCCGGTTGATGGTGAAAAACTTTACCAGCTGCTAACTCCACCAAAGCAACTCCCAAGAAAACGCATAACAGCATTAATTGCATTTTTTTGTTGAGTACTTAAAGATGACGATTACTTATCTAACTTGATACTGTAATTTCACTCCTCTAAATGCGTTAAAACTTGCAGATTCCTAACTATTGCTCTAATGTTGTTACCTACCAAACTTAATAAGTAGGTCTGCACTTTTGCAGTTTGCACAGTGAACTGTCCTATCATTGGGTCTGTTCTTCTTGCATGCACTTTCTATACTTTTTTGCACTAACTATTCTCAGGGCTGTCACTTTACTACAGTTGTAGTAGATCTACACTTCGATTACGTTTACTACGCCACTACGGTCACACTTACAGTTTTGATGTCGTCTGTCGCATAGTAGGGTTCCTGTATAAACTAAGCCTCTAAGAGGGCTTTGGCAGATGCGTACCAAGGTGAAAAAACAGTAAATTTCAAATTTTTTAATTCTTATGGGTTTTTGCTCAATATACATTTGAAATGACTGACTTTTCTCTTCAAAATAATAATTTTCCATAAAAGAAATGAGAGAAAAGCTTAAATTTGCCTTTAAAAACCACAATTAAGCGCACACACACTTGCATACAAAAGAAAAAGAAGTACTAGAGTAGTGGAAGGTAATTGTCAATTTCGTGAAAAATGTCAGTCTGATTTGGGTGTTGTGACCATGGATGTATTAGTATAACTGGATCGGCAGTAAGCGAAATTTTGACTAATAGGTTCTGGTTGTGTTAGTTGTCTATTTGCGTTATGTAAGTGTATAGTGGCGGCGTTCAAAATAGACAAATACGTACCGTACCCCGTAAATTTTTTTTTGCTCCGCCGCCGTAGTGAAAACAATTGTCAGAAATGATTTTCATTAAACCGTAGGAATTTTACGCAATACAGCCGATCCAGTTATACTATTACATCCATGGTTGTTACCACGACGACTCGAGAGTGGACCTTGGAAGCGGGTGCCTTAGTACTGGCCGGGCGTTTGTTTGATTGATGAGTTCGATAAGGCAATTTTATCCGTATGGATTTCGGCTTAACTTTATCAATTCCCGAACAGATGAATAATCAGGATCGAACTTCTATCCACGAAACCATGGAGCAACAATCGATTTCAATCTCAAAAGCTGGTATTGTGACATCACTGCAAGCCAGGTGTACGGTTTTTGCTGCCGCTAATCCGATAGGTGGACGTTACGATCCCAGTATGGCTTTCTCGGAGAATGTGTATCTGTCCGAACTGATTTTATCGCGTTTCGATGTTATTTGTGTCATTAAGGACGAATTTGATCCGATGTCAGATCAACTTTTGGCGAAATTCGTAATCCAGTCACATATTAAACATCATCCGTCGAGCGAAGAAGCTATTGAAGAATCGCAGCAACAACGCGATGGACATACCACAGGAGCTGCTAAGGAAGTACATCGTCTATTCGAAAGAAAATGTCAGGCCGAAATTAACGGTAAGCGTCTAAGGTCAGCTGTCACTCTGTTCATACTAGTCACTCAGCAAACTCGTGTGCGCATCTCATTCAAATTAAACTATCACTAAAGTGTAAACATTGTAGGTACGCGAATTATTAAAGTCATTTTATTGAAATTCAAAACAGTGTTGATTATTAACCATAACTGGTGACCCCAAAAAACGAAACAAGTGGTAATAATCGCGATTTTGTTTTTCGCCGAAAAAATCTCAAACGACGCCATTTTGAGCACTCAACAAAAAATCTCAAACGACGCCATTTCGAGCACGCAACAAAAAAATCACACAAAAAAATGGCAAACGGCGCCAACGACGTAACGTTCCAACAACAAGACAAAACGCGTTTCGACACCGGGACGCTCAACAACCGATCAGCAAATTTCGACGACGTGTTGGTGCCATCGGGAGTACGGCAGACAGGCACGTAAGTGCTCTCAGCCGTGTGATTTTCCCATGGAAACAACAAAAAACTAGTTTGCGCAACCACCACAGCGGTCATATCGAACATCAATTGTGGTCAGGTTGCGGGAACTAGTACAACGCAATCAATCAACACTCAACCAACTCGAACGCAATCAATCAACACTCAATCAACTCGAACGCAATCAATCAACATTCAACCAACTCGAACGCAATCAATCAACACTCAATCAACTCGAACGCAAATAAGCAAAATTCAATCGATTCGTACTCAAGCAGCAGCAGCAGCATCACCAGCAACCGCACCATCTTCATCAACAACACCATCAAACACAGCAACCGATCCATCCGCAACAGCAATCTCATCATCAACCACAATCAGAATTCGTCAAGCACCTCGACGAATTATTTCAAAATGTCAGACCGACTCAAACAGCAAATCATGACGTTTCGAAACCATTCATCTTCAAGGACCTCAACGACACAGCGCAGGTATTCGTCAGAAATGACAGGGTACGCACGTCACTGCAGCATCCATACGATGGCCCGTTTCCGGTCATAGCCAGACATATCAAACATTTCACCATTGAAATTGGAAAACGTCAAGTCAACATTTCAGTCGACCGGTTGAAGCCTGCATACACCGAAGTAGTACATGAGGCTTCAGACGTTATATCAAATTCGACGCTACAACCATCAAACGAAACTCCACACCCAGCAACAGCCTCAACACAACAGTCGTTGCCTCCGTCGCTAGGAGCACACAGTGCAACAACGACTAAGTCAGGCCGAACAATCAAACTTCCCGTCCGTTTCACAACGTGAAGTCTCGGGGGAGCACTGTGGCGAGCCTGCTGGGAACATCGACAACTCCATGCGTTCATATCGTCTAAGGTCAGCTGTCACTCTGTTCGTACTAGTCACTCAGCAAACTCGTGTGCGCATCTCATTCAAATTAAACTATCACTAAAGTGTAAACATTGTAGTTACGCGAATTATTAAAGTCATTTTATTGAAATTCAAAACAGTGTTGATTATTAACCATATTTTGCAAAAATATTTCTACAAATTCTGTTACATTTCAGAACGTCGACGAAGATAAGATCGCCAAAATGTATTGAAATTTGTATGTATTAAAATTCGGGTTTCCGAAGTTTCCACGCGAGGTTCCAGCGATAAATTTTTCGCGAAGCTCGTCCCGTCGATACAAAATGCATGTATATCGTGCACGCTGAAGCCAATGCGATTTTGAATCGAAACGGAGCTGATCTTCGGAAATCACAAATCTTCGTTTCACTTGTTCCGTGATTTCCAAACGGATGTAGAAAGCAGCCGAGGTTATTTGTACGCAGTTTATTAACACATATGAATCGTATTGAAATTAATTTAAGAGACTGAACTAGTCGGGATCGCAAGAAGTCCACAAGAGTAAACTGTTGTAAAATTATGTTAATTGTTCTTATTTATTTAAAAAAACCCTGCCTATTCCCTAAGATCTTAGAGTTTCTAGAATTTAATAATACAGAAACCCCCAATACGGTACTTAAAAATACTTAACGATATCTTCAAAGCTTATCGGAATAAAACACAGAACTTATTGCATGAAATCAAAAGTAGTACCTAGTGACTATACCATATGTGATAAAATCTGCCAACAGTCTGGGCGCAACTTTATTATTTTGCCAGCAGAAGTTCAGAACGCGCTCAATTCGGGGATGCGGTGTATGTTACTATGTGACTGAAAACCAAACAAAAAGTTCGGGAAGCGGTTAGAAAAGTGTGTAACATATGAATTAAATAGTTGGGTCATATTCCGGTCTAGAGGTTGAAAAAAACAAAACTTAAAAATAGGTGGTTATTAAACAAGCCTGGGGAAGTGAAAAGATATTCGATATCTGATCATACCTGAGAAACATGGTGGAATTTATGAAAAAGTATACAACCAGTTTACACCCTCTTAGGGGTCGAATTTCAAAAAATCTTGAAAACACATTCTAGGTATTCATATCAAGAATCCGTAGAATAAAAATGAATTCAATATTTCTAAAGACCTAGTAGATATGACGAAAATCGTGAAAATATATGCATTTTATATTAACTGATATTTTTTTTTGCCCCTCCCCCTTCTGAACGCCAAAGAATATTCGAATTTTTTTTCATCAGAATTACTTTTTTAGTTGATTTACATATACGTACCGAGTTTCAACTTTCTAGCATAAGCCATTCTAAAGTTAGGAAAAACACCTCCCACCACCGTACCATACTACCCCTAAAAAAAATTTTTTTTTTCATTATGGCACTACTATAGCTCTATCTAAATACCAAGTTTCAGCTTCCTATCATTATAGATTCTTAAGATATAAGCATTGGAACTTTTTCTTTCTCACCTTTCCCCACCCTCACCCTCTACACCCAAACTTTTTTTCCCTACTAGGGTTCTTTAGGCCTACTTCTGGTAAAAATTTGAAGCATCCATCTTACACTGTTATTGAGATATGAAACGTGTTATTTTTGAAAAATTCTTATCCCCTCCACTTACGTACTCCCCCGCCCCCTTCAAAGATTTTACTTTGAGCAATCTTTATTTATCAAGCTTTATATCCAAACCGAATTTTGTTTTTCTGGTGCAATTGGTTTGTGAGATATCGTAATCTGAATTATTTCAACCCCCACCCCCGTACGCCACCACCCACATCAAAAAATTTTGTTTCAATTTACTCTCCTAGTATAACTACAGATATTTGTTAAGTTTTAATTGCTTGCTATTAACGGTTTAAGAGATATGGATTTCAAAATGTGTCGATCTCGGCATTTTTGCGTTTCGGACGCATTATTTCCCCCTCCACTCCCACACCCCTTCACCCATATCAGCAATTTTTTTGCAAATGGCTCCACTATCAAAGCTCTATAGAAATTCCAAGTTTCAGTCTCCTACCATAAGCGGTTGCTGAGATCTAGAAACCAAAATTTTTCATCTAAAACGCTTCCCCACCTTCCCCCTCACACCCTTACCCCTCAAAAAAATCTCACTTCAAGGCGTCTACCATGTCTATTCAGAAAAAAAAAATCAATTTAATAGATCATAAGGTTTGGGAACTATAATTCCTCAAACGAGTTTAAGTACGGCGGACGGCGTACGGCGCACAGACGGACTGAAAATTTGTTTTGCTTTTTTGGTGTTTATTAGTAATAAAACGTGTAAAAAACAAATTTTAGGGTAGCAATTTTTGTTTTTTAAAAGTCGATAACAATACTTTACTATTAAAATAATAAAGTAAAACGATAAGTTCAGAAGATAAGGCTAATCATCATAAACATTTATTCTATGATTTTCCTTAGACGACTAAATCAATGGCCGCTATTCACAGTCGTTATAAAGTTGGCTTTGAGTTAAAGCTGACTTTAGTGTCGTATTATTAATATGACACTAAAGTCAGCTTTTACTTAAAGCCAACTTTATGACTACTGTGAATAGCGGCCACTGTCTTCTTTGTGAATACATTTTAGAAGTCTACTTGGTGGTGGTTAAGTGTGGCTTTCACATTTTAGAAGTCTACTTGGTGGTGGTTTAGTCTGGCTTTCACATTTTAGAAGTCTACTTGGTGGTGGTTTAGTCTGGCTTTCACAAGGCATAAGATTGGTACCAAACTTCACAGGACTATTCTACACGTTCCCTGAAAATTTTATCAAAATCGGTTCAGCGGTTTAGGAGTTCATAGGGAAAATAGGCACATCACATATGTCCACATCATCCACATCATCTTTTTTATATATATAAATCTATTTTTTTATCTACGAGACGATTAGTTTAACACTCATATGCGCTTTAAGATCGTGAAATGGTCTCGCTTATTCGAGCCGAATTGCACTTACGATGCATACAATTTGAATGGAAGGGTAATTTTCTGGCGTTTACACTGCTCAACGGTTTCGAGGATAGGTACTGTGAGTACACTGTATGCACACGAGTGGTCCGAATTATGAGCGTCGTAAGCGTACCGATAATTCGGACCGGCTAAAAGCACTGTCAGCAATGTGAGTACCGTGAAAATAATTCGGACAGTGGCCTTAGTCTCATTCACAACGCGCCACGGATAATTGCACAAATTTCCTAAAATCGCGGCTATTCGATAAATAAAACATCACAAATCATCTGACGGAAAAAATTCACGCATTCGATAATTATCTTTCTTGTCCGGGAAAAAGTAGATTTCAAAGACATCTTTCGCGGCAATACAATTTATTAGCTAGTCAAATACAATTACCATCTTACCTCGAGCGCAATTGTTTCACCGGTTGCGTCTTCATCGTCCGAACTATCAAGCAAATTACTTTGTAACTCCTTAATCGATCGCATCAACACCGTTAAGTCTTTTTTTCTCGAGTCCAATTTGGGCTGCAACTGTGCCTTTTGCCCTCGATTTCGTTCAGATCCTTCTTTAGAACGTCCAATTGTTTTCTTCCGATCAGGCTGCGAATTAATTACGTTGGCCAGTACATCGTATTCCATTCGATTCATACGGATTTTCTTTGCCAGTATAAAATTCAGGCCAAGGTCCGATATGGACTGTAGCGCCGTCGTGAGTGAGGAAAATCCTCTTTGCTCGCTTCAATCTCGCGCTTGGCTATGCTTTGCATAGCACGTTTCAGCTAGTAAATATCTATGACTGTTACTGTGGAATACCTAGCATTTCTATGAACAAATTTGTAGTCCCCTTGCCAAGCCAATATATTATTGAATAATTATGTCAAATCTGTAAATTCGACACAAAATTATTATAACTTTTTTTTTTATTTTACAATTTGAATTAAGTGATATTTTGTTAGATCTTATTTATAGTATTATTTATATCCTTGCGAAGTGAACTTTACTTCATTTATTTATTGATGTTATATGTTATCAATTATTTTATGGTATAGTTTCTTATTACCATTGTTTTCGTTTCTTGTTTCGATGAATGCTTTTAACTAATCTGAAATCTTTGATTTTGGCCGAGTTTTATGTCCGAGAAGCTACATAAATGACAATATTTATTATACTGAATATTCAAATGTTTAATTTTTTATCCGCTTATTTCAAATCAGAACCTATTTTTTATATATTTCGTTTAATAAATACAAAAACAGTAAAGAAATTCTTTGAAATGGCCAGCAATCACAGCGAAATACACTGTTCCACACTCGAACGTCGGCCTCCTTTGCTTCCGAAGTGTGCGTGCGAGATTCCCTAGTTGCAGGCTTGTAGTTTACGGTGGTTTTGCTCTAGTGTATCCAGGAACCCTATCACATAGAATATCCGAACGATTTAAATAAACTATGTTAACTGTACTGTCGAATTTTATTAAGCCAGCAAAATTGAGTATCACTGTAGTTTATAAAAATACAGACAACTATCTTCCTATCAATCAAATACACTTTGGACATAATTTTAAGAAACACGCAATTAAAAAAAGTGAAATCAAAAAGGATTTTATTAAGTATTACAACTTTAAAAATTCAATGGCCGATTTCACAGTGGTAGCTTAAGCTAAGGTTTAGTTAAGCTAGAATAGGTAGTTTAAGCTATGGATTCGATTCGACTGATTTCACAGTTTTTTGTATCGTGTGGGTGTGTGAGTATACAGTGACTCTACATGTAGCTAATAGAGGTGGAAAAATATCGATAGTCATCTCGATCGATATGAAGCGATATTTTCCCACAATTTATCGTTAAGTTCAGAAGTTTTCATCTTTAGGGCGCGTGAGTCGCAAACCAAAATCGAAAATTTCACCTAGTTTGCTTTGATTTTTCTTCGAGAGCGTAAGAAATTATTCGTGAGCATCGGAAATTTAAATCTGAACGATTACGCACGATATACAACGATTCAACCATCTCAAGGCCCAAGTGAAATGAGTGTGCACTGAGCTATTTATGTGTGTGTGAGATGAATATTGTTGAGAAAAGGAATGTAGAAAAATAGCGAAAGTATGAATGAAAAGGAGCAAGGCGTACAATTTGATCGAAATTTCGTCAGAAAACTCATTCACCGGTTTTTTTTTTTAATTTTCTGTGAGACATGTCTCCATTCATGTTTTTATAGGTAATTGTGAACCAAAAGAAAATTAATTTGGAGTTATTTAGTCAATTTTGCAGGTACATGAAGAATTAATTAAAAAAATAAAATTTAAATTCAATTTTTTCTTTTTACCCACCCTTTTTTTATTAATTATAGTACCTATATTAAAAAATTTCGCAAAAATAGTGTCTGAGTCCTCTTCGAATATTCATATCTCTTGTAATTTTTATCCTAGAATTATAAAATAGGGCTTATTTTAAAAGGTGAGTTTATCGTAATATAAAAAAAATACGAATAAAAATTATCCTTGAATTTTATTTCAAGGACAACGATTTTGTCTATTACCCTTGAATAAATAATAGAGTAAAATCAACTTGGGATTGGGCTAGATACATATGTGGGCAACTCATGAAATCATATATGTATTTATTTATCCATATCGAGCTTAGAGCAGTTTTCTCCATAGTAAAAAAAAAAATATTCTCCTTTATTGCGAATATCAGCAAATTTCACATATCTTTTTCCACTATGTCGTCGAGTAGATAAAAAATGGGGAATAGTGAAGTCAGAAATTTCATAATTTTTAGTGATTTTTGGTGACCCAAACTGAGATACATAAATATCTTTGTACATTGGTTCTTACAAACATATATAATATAATTATCAAGAATTGTTTTTAAAAAAATGTATCAATACATTTTATCGCTCTAATGACATAGAGTTTCTTTCTTCGATTTTTCTATTTCTGTTCCTATGTAAATTAAATTATGACGTAGCAATTATAATACTAAACAATGGCGCAACAGTCCAAATTGGGCCTACCCCTTGTAGTAATAATAGAGTTACTTCATTACGAGGCCAACGGAACACTAGGGGATGAAGTGGTCAGCTACACGCTGGTCCGTGATTATTACCCCGATTTTTTAACTCAGGTACTTATTTACTGCTGAGTGGTAGCTGAGTGCCGGTAGTCTGGGACCCAATCCCATCCTCGAAAATTACTTGCCGACAAGCAGATTCGAACCTGGTACCAGGTGCACCGAACGCAAACGCTCTATCCACTAAGCCACCCAGACTAAATATAACAATTATACCTTCTTACAATTTAAAATTATGAACATTTACCTTCCCAAAAAACTGTTATCATATTAATCTTTTCGATTTATTTGTTATCCTATTTGTCATTGCGGAACATAAATCTATTCATGCTACATGCCATACGAGCGGGTGGCAAATTTTCAAATCCATGTTAAAACATATGTATCTCATGTATTACTAGTCTCAATAAAAATTTCTGAATCTGAATCTGAACATAAATCTATCAAATACCTCAAAAAGTACACGGGGGACGGGGCTCGATCGCAATTCAAACAATCTGCCAACAGTCTGGGCGTAACTTTATTATTATCAGCAGAAGTTTGGAACGCGCTCAATTCTGAGATGCGGCGTAGGTTACTATGTGACTGAAAACCTAACAATAAGTTCGAAAAGCGGTTAGAATAGGGCGTAACATATGAATTACATAATTGGGACATATTCCTAGGGGTTGAAAAAGGAAAAAAAATCGTTAATAGGTGTTTATTAAACAAGCCCGTTGAATTGAAAAGATATTCGATATCTGATCAGACCTGAGAGACATGAAAGAATTCATGCAAAAGTATATAATAACTTTACACCCCCTTAGGGGTCGAATTTCAAAAAATCTTGAAAACACTTTCAAGGTATTCATGTGGAGAATCCGTAGAATAAAAAATCTGTTAATGGTCTGCGCGCAACTTTATTATTTTTCCGGAAGAAGTTCGGAACGCGTTCAATTCTAAGATGCGGTTTAGGTTACTATGTGACTAGGTAGGTAGGTAGGTACACGTGGCTGTCCGTGAGAACACGGACACACTTAGACCTAAAAGGTCCGTTGTGATACCACAGGATCTTCGACTCCGGTCCTACTCGTCGAACCATTTAGAGCTTATAATAAAGCGTTGGATTCTCGCGACCTCCATTGTGGCAAGTTCCTCAAGACAGTTGAAGAAGTACGCTCCGAGATGAGCTTTCCTTCTGACGGACAGAGCTGGACAAGTACGGAGAAGGTGAAGGACTGTCTCCTCCTTTGAGGGAGGAGTTTTTTTATGGTTACGTCATAGTCTTGTATGAGGCTGATAAGGAATTCACTCCCCAGAGCTTTAGGTTTTTTTTTTCATTTTCCGTTGCATAAAATTGGGCGTTTTTCTTGTTTTGCATAAAATTGGGTGTTTTTTTTTTTTGGGTTTCGAGCTTTTTTCGCGGTTGTTGCCAGTGTCTTAGGCTATCCGATAATTAGGCTAGCGGGGGCTTAGACTAGCGGGGGGCTTAGGCTAGCGAGAGACTTAGGCTATCCGAAACTTAGGCTAGAGGGAGGGCTTAGGCTAGCGGGGGGGCTTAGGCTAGCGGGAGCGGGGGGCTTGGGCTAGCGGGAGCGGGGGGCTTAGGCTAGCGGGAGTGGGGGGCTTAGGCTAGCGAGGGACTTAGACTATCCGAAACTTAGGCCAGCGGGGGGCTTAGGCTAAACGAAAACTTAGGCTAGCGGGGGGCTTAGGCTAAACGAAAACTTAGGCTAGCGGGGGGCTTAGGCTAATGTTTATGAAAAAGCATAGTCATATTTCTTGATAAGTCAGCATATTTCTGGTCACCGGAAAAATCATATCGAATTTCATGCATTTCTCGGATGAGTCATGTTTTAGTTAGCGTTATTGCATAATGTTGTGAAATTCAACAGGTATGTCTCTCTATCTATCTCTCTCCCTCTCTCTCTTCCTCTCTATACATGTATATATCTATCTGTGTATGTCTCTTTTTGTGCCTATACCGTATGTATCTATCTGTATATCTGTCTCTCTCTTTCTCTCTATATATCTATCTCTCTCATCTATCTCTCTCTCTTCCTCTCTATACATGTATATATCTCTCTGCGTATATCTCTTTCTGTGCCTATACCATATGTATCTATCTGTATATCTGTCTCTCTCTTTCTCTCTATGTATCTATCTCTCTCTATCTGTGTATGTATGTCTCTACCTCTGTCTCTCTCTTTCTGTGTATGTATGTATCTATCTCTGTCTCTCTATCTGTGTATGTATGTCTCTATCTCTGTCTCTCTCTTTCTCTCTATGTATCTCTCTCTCTCTTTCTGTGTATGTATATCTATATATCTGTGTATCTTTATATCTCGATGAAACTTAGGCTAGCGGGGAGCGGGGAGCGGGGGGCTTAGATCGACAAGTTGAAACAACTTAGGTTATCCGTATAATAAGTACTTGTAAAGGCTTACTTTAGTTATTTAACTCAGATTCCTAATAAATGTTCGGTATGATTATAACAAGACAGGTCTTTAACAGACTAATATAGATAATAATAAAGACTGCTCAGTTAGATATTATTGACTCAATTTATTAAGATATAATACTAAGAAATGCAGGTTCAGCTCAGGTTCCTACAGTGTGATAATAACAAGGTTATTGCATCCTAGACTGGTATGAATCTGAAAGGGATTTACTCATCCGGGCTTTTGCATAGTGACTTCATTGATTTCTTAGGAATTTACTAGTGAGGCTTTACGGTTTTATTGATAAGTCTTCTGATCTTGCTCCAACAGGTTGAAACATGTTTTAGTTAGCGTTATTGCATAATATTGTGAAATTCAGCGATGTGTCATATCTTGGTCTGATTGAATGAGTCTCGTTTAGGCTGGGGCTTAGGCTATCTGAAACTTAGGCCAGCGGGGGGCTTAGGCTAAACAAAAACTTAGGTTAGCGGGGGCTGAGGCTTAGGCTAGCAGGTGGTCTGAACTTATGCTAGGTTAGGGGGGTAAAGACTGCTCAGTTAGATATTATTAACTCAGTTTCTTAAGGTATAATACTAAGAAATACTAAATCAATTAGGTTCAGCTGTTTGACTCAGTTTCCTACAGTGTGATAATAACAAGGTTGACTTAGCTAATTGTCTTTATCAGAGTAATTAAAATATAGATAATAATGAGGAAGGCTGAATTAAAACAGACTCAGTTAGACATGGTTGACTCAGATTCATAACAATTTTAGGTATAATACTAATAAACGCTGTTGAGCTAGATATGGTTTACTTAGATTTTTAAGAAATGTAAGGTATAATACTAAGAAAGGTTGAGTAAACAGGCTTGTCATGATCAAAGTAGTTCATATAAATATGGGTTATAATACTTGGCTTATTTTAAGAAGACTCAGCTTGAAATGGTGGACTCAGATCCTTAAGGTATAATACTAATAAATGATAACTTAATTAGATTCAGCTAGATATGTTTGATTCTACCAGACAGGTTCATAATAATAAAGGCTAACTTAAACAGGCACAACTAATTGTTATTTTTCAGAGTAAAAATATATAGGTTATAATACTAATAAAGGCTGCTCAGCTACATATGGTTGACTAACATTCTTAAGCTATAATACTAATAAAGGATGATTTAATGAGGTTCAGCTAAATATATTAAGCACTAGCAGTCAGGTTATAATAATAAGGTTAACTTAAACAGGCTGAGCTAATTGATTTCATCAGAAATATAGGTTATAATAATAATGAAGGCAGACTTAAGCAGGCTCAGCAAGATATGGTTGCCTCAGATTTTAAGGAATAATGCTAATAAACACGGAGTTAATAAGGTTCACCTAAATGTTTGACTATAACAAGCAACAAGGCTAACTTCAACAGGCTGAACCTTTATCAGAGTAATTCATTCTAAATATAGGTTAACTTAAACGTGTTCAGTTAGGTATCGTTGACTCAGATTCTTAAGGTATAGTAATAATAAAGACAAAATTAAACAGGCTCAGCTAATCGTCTTCATCAGAGTAATTCATATTAAATATAGGTTATAATAATAATAAAAAACAGACTCAGATAAATATCGTGGACTTTACTAGTTTAAATATAGGTTATAATACTAATAAAGGCTGCTCAGCTACATATTGTTGACTTAAATTTTTAAAAGTGTTAGATATGGTTTACTCAGATTCTTAATAAATGTTAGATTATCCTAACAAAGAATAACTTAAGCAGACTCAGCTAGATATGGTTGACCCAGATTCTTAAGGTATAATACTAAAAAGGACTGACTAAATACGGTTCAGCTAGATATGTTTAACGCTACCAGTCAATAATGCCGACTTAAACAGGCTCAGCTAATTGTCTTTTTCAGAGTAATTCATATTAAATATAGGTCATAATATTTATAAGGGTTGACATGAGCTGGCTTAGCTAGATATGGTTGACTCCACTAGTTAGGTTATAATATGTACTAATAAAGACTAACTTCATAAAGTTCAGCTAAATATGTTTGACTCTACTAGTCAGTTTATAATAATAATAAGGCTAACTTAAGGACTTACTTTATCATAGTAATTCATGTATTAAATATAGATAATAATAAAGGTATTTGACTTAGGAAGGCTCAGCTAGATAAGTACTAGTCAGATTTTAAACAAATGTAAGGTATAATACCAACAAAGGCTGACTTAATAAGGCTTAGCTAAATATGTTGGACTCTACCAGTCAGGTTATGATAATAATAATAAGGTTAACTTAAGCAGGTTCAGCTAATTGTCTTTCTCAGAGTAATTTACATTAAATATTGGTTATAATACTAATAAAGACTGCTCAGCTTTATATGTTTAACCCTATTAGTTAGGTTATTACAATAACAAGACTGACTTAGACAGGCTCTATTATCAGAGTAATTCATATTAAATATAGGTTATAATACTACTAAAAGCAGACTTAAACAAGCTCAGCTAGATATGATTCTCAATAAATGTGAGGTATAATACTAATAAACGCTAACTTCAGAAGGCTCAGCTTGATATGGTTAACACAGACTCTTACTAAATGTATGGTTTAATACTAATAAAGGCTACTCAACTACACTGTTTTACTCAGATTCTTTAGGTTTAATACTAGTATAAGCTGACTTAATAAGGTGCACCTAAATATGTTTGACTCTATCAGTCAAGCTATAACAATAATAAGGCTGGCTTAAACAGGTTCATCTAATTGCCTTTATCAGAGTAGTTCATATTAAATATAGGTTATAATACTTATAAAGTCTGCTCAGCTAGATATGGTTAACTCAGATTCTTAATAAATGTTAGGTACAATACTAGCGCTCATAACCAGAATTGCAGGTGACCGTCACGGACTTAAAAGCAGTTAATATCAGAACAGGTCAGGTCAAAAAGCTGTTAATAGCAGAACAGGTTAGGTCAAAAAGCAGTTAATATCAGAACAGGTCAGGTTAAAAAGCTGTTAATAACAGAACAGGTCAGGTCAAAAAGCTGTTAATATCAGAACAGGTCAGGTCGAAAAGCAGTTAATATCAGAACAAGTCAGATCGAAAGCTGTTAATATCAAAACAGGTCTGGTTAAAAAGCTGTTAATATTAGAACAGGTCAGGTCAAAAAGCAGTTAATATAAGAACAGGTCAGGTCAAAAAGCAGTTAATAACAGAACAGGTCAGGTCAAAAAGCTGTTAATATCAGATCAGGTCAGGTCGAAAAGCTGTTAATATAAGAACAGGTCAGGTATAAAAATGAACTCGTCAGGTCGAAAAGCAGTTAATAACAGAACAGGTCAGGTTAAAAAGCAGTTAATATCAGAACAGGTCAGGTCAAGAAGCTGTTTATGTTAGAACAGGTCAGGTTGATATCAGAACAGGTCAGGTTAATATCAGAACAGATCAGGTTGATATCAGAACAGGTCAGGTTAATATCAGAACAGTTCAGGTCAAAAAGCAGTTAATGATAGAACAGGTCAGGTCAATAAGCAGTTAATAACAGAACAGGTCAGGTTAAAAAGCAGTTAATATCAGAACAAGTCAGATCGAAAACTGTTAATATCAGAACAGGTCAGGTTAAAAAGCTGTTAATATCAGAACAGGTCAGGTCAATAAGCTGTTAATATCAGAACAGGTCAGGTCAATAAGCTGTTAATATCAGAACAGGTTAGATCAAAATGCAGTTAATATCAGAACAGGTCAAGTCAATAAGCTGTTTATATCAGAACGGGTCAGGTCAAGATGCTAGAACAGGCCAGGTTAATATCGGATCAGGTCTGGTTAAAAAGTAGTTAATATAAGAACAGGTCAGGTCAATAAGCAGTTATTATCAGAACAGATCAGGTCAAAAGCTGTTAATATCAGAACAGGTTAGGTCAAAAAGCTGTTAATATCAGAACAGGTCAGGTCAATATCGGATCAGGTCTGGTCAAAAAGCAGTTAATATAATAACAGGTCAGGTCAATAAGCAGCTATTATCAGAACAGATCAGGTCAAAAGCTGTTAATATCAGAACAGGTCTAGCAGTTAATATACGTATAAGAACAGGTCAGGTCAATAAGCAGTTAATATCAGAACAGCTCAGGGCTAAAAAAGAACAGATCAGGTCTAAAAAGCTGTTAATATCAGAACAGGTCTGGTCAAAAAGCAGTTAATATCAGAACAGGTCAGGTCGAAAAGCTGTTAATATTAGAACAGGTCAGGGCTAAAAAAGAACAGGTCCGGTTTACAAAGCTGTTAATATAGGAACAGGTCTGGTATAAAAAAGAATAGGTCAGGTCATAAAGCTGTTAATATCAAAATAAGTCAGGTCTAAAAAAGAACGGGTCAAGTGAAAATGCTGTTAATATCCGAATAGGTAAGCTATAAAAAAGAACAGGACAGGTCTAAAAAAACAAATCAGAGCACTTATATTAACAGTTTTTGAGGCCCCCCACTAGCCTAAGTCCGTGACGGTCACCTGCAATTCTGGTTATGAGCGCTAGTATTGTACCTAACATTTATTAAGAATCTGAGTCAACCATATCTAGCTGAGCAGACTTTATAAGTATTATAACCTATATTTAATATGAACTACTCTGATAAAGGCAATTAGATGAACCTGTTTAAGCCAGCCTTATTATTGTTATAGCTTGACTGATAGAGTCAAACATATTTAGGTGCACCTTATTAAGTCAGCTTATACTAGTATTAAGCCTAAAGAATCTGAGTTAAACAATGTAGTTGAGTAGCCTTTATTAGTATTAAACCATACATTTAGTAAGAGTCTGTGTTAACCATATCAAGCTGAGCCTTCTGAAGTTAGCGTTTATTAGTATTATACCTCACATTTATTGAGAATCATATCTAGCTGAGCTTGTTTAAGTCTGCTTTTAGTAGTATTATAACCTATATTTAATATGAATTACTCTGATAATAGAGCCTGTCTAAGTCAGTCTTGTTATTGTAATAACCTAACTGATAGGGTTAAACATATAAAGCTGAGCAGTCTTTATTAGTAGTATAACCAATATTTAATGTAAATTACTCTGAGAAAGACAATTAGCTGAACCTGCTTAAGTTAACCTTATTATTATTATCATAACCTGACTGGTAGAGTCCAACATATTTAGCTAAGCCTTATTAAGTCAGCCTTTGTTGGTATTATACCTTACATTTGTTTAAAATCTGACTAGTACTTATCTAGCTGAGCCTTCCTAAGTCAAATACCTTTATTATTATCTATATTTAATACATGAATTACTATGATAAAGTAAGTCCTTAAGTTAGCCTTATTATTATTATAAACTGACTAGTAGAGTCAAACATATTTAGCTGAACTTTATGAAGTTAGTCTTTATTAGTACATATTATAACCTAACTAGTGGAGTCAACCATATCTAGCTAAGCCAGCTCATGTCAACCCTTATAAATATTATGACCTATATTTAATATGAATTACTCTGAAAAAGACAATTAGCTGAGCCTGTTTAAGTCGGCATTATTGACTGGTAGCGTTAAACATATCTAGCTGAACCGTATTTAGTCAGTCCTTTTTAGTATTATACCTTAAGAATCTGGGTCAACCATATCTAGCTGAGTCTGCTTAAGTTATTCTTTGCTAGGATAATCTAACATTTATTAAGAATCTGAGTAAACCATATCTAACACTTTTAAAAATTTAAGTCAACAATATGTAGCTGAGCAGCCTTTATTAGTATTATAACCTATATTTAAACTAGTAAAGTCCACGATATTTATCTGAGTCTGTTTTTACTTTATTATTTTAATAATTAAGTATTGTGATTGATTTTTTAAAAAAAAAAATTTGCTACCCTCAAAATTTTTATTTTCATGTTTCATAACTAGTAGACGCGAAAAAAGCAATAAAAATTTTCAGTCCGTCTGTCCGCCGTACGCCGTGCGCCGTACGCCGTACGGCGTCCGCCGTACGCAAGATCGTTTGGAGGCTCGTAGCTGCCAAACGCTTTGAGATATTAAATTGAAATTTTTTTAACGAATAGATGGGGTAGGCGCCTTGAAGTGACCAAATTTTTAGGGGTGGGGGTGTGAGGGGGAAGTGTTTTAGACCGAAAATTTTGGTTTCCAGATCTCAGTAACTCCTTATGTTAGGAAGCTGAAACTTGGAATTTCTATAGAGCTCTGATAGTAGACCCATTTGCAGAAAAATTGTCAATATTGATCAAGGGGTGTGGGAGTGGGGGGAAATGTAATGCGTCCGAAACCCAAAAAAGGTGAGATAGACACATTCTAAAATCCATATCTCCTAAACCGTTAATGGCACACTATTCAAACTTTACAAATATTTGTAGTTATACTAGGAGAACAGAATCAAGAAAAATTTTGGGTGGGGGAAGTTGTGTATGGGGGTGGGGGGTGAAAAACTTAAGATTACCATATCTCATGAACCAATTGCTCTAGAAAAATAAAATTTGGTTTGGGTGTAAAGGTTGACAAAAAAAGATTGATCAAAGTAAAATTTTTTAAGTGGGAGGTGGAGCATAGAAGTGGAGGGGATGAGAATTTTTCAAATCAAACACATTTCATATCTCAAGAACAGTTTAAGATAGATGCTTAGAATTTTTACCAGAAGTAGCGCTAATTACACCCTAGTAGGGAAAAAAGTTTTGGGGTTGTGGGTGAAGAGGGGGAGGGTGGGGGAGGGTGAAAAGGAAAAAGTTCCGATGCTTATATCTTGAGAACCTGTAATGATATAAACCTTAAACTTGATATTTAGATAGAGCTATAGTAGCGAAATGTTGAAAAAATAAAATTTTTTTTAGTGGTAGTATGCTACGGGGGTAGGGGGTGTTTTTCCTAACTATTAAACGGTTTATGCTAGAAAGTTGAAACTCGGTGTGTATATGTAAATCAACTAGAAAAGTAGTTGTGATAAAAAAAAATTTGAATATTCATTGGCGTTTAGAAAGGGGGGCAAAAAAAATTATTTGTAAATATAATAGATATAAAATTCATATATTTTCACGATTTTCGTCATATCTACTAGGTCTTTCCAAATATTGAATTTATTTTTATTCTACGGATTCTTCGTATGAATACCTAGAAAGCGTTTTCAAGGTTTTTTGAAATTCGACGCCTAAGGGTAGTGTGGTACAAGTGGGGGTGTTTTTCTTATATATGGAACGGCTTAAGCTACAATGTTGAAACTCGGTGTGTATATGTAAATCAACTAGGAAAGTAATTGTGATAAAAAAAAATTTGAATATTCATTGTCGTTCAGAAGGGGGGGGGGCAAAAAAAAATTTGTAAAAATAATAAATTTAAAATGCATATATTTTCACGATTTTCGTCATATCTACTAGGTCTTTCTAAATATTGAATTCATTTTTATTCTACGGATTCTTCGTATGAATACCTAGAAAGTGTTTTCAAGGTTTTTTGAAATTCGACCCCTAAGGGTAGTGTGGTACAAGTGGGGGTGTTTTTCCTATGTATGGAACGGCTTAAGCTACAATGTTGAAACTCGGTGTGTATATGTAAATCAACTATAAAAGTAAAAGTGATAAAAAAAAATTTGAATATTCATTGGCGTTTAGAAGGGGGGGGGGGGGCAAAAAAAAATATTTGGAAATATAATAAATATAAAATGCATATATTTTCAGGATTTTCGTCATATCTACTAGGTCTTTCCAAATATTGAATTCATTTTTATTCTACGGATTCTTCGTATGAATACCTTGAAAGAGTTTTCAAGGTTTTTCGAAATTTGACCCCTAAGGGTAGTGTGGTACAAGTGGCAGGTGTTTTTCCTATATATAGAACGGCTTAAGCTACAATGTTGAAACTCGGTGTGTATATCTAAATCAACTAAAAAAATAATTTTGAATAAAAAAAACGAATATCTATTGGCGTTCAGAAGGGGGGGGGCAAAAAAAATTATCTGTGAAAATAGAATGCATATTTTCCCACGATTTTCGACATATCTACTACCTCGTCCCAAATAATGAATTTAATTTTATTCTATGTATTCTCCATATGAATACCAAGACAGTGTTTTCAAGATTTTCTGAAAATTGACCCCTAAGGGGGTGTAAAGTGATTGTGTACTTTTTCATAAGCTATTCCATATCTCTCAGTTCCAATCAGATTTTCACTTCCATGATCTTGTCCTTTTTGATAGGTTTTCACTCACATAGTAGCCTACACCGCATTTCAGAATTGAACGCGTTCCTTACTTCTGCCGGAAAAATAATAAAGTTACGCCCAGATTGTTGGCAGATTTTTTATTATTATTATAACCTATATTTAATATGAAATACTCTGATGAAGACGATTAGCTGAGCCTGTTTAATTTTGTCTTTATTATTACTATACCTTAAGAATCTGAGTCAACGATACCTAACTGAACACGTTTAAGTTAACCTATATTTAGAATGAATTACTCTGATAAAGGTTCAGCCTGTTGAAGTTAGCCTTGTTGCTTGTTATAGTCAAACATTTAGGTGAACCTTATTAACTCCGTGTTTATTAGCATTATTCCTTAAAATCTGAGGCAACCATATCTTGCTGAGCCTGCTTAAGTCTGCCTTCATTATTATTATAACCTATATTTCTGATGAAATCAATTAGCTCAGCCTGTTTAAGTTAACCTTATTATTATAACCTGACTGCTAGTGCTTAATATATTTAGCTGAACCTCATTAAATCATCCTTTATTAGTATTATAGCTTAAGAATGTTAGTCAACCATATGTAGCTGAGCAGCCTTTATTAGTATTATAACCTATATATTTTTACTCTGAAAAATAACAATTAGTTGTGCCTGTTTAAGTTAGCCTTTATTATTATGAACCTGTCTGGTAGAATCAAACATATCTAGCTGAATCTAATTAAGTTATCATTTATTAGTATTATACCTTAAGGATCTGAGTCCACCATTTCAAGCTGAGTCTTCTTAAAATAAGCCAAGTATTATAACCCATATTTATATGAACTACTTTGATCATGACAAGCCTGTTTACTCAACCTTTCTTAGTATTATACCTTACATTTCTTAAAAATCTAAGTAAACCATATCTAGCTCAACAGCGTTTATTAGTATTATACCTAAAATTGTTATGAATCTGAGTCAACCATGTCTAACTGAGTCTGTTTTAATTCAGCCTTCCTCATTATTATCTATATTTTAATTACTCTGATAAAGACAATTAGCTAAGTCAACCTTGTTATTATCACACTGTAGGAAACTGAGTCAAACAGCTGAACCTAATTGATTTAGTATTTCTTAGTATTATACCTTAAGAAACTGAGTTAATAATATCTAACTGAGCAGTCTTTACCCCCCTAACCTAGCATAAGTTCAGACCACCTGCTAGCCTAAGCCTCAGCCCCCGCTAACCTAAGTTTTTGTTTAGCCTAAGCCCCCCGCTGGCCTAAGTTTCAGATAGCCTAAGCCCCAGCCTAAACGAGACTCATTCAATCAGACCAAGATATGACACATCGCTGAATTTCACAATATTATGCAATAACGCTAACTAAAACATGTTTCAACCTGTTGGAGCAAGATCAGAAGACTTATCAATAAAACCGTAAAGCCTCACTAGTAAATTCCTAAGAAATCAATGAAGTCACTATGCAAAAGCCCGGATGAGTAAATCCCTTTCAGATTCATACCAGTCTAGGATGCAATAACCTTGTTATTGTCACACTGTAGGAACCTGAGCTGAACCTGCATTTCTTAGTATTATATCTTAATAAATTGAGTCAATAATATCTAACTGAGCAGTCTTTATTATTATCTATATTAGTCTGTTAAAGACCTGTCTTGTTATAATCATACCGAACATTTATTAGGAATCTGAGTTAAATAACTAAAGTAAGCCTTTACAAGTACTTATTATACGGATAACCTAAGTTGTTTCAACTTGTCGATCTAAGCCCCCCGCTCCCCGCTCCCCGCTAGCCTAAGTTTCATCGAGATATAAAGATACACAGATATATAGATATACATACACAGAAAGAGAGAGAGAGATACATAGAGAGAAAGAGAGAGACAGAGATAGAGACATACATACACAGATAGAGAGACAGAGATAGATACATACATACACAGAAAGAGAGAGACAGAGGTAGAGACATACATACACAGATAGAGAGAGATAGATACATAGAGAGAAAGAGAGAGACAGATATACAGATAGATACATATGGTATAGGCACAGAAAGAGATATACGCAGAGAGATATATACATGTATAGAGAGGAAGAGAGAGAGATAGATGAGAGAGATAGATATATAGAGAGAAAGAGAGAGACAGATATACAGATAGATACATACGGTATAGGCACAAAAAGAGACATACACAGATAGATATATACATGTATAGAGAGGAAGAGAGAGAGGGAGAGAGATAGATAGAGAGACATACCTGTTGAATTTCACAACATTATGCAATAACGCTAACTAAAACATGACTCATCCGAGAAATGCATGAAATTCGATATGCTTTTTCCGGTGACCAGAAATATGCTGACTTATCAAGAAATATGACTATGCTTTTTCATAAACAAAAGAAATATGCTGTCTCATCACCCACTATGCTTTTTCATAAACATTAGCCTAAGCCCCCCGCTAGCCTAAGTTTTCGTTTAGCCTAAGCCCCCCGCTAGCCTAAGTTTTCGTTTAGCCTAAGCCCCCCGCTGGCCTAAGTTTCGGATAGTCTAAGTCCCTCGCTAGCCTAAGCCCCCCGCTCCCGCTAGCCTAAGCCCCCGCTAGCCTAAGCCCTCCCTCTAGCCTAAGTTTCGGATAGCCTAAGTCTCTCGCTAGCCTAAGCCCCCCGCTAGTCTAAGCCCCCGCTAGCCTAATTATCGGATAGCCTAAGACACTGGCAACAACCGCGAAAAAAGCTCGAAACCCCGAAAAAAAAACACCCAATTTTATGCAAAACAAGAAAAACGCCCAATTTTATGCAACGGAAAATGAAAAAAAAAACCTAAAGCTCTGGGGGAGTGAATTCCTTATCAGCCTCATACAAGACTATGACGTAACCATAAAAAAACCATCTCCCTCAAAAAATCGCCACCCTGGCTCGGGGGAGTAAATTCCTTATCAGCTTCATACAAGACTATGACGTTATCATACAAAAATACCTCCCAGGGAGTAAATTCCTTATCAGCTTCATACAAGACTATGACGTCATCCATATAAAAGCTTCCACCGTCTAACGTCTCCACCATTGATTTAGAACGCCCATATCCATACTACTCAGAGTCAGCCTTTTAGAACGATTAAGATCCAGCTTTGGCCAGATCTGTCTCGCAGTGTGACATGTTACCCTCCGCCCATCTTGAGTTGGTTTTCTCAATTGAGTCCAGTCTCAGTAGCAGTTTACATGTGGAGAGAGGCACACCCAGGTTCTGATATACCGGTGAAGTATGAAGGGTGGTGCCGCACCGAGCGAGGTCGTCAGCCGTACAGTTCCCTAGAATATCCATGTGTCCTTGCACCCAGCACAGAAGAATATTGAACAGTTCGGCCATCTCCTTAAGAGATGATCTACATTCTACGGCGACGTTTGATGTTGTCGCCGCTTTGCTGTCTGTGAAAATGCTAATATCCCTAGTAGATATTACATTACACCTCAGCCAGGACAGGACCTCCTTGATCGCCATAAGCTCCGCCTGATAGACACTACAGACACTATGTGACTAAAAACTTAACAAAAAGTTCGGAAGCGGTTAGAGTAGGACGTAATATATGAATACCATGATTGGATCATACTCCGGAATGCGGTCTAGGGGTTGAAAAAGGGAAAAAAATTAAATATAGGCGATTATTAAACCAGCCAGTGGAAGTGAAATGATATTCGATATCTGATCAGTAGCTCAATTCTGTAACTTATGAGTGAGAAATTTCTCACCAAAAAGTCAAAATGAGGACGAATTAATGCAGTTTTCTCTCTGTATTTTCACCAAATGAGAAATGAAAGATTGCCAAATGCGTAGTCAAGTACGGTGCTTTCTCATTTGGTGAGAATACAGAGAGAAAACTGCATTAATTCGTCCTCATTTTGAATTTTTGGTGAGAAATTTCTTACTCGTAAGTTACAGAACTGAGCTACAGACCTGAGAGATGTGGAAGAATTTATGAAAAAGTATACAATCACTTTACACCCCCTTAGAGGTCAATTTTCAAAAAATCTTGAAAACATTTTCTAGGTATTCATACGGAGAATCCTCATTGACAAGGCCTATAATACTACTATAATTGAGACAGAGATTAACAATGTTCTCTCCAAAATTGCAACATTCTATAAATCTCCTGGTGAACCAGACGGCATCTTTATTGAACACTTGGACTCAATTTACGCAAAATATAATAGACTTTTATCAATAGCTGACACAAATATTGATATACTGCAAGACAGTTTGATGACGCAAGACTACTGTGAAATGCTTATGACTAATAGTTTTGAAATTCTAAATAAAAATATTCCAACAAGAACTCATCTCGTTTTGCAACTCTTATAGACCATGTACCAACAACTATCCACTTAAAAAATCGACCCAGACGAATTTGAATGACTGGCCTGACCTGGATCATAAGGTGATTACCTAAACAATTAGTAGCGCACTATTTAAAAAGACAAAAATGGTAAAAACCTCGGTCCAAATTATGAATAATGATGACTTCATAAAGGCAACGGACCAAAATATTCGAAGCATAACTGAAAACTCAATTGAGGCAATAATAACAGCAATAAATTCTGCCAAGAAGATTTCGACAAGAACAAAAACTAGACGAACAAGAAACAATACTTGGATCACAAATGATATTCTGAACCAAATAACTAAAAAAAAGAAGATATACAAAAAAATTATAAAAGAACCACATAATGCGAACTTAAAATATGAATACAAAAAAATTAAGAATATGACGACAATAATGATAAGATTAGCCAAGGAAAAATATTACAACCACCGATTTGCAACTTCTGAAGGGATCCAACGAAAATTTTGGAATATTATTAAGGATTCTTTGGGGAAAAATGAATCGAAGCATTCAAACGGAATACATGTGCTGGATACAGATACTGGGCCAATTACAGATCATGCCTTAATCGCAAACACATTGAACGAACATTTTACAACTATTGGGACCATTTTGGCCGATGACTTAAAAAACAATGCCAAGTCACTTAACTTTTGTGCAAACATGTCCGGTCATGATAGAGTCGTTGTTCCTATTCCCGACTAATAAAACGGAAATTGAATCAATTATTTCGGGTTTGAAAAACAATATAGCTCCAGGTATTGATGGAATAATGACGAATGACTTAAAAATCGTCAAAACAGTTATATTGGGACCTCTTTCTGACGCAATAAATGTTCACCTGACTGACGGCTCATTTCCACACAGTTTAAAGACTTCGCTAATCAAGTCAATTTTTAAATCGGGCTCAAACAGGGATCCCAATAGCTACCGACCAATTGCACTAGTTAGCTCTATTAGTAAGATTTTCGAAAAAGTTATGAACAATCGAATTTTAAATTTCTTAGATAAATACTGTGAATTTGATAAACAGCAATATGGTTTCCAAGAACAGAGCAATACTACTGCAGCATTGGTTGATGCCATGCAATTCGTTAATGAAGGCCTTGATAAAGGATTTTATGTCGCCTCGATCTTCATAGACTTAAAAAAAAGAATTTGACACGGTAGATCATTCAATATTGCTGGAAGGATTAAAGGAGCTTGGTATTCGAGGGAAGAGTAATGAGGTCATTCGGGATTATCTTCTAGGACGTCAATAAATAACAAAAAACTTAGACGAACGTAGTGAATCGAAAACAGTCAACATAGGGATTCCGCAAGGCTCAATTCTTGGCCCTGCGTTGCACCTGCTATACATACACAACCTGCAGTGCATTGGACTTAAGGCAAAATATATCATTTACGCATATGACACTCTTCTCATATATAAAGAAAAAGAGCGGGAACAACTAGAGTCAGCAATTAACTTGGACCTCGTACTCTTCAAAGACTGGCTTTTAGGCAATATGCTCACTCTGAACATACCAAAAACAACGTATATGTTATTGAAACAAACAAACAAGGCAGACATTAACATGCAGATATACATAGATGTGATCATAGGAGTCTTACGACGAAGTAATTTTCTACAGACACATATTAAGGACACTATATACAATTCTTTTATTCTACCAATTATAACTTATGGACTTTTAATTTGGAGCCAAACGACTGAGTATAACATTGACAAAATCTCGACAATAATGAATAAGAGTATCAAGGCAGTTTACAACCTACCACATTTGACACCTTCTCCGGAACTCTATTTAACTTATGGAAAACTAAATATTGGACAACTTTTAAGACTGGAGCGAATAAAAATTATAAATAAAATCAAACACCACCTTACAAAATCTTCAATCACTCTTATACGTATACACAACAACGACATACATCGCTCTGTAATACACGAAATGCTTCGGCCATACGACAAAAACATCTACCTAAGACTGATCGTCTAAGAAATGATCCGATCTATGAATCAATAATTGAATTTAACTCACTACTAATCGAAATTCGACATGCAAAAAATATATTGGAACTAAAAAAATTAGCGAAAAAATTTATCTAACTAGACGACACATAAGTGGATGCTCTTAATTTCTAATAATCTGGTAGAGAATTGCAGCGGACTCCGTTCGACACGCAGCATAGCTGTGTGAACTTGAACGAGCTCCTTAAATTCTTCCCCAAATTTAACAGCAACTAGTTCACCCTCGATATTCAGACGCATGGACATCCATCAGCACCCGCGCCACGAATATGATATGATTAAGGATTGTCAATCTCTCTCTCTCTCTCTCTCTCTCTCTCTCTCTCTCTCTCCGGTATTTAAGATTATAGTCTTATTTTTACTCTTTTTTTTTCTTTTGGATTACATTCTTATTTTTACTCTTCTTTTCTTTAAATTATTTTCTTCTATTTAATTTTTTTTTTCTATTCTCTTTCCTTTCTTTTTAATATTGCTTTAAACTATAATTTCTTATTTTTTCTACTATGTTTTTTCTATATGTCTTTTAATGTTTTTTTTTTTTTAAAAAATTACTTTGAATTACGTTTTACTTAATTTTCTATTTTTGCTTCCCTTATACCAGCTGTTAGCTGTCTGGGAGCAAGCTTGTAACTAATTATTAATATAATAAATAAATATATTATTATTAAAAAAAAAAAGTTAATTCAATATTTTAGAAGACCTAGTAGATATGACGAAAATCGTGAAAATATATGCATTCTTTTATGACTGAAAATTTTTTTTTGCCCCACTTCCGAACGCCAATGAATATTCGAATTTTTTTTAAATTCAAATTACGTTTCTAGTTGATTTACATAAACACACCGAGTTTCAACTTTCTAGCATAAGGCGTTCCATGGCTACGAAAAACACCCCCACCCCCGTACCATACTACCCCTAAAAAAAAAATATTTTTCCAACATGCCACTACTGTAGTTTTATCTAAGTACCAAGTTTCAGCCATTTATCATTATGGGTTCTTAAGATAAATACATCGGAACTTTTTCCTTTGCATCCTCTCCCACCCTCACCCTCTACAACCACATCCCCCAATTTTTTTTCTCTGCTAGGGTTCTATTGGGCCTACGTGTGGTAAAAAATTTAAGCATCTATCTTATACTGTTCTTGAGATATGAAACGTGATTTTTTTGAAATTTTCTTATCCCCCCCACTTCCATATTCCACCGCCCCTTTCAAAAATTTTACTTTGAGCAATCTTTCTTTGTCGACTTTTCTACTCAAACCGAATTTCATTTTTCTAGAGCAATTTGTTCGTGAGATATCAAAATGTAAAGTTTTTCACCCCCCACCCCCGCACGCCACTACCCCTACTCAAAAATTTCTTTTCAATCCTTTCACCTAGTATAGGTACAGATATTAGTTAAGTTTGAATTTCGTGCCATCAACGGTTTAGGAGATATGGATTTTAGAATGTGTCGATCTCGGCCTATTTGCGTTTCGGAAGAATTATTTCCCCCCCCCCCCCCCCCCCCCACTCCCACACCCCTTCAGCCATAACAAAATTTTTTTTTGCAAATGGGTTCACTATAAAAGTTCTCTAGAAATTCCAAGTTTCAGCCTCCTAGCATAGGCGATTACTGAGATCGAGAAACCAAAATATTTCGTCTAAAACCCACCCCACTCCTCCCCCTCATACCCACACCCCTTTAAAAGATACCAGTCGTAGAGGTTCACCCAACCTATGCACCATAAAAGTTTCATGATAATACCTCAACGGGCTTGGGATACGGCATACGGCGTACGGCGTACAGACGGACATTTTTATTTTTATTGCTTTTTTGGGGTCTACTAGTTCTAAAACGTGAAAATACAAAATTTTAGGGTAGCAAATTTTTTTGAAATTTCAGGTCGATCACAATACTTTATTATTAAAATAATAAAGTAAAATGAATTCAATATTTTGAAAGACCTAGTAGATATGAGGAAAATCATGGAAAAAAATGCTTTCTATTTTCTCTGATCATATTTTTTTTAATGAAAAAAAATTTCGAAAATCTATTGGCGGTTTGGATGGGGCGGCATTAAAAATGGTCAGTAAAAATGGAACGCATATATTTTCACGATTTTCTTCATATCTGTCTTCCCAAATATTGAATTCTTTTTCATTCTACGGATTCTTCATATAAATACCTAGAAAGTGTTTCCAAAGTTTTTAGAAATTCAACCCCTAAGATGGTGTAAATTGTAAATGAATTTTACCAATCTCAAAGATCTGATCAGATATCAAATATCTTTTCACTTCCACGGGCTTGTTTAATAATCGCCTATTTTCAAATTTTATCCTTTTCCAACCCCTAGACCGCATCCCGGAATATGACACAATTATGTAATCCATATTTTATTTGTGGCAGCGGCGTAAGTATTCTTGGTGGACCCTATTTTAACCACTTGCCGAACTTTTTCTTCGGCTTTCAGTCACATAGTAACCTTCACCTGCACCGAATCTCAGAATTGAACGCATTCCGAAATTCTACCGAAAAATAACAAAGTTCCGCCCAGACTCTTGGCAGATTTTACGTATCAATTAGTCATGAAACATGTAAAAAAATGTTCAGGGTGGCAAATTTTTCTTAAAAAAAAAATCGATAACAATATATGTATTTATTAAAATAATAAAACAACAATCACACGCACACATATATTGTTATACTAACTTTTTTTTAAGCTTTTTTAATTTAAGTTGCTTTAGAACACTTTGATAAAGTAATATAAGGAAAAACTAAATAAAAAAAACGGGTCTTAATAAAAAAAATTAGTAACGAAAACATGTTTTTTTTTAAAAAAAAAAACAGAGTTTTCAAAATGCATTATTTCCTAACATAAGTCAAAATGAAAAATTCTTGTTACACCAAGAAGTAGATTGATCTTTCTTAATTGAATGCAAACAAAAATTATGATACTTGCTTCAGAAATGTTTGCAAAATCGCATTGACCAAATGTGTGTTTTCAATAATTTCGAAAACTTGCTTGACGTAATCGCTTATAATTTTTCTTATAACCAAAATTTCAAAAAACTAATCCCACATTTGAGTTAAGAACATATCGTTAGTTATATATGTTCAAACAGAAAAAATCTTTTGCTGCTTTAGAGATTACGATAAGCCCGTTTGCATTATTTTCAACAAAAATGCTGTTTTGGTATACACGGGCCCTTAACTAGCCCAGAAACTTTTATCGATACAACGTTATAGCTATCATGACAACCAGAATCAGATCGGCTGATGTCGATGTAGTGTATTGGCATTGACGAATATGGAAAAATTCATGTATAAATGCCAGTACTTAATGAAAAACTAATTTTTTTTACAAATTTAGAGATTGATTTATTTGTATACTCTAGATGAAATCATATAGAGCAGTGTTTCCCAACCTTTTATGTGCCATGCCCCACCAAAGCCGTTCAAAAATTATTATGCCTCCCTATAACATATACATAATTTTTAGTATTGAAAAATTAAACTCTTGTAATCTTTTGGTTTGATCTAAAACTTTTATATCTTAAATTCATTCAACAAATTATGATCGTCCGAGTTGTACTCGTACATGTTTATAATCAGAACAATGAATGTCCAAAGTCGGACGGAACGCTTGCTTTTATACCCGTGAGACCCGTTGGAAATGTGCACGTACTTGCCACACTACGAAAGAGGGTGTAAGATAAAAGCCAAACACTTCCAATGCTTCTCACAAGCTTACAGTGTAGGTCAAAAAAATGGTACAAAATATGACGTTGTTTCAGCCTCCCCCTCTGATGCTGAAATCGTCCCGATGAGGTATCAGACGATTATGTGTTCTTCTTAGGACGTCCTCGGCGTCTGATCTTGTTCACTGGTGTTGGTTGATCGTCTGATGTTAAGTTATATGGAGTCAAGGCAGATGCATGGTACGTACCTAAAGCCAAGTTTAAGTCATCTTCATGGGCAGTAACGTAACTGGTAGTACCCTGCTTTTCAATGATCGTGTATGGACCATCTCTCTTCGGAATGAATTTTGAGGTAACACCCTTACTGGCATTACTGAGTACATGAGTATTTACAAATACTCTAGACCCAAGTTCAAAATCTGGCTGATTACGTCTTCTCGGATTGCTGTAACGCTTGTTGTGATCCTAGAGTTTTTCTTCTGAATCTCGGACGTCTTTGAAAACATTAGCTAATGTCTTTAAATAAGGTGTAATCTCTGCGATGAAGTTTTCGTGCTCTACGATAGTTCTGAAGTCATGCTGAACGTCATTCATCGTGCGCAATTCTCGGCCGAAAGTGAGATACGCAGCCGAATGATCTGTGCTTTGGAAAAAAGCGGTATTCATAGCAAAGCGGATAGCAGGAAGTCTTTCGGACCACGTTCGATGTTCGTTGCCAACTAAAATGGCTAGTTGAGTCTACAGGTCCCTGTTCTTCCTCTCAACCGGATTGGCTTCAGGATAGTACACAGGGGTGAATACTTGTTTGATGTTCAAGCAAAACATAACCTTTTGCATAATGGCGGACACAAATTGTACACCGTTGTCGCTGATAACTCGTCTGGGAACGCCATATCGCAAAAATACTCCGTTGATCAATGTTTTTGCACAATTTTCTGCGGTGGCCTCTCTTAGTGCAAAAAGTTCTACCCATCGGCTGGCGATATCTTCTACGATGAAAATCCAACGTAAGTCTTCTATGGTTGCTGGTAGTGGCCCAAATAGATCAATGGCCACTATTTCAAAGCGTTGGTTGCTGGTTACCGTCTGATATAAGCCAATTGGCTTCCAGTTAGTTGCTTTATAACGTTGACAGTCGATGCAATTTTTCACGTGGCTTTCGATATCCCTTTTTACTCCTGGCCAAAAGTATCATGAAGTAATTCTTTTTATTGTTCTCTCGATACCATAGTGACCTGATATATCTTCGTTGTGATAGTAGATCAGAATGGCTTGACGTTCTTCTTTTGGGACGACTAATTGAGCGTCGTCGTTCTCCTCATCTCGATAGCAAAACAGTACGCTGTCAGTCATGACGTACCCACGTTTTGACCATAGTGCGATGTCATCTGTGTTTTCTTCAAAACAGTTGATAATAGCTTTTAAATCGGGGTCGCCAAATTGACCCTCTCGAATTTCTTTTGCTCCCATTGAAGGAACCTCAATATTAAACGAGCATAAAGAACAGGATTGGGCGAGTTGATCATGTCCATCGCATGGTGGTCTGGACAAAGTATCAGGGTTGAATGGTTGCAACAAGAGCGCCCATCGAGGCGTCCTGCTGGTGATTTCAATGTCATTAGCCACTTTAGTGGTTGATGATCTGTGATGAGCTTAACTTCTGCGCCGTCGATGTATCCTCGAAATTTGTGAGTAGCCCAAACGAGAGCGAGAGCTTCTCGCTCTATTGTCGAATAATTAATCCGCGCTGGATAAAAGTCTACTGGCATATTCAATCGGGTGTTCTGCGGGACCCTCCCCTGGAGCAAAACTGCCCCAAGTGCATATCCACTTGCATCAGTCTTTATAATGCACGGAAGATCATCCCGTGCTTGACTTAAGATGGGGGCCGTGGTTAGTAATTTCTTCAAAGTATCAAAGGCAGATTGTTGTTCATTGGTCCAATTCCAAACGGCGTTCTTCTTGGTGAGTTGAGATAAGGGCTTCGAGATTTCTGCAAACTGTTGTATAAAGCGGCGATACCATGAACAGGCTTGCAAGAATGATAGAAGTTCCTTTACGTTTCGTGGTTCTTTTTGTGCTTGTAATGCATCATAATTCTCAGGATCTACTTTAATGCCTTCGTGTGTCAGTACATGACCCAAGTATTTCACTTCATTACAGACAAAACGGCATTTATCTCTATTCACTTTGAGTCCGAATTCTCGTAAACGATTAAAAATTCGCTGCAGATCTTATATATGTTCTTCGAAAGTAGATGAACATGATATAATGTCATCCAGATAGGCTAGAAGAGTTATATCAACCTATGCAACCTTAAGTCGGTCAATTAGGCGTTGAAAAGTTGCGGGTGCGTTCCGCAGTCCAAACGGCATTCGAGTCAATTTATACATACCAAAGGGTGTAGCAAAGGCCGTTTTATCTTGATCATCTGGATGAACTCCGATTTGCCAGTATCCAGAATGCAGGTCTAATGTTGACATAAATCTTGTAGTTTTTGCTTCGTGTAGTAAATCGTCAACCCTGGGCAATGGGTAACGATTCGGTTCAGTTATTGCGTTCAGTTCTCTATAATCGATGCAAATTCTGATCCCTCCAGTCTTTTTTGGTATCATGACCACAGGCGCCGCCCATGCTGACTCTCCTTCGATGATCACTCCGGAACTCAGCATTTTATCTATTTCGCATTTTAGGTCCGATTTTCTTTGTGATGATAGACGATAAGGTGGCAATGCGATGGCACCATGATTTTGGATGTCAATTTGATGCATTGCAAAGGGAACTGGTGCAATGGGCTCCTCAAAAATATCCATATTGCTTAGCAACAATTGTTTTAATTTTAAACGATCTTCTGTAGATAATCCAAGTCCATCCTATTCTTTAAGAATATTAAAATCGAAAGAGTAGATTGGAGTGCTATTTTCTCTGATAAACTTTTTTCTATTGTTCGATTTAACTGGGGGTGCAAATAGTCTTGAAGTATGCGTGCCTTCGGGAGTTTTTTCGCCAATTGGTAAGGCATTCTCAAATACAGCCTGAATACTGTGTGGAGAATAGTCTGCATTCGAAATTTTTCGCAGTTTATGTTCTTTGGAAACTGGTCCGTAGTTATATTCTGGACAAACTTCTGGCGGAGTATTTTCAATCGGACTGATTTCTTGTTTGTTAGAGACATAACTAACAAACGTGGATATCTCTTTCAATGCTGCGCGTGGTGTTATCTGTCCCGTTTCTGCTATAGGTTCACTGGCAATGTCCATGGTAAACGTTGATATATCTACTGGTTTGGCAAAATCGTAGTTTTTCCTGGGGTCATCCTCAAAGTACCAGAACCGTTGTCCCATATTTAGAACGATTCCTGCTTGCTCTAAAAAGTCTGCTCCAAGGAGAGTACGGTTCTTGGTTGCATTTGGAAGTGAGATTAGACGTATTTTCCTAAGTCTATTTCCAATAGTGATATCGCATATAGAAGACATGACCATTTGCGTGCTAGATGACCCATCGGCTAAAATAATTTCTGCTTTTACTCTTTGAAAAACACAGCCCTTCATGGTTAATAGCTTTTCCAGATTCGCACTTGCAACGCTTGTCTTGGCGCCTGTATCGAAACAAGCTTCGCCTTTAAGTCCAAACATTTCGATGTGGACTCCTGGTAGTGCTCTTCCGATATATGTAGTAGCAACACTATTGAAAGCCAGATACTGTGGACTTTCTTTGCTGTGTGTGCTGCATTTAAAACAATTCGCTCTGTATGCCCCCGGGGTACCACATCCATAACAAGAAAATGTTGGAGGTTTCCTTGTTGTTATTTCGGTCTTTATTGGCGGTGGTTTCTGTGATTCAATATTCTTTTTCTTGACGCAGGCATCTACAGCGTGCCCACGAATTCTGCAAAATGAACAGCGAACGATTGTTTCTGCCGGTTTGTTTTTACTGGTATGGGTGGCGGAGATCGGTTCTTGTTTTTCCGCAAAGAATAATTCGGCTTCCCTGAAAGCCGTAATTAATTTCTCAAACGTTGAAACTTCAGCACGACTAACACGCTCTCTTATTTTTAGCGACAAGAGGCCATAGATCATATTAAGCTGTATTGTTTCCTTTACCGTTTCTTTTAATTGTGAAAAAAGAACACGCTTACGACAAATAAATGTTTCGCTTGGTTCTTTTTGTTGTTGACGATGTTCGAATATGCTGATGAAAATTTTCCAGTCAGGATTGGGTGGCGAGAAAGTGGTCCGTATAAGTTCAATGGTGGCCTTAAATGTCACACAGTCTCTTTCATACCAATCCACCAGGTGGCAGCATAATCCTCCAGAACCAGAGGCATTCCGCGCAATGCATCTTCGTCTGATATTTTTTTGATATCTTTATACACTGAGATTGCCGTCAAAAATTCTTCCGCTGCTGCTGGATCTTGCAGCCCTCGGAATCGTGCAGTGCATTGAGTGAAAGAGCCACTTCTTGCTCCTCCACCGACTGCCGCGAGAAGTAGTTTAAATTAATCGGGTGTAAATGTCGTCATTTTCTCGATTTGTACACCGATATTGCTGGATGATTTTTTTGTTCCTGTTTTTTTATTTATAAAACTGGTCTCTAGGCTGGGCGCCAATGTTATCTTTTGGTTTGATTTAAAACTTTTATTTCTTAAATTCATTCAACAAATTATGATCGTCCGAGTTGTACTCGTACAGGTTTATAATCAGAACAATGAATGTTCAAAGTCGAGTAATACTGGTGCCGAAGGCGGAGCCCGAAGGGCTCCGTCGACATGGCGATGAGTCGCGCCCGAGGCGCTGACTCCTTCATCTAAGTTTCCCGTCAGGGTAACGGTTGGTTAAGATTAATGGATTAAATGAAACACCAAGGTGGATATTAATGTCCAGAAAAGCCGGAGCATTAATGAAAACTGAGAGATTTTTAAGTTTAAAAAATTCAAGTGATAAGGGTTGAAATAAGTTGTTCTGGTGAAAGGTGGTTGTGCCACCTATAACTGAAGGAAGTAGCCAACAACCTCAGTTCAAGAGATTCCCCAGGCAGAACAGGGACAATCTAAAGATCATCTCTGATTACCAAGGTTCACTGTCAAAAAGAAGCCGAAAGTACGTCCAGGAAAGGAATTTAAGAGTGAGATATTAGTTAAATCTATATAAGTTCAAATTGGCTCGCAAAGCGACATCGTCGAAGAGAGTTGGCATCGTCGAGGGCGAACGCGCTGGAAAAAGAAAAAACTGATTACAACAAAAAACTGATATTTGCGTGAGCAAGTATCGAAAAGTGCGGCCATGGCCGACTTTTGAAGCATTGATATTTATCCAAGCACACAGGGAACCATGGAAAACCTGCGCGAATGCCCATACAGCAAACTGAGTTCACTGTGAACTATGGCCAGAACTATCCAAGTCCGTGAAGGACACGAAAAGTCCTGACCATACAGACTAAGGATCATTAAGATTCTTAGTTATTAAGAAGTGCCATCTTAGGGCGCTTGAATTTATGCTGAGAGTACTCGTCATAGTCCACACTAAGACGGATCAATGAGTTTGGATGTGAAGAGGACGAAGAGAAATGTCTCAAGGCCCCTTCCTTGAGGTATTCTCTAATAGTAGGGAGACCTGCTTCCCTATGAAGTTGGTTGTTTCTGACGAACCAGCGGGCACCCATAGCCGCACGAAAAAAAGGTTTTGCTTTCTTTGAAGCCGATTAATGTGTGAGTTAGCTATGTGGCCCCAAGCGGGGGAGGCATAGCAGAGAATGGAGCGGACTATACATTTGTATAGCAGCAATTTGCTCCGCCGTGAGAGTTTACTCTTGTGGTTCGTCATCGGGTTGAGCATTCTAGATGCAGCGCAAGCCTTTCAAACAGCGAACTGAATGTGAGGGCCGAAGTACAGACCTTTATCTAACTTAACACCGAGGTATTTGACAACAGGTTTCCATGGAATGGAATCGCCGAAAATGGAAACATTCCCACTTGGTGGCTTACGTCTCCTTCCGAAGAGGATGGCTTCGCTTTTGTTCGGGTTGACGTTGATTCGCCAGAGCTTAAACCAGTTTTCCATGTCGTTTGCAGCTTTCTGCAGACACTTGGTAATTCTAGCTGGGCTCCATGAGCTACACAGGAAAGCTGTGTCATCAGCGTAGAAAGCAGTATTGACGTTGTCAGTTTTGGGTGCGTCTGCTATGTAGATAGCAAACAACAAGGGCGACAGAGTCGATCCTTGAGGAACACCTGCCTCGATGGGTTTTAGGGACGATCTCTCCCCATTGACCTTGACCCTGAATGTCCTATTCTCTAGAAATGAGCTAATAAGGAGTATGAGATACGGTGGAAAATCATGCTCCGAGAGTTTGAACACAAGACCTTTGTGCCAGACCTTATCGAAGGCTTTCTCGACATCTAAAAATACAGCCCCGGTATATTGTTTTCTGTTGAACCCGTCAGTGACTTGTTCAACAACCCTAACTAATTGAGAGGTTGTCGAGTGCCCAGATCTGAATCCGAATTGCTCTTCAGGGAGAACCCCATTATCGTCCACATGTTCCTGTAGACGAGACAGAATAACTTTTTCAGCTACTTTGGCAAGCGCAGAAAGAAGGCTAATTGGCCGGTGGTTTTGAGGAAGAGAACCATTCTGCCCCGCTTTGGGATCATAATTACGTCGGCTACCTTCCAAAGTGAAGGAAAATAGCCGCATTGTAATATACCATTTATAATGGTGACTAATTGTATAATTGAGGTGCGCGGTAACAACTTGCAAGCTTTGTTGTGAATACCGCACGGACCTGGAGCCTTCCTGACTTTCAGAGAGGTCAGTAAGTATTCTACCTCCTCAGGGGAAACAGGAACGGGTGGAGATTCTTGATCAGCTTCGATCAGGGTGTGTCGAACTGAACGATCAACGCGCTCGATATGGTCGAGGTCCGCGTAGGTAAAATTCGGTTTGCATTGCAACTCGAGTGAGTTGGCAAAGCATTCCGCTTTATCCTTGTCCGAATACACTAAGCCTCCAACTTCTTGGAGGGGGCTCGCATTTGATGTCTTCTTTCTAAGATTCTTAGAGATATTCCACATCGCATTATCATTTTCTGAGGCGAGCTCAAGTTTATCTTGCCATAGAGCATTGTGCAAGTCAAACATAGCATATCTGACTTGCTGATTTAAGCTATTGCATTCCTGCCTAAGATTGGGGTCCAAAGTACGTCGGTATCGCCTTCGAATGCGATTTCGTTCTCTTTTTAGGTTCCGAATAAATCTGGGTAGAGCACCCTTCGGATTTACGAACGATCTAGAGGTAGTGACGGATTCAATCGACTGGGTAATGCAGTCTTGAAATTTTTTAACTACTCTGTCAATGTCATCGACGGTGTCAACCCTTTCGACGCAGTCCAGTGCCGTGTTCATGGCTTCTGGAAATTTGTCCCAATGGACAAAGCGGCTGATCAATTGGTCAGGTCCAAAGTCGTCCTCCCCCAGGAAGAGAAGAACCGGACAATGATCGGATGACAGGTCATCAACAGTTCGAATCTCGTGAAGTAGTGAGATGTTCGAAAGAACTGCGATGTCGAGCACGTCGGGTCTACCGAAATTACCAACGAACGTTGGCGTCGGCGGACCTATTACGGCTATGTTGTTTTGGACCGCATAGTTATTCAGAACAGTGCCCCTTGGGTTGGTGACTCTACTGTTCCAGCTAGGATGCTTGGCATTAAAATCCCCTCCAAGAATGGTGGGAGTACGCGAGGATATCAATTGGTCTAATTGATGGGTGGTTAAAGGCATCTGGGGGGGGGGGGGTTGTATATCGCATACACGTTCACGAAACCCATTGAATGAGTATTAATTGCGATACCAGTAGTCTCAAGGGAACCAGTATCTAAACCTAGAAGAGAGTGGTGATCAATGTCCTTTTTGACATAGATAGCCGTCCCTCCTCCACGTCTAGCGACTCTGTCTGTTCGGTATAAAAGGTAATTGCCCAAAATGGGCTCGTCGGAGGCTTTGAGGTGTGTCTCGCTCCGCAAAAGCTAGGAGCTCCAGTCTTTTTGTCACCAGACCGTTAGCGTTCCAGAACGCTAATCGGAGTGTATTCGGCTTTCTTTTGAACATTATCCCATCATTGATTGGAACATATTATGTATGTTCCGAATGATAGGCTGCAGCAAGCTAGGATGAACGTTTAAAGTACCTAGATTTTGGAGCATTTCTCCAAGGTTAGTTAAGATTGTGGCACTTTGGGTACCTGAAAACGGGGTAGAGCTTCTAGGAGCTGAAGTGGGTTGAGGTGGGGCTGGAAGTGGAGAAAGCACAGGGGTCCTAAGATGGCTAGCGTATGAGACGCTTAATGGAGGTGGGGCCGGAGCTTTAGCCAGCGGAGTCAGAGGGGGAAAGGATGTTTTGGGTCCTCGTCTAGTGGAGGGAGCTTTCTTGCTATTTCTAGCCCTCTTTTGGACTGCCTTACAGATAGGACAGCCCTTATAACTGGCAGTGTGATCGCCCTTGCAGCTCACACATTTTGGATCTGTCTTGCGTTTGCTGCGACAGTCCGACGTAAGATGATTTCCGGCACACTTTACGCACTTGGGGTCAGAACGACATCCCTTTTGCGAGTGGCCGAAACGTTGGCATCGGTGGCATTGCCCCACGCCTTCTCTGCGCCTAAGTGCTTCAGTCCGGATTACCAGACCACAGCATCTAGTAAGTTCGAACAGATGCTTTTCAGCTCTGCTCACCTCAACGAACACAAGAGGAAGGGCGATCTTCCTGTTGTCTTGAGTGCGCTTCATGCGCACGACACTAATGGGCGAAAAACCTTTCGAAACCAGATCAGCTCTGATTTCGTCCTCGGTGATTGTTTCCAAAACACCTCGGAGCACGACTTTTAAGTTTAACTCGCTTTTGAGCGAGTAGGAGTGGAAAGGGATTTTCCTGGATTCCAGGAGAAGAGTTATCCCCCTAAAGTCCTTCGCAGAAGAAGGGCTGATCCTAACACCCTCCCAGGTTATTTTAGGGTCCTTGTGGACGAACCCTGCCATGTCTATGGCTCTAGCCGTGGTTATCCAACCCTCTTTGGTTGTTATCATAATGGGCGGAATTCTACCCTCATTCTTTTCAGCCTGTTTAGACGATAAGTCCATGCCGGCTTCAGCAGCCGATGGAATTGCCAATGGAGTAATGGAACGTTGTAGAGCAGCCAGAGTTGAAGCAGGAGAGGGCTTTCTATTCTTTTTAGAATTGCCCGAGATGAAGTTCACCGCATCGGTGGAAATTACTTCCATAGAAGTGGCTCCTCTTAATGGTCCAGACGGACCAAAGGAAGGCTGAGTTTTCGGCTTCGGAGCCGGTGCCAGAAATTCAAGGGTCCTATCTGATCTACGGGAAGAGGACGAAGCGGACCTATCCTGACAAGTGTCAGACTTTACAGACCCACTCCGGTTGGGGCTTCGACTTCGGAAGCGATTAGAGATACGGTGGCGCCGTTCAGCATTCTCGTACTCCGAAAAATTGCTGGTGAGTTTGGAGATCGTGCATTGCAACTTCTCAATCACCAGCAACATACCATTAATTTTTTGGCTGTCAGACATGCCCTCAGGGGAGGCCATTGTCTAACGCTGAAACACAACACCAAATAACAAAAAATTCCTATTGATGTAAGAAATTGAAAGTAGAAAATTAAGGAATTAAAGTGACCAGTAAAGTACACGATACCTGGTAGGGACAGACCGCCCCAAACACCGTAAGCAGACGGGCACTGCCAAAACAACTTGGGATGCCGGTCTGCTGATCGCGCCGGATCCGACTGGAACACACTCGAAACAACGGAAAGATCCAAGAAAAAACACAGGGAATCCGCAACGGAAAGTTTGCCCAGAAAAAAATTAAACTCTTGTAATCTTTTGGTTTGATCTAAAACTTTTATATCTTAAATTCATTCAACAAATTATGATCGTCCGAGTTGTACTCGTACATGTTTATAATCAGAACAATGAATGTTCAAAGTCGGACGGAACGCTTGCTTTTATACCCGTGAGACCCGTTGGAAATGTGCACGTACTTGCCCCACTACGAAAGAGGGTGTAAAAGAAACGCCAAACACTTCCAATGCTTCTCACAAGCTTACAGTATAGGTCAAAAAAAATGGTACAAAATATGAAGTTGTTTCACTCTTCAATATAGAAACTTAACTATAGGTTTTAGGAAGAAACTACAAGGAAATGGTTGAGAAAACAACAAAACACTTCTATCACTCCTTTTATATTAAATAATGTTTTAACTTACTCATTATTTTGAATTTCTGCAAGTTTTGCTTGATAGTTACTGGATATTTGAAATATCAGAAAAATCGACTAGCATTGGCTGCATCATCCAAGTTGGAAAACCAATAAGTTTCAAATCAGAAAAATCTTTGTCAGCTGACAGAATTTTCAGGTGAACGACAATGCCAAGTACAGCAGTATCAGTCACTTAATATTTTTGAAGCCAATGAACATTTTCAAAATTTTTGTTAAGAATTTGTTTCTGACATAATTCAATAAATGTAATGGAACCAAATATCGAGAGAATTTATGTGTTCCTGGAACTTGGCTATTTAGGGGGGGGGGGTGCATTAAAGTTCAGTAGCTACTGTAAAGAAAATTGGTGCAGTAATTTAACAATTTTAAAACATAACGCAGTCACGATCGGCTGCAAGCCAATCGTATGATACTCTAGATTAAATACTGAACTCCGATTTATATTTTAGTTGGAAATATATCAAAAGAATGAGGAGAGCACAAGCAACTATTACATGACCTTTTACTTACAGGTAGAAACTTTTGTATAGTGGTAGATTTTTTGATTTAAAGTGAGTTCCATAAAGTAAGTTAGGACATTTTACAGAATTTTTGTATGGCAACTACATGAAGGACTCATGGGATATTTTTCATATTGATAGTTTCAGCTGCGACTATTATAAAATTAATGTTTGTAAAATTTCAAAGTCGTAAATTAAAGCTTTCTAAACTTATCGTGCAATATTGGTGAATATGTTTATTAAGGACTTTTGTATGACAGCTACCCGAAGGAGTCAACGGATGGCGCTAATTAATGAACTCCGTCTTGGTTTTGGTATAAAACTAATTCCTGTAAAATTTTCAATTCCTGCTCTAACTCGTTCTGGAGTTATAGTGAGTTCAGTAAAAAGCATACATTTTTGAAGGACTTTTCTAGGCTGCTACACGAAGGACTCATTCAATTTGCATCATATTCTGAACTTTCGATTCAAACATTGTAAACCATACGTATGCAAAATTTCAAGTTTCTAACTTGAAGCATTCGAGCAATAACTGGGAAAACGTGTTTCAAGGACTCTTGTATGGGAGGTACCCGAAGGAGTAGAATGATATCGCCCATTAACGAACTTAGCCTTACTTTTTCCACTTTACAAGTTGTGACAAAATTTCAACTTCCTAGGTCAACGCGTTCTTGAGTTATCGTGCTAACGGACGGACAAACGGACGGTCGGACGGACGAACGGACGGACGGACAGCAAACGGATTTGGGGGTTTTGGCCAAAAATAAAAACAAAATAATATATAACTTTTTTTTCGTCCGAGGCTCGGTTCTATGCGTTACAAACTTTTCGGGCTGGATTAAACTTATAATACTCTATATGTTCATCTAGAGTATAAAAATCGGAAATTCTCTTAAACTATTTTTAATTATTTTAATTTCATAAGCAGTATCTTATACCTGATTTAAATCGCATAATTTTGGCAAGTAGATTTTGAAATCTCGAAAAGCGTTTGCCTTTGTAGTTGTGGTGACAGATAATTTTAGAGCTGTTTAGTGACTATTAATCGTATTATAAAAAAAATTTGTCAAGAGATTTTTTCGCAGTACTTCTTATTATGGTCCTAATTAGTGTAAACAAAATATGTTTAAAGTTTCACCCTGATCAGAAAAAAAATATGAGATTCCGAAAAATAATTCCCGACGTATTGAAAAAACGGCCATATAATATTAATCTGGGGATGATTGTAATTTTATATATGGGTTATGTATCATCGGAAATACCATCTAATGGTCGTAATGAGAAAGTGGAGTTTTTCATATTCTATTGGTTTCGACCAGTCTGGGTGGCTTAGGGCCGGTTTCACAGTCGAAGTTTAAATTTGGTTTAAACTTAGGATCTTACGAACAAATTCCTAAGTTTAAACCTAATTTTTGGTTTAAGCTTCGACCCTTAGTAGCTAGAGCACTTACTTTCGGTGCACCTGGTACCAGGTTCGAATCTGCTGGGCGACAAGTAATTTTCGAAAATGAGATTGGGTGCCGGACTAGCAGTTCACCCTCCAAATTTTTCAGATTAAAAGCAACCAAATAGTCAAAAAAAATGTGTTTTTTTTACTGACGCCCCAGTTTCAGGCCAGAGTTTCACCAAGAGTAGGATCGGTGTGATCAAATCGATATTGACTCGGCAGTGATTTGGTACAAGGGCACATACTGGACCCGAAACATTAGCCAGTACTGGCAACTCTGGCACCAGTTGTTGTTGTTGTTGTTATTTGGTGTGGTGAAGACACACTAAAAGGCGAGTCTTGAGCATTCAGGCCACCTGGCCCATTATACTCGAATCCCCAGACTCTACTCGAACTTTTTCGTCCTTTTCACGAATTTCAAAACCTCAGGTAGCGAGCGAGAACGGAGTTCCTCCATCCTCATAACATCGACGCCGTATACATGCATTCTTGCAAAAGAGTAAGCTGGACACTCGAGAAGAAAATGTTCCGTCATGTCGTCGCTCTCGTCACAAGCAGTGCACATGGGGTCGTCAATGATTCTCAATCTGACCATGTGTAGGCCACACGAGTTATGCCCTGTGAGAACACCAACCATACTACTACATTCCTTTCTGCTCAATTTGAGAAGAAAAGCAGAGGTTCGTCCACTTGGTCCCTCAACAAGGTTTCTGGTCTGCCGCATTCCCGGAAAAAGCCGCCCTCTCTCAATGTGTGATTTACTCACCCACTCATCAACGGCAGCCCTAACAGAGGCAACAGGCACACCGAAAACTGGCTCTGGTCCAACCAAGGCTGACTCCGATTCAGCTTTTGCTAATGCATCCGCTATTTCATTGCCATTTATACCTTGGTGACCCGGAACCCATATGAGCATTAAGTCATTGAATCTGCCAACAGAGTTCAACCGCTCCTTACACTCACGTACCATCTTCGAAAAGACGATTGGACTATCTAAAGATTGTAGAGCGGCCTGACTGTCGCTGCAAATGCAGATCATCCTGCCTCTCCATCTTCTCTCTATAATCCATTCTAATGCCTTAAGAATCGCATATACTTCAGCCTGAAATACCGAAGAATGTTTTCCTAGGGCGAAAGAGTACCTGAGAACTAAGCCTGTGCTGTGCCGTTCTGCTTTTCGTTAATGGGGAGTGTCACGGAAATACACGAGCCGCGCGTTTGAGCTCTGAATTTCCAAAGCGCGCCAGGGCGCCTTCGGCATTTTCGATACGTTGGAGCCTTCGGCGCCTCTGGCATGTTGGTGCCCTGGTGCGCCGCGCCTCTTGCACCACCGCTAGAAAAAGCTTTGGCTCTAGCATTACTTCAAGGACTAGGCCCGATTTGGGCTCTTGCGCCATTACTTAATATTATTGGTTTCGACTGTATTTTGATTATGGTTAATAATACGAAGCTAATATCGTGGACAAAAATATCTGTTTTCTAACGCTCTATATTATCTCATAGAAAGAGAAAATGGTTCAAAAAATCCTTCACTAAGTACGACATAAAAGCTAAATTATACCTATATTAGTGATTAAATGTTAAAAATCATTATTTTCGACCTTGCTGAAGAGGTTTTTTCTTTTTCTCATCACATTAAGCATCTACTGATATTGTTGAGTGGGCGATTACAGCTGTGATCAGAATTCAATTTCTCCAGGAATTGTGATCACAGCTGTAACTGCACCGACCCAACGAAACAAAAGAATTTTTTTTGGTTTAAAAATTTCAATACCATGTTTGGCAATGCAAAACCGCTGGGTGTTGAAGAGCGAGACGGAAAAAATTGGATTTTGCGGGGGTATCGTTGGTTCGTGCTGTGTGGTTGGATCGCATTTTTCGAGCAGGAACAAAAATTCTTGTTTCGAAATGAGCGGAATTTTTTTTTGAGGGGATTCGGTTTGCGTGGGGGAATGGACGAAAAACGGGTCGGGGAGTTGGTGTTTGACGGGCGATCCGCTCTGGTGTGCTTACCGCGGCGTCTTAGAAAATATAATCGCGAGAAATACAAAAGTCTTTTGTGGAATTGTTCACTCTCACTTGATGAGAATAAAAATTCGATGACTGGACCGGACGTGAATTATCGTTGCGAATTAATTTCCGATCGATCGATCGATTCAATTTTCGGTTCGCTTCTGTAGAGTGGTGCGATCGTGGTGTGATCGTTTTCTTGAAACCGAGTGTCGGGGGGGGGGGGAAGTGAAAGGAAGGATTTTGTTCGTCGGATTTCCGCGGGTCGGAGCCATTAAGCTCGAATTTGTCCAAAGTTTGGAGTTTTTTTCGGGTGTATTTGAAAGCGAACGTATTTCTTTTGTTGGTGGCGACAGTGGCCTTTTTCAAGGCATCGTTTCCTTTTTGCACTAGCCTGAAGAGTTTTCGTGGAAGTTTCTAAAGCAGGACCCGGAAAATCGGAATTTTGTTAGAAATTCCCTCGAAGTGCGTATAAATGAGCAGTGAATGCGTGTAAAATATTTAAAGAAAAGAAAAATGGCTACCTGCAAGTTGATTTCATGTCTTATTCGGTGCGCTCCTAGTTTGTCGCGTATTTATAACCGAGTTTTGAGGAAATTTCGTGGTTGTTGAAAAGTGAATGCCGCCTAATTTAAGCGCAGCAGTTGAACTGATTGCGGCCAACTAGATAAAGAAAAATAAAAAAAAACGGGGTTTAAGACGTAACGTAACGTCAGCAATTGGAAGAGCTGTAGTTGTCGCGCGATTAAAAGTACTACAGCGGTCGGCAAATTAGTACAAAATCTATGAACGAAGGAAGGATGAATTTAGGTCGTCGGAAAGAAAATGTCGGTCTCAAACAGAAATTAAATAAGAGACGAACACAATTTATTGAATAAATAAAAAAACGAATTGAAAGGGAATAAAATTGAATGAAACGAAATGCTAAAATAATAAAACTGAATTAAAAATACATGAATCATTCGTCAACTAAAATTAAATTAAATTAAGACCAAACATAATTAATAAATTAAAAAAATTAGAAAATTAAATAAGAGACGAACACAATTTATTGAATAAATAAAAAAAAAACGAATTGAAAGGGAATAAAATTGAATGAAACGAAATGCTAAAATAATAAAACTGAATTAAAAATACATGAATCATTAGTCAACTAAAATTAAATTAAATTAAGACCAAACATAATTAATAAATTAAAGAATTTATAAAAATAAAAAGACCAGACAGACATGGACAGGACGAAATTTAAATAAATAAAAACGAAATAAAATTAAAAATAACAATAAAAATTAAAAATTAACTGCGGCTGTATACAACAAAAAGACAGAAAAGTATAAATGGGGTGAGTTTTTTTTTATTATTTCTTTATATATTTTTTTATTTTTTTAGTTCCATATACCTTTTTGCCAGTTTTTTTTTTAGTCTTTCAGTTGGTTTTTTTTTCTGTTCTTCTAAAAATGATTAACGGCTAATTGGCCATATAAAATAAACCCGAGCGCTTAGCTCCTTCAACCCCGAACCTCAACAAGGGGCCACGACGCGAAAAATGTTTTCAGGACAGTCGTGGCTGAGGTAGGGTGGGCAGAGCAGGGCGCTATCAACACCAGAGCGCCCTGACAAATCGCGGAGCCGCGCCATCCAACCGCTTCTTGGTCTTTCACGACCAATTGGGAAGATAATCCCAATTTTTACCTACCCTTGGATAAGTCGGCGCTTACAATTTTTGTTGTACAGGCCTAGGGTTTAATGGCCTGAGTTTGAGCAAGTACCCCCCCACACTGCCGTAGCTAGTCCCGGCCGCCAGCAAAAGCGTCGCACCAGCTGAACTCAGCCACCAATTCGGACTTAGGTGGAATTGGCCCTTCTGTCCCGAACCTTCATTCTCCTTTCATTTATTTTGACTTTTTCAAGACAAAATAATTCTTCCAAGGCCTTAAACACAACAAATGGCGCCCAACGTGGGGCTAGCCTCAGCTACGCTACGTGCACAGAGCGTAGCCCATCAACACGCGCGAGCTCTGAAAAATTCCGTGCAAAAAGTTGATGGGCAAAAAGGTCTTAAATTTCGTCGTTCTGCGACAGTATTTTCGCCTGAACGGCTACAAAAGCCTAAGTGTACAAACTTTTCTGAGTTTTATCAGCAAACCATCTTATTGATCTTGGATGGAGACAATGTGGAACGATCCTATTGACGAACCGTTTTGGCAACCTTTAGGCGCCAACTCGGTTCCATAGGAAAGGGAAACATTGTCTGTATGCAAGACTGATTTGATGTAAGTTGGGTCAGACTTTATTTTTTTTTGCCATTCCACTTTTGGTTCGTGAGTACCCAACTGAGTGCTGGGCATGCCCTGACTTAGCGGGCGTGTCGTCAGACAGTTGGGAAACATACTTGCGAAAAATTGGTGAGTTTGGTTGTAAAAGGTATCGTCGAAAATTTGTTAAGTACCTTATTTCCTTATCCATCCTTTTAGAGTACCTTATTAACGTAGAGTATTTTTTTTTTGTAGAAATAACGTAGAGTTTTTTTTGTATTTAAAATTTTTTCTAAGTCTTTTGATGACAAATTTTAACGTAGTTTTATTTTGCCGATTTTTGATTTATTTTTTTTGTGTGTTGCTAATTTTTTCCCAAATTTTTTTTTTTGCAATTTTAATCGCGTTCCGGATTTTCCCGATGGAGCGAGGAAGATCAAGATCGGCTTCGCGGTTTGATCTGCATATGAGGGGAGGGGAAAAGTTGCGAAGCTTGAGGGTTCATTTTTTTTTGAATTCATACAATAATAATTACAACATTCATCCGTTTTTTTTCAGCCGTTCAAGCATTCACCCATTCTCATTCACACGTTTATTCGATCGTTCATTCGGTTTTTTTGTTATCACACAAGCGTTCATTTTTTTTTGCACACTACGTACACGTTCATATATACAAGTAATAATTCAATTGTTCGGTCGTTTTTTTTTAATAATATACCGCATCTAGCATTCGATACGCAAATTTTGTTTTAAACAGTCATTTGGACGTAGCAATGCACACGCATTCAATCATTCATTTGGGTTTTGTTCCGTGCAGTCATTCACTCAAGTATTCAAGCTACGAATACACACATTTAATTATTCATTCATTCAATAGTTAATATTTTAGCAATCAGTCATATCATTTTTTTTGTTGGCTCATTTAATCAGCACTCAATCCTTCTATTGTTCACTCTTGTCTACCACACACAACTAGTGATTCACTCAGTCATTAAGCATCCAACGAATTGCACATTTTTTTCAATCAAACCCAATCCGTCAACCAATCGATTTTTGTTTCTCTTTCGAACACGGCTATTAAACATGTCTCTGCTTCATTCACCAACGACGGGAGCAAATGGCATGTGCACAACATGTCGGGAGCCAATAGACGCAGAAAGTGAGGTGCGTACCAAATGTGGCCACCGATTCCATAAGGAATGTTTGGAGTTGTGGATCGTGGATAACCACAATTGTCCGAATTGTCGGGGATATTTGGGTCCTCAGGACTATTGGTCCACCTTGGGCGTAGAGGGCGCGTCCGCTAATCCAGGCCCATTGACTCGCGGCAAAAAGAAGTCACAGGTGAATGCTCAAAGAGATGGTATGTCGCCTAGAAGGTTAAATTTAGATGTACCACCCGAGACAGGTGGCGGACGAGCCTTGTATGCCCCGGATGGATCGATAGTACCCGAGTCTGACCTGGTATTGCCATTAGTAATGGAGACAGACAGGGTGGCGAGAGAAGACAGAGTGAGGTGGGCAGAGGTGAGAGACGAAACGCGGCCAGAGTCAGTATCAGCGCCGCCGTTGGCAGTAAATTCTTTGGGGGTGGATGATTTGGTGCGGCTAATACGCACAGTGTTGCGGGAGGAATTGGTTCAGCAACAACCACGAGCCAATTTAAACGCAGGTTTGCCACCACCACCACCACCATCTCGTCGAGAAGCACAGGATGAATACGTGCGAATTCGGGGCCGACCGGCCCATGCGACCGCCCAGATTGGCGATCGCAATGGCCTCGGCCCTAATATAAGATACCGCAACTCTGGTAGTCCAATCCGGCACTGGCGACTACGCTTCAACGGAGACAGCCATTCATTGCGAGCGGAAGAACTTGTTTTTAGGGCCGAAGCTTTAGCAATGGGAGATCTGGGCGGGCGAATGGACCTGTTAGCCCAGAATTTCCACCTATTGTTGGACGGGCGTCCCAACCAGTGGTACTGGCTCTGGAGGCGTTCTATCACAGACATTCATTGGTCAGTCCTGAGACCTGCCTTCCTTCAAGCCTGGGGCGAGCGCAGTTCAGACTGGGAAGTGCGCAGGCGGATGCTGGGGCGACGCCAAACGCCGAACGAGCCGTTCCTGATATTCGAACAGGATATGACGGAACTCCGAACATTATTGCGTAATCCCATGTTGGAGGGCGAATTTGTCGATCTGGTGCGCGGGAACTTGCTGGCGAGTACGCAGCAACAGATGTGCTTCTACGAGGCTCACAATATGACACAGTTGCGTCATCTTGTGAACCGCGTAGAGGAGGTGCGGAAGGCTACGCGGGCAAGTTCTTGGCAGCAGGGAAGAATTCATGAGATTGGCGATCCCCAGGCTGAAGTGGTAGCGGAGACCGCATCCGACGAAGTGGCCGGCCTATCCAAGTCTTTGACCTGCTGGAACTGCGGGAAGGATGGTCACGGCTACCGTGAGTGTGAAGAAGCACCGAAAGGCATCTTCTGCTATGGATGTGGGCGGGCTGACGTTCTAAGGCCCAACTGCATCCATTGCAAGGCGGGAAACGGCCGAAGGGACGGAAGGACAGCGGGTCCCTCCCGTCCGAACACTGCATCCCGACAGCAGTAGTTACACTCAGTCAACACCCTAATTTCAATTCCCAATTTCACTCAGAACTTTCAAATAAAAAAACTTTACCCAATTATTCAACCCCTACAAATACCCCTCCAAATTTTAATACCCAACCTACAACATTTTCTGAACCCAATTCCCATCCTTTTAGCGTAAAATCATCCCTACCCAATTCCTCTGCATTAAATACTCCGCACGTCAAATCATTAACGAGACCAAGCGATAAAACGGAGCCGGCTGTTTCCCGGCCTGAAGATGCCCTTATCGCAAAAGAACATCCAAGACGACATTCCCACCATCCTCTCAAGCCATACCACCTTCGGCTAAAGGAATATATGGAGGCTAGAGAGCGAATTTTTGCGCCTACTTCAGTCGCAAGTGTTGATCACGCATCAACACTAACGAGTGGATCCGGTCGCAAAAAGTCAATCTTGCGCCTTCGTACATTCTGGAGGATGGTGCGTGAAAAAAAGAAAGCGATCCTCTCTACCATCATTACCAATCCGTTGGACATACGTCCGTACGCCATGGTATCCTTGTACGGAGTGGACGTTGAAGGACTCCTCGATAGTGGGGCGAGCATCAGTTGCCTGGGGGCAAACGCTTTACAACGTCTCCGAGATGCACAGGTGAATTATCGACCGGTCTGTCAGGAGGTGAAGACCGCTGATGGTGCAGCGCAAAAGGTATTGGGCACAGTAACTACCGATATTACTTTTCGTGGTATTACCAAACCCATTACACTATACATCGTGCCGAGCCTGTCGCAGAAATTGTACCTAGGGGTAGATTTCTGGCGATCATTCCAACTAGCTCCTAGCATTATCAGCGCGGTCGATACTCCCGATACTGCATCGCAACTGATAGCTCCGGATGCCCACCATTTAACGCCCACAGATGTAAAGAGGTTGGAAATGGTAAAGTCCAAATTTCCATCATACGAAGTATACGGACTCGGTGTGACCAACGTCGAACAACACAGTATAGACGTTGGTGATGCAAGTCCCATCAAACAGCGACATTATCCTGTGTCTCCTGCTATCCAAAAACTCTTATATGACGAGATCGATCGCATGAGGGCACTTGGCGTTATAGAGACCAGCCAGAGTGCATGGAGCTCGCCTGTGGTTCTCGTGAGGAAGCCAGGCAAGGTCAGGTTATGTTTGGATTCGCGCAAAGTCAATAGTGTGACGAAGAAGGATGCATATCCATTACCACACATTGATGGTATCTTAAGTCGTTTGCCGCGAGCCAATTTTATTACTAGCCTGGACCTCAAAGACGCCTTTTGGCAGATTCCTCTCGAGAACAAATCCAGGGAGTATACAGCGTTTACCATTCCTGGCCGGCCTCTATATCACTACACTCGCATGCCTTTTGGGTTATGCAACGCGCCGCAAAGGATGTGTCGTTTGATGGACAAAGTCATCCTACCCGAGCTGAAGGAGCAGGTATTCGTATATTTGGACGATCTGCTGTTAATTTCTGAGGATTTCGATTCACATCTGGTTTTATTGGCTGAAGTCGCAGAATGTTTGCGAAAGGCTGGCTTGACCATTAACGTCAACAAGAGCAAGTTTTGTCTGAAAGAGGTGAAATATCTCGGATACATCGTTGGAGAAGGAGGCCTGAAAATTGATCCCTACAAAGTTTCAGCCATCGTCGATTACCCTTCGCCTAAGTCCGCACGTCAAGTTCGACGCTTTCTTGGTATGGCAGGCTGGTATCGGCGATTCGTTCCCAACTTTGCTGCGACTGTTTCACCAATTTCAGACACTCTAAAGAAGTCCAACCAGTTTGCTTGGACTACAGAGGCACAAACTTCCTTCCTATTAGTGAAAGACTTGTTGACGAAAGCCCCCTTATTAATCAATCCTGATTTTAAGAGGTCTTTCGTAATCCAATGCGACGCCAGTAAATCAGGGGTGGGTAGCGTTCTCTTTCAGGAAAACGACGACGGATCGGAATCTCCGGTGGCGTATATGTCACAGAAGCTCACTTCCGCTCAACGCAACTACAGCGTAACCGAACTCGAGTGTTATGCAGCTGTGTTGAGCGTGAAAAAATTTCGAGCCTATGTAGAAGGGACTGCGTTCAAAATCATTACGGATCACGCAAGTCTCAAATGGCTCATGTCGCAGAAAGACCTACAAGGACGGTTGGCAAGATGGAGTTTAAAACTCCAATGTTACGACTTCACAATCGAGCACCGAAGAGGGAGCCTGAACGTTGTACCCGACGCTCTCTCTAATGTATACGAAGAGGGATTAAATGCGCTGATCGACGTGGCACCGATGGTGGACATGGATTCTCCAGAATTCTCTGGCAAGGAATACAAGGAATTAGTGTCCACTGTCGATGCGAACGCCGATCGGCTTCCTGACGTATGCGTGAGAGACGGCTTCGTGTATAAGCGCACAGAGCCTCACAACGGTGACCCGATTGCTGAAGACAGAGCCTGGAAATTATGGTTTCCATCAAGTCTTACGTCAGCTGCGATTGCTCAGGCGCACGAGGCAGACACCACGGTCCATGGTGGTTATGCCAAAACGCTAGAGCGAGTCAGGCGATTTTTGTACTGGCCCGGTATGGCTACACAAGTACGCACCTACGTTCTGGCGTGCGTCACTTGTAAAGAGACAAAGTCCCCGAACAGGCCTCTACGAGCGCCAATGGGAGAACCTTTCCAGACAGATCAGCCATTCCAACACCTTTACATCGACGTGCTTGGACCATATCCGCGTACCAAACGGGGTAAGATCGCTATCTTGATCGTCTTGGATCACTTCACCAAGTTCCCACTTCTACATCCTTTGGGGCGGATCACTGCTGAAGAGATCACAAACTACTTGGAGGGGCAGGTCTTCCATACGTTTGGAACACCTGAGACAATCCTCTCCGATAACGGCTCTCAATTTAGGTCGAATGTGTTTAACACCATGCTGAACAAATACGGAGTTAAACACCTGTACACCCCGAGCTACTCACCGCAAGCGAATGCTTCGGAGCGTGTCAATCAGTCCATCCTGGCCGGAATTCGAGCATTCATCACTGATGACCAAACACGATGGGATGAGAGTCTAAGCAAAATTGGATGTGCTCTTCGTAGCTCACTCCACCAAGCCACTGGATTTTCTCCTTATCAGGTTTTGTTTGGGAATCACATGATGTTGCACGGGAAGGACTACGAACTGCTGAAGCATTTGCGAGCGCTGGGAGAGTCAAATGTACAGCTTCGACCTCGAGAGGGAATCCTTATCGTGAGGCAACTGGCGCAGACGAAAATCAGGGTCGCACATGAGGACAGCAGCAGGCGTTATAATCTGCGTGCTGCTAAAACACAATTTTGTGTAGGACAAGAGGTATTCCGAAGAAATTTTTCCTTGTCCACAGCCGCGCAGAACTATAACGCCAAGCTAGCAAAGAAGTTCCTCAAGTGCTGGATTCGTCGTGTGCTAGGTAACTCACGATACGAATTGGAGGATCTAGGAGGGAAACGTCTGGGAACTTACCACTCCAAGGATCTGAGGCATTGATCCGAGGGGTACAACACCGATTGCCCGGCACTCAGTCGTGCGCACGAGACTCTGCAACGCGACAACTTTTTGTAGTCGTTTCGGCGTTGAAAATCAACGGCGAACCGCCTATGTTGTTGAGTGTCGCCAAAAGCCGCAGCACGATTCCTGCTGGGCGATTACAGCTGTGATCAGAATTCAATTTCTCCAGGAATTGTGATCACAGCTGTAACTGCACCGACCCAACGAAACAAAAGAATTTTTTTTGGTTTAAAAATTTCAATACCATGTTTGGCAATGCAAAACCGCTGGGTGTTGAAGAGCGAGACGGAAAAAATTGGATTTTGCGGGGGTATCGTTGGTTCGTGCTGTGTGGTTGGATCGCATTTTTCGAGCAGGAACAAAAATTCTTGTTTCGAAATGAGCGGAATTTTTTTTTGAGGGGATTCGGTTTGCGTGGGGGAATGGACGAAAAACGGGTCGGGGAGTTGGTGTTTGACGGGCGATCCGCTCTGGTGTGCTTACCGCGGCGTCTTAGAAAATATAATCGCGGGAAATACAAAAGTCTTTCGCGGAATTGTTCACTCTCACTTGATGAGAATAAAAATTCGATGACTGGACCGGACGTGAATTATCGTTGCGAATTAATTTCCGATCGATCGATCGATTCAATTTTCGGTTCGCTTCTGTAGAGTAGTGCGATCGTGGTGTGATCGTTTTCTTGAAACCGAGTGTCGGGGGGGGGGGGGGGGGGGGAAAGTGAAAGGAAGGATTTTGTTCGTCGGATTTCCGCGGGTCGGAGCCATTAAGCTCGAATTTGTCCAAAGTTTGGAGTTTTTTTCGGGTGTATTTGAAAGCGAACGTATTTCTTTTGTTGGTGGCGACAGTGGCCTTTTTCAAGGTATCGTTTCCTTTTTGCACTAGCCTGAAGAGTTTTCGTGGAAGTTTCTAAAGCAGGACCCGGAAAATCGGAATTTTGTTAGAAATTCCCTCGAAGTGCGTATAAATGAGCAGTGAATGCGTGTAAAATATTTAAAGAAAAGAAAAATGGCTACCTGCAAGTTGATTTCATGTCTTATTCGGTGCGCTCCTAGTTTGTCGCGTATTTATAACCGAGTTTTGAGGAAATTTCGTGGTTGTTGAAAAGTGAATGCCGCCTAATTTAAGCGCAGCAGTTGAACTGATTGCGGCCAACTAGATAAAGAAAAATAAAAAAAAACGGGGTTTAAGACGTAACGTAACGTCAGCAATTGGAAGAGCTGTAGTTGTCGCGCGATTAAAAGTACTACAGCGGTCGGTAAATTATTACAAAATCTATGAACGAAGGAAGGATGAATTTAGGTCGTCGGAAAGAAAATGTCGGTCTCAAACAGAAATTAAATAAGAGACGAACACAATTTATTGAATAAATAAAAAAACGAATTGAAAGGGAATAAAATTGAATGAAACGAAATGCTAAAATAATAAAACTGAATTAAAAATACATGAATCATTAGTCAACTAAAATTAAATTAAATTAAGACCAAACATAATTAATAAATTAAAAAAATTAGAAAATTAAATAAGAGACGAACACAATTTATTGAATAAATAAAAAAAAAACGAATTGAAAGGGAATAAAATTGAATGAAACGAAATGCTAAAATAATAAAACTGAATTAAAAATACATGAATCATTAGTCAACTAAAATTAAATTAAATTAAGACCAAACATAATTAATAAATTAAAGAATTTATAAAAATAAAAAGACCAGACAGACATGGACAGGACGAAATTTAAATAAATAAAAACGAAATAAAATTAAAAATAACAATAAAAATTAAAAATTAACTGCGACTGTATACAACAAAAAGAAAGAAAAGTATAAATGGGGTGAGTTTTTTTTATTATTTCTTTATATATTTTTTTATTTTTTTAGTTCCATATACCTTTTTGCCAGTTTTTTTTTTAGTCTTTCAGTTGGTTTTTTTTCTGTTCTTCTAAAAATGATTAACGGCTAATTGGCCATATAAAATAAACCCGAGCGCTTAGCTCCTTCAACCCCGAACCTCAACAAGGGGCCACGACGCGAAAAATGTTTTCAAGACAGTCGTGGCTGAGGTAGGGTAGGCAGAGCAGGGCGCTATCAACACCAGAGCGCCCTGACAAATCGCGGAGCCGCGCCATCCAACCGCTTCTTGGTCTTTCACGACCAATTGGGAAGATAATCCCAATTTTTACCTACCCTTGGATAAGTCGGCGCTTACAATTTTTGTTGTACAGGCCTAGGGTTTAATGGCCTGAGTTTGAGCAAGTACCCCCCCACACTGCCGTAGCTAGTCCCGGCCGCCAGCAAGAGCGTCGCACCAGCTGAACTCAGCCACCAATTCGGACTTAGGTGGAATTGGCCCTTCTGTCCCGAACCTTCATTCTCCTTTCAATTATTTTGACTTTTTCAAGACAAAATAATTCTTCCAAGGCCTTAAACACAACAATATCACTAGCTTCGTTTACCGTTACAAAGTTACGCTAAAAATATTATTTTTTAAGAATAACTTCAATTTCTGAATTTAAGCATAGATGGCATTTTCAATAGTACACCAACAACTGATATACCTATTTAGAGTTATGTCATTCATAGTATGATACTATATAGGCCCTATGTCGATTTCTTGGGAATTTATGGAATCTTATACATATACAATTTTGGTTTCTTTAAGGTTCTTGAGGCACGTATTACCCATATATCATCGAGATGAAACTTAAACCGTGTTTTTTTTTACACTAGTTCGAGCCATTACGATGGGTCTTGTGAAAAAATTAAACATTTTACTTTATTATTTTAATAATTAAGTATTGTGATTGATTTTTTTAAAAAAAAAATTTGCTACCCTCAAAATTTTTATTTTCACGTTTCATAGACGCGAAAAAAGCAATAAAAACTTTCAGTCCGTCTGTCCGCCGTACGCCGTACGCCGTACACCGTACGCCGTACGCAAGACCGTTTGGAGGCTCGTAGCTGCCAAACGATTTGAGATATTAAATTGAAATTTTTTTAACGAATAGACGGGGTAGGCTCCTTGAAGTGACCAAATTTTTAGGGGTGGGGGTGTGAGGGGGAAGGAGGGGGAAGTGTTTTAGACCGAAAATTTTGGTTTCTAGATCTCAGTAACCCCTAATGATAGGAAGCTGAAACTTGGAATTTCTATAGAGCTCTGATAGTAGACCCATTTGCAGAAAAATTGTCAATATTGATCAAGTTGTGTGGGAGTGGGGGGAAATATAATGCGTCCGAAACCCAAATAAGGCGAGATAGACACATTCTAAAATCCATATCTCCTAAACCGTTAATGGCACACCATTCAAACTTAACAAATATTTGTAGTTATACTAGGAGAACAGAATGAAGAAAAATTTTGGGTGGGGGAGGTTGTGTATGGGGGTGGGGGGTGCAAAACTTTAGATTACGATATCTCATGAACCAATTGCTCTAGAAAAATAAAATTCGGTTTGGGTATAAAGGTCGACAAATAAAGATTGATCAAAGTAAAATTTTTTAAGTGGGAGGTGGAGCATAGAAGTGGAGGGGATGAGAATTTTTCAAATAAAACACATTTCATATCTCAAGAACAGTGTAAGATAGATGCTTAGAATTTTTACCAGAAGTAGCGCTAACTAAGTTCTAGTAGGGAAAAAAGTTTTATGGTTAAGGGTGTAGAGGGGGAGGGGAAAAGGAAAAAGTTCCGATGCTTATATCTTGAGAACCTGTAATGATATAAGCCTTAAACTTGGTATTTAGATAGAGCTATAGTAGCGAAATGCTGGAAAAATAAAAATTTTTTTAGGGGTAGTATGCTACGGGGGTAGGGGGTGTTTTTCCTAACTATTAAACGGTTCATGCTAGAAAGTTGAAACTCGGTGTGTATATGTAAATCAACTAGAAAAGTAGCTGTAATTAAAAAAAATTGAATATTCATTAGCGTTCAGAAAGGGGGGCAAAAAAAATTATTTGTGTATATAATAAATATAAAATGCATATATTTTCCCGATTTTCGTCATATCTACTAGGTCTTTCCAAATATTAAATTCATTTTTATTCTACGGATTCTTCGTATGAATACCTAGAAAGCGTTTTCAAGGTTTTTTGAAATTCGACCCCTAAGGGTAGTGTGGTACAAGTGAGGGGTGTTTTTCCTATATAAAGAACGGCTTAAGATACAATGTTGAAACTCGGTGTGTATATGTAAATCAACTAGAAAAACAATTTTGATTAAAAAAAATTCAAATATGTATTGGCGTTCAGAAGGGGGGCAAAAAAAAATATCTGTGAAAATAGAATGCATATTTTTTCACGACATCCGTCATATATACTAGCTCGTCCCAAATATTGAATTTAATTTTATTCTACGGATTCTTCGTATGAATACCTAGAAAGTGTTTTCAAGTTTTTTTGAAATTCGACCCCTAAGGGTAGAGTGGTACAAGTGGGGGGTGTTTTTCCTATATATAGAACGGCTTAAGCTACAATGTTGAAACCCGGTGTGTATATCTCAATTAACTAGAAAAATAATTTTGAATAAAAAGAAAACGAATTTCTATTGGCGTTCAGACGGGGGGCAAAAAAAATATTTGTGAAAGTAGAATGCATATTTTCCTACGATTTTCGACATATCTACTACCTCGTCCCAAATATTGAATTTAATTTTATTCTATGTATTCTCCATAATTGACCCCTAAGGGGGTGTAAAGTGATTGTGTACTTTTTCATAAATTATTCCATATCTCTCAGATCCAATCAGATTTTCATTTCCACGATCTTGTTCTTTTTGATAGGTTTTCAGTCACATAGTAGCCTTCACCGCATTTCAGAATTGAACGCGTTCCTAACTTCTACCGGAAAAATAATAAAGTTACGCCCAGATTGTTGGCGTGGGCCACACGTTGGGAAACATTGATGTAGAGTATTATAAGTTTAATCCAGACCGAAAAGTTTGTACCGCATAGAACCGAGCCTCGGACTAAAAAAAGTTATAGATTATTATGTGTTTATTTAGGCCAAAACCGCCAAATCCGCTTGATGTCCGTCCGTCCGTCCATTTGCACGATAACTCAAGAACGCGTTGACCTAGGAAGTTGAAATTTTGTCACAACTTGTAAAATAGAAAAAGTAAGACTAAGTACGTTAATGAGCGATATCCTTCCACTCCTTTGAGTACCTCCCATACAAGAGTCCTTAAAACACGTTTTCACAATTATTGCTCGAATGCTTCAAGTAAGAATCTTTCAATTTTGCATACATAAAGTTTACAATGTTTGAAGCGAAAGTTCAGAATATGATACAAATCGAATGAGTCCTTCGTGTAGCAGGCTAGAGAAGTCCTTCAAAAATGTATGCAAGTTGTAGAATCCACTATAGCTCCAGTACGAGTTAAAAATAGATTCAAAATTTTACAGGAATTAGTTTTATATCAAAAGCAAGACTGAGTTCATTAGTTGGCGCCATCCATCGACTCCATCGGGTAGCTGTCATACAAAAGTCCTTAAGACACGTGCTTACCATTATTATTATTATTATTATTTTTCTTCCTTGTTTTTCCCTTCTTCTTCTCTTAATTATTTTACTTTTTCTTATTATTTAGTTAGTTATAGTTTAGATTAAGTTAGGTTACTTATATTCACAAGGTTTTTTAATTCATTTTTCCTGAATTCACATATAATAAGTTTCCTTAACATCTTACTGCCAAGTGCACAATCAAAACCAACCATAGATGTAAAGGCTTTAGACCAGCCTAATCTCTAAATGTATTTTCTTGTCAGCAATTTTTATCCATCATAAGAATAAAAAAATCTGCCAACAATCTGGGCGTAACTTTATCATTTTTCCGGCAGAAGTAAGGAACGCGTTCAATTCTGAAATGCGGTGTAGGCTACTATGTGACTGAAAACCTATCAAAAAGAACAAGATCATGGAAGTGAAAATCTGATTGGATCTGAGAGATATGGAATAGTTTAAGAAAAAGTACACAATCACTTTACACCCCCTTAGGGGTCAATTTTCAGAAAATCTTGAAAACACTGTCTTGGTATTCATATGGAGAATACATAGAATAAAATTAAATTCATTATTTGGGACGAGGTAGTAGATATGTCGAAAATCGTGGGAAAATATGCATTCTATTTTCACAGATAATTTTTTTTGCCCCCCTTCTGAACGCCAATAGATATTCGTTTTTTTATTCAAAATTATTTTTTTAGTTGATTTAGATATACACACCGAGTTTCAACATTGTAGCTTAAGCCGTTCTATATATAGGAAAAACACCTCCCACTTGTACCACACTACCCTTAGAGGTCGAATTTCAAAAAACCTTGAAAACACTTTCTAGGTATTCATACGAAGAATCCGTAGAATAAAAATGAATTCAATATTTGGAAAGACCTAGTAGATATGACGAAAATCGTGAAAATATATGAATTTTATATCTATTATTTTCACAAATAATTTTTTTGGCCCCCTTTCTAAACGCCAATGAATAATCAAATTTTTTTTTATCACAATTACTTTTCTAGTTGATTTACATATACACACCGAGTTTCAACTTTCTAGCATAAACTGTTTAATAGTTAGGAAAAACACCCCCTGCCCCCGTAGCATACTACCCCTAAAAAAAAATTTATTTTTCCAACATTCCGCTACTATAGCTCTACCTAAATACCAAGTTTAAGGCTTATATCATTACAGGTTCTCAAGATATAAGCATCGGAACTTTTTCCTTTTCACCCTCCCCCACCCTCCCCCTCTTCACCCACAGCCCCAAAACTTTTTTCTCTACTAGGGTGTAATTAGCGCTACTTCTGGTAAAAATTCTAAGCATCTATCTTAAACTGTTCTTGAGATATGAAATGTGTTTGATTTGAAAAATTCTCATCCCCTCCACTTCTATGCTCCACCTCCCACTTAAAAAATTTTACTTTGATCAATCTTTTTTTGTCAACCTTTACACCCAAACCAAATTTTATTTTTCTAGAGCAATTGGTTCATGAGATATCGTAATCTTAAGTTTTTCACCCCCCACCCCCATACACAACTTCCCCCACCCAAAATTTTTCTTCATTCTGTTCTCCTAGTATAACTACAAATATGTTTTAAGTTTGAATGGTGTGCCATTAACGGTTTAGGAGATATGGATTTTAGAATGTGTCTATCTCACCTTTTTTGGGTTTCGGACGCATTACATTTCCCCCCACTCCCACACCCCTTGATCAATATTGACAATTTTTCTGCAAATGGGTCTACTATCAGAGCTCTATAGAAATTCCAAGTTTCAGCTTCCTAACATAAGGGGTTACTGAGATCTGGAAACCAAAATTTTCGGTCTAAAACACTTCCCCCTCCCTCCCCCTCCCTCCCCCTCACACCCCCATCCCTAAAAATTTGGTCACTTCAAGGCGCCTACCCCATCTATTCGCTTAAAAAATTTCAATTTAATATCTCAAAGCGTTTGGCAGCTACGAGCCTCCAAACGATCTTGCATACGGCGGACGCCGTACGGCGGACAGACGGACTGAAAATTTTTATTGCTTTTTTCGCGTCTACTAGTTATGAAACGTGAAAATAAAAATTTTGAGGGTAGCAAATTTTTTTTTTTTTAAATCAATCACAATACTTAATTATTAAAATAATAAAGTAAAACTATGAACTATGAACGTTTTCACAATTATTGTTCGAATGCTTCAAGTAAGGAACTTGAAATTTTGCATACTTAAAGGTTACAATGTTTGAAGGGAAGTCTGAATATGATGCGAACCGAATGAGTTCTTCGCGTAGCAGTCAAGAAAAGTCCTTAAAAAATGTTTGCAAGTTACATAATTCACTATAACTCCAGTACGAGTTGAAACAGGGATTAAAAATTTTACAGGAATTACTTTTATATCAAAAGCAAGACTGAGTTCAGTAATTGACGCCATCCGTTGACTCCTTCGGGTACCTGTCATACAAAAGTCCTTAAAACACGTGTTCACCAATATTGAACGATAACTTTAAAACGCTTTACGTTAAGACTTTGAAATTTTGTAAACGTTGATTTTATAATAGTTGCAGCTAGAACTATTAATATGAATAATATCCCATGTAGTTGACATACAAAAATTCTGTAAAATGTCCTAACTTTATGTATGGAACTCACTATAACTCATGAAATCGAGTAGCCACTATACAATAGTTTGTATCTGTAAGTAAAAGGTCATGTAATAATTCCTTTGATATATTTTCAACTAAAATATAAATCGGAGTTCAGTATTTCATCTAGAGTATCATACGATTGGCTTGGAGCCGATCGTGACTGCGTTATGTTTTTCATATTAAATTATTTTTAAAAAGTACTGATTTTTCGGTAGAAATACTATTCAATTTTACTTTATTATTTATAATACAGTAATGTTATCGATTTTTAGAAAAAAAAAATTTGCAGCCCTCAAATTTTTTTTTTAAACGTATCTAGTAGACACGAAAAAAGCAATAAAAATTTTCTGTCCGCCGTACGTCGACCGCCCCACTCAAAATTGTTTGAAGGCTCGTATCTTTCAAACCAGTAAAGCTATTAAATCCAATTTTTTTTAATAGACATGGTGCATAGACCCCTTGGGCAGGGAATTATAGAAGTGGAGGGGATGAGAATTTTTCAAAAATAGCTCATTTCATATCTCAATAACTGTGTAAGATAGATGCTTCAAATATTTTACCACGAGTAGGCCCAATAGAACCCTAGTAGAGAAAAAAATTTCTAACTTTAGAACGGCTTATGCTAGAAAGATGAAACTCGGTACAACAAAAATGATCAGTGAAAATAAAATTCATATATTTTCACGATTTTCGTCATATTTACTAGGTCTTTCCAAATATTGAATTAAAATTTTTTCTACGGATTCTTCATATGAATACCTAGAAAGTATTTTCAAGATTTTTTGAAATTTGACTCCTAAGGGGGTGTAAAGTGGTTGCTTACATTTTCATAAACTCCGCAATTTCTCTCAGGTCTGATCAGATATCGAATATCTTTTCACTTCACGGGCTTTTGTAACAATCACCTATTTTTAAGTTTTTTTCTTTTCCAACTTCTAGACCTCATCCCGAAATATGTCCCAATTATATAATTCATATGTTACAACCTATTCTAACCACTCTCCGGACTTTTTGTTAGGTTTTCAGTCACATGGTAACATACACCTCACCCCCGAATTGAACGGGTTCCGAACTTCTGCCGGAAAAATAATAAAGTTGCGCCCAGACTGTTGTCAGATTTTTATTTTTGTGTGCCATTTCGGAGTAGACTGAGCCCCTTATCAAACAGTTTGATAAAGGACTCAGTCGAGTTCGAAACGTCGCAAAATAAAAATTGAATAGTACATATTTCAACCAATGCAGTGTATTGGCATTGACAAATATGAAAAAATTCATGTACAAATTGCAGTAGATACTTAAACAAAGGAAATAATAGAGACAAAATTGAGATAAAGTTGGTTTCGCTTGCAATATCGAAATATATCGATATGAGTATCCTCAATCGATAAAATATCATTTAAGGAAAAATATCGATATTTCCATAGTGCTATCGATATTTTTTCACCTCTAGTAGCTAAACAGAATAAACGCTAAGCGTCGGAGAGAGTCACAAGTAAGTTCGCAATGTTTTAAAATAGTCGCAAGTGATCGGATCGAAATGTCAAATATGACATTATCACAATCTAAAACGCACTGTATTATTTATAAAAGAAAGTAGTACAATGAAAAATACAAGAGATTTCGATGAGAATTAAGAATAATTCACTGATTTTTACGTTCATATCATTTTCGCTTTAATTGTTGACACTAACAGAACTGCGACTCAATCCGGCCATTGTGTGCACGTAGCTTTTACTTACGGCTTACAGCGATCCATTGCATCTCGTTGCGACATTTTGACATTTCGATCCGACTCCGATTGCGTTCATTCTGTACGGCTCTTAAAAGGGAGTGGCAGAAAAGGAACAAGCACACTATTTCAGTTTAAGTTGGTGCGTAATTTAAAGTAAATTTTTAATGAAAGGATATATTGCTTTAAATTTTAAGATAGTGGCCAGAATCATCAGCGCTAAAAGAAACGACGTTCGACAATATTACACCATCATTTTTCGTAAATAGAGCCAATGAAACAACGTTTTTCTCTCGTGGCAGGCGCGAACGCAGGGGAGGGGTTCAACCCCCCCCCCCTCTTCCCGGAAATGATATTATTAAAAAATCACATCTAAATCTAGATATAAATTTTTTACATGCTAATTACATGAGCTGAGTTAAGTTGTGGTTTTCATACAAATTTCAACTCCACTCAATTCTATGAAAACTAACTCGCCATGAATTGTAGTGATATGATAGTTACCCAGTAGGAAGTTTGTGTAAAACGCAATGAAAACATTGAGATATCTAATAGTTTAATTTACTATCAATGGAGCAAAAAAGGAGATTTTTTAACAAATTTATGGAGAAAACCGCCACTTCCATTTTTTCGCTCTAAATGGATGAAAATGGGATTACGAATAACATTTGTGAGTTTCATTTTTTCCAGGAATGTTAATGTTTCAAGTCGCCATTCGGTTTGAGAATTTCCATCGAAAGTGTCGACTCTATCACGCAGTCGTAATTTAAAAATGATTTGAACTAATAAAATTGTGTTTAGTTTTAGTTCTTTCAGTGTTTTGAAAAATTCTATAAGGAGATTGTTTATGGTGTACGCGTGTTTTAGCATTATCGTCGTGGTTGTTGATGTATAGTCACTTTACGGCAAAACACGATTAGGGCTTTTTTTCACTTAAATGTAGGAAATTGTGTCAAATATCACATTAAGTCCGGTGTAAAATTTGTTTGTCCCATTTTGACATTCTCTTTCTTGAGAGGATTTTAATCGATTAAAATCGTTTTTCGTTCGTGTAATTTAGCGTGGACAATACGTCTGTAATATCTTTTTTTATTGATTTATTTTCTAGATATACCAATTAATTATACTATCTATGATACCTTTCAATGAAATGTGGTCTTTTTATGTAATTCCTACCATGAAAATCGTTATGTAGTTATTGCTTCAGTTTGACTTCATATATTATTAACAAAAATATAATTTTTTTAAAATTTGATCTATGGAGGACATTCTTTAAGATTTTTTCTAGCATTATATTAATGAAAATGACATGTTATAATAATTATTTAAGAAATAGGAAATGTGCGATTATAAAAATCGAATTTACGCATTTTAAAAAATGTTCGAGGGTTATTGTTCTAATAGCAATTTTTCCAAATACAGTTTTGAATTTTTTCTCTATGGACGACCTAGTTTACATACCAGCTAATAAAGTGGTGTAATTTTATATTGTTTCTTTGTTGCCATTAACGTGAAAAATTGGCATGAAAACAGTCCAAATAATTCTTCCAAGGCTTCAAACACAACAAATCTACATTGGATACTGCCTAACGCCCTTACTACGACCCCGCCAAAGCCACACAATTTCACACCTTCGCCTGAATTATTAATGGGAAGCCCTAAATGCCTTGCTGTTGCTTCCACCAAAATGTTTTGTTCGCTACTCGTATCTTAATATACGCGAACTGCTACGCCATTTATCTCGCCTCCCATTTTATAATAATTATCATCGAAACTAATGACACTCACCTATCTCACGGTACATGCCTTAGAAACATGTCCACCTTCGCCACATCGCCAGCATCTCTTCATTCTCGCCTTAGGACAATCCCTACTCAGGTGAGTGCCCTGTTCTTGGCAATTGTAGCATCACCTTGCCATAAATTGCCCCTGTCATTTCTCTCCTGTATTTCGGCTGAAATTTTCTCGCCCTGGTATCGCCGTCCTACCACCGCCTGATTTGTCCCGATACGATTCTAATCCCGCCAACAATCGTTCGTACTGCAGCTCCGGTGTTTTGCAGCCCGCCGCCTGAGCATTGGCCCGAAGCTCCTGACATTGAGTTCGTCACCGAGAACTCTCTCCGCTTCCACTCTCATCGATAACCATTTTTTTTTCAACTGCACACACAGACCGTTATGCGCCGATTTGCTTTTGTTTTTTCTTCTTTGCGATCATAACACGCCGCACGCACTTGTTTTATCCTATTCGCGACAGGCCACTCGCACTAGTTCTTTTTCTTTTTTTTGTTATACCACACAATTTGTTTATCGCCCTTAATACACCGGACTCTTTACCCCACTTCTGAATTGTTATAAAGAAAACTCCAAATAATAAAACCCGAACTTCGTTTTATATTATACGCAACTTTATTTAGATATTCGCCTTATTTTTATACTCTAGATGAACATATAGAGTATTATAAGTTTAATCCAGCCCGAAAAGTTTGTAACGCATAGAACCGAGCCTCGGACGAAAAAAAGTTATATATTATTTTGTGTTTATTTTTGGCCAAAACCCCCAAATCCGTTTGCTGTCCGTCCGTCCGTCCGTCCGTTAGCACGATAACTCAAGAACGCGTTGACCTAGGAAGTTGAAATTTTGTCACAACTTGTAAAATGGAAAAAGTAAGGCTAAGTTCGTTAATGGGCGATATCCTTCCACTCCTTCGGGTACCTCCCATACAAGAGTCCTTGAAACACGTTTTCCCAGTTATTGCTCGAATGCTTCAAGTTAGGAACTTGAAATTTTGCATACGGATGGTTTAAAATGTTTGAATTGAATGTTCCGAATATGATGCAAATCGAATGAGTCCTTCGTGTAGCAGCCTAGAAAAGTCCTTCAAAAACGTATGCTTTTTACTGAATTCACTATAATTCCAGAACGAGTTAGAGCAGGAATTTAAAATTTTACAGGAATTAGTTTTATACCAAAACCAAGACGGAGTTCAATTATTAGCGCCATCGGTTGACTCCTTCGGGTAGCTGTCATACAAAAGTCCTTAATAAACATATTCACCAATATTGCACGATAAGTTTAGAAAGCTTTCATTTACGACTTTGAAATTTTACAAACATTAATTTTATAATAGTCGCAGCTGAAACTATTAATATGAAAAATATCCCATAAGTCCTTCATGTAGTTGCCATACAAAAATTCTGTAAAATGTCCTAACTTACTTTATGGAACTCACTATAAATCAAAAAATCGACCACTACACAAAAGTTACTACCTGTAAGTAAAAGGTCATGTAATAATTGCTTGTGCACTCCTCATTCTTTTGATATATTTCCAACTAAAATATAAATCGGAGCTCAGTATTTCATCTAGAGTATCATACGATTGGCTTGCAGCCGATCGTGACTGCGTTATGTTTATATTATAACACCGCTCTGATCTCTCGCGTCGCTGAGATGCCGATACATAATGAAAACGCCAGTTGAATCTCGTCTGCTGATCGCCGACACACCCATACATGCATAACGCCGAATGCCTATTGTTTCTGATTAGTGTTGCCGCCTCGCCTGGTTGCCGAAAGACTTTGTTGTAACAATAATAATAATGAAGAAAAGTCGAGAGATCCAAGTGCATGCAGTGGTTGCGGAGGCAAACACATGAAGTATGATGATGCCAAGTGATTTGCATGCAACAAAAAAGATCACATCGCAAGAGCTTGTAGGAGTAATAAAACCATCAGCAAGGCAAAACAAGTAGTGACGACAGAGAAACCGATAGAACATATTGATGTATTATGTAAACTGGATAAGGTGAATGAGATAAATGGAAGTAGGAAACATTGGATCGAAGTGAAAATTGAAGATAGATGGATAAAGATGGAGCTAGATACGGGAACGCCATGTGGAAGATCGGCAGTTTGCGAGTTACATTGGACATCATATTAGATGCATTGGCCACAATGCTGTTAATGTCACGTCAAAAGTAATGAGCCTATACATTGTAGACGGTGATTTTGATGCACTGTTCGGAAGGGAATGGATCGCATCATTTGCTCGGGAAATAGACTTTAGACAGTTATTTTCTACTCAAGAACGAGTACAGGTGGTGAACAGTGCAACACGACAAATTTCCACGGACGAAGAGGCGCAATTGAATACTCTCCTATCTCGCTACTCCGGCATCTTTAGTGACACTCCAGGTAAATTAATTGGTCCACCAGCAGGTACAAGCCTGAAACAGGGTGCTACGCCAGTTTTTGCTAGAGCGCGAAAAATACCGCTAGCATTACGTTCAGCATACGCAGACGAAAAATTTTGGTTTCTAGATCTCAGCAACAACTCATGTTAGGAGACCCAAACTTAGAATTTTAATAAAGCTTTGATAGTGGACCCATTTGCAAAAAAAATTATGATATGGGTGAAGGGGTGTGGGAGTGGAGGGGGAATCAATGCGTCCGAAACGCAAAAAAGTCGAGATCGACACATTCTAAAGTCTATATCTCCTAAACCGTTAATAGCAAACAATTAAAACTTAACAAATATCTGTAGTTATACTAGGAGAGTAGATTGAAACAAAATTTTTGGGTGGGGGTAGTGACGTACGGGGGTTGGGGTTGAAATACTTAACATTACGATATCTCCCAAACCAGTGGCACCAGAAAAACAAAATTCGGTTTGGATATAAAGCTTGATAAATGAAGATTGCTCAAAATAAAATCTTTGAAGGGGGCGGGGGAGTACGTAAGTGGAGGGGATAAGAATTTTTAAAAAATAACACGTTTCATATCTCAATAACAGTGTAAGACGGATGCTTCAAATTTTTACCAGAAGTAGGCCTAATAGAACCCTAGTAGGGAAAAAAAAATTTGGGGGTGTGGGTGTGGAGGGTGAGGGTGGGGAAGGGTGAGAAAGAAAAAGTTCCGATGCTTATATCTTAAGAATCTATAGTGAAAGGAAGCTGAAACTTGGTATTTAGATAGAGCTATAGTAGTGGCATGAAGGAAAAATAGATTTTTTTTTAGGGGTAGTATGGTACGGTGGTGGGAGGTGTTTTTCCTAACTTTAGAACAGCTAATGCTAAGAAGTTGAAACTCGGTACGTATATGTAAATTAACTAGAAAAGTAATTCTGATAACAAAAATTTGAATATTAATTGGCGTTCAGAAGGGGGGGCAAAAAAAAATATCAGTTAATATAAAATGCATATATTTTCACGATTTTCGTCATATCTACTAGGTCCTTCGAAATATTGAGTTCATTTTTATTCTACGGATTCTTCATATGAATACCTAGAATGTGTTTCAAGATTTTTTGAAATTCAACCCCTAAGTGGGTGTAAGCTGGTTGTATACTTTTTCATGAATTCCCCCATGTTTCTCAGGTCTGATCAGATATCGAATATCTTTTCATTTCCCCAGGCTTGTTTAATAATCACCTATTTTTAATTTTCGTTTTTTTCAACCTCTAGACCGCATCCTGGAATATGACCCAATTATTTAATTCATAAGTTACACCCTTTTCTAACCGCTTCCCGAAGTTTTTGTTAGGTTTTCAGTCACATAGTAACATACACCGCATCCCCGAATTGAACGCGTTCTGAACTTCTGCCGGAAAAATAACAAAGTTGCGCCCAGACTGTTGGCAGATTTTTTTTTTTGAAGTCACTTTCAAACCTACGAAGATGAATGCATCCTGGAATATGACCCAATTATTTAATTCATAAGTTACACCCTTTTCTAACCGCTTCCCGAAGTTTTTGTTAGGTTTTCAGTCACATAGTAACATACACCGCATCCCCGAATTGAACGCGTTCTGAACTTCTGCCGGAAAAATAACAAAGTTGCGCCCAGACTGTTGGCAGATTTTTTTTTTTGAAGTCACTTTCAAACCTACGAAGATGAATGCTAACGCAGACTATTGTTCTCGATTTCCACTACCGGCAGTAAATATAATACAGAACAAATCGCAAAACGATAAAAAAGAGGAGGAAAAGTATAAGGATGAATTCGATCATTTCACCTTATGTCAGATTAAGCAATTACCTATACGAGCAGAAGATATAGCTCGAGAAACGCGCAAATACCAACACTTAGGTAAAATATTAGAACTACTTGAAAGCGGTCAAAATCTAGTTCGAAACGACTACAAGGCTCCAGAAAGCAATTAAGTCTCTTCTTCTCCTTGCTTACTGCTTGAACATAGAGTGGTTATACCACCAGCTCTACAAAATAATATTTTACTTGACCTCCACGCAGCACATGTTGGCATTGTTAAGAAGAAAGGGATGGCACGATCATTTGTGTTTTGGCGAGGCATAGACGACGATATTGAAAAGGTTGCGAAGTCGTGCACAGGGTTGCCAGGTTTTCAAGAGAGGGAGTAGCCAATTCTCAAACGCCGAGTATCCCAAAATCGCCCTCTTCAAATAAAATAAAAAATAGGTATCTAATTTTCATGAGCATCGATAAAATTATGGTAAAAATGCAATAAGGACGTCCAAATGCAGCTTGTCCGTGAGTAAGATCCACTTATGTACATTTTTAGTGAATGAGTGAACCGTGGTTCGCGCTAATTGACTGCATGTAGTGGAACGAGGCTTTCTTTAGGTCTATCCTCTGTTTGCTCATGAAGTGGGTCTTCCCGACCACGTCCTTTCTCATTCATATTAGACAGATACTACGTTATCTATCGAGGCATCACCTAAGGTCTTCCATGTTTTGCCTGTGGGCCGAGAATAAACATCGATGCAATTTTAAAGTCGGCCATGGACGCATTTAATTTTTCAATTTTGTCCCGTCCTGATGTTTCATCTCCGGTTGTTCCACAGTGTTGCCTCTCCAGTCATAGTAAGTTTTTCCCTTTATGGTTGAGCTGAGTGTCGCCTTCCTTTCTGGCTGGGTCGTGACGAGGACAGAATCTTATCCTCTGGAACTGTTCGACCTCTGATAACCCAAGTTGGCTGGCTGGCAACATCTTTCAAAGTCCATAGTAATATGAAATTTATTTTTTTCTTACTATAACATCCTTGCAGCTTCCATGGTTCCCTGCGAGCTTAGGATAAATGTCGATGCATTTTATAAAATCGACCATGGCCGCAGTTAAATTCACCCTGTTAATGTATTGGGCTTCACCTAATCATTAGTTATCATTGGAAAAGTTATTCGTTACCACACAATTCAGAAAAACATTTAAAATCAATTGAGATGTAGGGCTCAGCACCACGGACGCAACTCATCAGATATGTCGTCCAAGACCCCTTTGGGATTAGCCTGCAGCATGAGATACAGGACGCTCAATTTTCAAATGCAAATAAAATAAGTTGTGTGTGAGATATCTACCCAATACTTTTTTATTTGAAAAAATAATTTATTGGATTAATGATGCCCCCAAATCATTGGCATAATATCTATTGTGACATGCGCTGTGAGGCACAAAACGCCGTCCTGTTGGAACCATATGTCGTCGGTATATACATATATCATCCATTTTAGGACACAAGAAGTTGCTTATCATCGATCGTTTGACAGTCATGGCAATGCCAGTTTCGTTTTGGGAGAAGCATTGACCGATGATTTCTCCAGGCCAAAATTCGCACCAAACAGTGACTTTCCCGGGACGTATTTGGTGCTGGTATATCTCGTGTGGATAGGTATTGTCCCGAATCCGACAATTTTGGTTGTTCACGCATCAATAATTCGCAATATAAAATACAAGACAGTCCAAAATTTATCGAACTCAAGATAGCCCAAAATTCGCCGATTCAAATATGAAATAGCCCAAGTTAGATAAATCAAAACCTTGATTTTTTTGTAGCGACAACATGACCTGTGTAGCCCAATTGGCGATAAATAACCTGACTTGGCAGCCCTGACGTGCACCGAATGTGCGAAACACGCACATGTGCCACCTAAGTTTGGGAGGACCCAAAAGGTCCTTGGGAGCGAGTGCATATAGATTACGCTGGACCCGTTTCCGGGGTAATGCTACTGATCATAGTAGACGCTTATAGCAAGTGGTTAGAAGTTAAGACAACCACAGCAACAACAACTTCTACGACAATAGAAATACTGCATGGCTTGTTTGCAACATACGGTGTACCAGTTCCAGTGGTTTTCAACAATGGACCGCAAGTTACGTCTGCAGAATTCGTACCAGCGGGGTAAAATACCACAAACGAACAGCCCCATATCATCCTTCGTCGAACAGTCAAGCCGAACGTTATGTTCAAACAGTAAAAGACGCACTGAAAGCAATGGCTACAACGAAGGAATCGTTACAACGAAACTTGAAAAAGTTTCTTCAACAGTTCAGGAAAGCACCACACAGTACGACAAATCAATCTTCGCTGTTATTTGTGGGTCGCAACATACGTACGCAACTGGAGCTAGTGAAACCAGACAACGTATACACCAGGGTCACCAATAAACAGAAGGCTGTTTTTAATTCTGCGTTCCCTGAATTTGAGACACAGCAGTCGGTGTATTTCTTGTCCGGCAACCCTTGAATGGAGAAATGGATTCCAGGCTTAATAGTTACACGCCTGGGAGACCTACACTACGAAATCGATTACCAAGGTAAGCGATTTAAGCATCATGTTGATCAGATCAGGTCTCGCTTATCATCGGATTCTGATCTTACCAATCAACCACACCTACGAGTCAATGAGAAAACAAACGAAGAACGGAAAATCCGTTTCCACGGTAACCACCATGAAACAGGTGTAGGAACACCATCGAATTCAACGGTTCCTGAACAACAGACGACGTCATTGGCGGGACGACAGCAAATAGAAGTAACGGCGCAACCATTACATCTACCCGGACCTAGAGGTCATCAACAAGGCACTCCTCGTCGGTCGACAAGAAATCGTCAGCCTCCTAAGAGATACTCTCCGTAAATATTTTGAAAATGAATGACAAAGGATATAATTATACACTATGTTAAAATCAATATCCTATATAACCTCATAAATCAGTCGACTTCGCTACCATATGCACTAACGTAAATTAACATAATCATACGTGATTGTTTATCTATGTACTTACTTCAAGGATATATCATATTATTCACTATGCAATTTGTAAATACATTCGTTATCTTCCATTTAAACTGTAAATTATTATACTATGTAAATCCATAAATTTGTTTAACTATGTAACCTTTGCATAAAAGTAATTATCATAACCATTAATTTGTGAATATTTAAGACATATAACTATATCCAATTTGTAACAATCTAGATGATCTCATTAGGAACTTAAGAAGTGGATTCCATTTTCTATGCTAATAACGTTATTTTTGCTTATTTTTTTTGTTTAATTTATTTATGAACTTGCCAATTTTCGGACCATCAGTCAATAAGTTCTTTGTTGTACCAAACTGGTAATAAGTACTCTAGAGTAAATTTAGATATAAATTAGCCTCGGGCAGCCAAATCAAAGAACAATGAATTAAAGTATTTTTTAACAACCGAACTTTCTTAGTTAGTTTTAGTTAGTAAGAAGCATCTTAGGTTAAGTCTTGTCAAGCTTCAAGCCATACGAGCGGGTGCTATAAATTTCATAAAAATGACAAACACATTAAATCAGTCTCGGCCTAGGTCGGAATATAACTGGACAAAGCTGCTTAGACAATGGATCGGTGTCAAGCTCCAATCCTCATATCATTGTATTTCATGTATTACCATATAAGTCTCAATAAAAAATTTCTGAATCTGAATTTTGAAAAAGAATTTGTATATTACTTTATTATTTTAATAATTAAGTATTGTGATTGATTTTTAAAAAAAAAAATTTGCTACCCTCAAAATTTTTATTTTCACGTTTCATAACTAGTAGACGCGAAAAAAGCAATAAAAATTTTCAGTCCGTCTGTCCGCCGTACGCCGTACGCAAGATCGTTTGGAGGCTCGTAGCTGCCAAACGATTTGAGATATTAAATTGAAATTTTTTTAACGAATAGACGGGGTAGGCTCCTTGAAGTGACCAAATTTTTAGGGGTGGGGGTGTGAGGGGGAAGGAGGGGGAAGTGTTTTAGACCGAAAATTTTGGTTTCTAGATCTCAGTAACCCCTTATGATAGGGAGCTGAAACTTGGAATTTCTATAGAGCTCTGATAGTAGACCCATTTGCAGAAAAATTGTCCATATTGATCAAGGGGTGTGGGAGTGGGGGGAAATGTAATGCGCCCGAAACCCAAAAAAGGCGAGATAGACACATACTAAAATCCATATCTCCTAAACCGTTAATGGCACACTATTCAAACTTAAAAAATATTTGTAGTTATACAAGGAGAACAGAGTCAAGAAAAATTTTGGGTGGGGGAGGTTGTGTATGGGGGTGGGGGGTGAAAAACTTTAGATTACGATATCTCATGAACCAATTGCTCTAGAAAAATAAAATACGGTTTGGGTACAAAGGTCGACAAATAAAGATTGATCAAAGTAAAATTTATTAAGTGGGAGGTGGAGCATAGAAGTGGAGGGGATGAGCATTTTTCAAATCAAACACATTTCATATCTCAAGAACAGTTTAAGATAGATGCTTAGAATTTTTACCAGAAGTAGCGCTAATTAAACTCTAGTAGGGAAAAAAGTTTTATGGTTAAGGGTGTAGAGGGGGAGGGTGAAAAGGAAAAAGTTCCGATGCTTATATCTTGAGAACCTGTAATAATATAAGCCTTAAACTATTTAGATAGAGCTATAGTAGCGGAATGTAGGAAAAATATAATTTTTTTTAGGGGTAGTATGCTACGGGGGTAGGGGGTGTTTTTCCTAACTATGAAACGGTTCATGCTAGAAAGTTGAAACTCATTGGCGTTCAGAAAGGGGGGCAAAAAAAATTATTTGTAAATATAATCAATATAAAATGCATATATTTTCACGATTTTCGTCATATCTGCTAGGTCTTTCCAAATATTGAATTCATTTTTTTTACGGATTCTTCGTATGAATACCTAGAAAGCGTTTTCAAGGTTTTTTGAAATTCGACCCCTAAGGGTAGTGTGGTACAAGTGGGGGTGTTTTTCCTATATATGGAACGGCTTAAGCTACAAAGTTGAAACTCGATGTGTATATGTAAATCAGTTAGAAAAGTAATTGTGATGAAAAAAAAATCAAATATGTTTTGGCGTTCAGAAGGGGGGCAAAAAAAAATGATCTGTGAAAATAGAATGCATATTTTTTCACGATTTTCGTCATATATACTAGCTCGTCCCAAATATTGAATTTAATTTTATTCTACGGATTCTTCGTATGAATACCTAGAAAGTGCTTTCAAGGTTTTTTGAAATTCGTCCCCTAAGGGAAGTGTGGTACAAGTGTTTTTCCTATATATAGAACGGCTTAAGCTACAATGTTGAAACTCGGTGTGTATATCTAAATCAACTAGAAAAATTATTTTGAATAAAAAAAAACGAATTTCTATTGGCGTTCAGAAGGGGGGCAAAAAAAATATCTGTGAAAATAGAATGCATATTTTCCCACGATTTTCGACATATCTACTACCTCGTCCCAAGTATTGATTTTAATTTTATTCTATGTATTCTCCATAATTGACCCCTAAGGGGGTGTAAAGTAATTGTGTACTTTTTCATAAATTATTCCATATCTCTCAGATCCAATCAGATTTTCACTTCCACGATCTTGTTCTTTTTGATAGGTTTTCAGTCACATAGTAGCCTCCACCGCATTTCAGAATTGAACGCGTTCCTAACTTCTACCGGAAAAATAATAAAGTTACGCCCAGATTGTTGGCAGATTTTTTTACTTGTATCTTGAATTTTGCATAGAGGGAAAAGTATCATTTATGTTATTATTAGAAAACAGCATTAAGCTTTGAAACCAAAGACAACTTCACTTCAAAGTTGTCTGTCAAATTATTTTCATCTCGTTTGTGTAAAAAGATTTAGAAAAACGCATGTCGCAAATAAAGTATTCCACATTCTATTGTCAGATCCTAGAAGTGAAAATATAAAAATGGTATTAATACATTTCAATCATTTAACATACAAAGTTTTTACATTCCCTTGTAATATAATGTAAAAATATTCGCTTTGAAGTGAGACAAAACAGGGTCTTTATATAAAATTTTTGTTGCTTAGCGTGTTTCAAGAGTGGGACATAACATAAATTTGAATGAGGAAAAACGTGAATTAGATAATGTCTGCTTTCAACTCAATCGCTGCTTGTCACTCCAGTATATAATTACAAATACATTCGATTTCAAAATGTGTGGTTTTTTCATTAAAAATAAATAAACAAAAATTGTAGTGTAGTGTTAAGAGTTTGTTGTTCTTTCCGGTGTCAGTGGAGTGAAGCTCCAATACGAAATCCCCGACTGTTGATTGATCGTAGTACTTGACAAATTTTGGAAAGAACTTTCACTGGAGAGGCCAGTTTATCATAAGATTTTTGTGTTGGACTATGTCCGAAGGAGCTGTTTCGTCATCGGAATGCAGAAGACTCTGTAGTGTAGTCTTAAAGTAGAAAATTTAAATCCAACGACCAACTAGACATTTTGCTAAAACTGAGGGAAAGACCTTTTCGTTAAAAGATGTGGAACAAGAAGTAGAGACAAGCGGTTTGAAGTTTTGGATCGCGACCAAGAACAGAAAAACATGTAAAATCTAAAGCTTGTAAATTTAAACTGGAAATTAAAGGACAAACTTATATTAAGTTTTAAAAAACTGTGTTTGAGATTATAACTCAGGTGTGGGGTAACCACGTGAAGTGTTAAAGACAGAATTTACGGTATTACGAGTGAAATTTCGAGTGAAAAGACGCCGATTCGCTATACTAGAACGCAGTTAGCGAACGCATTATCGGCGGTCGGTATTAAGGTGCCCCCTTCAGCCACGTTGATTAAGTTACGAGCACTCTACGATGCAGAATCCTTAAACTCCAATAAGGACACTGAGGAAGACATAATTGTGGATAATGATATGACATTAGATGCAACTTCGGTCATAGACGCCCCTTCGGTCATAGATGCCACTTCGGTCCTAGATGTCTCTTCGGCCATAGATGCTCTTTCGGTCCGGGAAGTTAGGATGGAATTGTTGGTACTTCAGCAATAGGTAAAACGTTTCGAAAGAGAAGAGCAACTGGAGCAACCACAGACGCGAAGAGTAAACTTCAGAGATGTGGAGCATCTCGTTAACCGATTGAGCGGAGACGATTTGTACGATGTTGAGAGCTTCTTCAGGGATCTGGAAGCCATGTTGCATGCCGATCATTATGAAAAGAAGACGAATTTTTTGTGTTGGAGGCGCCTACTGATAGGCGCTGCTGCGATGTACATATATGAGTTCTACTCAAGCAAATACGTACGTTGAGCTGAAGCACGAGTTGATGAGAGAGTTTAGCCGATACTTTTCGCAACAAGATGTATATCAGCAGCTACGGAGTAGAACCTGGAACCGGAAGATGGAGTCAATGCGGCGTTACATAATTGAGATGCAGATGATCGCGAGACGTGCGCGAATTAGCGAAGTGGAAATCGTTAACTTCGTTGATGATGGATTAGGTCTCCGAAGTAATGAGACGTATTTCCTTCTGACAGCTCAGACAATAAGACACCTAAAGGAATTGGTGGACTTACACGAGAAGCGCTTAGTACCAAAGCCCAGTGTAGCAACAACATTAAGAAGTCCAGCAGTTAGACCAGAAATCGCTAATGTCCGGAATGTGATGCCCGCCGTAAAACCCGCTACATATCCAGATGAAGAGGAAACAATCCGATGTTACAATTGTTCCAATATGGAACCGAGGAAAAATACTTTTTCGATGAATCAGGAAGCGGCCAGATGTGTGACGGCAGTTGACTTTCGTCCTCAGGGGAGCCAGCCGAGTTCAGATGATGATGACGGTATGGAAGTGAAGAGAGCCATCAGCGTAATGAGTGCAGTTATTGAGGTCTGTATTGCTTTTGGTAATGGTCGGAACGGAGGCACAAGATACAACAAAAAATTATCTCTTTTTTACACTGGTAGTCCGGTTAGTTTTGTTCAACGAACTTCAGTCGTTCTGCCCTTAAGTCAAGAATTAAGTAGTACACCGTTTCGAAGTATAGGAAATGTGGTATTACGAACATAAAGTGTAAGTGTTTGTGAGCCTTGCTCGTCAAACTGTTATCAGAGATTAGAGAATGCTGACAACATAGGTCCCTTCAGAAATAGAGAAACTTTAGAAGAAATCAACCAGTCAGTGTGATGTCTTTTCTTCAGTCGGAGATAGTAACTCGTTACGAACTACAGAAATTTCCTGAGATGCAGTTGATACACCCTTACGTCGTATGAAAATTCAGCGAGAGATAGTAATACGTTGCAAACTTTAGAGATGTCCTTAGGTCCCAGGATGCTTCGAAAAATTTCCGGTTTTCTCTAGGTCTTTGCAGCTGTAGGTTGATGCAGCTGTATACGTGTTCCACTGCACTAATCACCCGGCCATATTTCATAAAGAAATTCACTGCTGGTTGTATTATGCGCACTTGAAAGTAATTTAATACCAAATTATAAAAAGTTTTTTTCAGGTTTCGACACGCGCCAAATCAAATCGACTCGATTGCCCGGTGAAAATTTCGCTTCCAGATCTGGTCGCTTCGTCGACTTTCATATAATAATCGCACGTACACTTTCAAAGCATTATATACGGAAGATATTCCAAAAGGAAATATGTGATTTTGGACGATTAAACGAATTTATCGACAATTTTGAAGTTCAGAATTTTATGAAGTTCACTCGGTTTCTGAATTTTTTCGATTCGGGTTCGAAAAGACTGATAAGTCTGGATGCGGTTTTTCCCCGATAACATCTGCTTAATACTCGCGAAATTGGACCGGTATTACGGTTTTTCCAAACCTGTATCTGAAGATATCCTATATAATAGAATATATAATATCACTCACCAATAAAACCACTAGTAAGTTACGCCTGGAAATAAAGTAGAGGAAAATTAACTCAATTAACTCAATTAACTCATTTTATCGGAACGAGGAATAACATGTTTACTTACTATAACGCATAGGCGAAACTCCCCGGAAGTGACTCGTTGCCGGACACACCCGAAATGACGCGCTGAATTACACATTAGAATTCTATAACCAAAATCGGGAAAATAGAAGCCGGAAGGAGAGAACGCGTTGTAAATTAGAGTAATAAATAAATAAATAATAATAAGAATTAAAGTATGATATAAGGGGACTTGACCGTGACTGAAGTTCAAAGGCCCTAACCGGTTCAAACCGGTTCAAAGGCAGCGAAAAATTGCAACTTGGGGCTTTCGATGTTCGCCGGTGGAGATAAGCAGTTCGGACCAGAGTTATAAAAAGTAAAATTGAAGTGGTGGAATTTTGAAACGAAAAGAAAAAGTTATAGAAACCACAATTGAAGTGGCGGATTTCGAGTTGAAAAGGTGAAGAAATCGGAATTGTCCGGTGTCGGGAAAATATTAACCACTCGGTGATCGGAATCAAAACGTGTACGATTTATAGACAAAGAACGTGTGCGGAAAATCGGGAAGCCGTTAGTCAAGGGTGGCGGAACTATTCGCGAATCGTTGCGAGGCGAGAAGTAGGCGATTTTAATTCGAAGAGGAGATTTTCGCGACAGCAATTGCGGAGCACCAGCGGCACGGAACGGCGAACGGCAAGATATGTACATCAGCGGTACCCTAGAATAAGTCTAAATATGTTATATCCTTTTGCATAGTTTTCAGTCAACTCTATTAGATTAACCATTCATACATTTCGTTGCAACATAGGATTAATGTCTCTCAGTTTCATAAGTCATTCAAACTCTAAGAATATTAATACTAAATACAATACTAATTCAAACGCTTTGGTTTTTTCCTGTACTTCCTGTCTCTTCCTCCAGAATCTAGGCGAGGACGTGTTTAGCCTAAGAATTCCGCTGGAAGTACCCTTCTAAGTCCCACAGCTGATTTAGCCGGGGAAGAACGACGCCCACCCCGTCGCGATGGGCTAGCCGGCTCGTTGTCGTTCGCCCCTTTGCGGAAAGGGGTTGATGTTATAGAAACATTATTCGAAAATTAATTTGACGCCAAGCCGTTGCAGAACACTTGCTCTACCGCAACGAACGACAAAAAAAAATCTCCCTGAACCGTCCAGAGAAGAGCTGGGAAGCTACCGCTTTTACGACTAGAACGCCGGGCACTTTGAAAAGGAAAAAAAACTCTTTTCACACAGAAACACTTTTAGGAGACCGTAAAGTTAGAGTTCGCGTGATCGGATATTTTTCGTAAGATCTAATCTGAACCGATTTAAACAAAAGTACGTCGTGATGCCGCTCAAAAAAAAAATTTCTTCTCCCGTTATTCTCTAGCTTCCGACCTCTCCAAAACAGCGGGATTTCTTTCCCTGTGTTCGTACACTGTGAAGTTGGAGGCAGGAGCTCACGCGACCATAGCTTATCGAAAGTTGAATTATGATCGCAACAGCTCCGCAGGGATTTTATAAATACAACGACGACTCAACAACATAGGCGGTTCGCTGTTGATTTCCAGCGCCGAACCGACTAATGAAAGTTGTCGTGCTGAGTCTCGTGCGCACTACTGAGTGTCGGGCAATCGGTGTTGAACCCCACGGATCACTGCCTAAGATCTTTGGAATGGTAAGTCCCCACACGTTTGCCTCCTAGACCCACCAATTCGTATCGTGAGTTTTCCAGCACACTCGTCGAAATCTTCGGAAATCAACAGCAGATCGTCCAAATATACGAACACCTGCTCCTTCAGCTCGGGTGGGATGACTTTGTCCATCGGAGCGTTGCATAACCCAAAAGGCATGCGAGTGTAGTGGTATAGAGGCCGGCCAGGAATAGTAAACGCAGTGTACTCCCTGGATTTGTTCTCGAGAGGCATCTGACAAAAGGCGTCTTTGAGGTCGAGGCTGGTAATAAAATTGGCTCGCGGGAAACGACTTAAGATACCGTCAGTGTGTGGTAATGGATATGCATCCTTCTTCGTCACACTATTGACTTTCCGTGAATCCAAACATAACCTGACCTTGCCTGGCTTCCTCACGAGAACCACAGGCGAGCCGCATGCACTCCGGCTCTCTATAAAGCCAAGTGCCCTCATGCGACCGATCTCGTCATACAAGAGTTTTTGGATCGCAGAAGACTAGTGGTGTGCAAAAAGTATTTATTCGTTATTAAGTATTCGTTACTTGAAACGAGTACCGAGTACCGAATACTACTTTACAAAAGTATTCGTTACTAACCCCACTAAAAAAAATTCCCGCTTCAGAGCGGATGACCTTTTTATTTTTTTTTAGCTTCTCACATTGACAATGGTGGGCATCCGGAGCTATCAGTTGCGACCCAGTATCGGGAGTATCGGGAGTATCGTCCGAGCTGATGACGCTAGGAGCTAGCTGAAAGGATCGCCAGAAATCTACCCCCCAGTTACAATTTCTGCGATAAGCTCGGCACGATGTATAGTGTAATGGGTTTGGTAATACCACGAAAAGTAATATCTGTAATTACCGTGCCCAAAACTTTCTGTGCAGCACCATCAGCGGTCTTCATTTCTTGACAGACCAGTCGATACTTCATCTGTGCATCATAGAGGCGTTGTAGGGAGTTTGCCCCCAGGCAACTGATGCTCGCCCTACTATCGAGGAGTCCTTTAACGTCTACTCCGTACAAGGATACCACGGCGTAAGGACGTACATCGAACGGCTCGGTGATAATGGTCGATAAGATCGCTCTCTTTTTTTCACGCACCATCCTCCAGAGTATACGAAGGCGCGCGATTGACTTTCTGCGACCGGATCCACTCGTTAGTGCTGATACTTGATCAACACTTGTGACTGGAGTAGGTGAGAAAATTCGCTCTCGAGCCTCCATATATTCCTTCAGCCGAAGATGGTATGGCTTGTGAGGATGGAGGGAAGGTCGTCTTGGATTTTTTTTGGCGATAAGGTTATCTTCAGGCCGGAAAACAGCCGGCTTCGTCTAATCGCTTGGTATCGTTAATATTTTGACGTGCGGAGCGTTGATCGTCGGGAAAATGGGTTTGGATGATTTTACGTTAAAAGGATGGGAATTGGGTTCTGAAAATGTTGTAGGTAGGGTATTAAAATTTGGAGAGGTATTTGTAGGGGTTGAAAAATTGGCTAAAGTTTTTTTTAAAGGGATTTCTAGATTAAATTGGGAATTGGAATCGAGGTGTCGAACTATAGTTCGTATTGCAGTACTCAAACGAGAGGAACCGGAAGTTCTTCCGTCCCTTCGGCCGTTTCCCGCCTTGCAATGGATGCAGTTGGGCTTTAGAACGCCAGCCCGCCCACATCCAAAGCAGAAGATGCTCTTTATGGCCCAACAGTCACGACATCCATGCCCTTCCCACCCACAATTCCAACAAGTCCAGGGGTTCGTTAGTCCGGCCAAGTCGACTGAAGAAGTCGTAACCGTATGTTCTTCTTCGATTGACTCCTTGTGAATTCTGGCCTGGCTCCAAGTTGATCGTCTGGTAGCCTTGCGCGTGTCTTCCACTTGAAGGACAAGCCGACGTAATCGGTCCATTGTTAGGACTGAGTGGAAGCATATTTGTTGCTGTGTGCTGGCTACTAGATTTTCACGCACCAGATCCACGAAATCGGACTCCATCATGGGAGTGCGCAGCAATGTGCGAAGCTCCATCATGTCCTGTTCAAAAGACAAGAAGGGCTCATTTGGAGATTGCCGTCTGTCAAGCATCTGCTTGCGCACCTCCCAATCCGTGCTTCGCTCACCCCAGACCTGCAAGAATGCATCCTTCAGGGTACACCATGTCGCATTGGTGTTGAATCGACACCACAACCAGTACCATTCGTTGGGCCGACCATCCAGCAGCAGATGAAAGCCTTGCGTCAGCAGATCTAAGTCGCCGCTCAAGTCGCTCATCGCGAGAACCTCGGCCCTAAAAACCATTTCTTCGTATTTCGTAGGAATTGACTATCTCCAGTAAAACGAAGACGCCAATGCCTTAATGGGCTGCAGGAATTTCTTTGTCGATAGATAGGGCTTTGCCAAACACGATCGCTGGCCCCAGCAGCTGCTTCGATCCGCTGAACTACACTCCCGGCACGCGAGCCTTCATCCGCTGCCGAATAATGGGCCCTAACTGGTTCTTGTGACGTCCGCTCATCCCTCAAAACCGTCCTGACCAATTCCACCAATTGGTCCACTCCAAGTTCGCCTCGTACTACAGGTGGATTTGTGCGCACTGCCGCTGGTATTCTTTCGTAATTCATAACAGACCAACGGGTGATTGAACGATCGAGTGAGTTATAAACGATCGAGTGAGCTATAACCGATCGAGTGAATAAACGAGTGAGCTATGAACGATCGAGTGAATGAACGAGAGAGTTGAGAACGAGAGAGTTGTGAACGAGAGAGTTGCGAACGGGAGAGTTGTAAACGAGACAGATATGAACACATGAATGCCTGAATGACCATATATGTAGTTGAGCGAGGAAAAAAAAAATAAACGAGTGTCTGAATTTTAAATATTACATGACTGAATAATTGTGCCAGTAATTTGCATCTATGAATGAGTGACTGGATGCTTTGACGCTTGATTGATTGCGTAATCTGTACAACTTTAAAAAAAAATTTTGAGCGAGTGATTGAACGATAATGTACACAAAAAAAATTGATCTATTGAAAAAAAGGAACTATCAACCGAACGAGTGAATGAACGATTAAATAGATAAATGAACGAGTAAATAATTGACTGCATGAATGGATGGTATAATGATAAAACGACCGCGTGCTTGAGTGAGATTAAATGAATGAACTATTGTACGAATGAGTGGTGAATAAAAAGATTGAATAAAGAAACGAATGCGTGCTTGAGTATAACAAAACTGTTCGAATAGAGTGAAAGATTTAATCTTGAACTAAAGAACATAATGATTAACTGAAGGAATGTGTGAATTGATGAATGAATGCTGTATGAATGAATGGTTGTATGTATGTAGGAACGAATGAATGTAGTACGTAAAAGAAAACGAATGAACGATAAAATGAATGCGTAATTTAAATTTTTGGATGATTGTTTGAACGTGTGAATGAAAGTATGAAAAGAATAATTGCTGAATGAAAGATTGAATACTTGTAACAGATACTGAACGAATGAGTGATGGAAAAAAATTAATAGAATGAATGAATGAATCGATTAATGACTTCTTGAATGTATGATCGTGTGACTATTAGAATGAATGTACTGAATGTACTGAATGTAAAAACGAATGAACGATATAAATGTTTGTATGTATAAATAAGTAATTGAATTCATGAATGTTTACATAGTTCAATATAAGCAAAAAAAACGAACCCTCACGTCTTCGCAACCTTTCCCCTCCCCTCAATTTGCAGAACAAATCGCGAAGCCGATCTTGCTCTTTCTCGCCCCATCGGAAAAATCCGGAACGCGATTTAATTGCAAATAAGAAAATAAGAAAAAAATAGCAAAGAAAATCATATATCAGCAATAAAAAATATTAACGTTAAAAATTTAGTCAAAAGACTTAACAAAAAAAACTGTAATTACCAAAAAAAAATAGTTCCAAAAAAAATTAATCTACGTTAAATGGTACTCTAAAAGGAAGGATAAGGATATAAGGTACTTTCCGAAATTTCGACGATACCTTCTATAACCAAACTCACCAATGTTTCGCAAGTATGGTTCCCAACTGTGGCATGCCCAGCTCTCAGTTGGGTACTCACGAACCAAAAGTGGAATGGTTCAAGAAAATACAGCCTGACCCAACTTACATCAAATCATCAAATCAATCCTGCATACAGACAATGTTTCCCTTTCCTATGGAACCGAGTTGGCGCCTAAAGGTTGCCAAAACAGTTCGTCAATAGGATCGTTCCACATCGCCTCCATCCAAGATCGACAAGATGGTTTGCTATTGAAACACAGAAAAGCTTGTACACTAAAGCCTTTGTAGCCGTTCAGGCGAAAATACTGTAGCAGAACGACGAAATTTAAGACCTTTTTGCCCACCAACTTAATGCACGGAATTTTTCAGAGCTCGCGCGTGTTGATGGGCTACGCTTTGTCCACGTAGCGTAACTGAGGCTAGCCCCACGTTAGGCGCCATCTGTTGTGTTTGAGGCCTTGGAAGGACTATTTCGACTTGAAAAAGTCAAAATAGTCGAAGGGAAAGGAAGGTTCGGCACAAAAGGGCCAATTCCTCCTTTGTCCGAATTGGTGGCTGAGCCGGAACGGAAGCGACATGCTTGCTGGCGGCCGGGACTAGCTACGGCAGTGTGGGGAGGTTCTGTCGGGAACCTTCCTTTCCCTTCGACTATTTTGACTTTGTCAAGTCGAAATAGTCCTTCCAAGGCCTCAAACACAACAAAGTCAAGATGTCCGAGGAGTCTATTATATACACTTTCTTTGCTACGTTTGATGGCCAGCACGAGTACCTTCGGATGCCCTTTGTAATTAAAAATTTCCCAGCCGTATCTCAGCGATTTATCTGTGACATATTTAGAGATATGTTAGAGTCAAGAGCCATGATAATATACGAGTATATGGATGACATACTTATAGCTTCAGCAACAAATGAATCTCATGTAGAATTAGTTGACACAGTGTTAAGGTGAGTCTCTGAAAAAGGTCTCGAACTAAAACTAAGCAAATGTAAATTCGCGATATGCAGTATTCGACTGAGTAATTCCAATATCGAAGCGATTAAACAATACCCTATGCCTAAGAATCAGTGGGAAGTCAAAGCATGTCTTGGTCTATTTTCGTATTTCCGCCAGTTCATACCACCCTTTTCAAGGATAGCTAAGCCCTTACAGAATCTAACGCATAATAGAGCGGTCTTTGAACTAACTGATGAGTGTATATCTGCCTTTTATGAACTTCGTGACAGGCTAGGAGCCGAATTCCTTCTTGCCATTTATAATCCACCCATTCGGACGCTAGTAGTGGGGGCTACGGAGCTGTGCTTTTGCAAAAACAGGAAGACGGTACATTTCATCCAGTGTTTTATTTTTCGAAGCCGACTACGCCTGCGGAATCGAGATACCATAGTTTTGAACTCGAAACCTTGGCCATAATATACGCTTAGACGTTTCCGAGTATATCTTGAAAGCATACCTTTTGCTGCTCGATGGGCATTAGAGTTGACAAATTACGACTATGAGATACAACATCGAGAAGGGATACTTATGGGTCATGTTGATGCTCTTAGTCGAGTCCCTGCAGTTACAAATGAGGAAATTCCGGAGTTGTTTGAGGCTGTAAGAAAACACCACCTTCAGAAAAAGTCGCGGAATCGGTTGATGATATGGCGCCCGGAGTAGACCAAATGATCGCTGCTGCCGATAGTGACGAGCTGGACTTTATGATACAAGTCACGCAAAACCGAGATGATCGGATTAAAATTTTACGCGAACGACTAGAATTGTGCCCTGTTATGGGATATGACCTTAAGGATGGCTTAGTTTTCAAGAAGAATGAGGTTGGCAGACTTAAACTATATGTGCCGCAGGAAATGGAAGATAACATTATCCGCCTCACTCATAAAAAGATTTGTCATTTAGGGGTAGATAAGACTTGCGACGAACTTCAGAAACATTATTGGTGCCCAAAAATAAGAGAGAAAGTAGTGAAATTTATTAAAAAAAAACTGTGTTAAATGTATTATGTACTTGGCTCCCTCGGTCAAATGAAATCAATCTGTATAGTATACCAAAGAAACCGGTGCCATTTGATACCGTTCATTTGGACCATTTTGGTCCTTTACTTTCTGTAAACTCGAAGAAAAGACATGTGTTATTGGTAGTCGATGGGTTTACAAAATTTGTTGAGCTTTATCCGGTCAATTCGACAAGTACTCTGTGTAGTGAACGCGCGCATTGGGTTACAAGCCCCTGTAGTATGCACTTTGTTGAATAGCTTATATAACTGAACTTATTATATACTACTCCAATTTATGTATTTTGTAAATGTAGAAACTAAGACAATGTAAAGCATTCAGAATAAATGTAAGTTGAATTTTAGACTCCGTCCGACTCGGACGTTTTATTATTAGCGTTACCCTAGTCATCCATACCTGCGTACCTACACTGGTGACCCTCGACAAAAAGTTTTATTTTAAAATAAATTTAAATTTTCGAAAAGTACAAAACGCGAATTGCTTAAATTGACTAGCAAACGTTTTACATTGTCTTCGAGAGGTACGATTGGGTGGCTAAGCAGAACTTATGGTTCATATTCTCCAAAAATTTACAATTCGACGCAATTTATAATTCAACGCAATGGATGGCGCCTACTGCAGAAGCTAAATTCGCGAACAATTCGTCCCGCAATATCGCAGAGTTCAGCATACACTTATTTCCTACGGCTGTAACATTTAAGGAACATTTAAACGGCGAGGTAATCAGGAAAAAGTCCCGACACACGGTCGCATAATCGCATCCAGTAAAGAAAGGAAGAAAACCCAGTCCATCACCCGGCAACAAGGAACCTTAAGTAAATTAACATTACAATAATTTTGTTTCATTTTTATTACAATTTTCATAAATCATAATCCATTAATATTATCAAAGATTGGTGTAAAAGTGCGTACTGTTGCGGCCGGGTTTTCCGTAGTTTCCGTAATACCCAGTGTTATAATCCATACATATATATGGATACTTAAATACAGAATTTCGGTAAGGGAACGGTGTCTAAAGAAAATTTTTTTAAAGAAACTAAAAATTGCAAAAGATTCAATTTCATAGGTGTAGTAGTGCCTTTTCCTTTTGTTTTACACAAAGAAAATTTCCAAAAAAAAAAAAACCGTTAATGATTTTAGCGTGGGTTTTAGAAACCGTTCTAGAATTTTTTCTCATTGTTCTGTAACAAGCCGTTGTTCCAGCAACTAGCGGAACGCTTTCGCGCTGAGAAATACTTGCAACGCTTATACATATTTTTTTTTTTTCTCTCGAACGTAATTGTGTTATTTGATTATAAGATTATTATGACGGAAGGTGAACTACCTATTGATAAGAAACTAGTAGACCACCAAGAGGTCGAGATACATTCGGTCAAACTGCCGGTATTCTGGGAAAAAGCCCCAGCGGCATGGTTTGTGGCTGCCGAAGCCCAATTTAAAATCAAAAAAATTTATAAGGATGAATCGAAATATTCATATATCCTTACAGCGCTTCCTCTTGAAGCCATAAACGCGATAATCGACATACTAAACAACCCTCCGGCTGAAAATAAATATGATAACTTAAAGCAAACGCTCATTAAAAGACATTCACTCTCGGAACAAAAACGTCTCGAAGAATTACTTTCGACTGAGGATCTCGGAGACCGCAGACCATCCGAACTCTACCGTCATTTGGTTTCAGTTTCGTCAAATATCTCCACAATTCGAGATGATTTGATTGTGTCATTATGGGAACGGAAGCTACCACCGTCCATTACCATTCCTCTAGCCGTAGCAACCGATCAGACACAAGATCGAAAGCTTGAGTTAGCTGACAAAATTTGGGAAGTCACCCAAAACCCTTCAGTATCTGCATTAGCTCCAAATAGAGACAATAAGGCCATAGAGGAAATTAAATTAGAAATAGCAAAAATCAATAAAAATATGCAAAGTCTTATGTCGCGAGGTCGCAGTAAATCCCCTCATAATCGTTCCACACGGCGAAAGTCTCAACACAAGAGTCCACACAAGGACAAGACAGAGACTTGTTGGTATCATACTAAATTCGCTACTAAGGCAAATAAATGCGTGAAGCCCTGCAACTTTTCTGACACTACTTCGAAAAACTAGGCACACCGATTGTCGAAGCGGCAAACAATCGGTTCCAACAAAAACGCACTTGCCGCTTATTCGTTCGATGCTTAAATTCTAAGATAAATTTTCTTATCGACACCGGTGCAGAGGTATCTGTAATTCCCATGTCTTATTACAAAAATCAATGCTCAAGTTCAGAACTTAATTTAACAGCTGCCAATGGAACGCTTATAAAAACATTCGGCACGAAATTGCTGAATCTAAATTTAGGACTCAGACGACCTTTTGCATACCCCTTCATTCTTGCATCCGTGAATAACCCGATCATCGGCGCGGATTTTTTAAACAAATTTTCACTCCTAGTCGACATCAAAAGAAAGAAACTTGTCGACGAGGTAACAACTCTTTCGGTCAATGGGATCACACGCATGTCAAATACTCTCTTGCCATGCACGCCCACACCGAACAACAATTACGGTACACTCCTAAAGAGTTACCCAAGCTTAACAGCAGCACCCAAGTATTCACTTCAACCCAAACACACAGTTGTCCATCACATTATGACTTCTGGACATCTACCAGTCTCACGCCCAAGACGACTAGAAAAATGCAAGTATAAAATTGCATTAGAGGAATTTGAGGAAATGCAACGAATGGGAATTTGTCGGCCTTCAGCATCTCCTGCGTCGTCACCACTACACATGGCACCTAAAAAGGACCCTAATGATTGGCGGCCTTGTGGCGATTATCGCCGTCTAAATGCAGTAACAACACCAGATCGATACCCAATACCGCATATTCAAAGTTTCTCATTGCATCTTAGCGGTTGTAACGTCTTTTCAAAAATAGATCTCGTTAGGGCGTATCATCACATACCCATCACTCCCGAAGATGTTCATAAGACTGCCATCACAACACCCTTTGGGCTGTTTGAATTTGTACGAATGCCTTTTGGGCTTCGTAACGCTGCCCAAACATTTCAGCGATTTATGCACGAGGTGACAAGGGAGTTAGACTTTGTGTTCGTTTACTTAGATGACATCCTGATAGGCAGCAAAGATCATACAGAACACATAGAACATTTAAATACCTTGTTCAAGAGACTGGTAGAATACGACATAAAAATCAAACCATCTAAATGTACTTTTGGTGTAAGCGAACTAAATTTCTTAAGCCACAATGTCAGCAGCGAGGGCGTGCTACCATCTGCTGATAGAATTACCGTAATCAAAAATTTCAAAACTCCAAATTCAACACGTCAAATACAACGCTTTAACGGTATGGTAAACTACTACCATCGCTTTGTACCAAAACTTGCAAAACTACTTGCACCTCTATACGACCATCTAAATCAATTGACTTCAAACAAAAAAACCAAAGAATTCTCCTGGCCAGAAGAATGCGAAAAGGCATTCGCCGAAATCAAGCAAGCCCTGGCAACAGCAACTATGTTGGTACATCCGGTAGAAAATGCTAAATTAAGACTTACAGTCGATGCTTCTAATATCGCTGTAGGATCAGTTCTGGAACAAGCCAATGGTCCAGCATGGGAACCATTGGCTTTCTATTCAAAAAAACTAAGCCCCGCCGAAACCAAGTATTCCGCCTTCGACCGGGAACTGTTGGCAATTTATACTTCAATTAAGCATTTTCGACACTATCTTGAAGGTCGGACATTTACAGTTTTTTCCGATCACAAGCCATTGACAAGAGCTTTGTTCACGAAAACAGAGCGGAGTCCAAGACAATCTAGACACTTAGACTTCATTTCACAATACACTAACGACATTCAACATGTCAATGGCCGGGATAATGTGGTGGCAGACTGTTTATCTCGCATAGTAAACGATGACATCTCAACTCTAAACGTGCCAACATTAACATTACACAATTTGTTAAAACTTCAGATCGCTGATGATGAACTAAAATCTTTACAATCCTCGGACAAACATAAAAATTCCGTAGTCAAGCTCGAACAGCGATCTTTCCCAACTTTAGACCAGTCATTATGGTGCGAAGTTAATCAAAACCGCGTTCGGCCATACGTTCCATTACCTCTCCGTAGAACTGTATTTGACAGTTTACATTCATTGTCACACCCAGGCATCAGAGGTTCTCGAAAAATTATTGGCGACAGGTATTTCTGGCCTAATATGAACTCGGATATAAAATCGTGGACACAAGCATGTACTCAGTGTCAACGAAGCAAAATTACTAGGCATACAAAAAGTCCACTCCAAAACTTCGACCTGCCTAGTACGCGGATGGAACACATCCATATGGATTTAGTCGGTCCTTTGCCGATACCGAACGGATTTTCATACATTCTTACATTAGTGGACCGCTTCACTCGGTGGCCAGAGGCGTACCCACTTAAAGACATTTCAGCCACGACAGTTGCTCGAACATTTGTCAATGAGTTTATCAGCCGTTTTGGCGTTCCATCTAGAATTACGACTGATAGAGGATCACAGTTTGAATCCAAACTGTTCTCGGAATTGAATTGCCTGATCGGCATACAGCGAATTAGAACATGCGCGTATCATCCGCAGGCAAACGGCCTAGTGGAGAGATTCCACCGTCAACTTAAGACAGCCCTTAAATGTCGTGAAACTCAGGTTCATTGGACCGATGACTTACCCATCATATTACTCGGTATCAGAGCAGCTTTCAAAAACGATCTCAACTGTTCACCGGCAGATTTACTCTATGGCCAACCTTTAAAATTACCCGGAGAGTTCGTTGCAAATTCCACTTCTTCTAAATTTGATGACCCAGTATCCTTTGTGACACAGTTGCGGGAGAGAATGACTAAACTGAAACCAACCGACACAAGAAAACCGAATGAACAGTCGTACGTCCCTAAAACTCTAGAAGATTGCAAGCAAGTGTTTATCAGAATTGAAGGAACAAAATCAGGCCTTCAACCGCCATACGAAGGACCGTTTGAGGTTGTCAGAAGATTGAGAAAACAATTTATAGTACAGAAGAACAATAAAAACATTACGGTTTCTGTAGATCGTTTGAAACCGGCATTCACACTAGAATCAAATGAAACTAGAGTTCGTTTTGATTCTTGAAACGTTTTTGGCATTATAATTATTATTAACATCATATTTTTTTATTCATATTATTTTTTTTTATTTTTTATTGTTTTATTATTTCATATTATTTTTTTTTATTTTTATTATTTTATTATTTTATTTTTCTTTCTTCATTCTTTCTTTGTGAAATTGATGTATTCATTTCAAATATTCATTTCGTCTCCGACTGAAGGGAGGGTGATGTAGTGAACGCGCGCATTGGGTTACAAGCCCCTGCAGTATGCACTTTGTTGAATAGCTTATATAACTGAACTTATTATATACTACTCCAATTTATGTATTTTGTAAATGTAGAAACTAAGACAATGTAAAGCATTCAGAATAAATGTAAGTTGAATTTTAGACTCCGTCCGACTCGGACGTTTTATTATTAGCGTTACCCTAGTCATCCATACCTGCGTACCTACACTCTGGAAGTCATAGGTTTTTTGGATAAATACTTCGAATATTATAGTCGTCCCAGACGAGTAGTTACTGATCGAGGTACGTGTTTTACTTCGGCCGAGTTTGAGGAATATTTAGAGAAGTCACACGTGCTGCATGTGTAGATAGCTGTAGCATCTCCGCAGGCTAATGGGCAGGTCGAAAGGGTGAATAGAGTGATCAAGGCAATGTTAGGAAAACTGGCGGAACCCGTGAACCATGCTGATTGGTATGCCCTTCTGTCCCAAGTGGATTATAGTCTCAATAATACTGTTCCCACCACAACCAAGCAGACCCCGAGTGTACTGATGTTTGGAGTAGATCAAAGAGGAGAGATAATTGACGAGTTAACAGAGTATTTGAGTGAGAAATTAGATAGCAATGAGGGATGTAACTTAGAACAGGTTAGGCGAACGCGATTTAATTGCAAATAAGAAAATAAGAAAAAAATAGCAAAGAAAATCATATATCAGCAATAAAAAATATTAACGTTAAAAATTTAGTCAAAAGACTTAACAAAAAAAACTGTAATTACCAAAAAAAATAGTTCCAAAAAAAATTAATCTACGTTAAATGGTACTCTAAAAGGAAGGATAAGGATATAAGGTACTTTCCGAAATTTCGACGATACCTTCTATAACCAAACTCACCAATGTTTCGCAAGTATGGTTCCCAACTGTGGCATGCCCAGCTCTCAGTTGGGTACTCACGAACCAAAAGTGGAATGGTTCAAGAAAATACAGCCTGACCCAACTTACATCAAATCATCAAATCAATCCTGCATACAGACAATGTTTCCCTTTCCTATGGAACCGAGTTGGCGCCTAAAGGTTGCCAAAACAGTTCGTCAATAGGATCGTTCCACATCGCCTCCATCCAAGATCGACAAGATGGTTTGCTATTGAAACACAGAAAAGCTTGTACACTAAAGCCTTTGTAGCCGTTCAGGCGAAAATACTGTAGCAGAACGACGAAATTTAAGACCTTTTTGCCCACCAACTTAATGCACGGAATTTTTCAGAGCTCGCGCGTGTTGATGGGCTACGCTTTGTCCACGTAGCGTAACTGAGGCTAGCCCCACGTTAGGCGCCATCTGTTGTGTTTGAGGCCTTGGAAGGACTATTTCGACTTGAAAAAGTCAAAATAGTCGAAGGGAAAGGAAGGTTCGGCACAAAAGGGCCAATTCCTCCTACGTCCGAATTGGTGGCTGAGTCGGAACAAGAACCTCCCCACACTGCCGTAGCTAGTCCCGGCCGCCAGCAAGCATGTCGCTTCCGTTCCGGCTCAGCCACCAATTCGGACGAAGGAGGAATTGGCCATTCTGTCGGGAACCTTCCTTTCCCTTCGACTATTTTGACTTTGTCAAGTCGAAATAGTCCTTCCAAGGCCTCAAACACAACAAAGTCAAGATGTCCGAGGAGTCTATTATATACACTTTCTTTGCTACGTTTGATGGCCAGCACGAGTACCTTCGGATGCCCTTTGTAATTAAAAATTTCCCAGCCGTATCTCAGCGATTTATCTGTGACATATTTAGAGATATGTTAGAGTCAAGAGCCATGATAATATACGAGTATATGGATGACATACTTATAGCTTCAGCAACAAATGAATCTCATGTAGAATTAGTTGACACAGTGTTAAGGTGAGTCTCTGAAAAAGGTCTCGAACTAAAACTAAGCAAATGTAAATTCGCGATATGCAGTATTCGACTGAGTAATTCCAATATCGAAGCGATTAAACAATACCCTATGCCTAAGAATCAGTGGGAAGTCAAAGCATGTCTTGGTCTATTTTCGTATTTCCGCCAGTTCATACCACCCTTTTCAAGGATAGCTAAGCCCTTACAGAATCTAACGCATAATAGAGCGGTCTTTGAACTAACTGATGAGTGTATATCTGCCTTTTATGAACTTCGTGACAGGCTAGGAGCCGAATTCCTTCTTGCCATTTATAATCCACCCATTCGGACGCTAGTAGTGGGGGCTACGGAGCTGTGCTTTTGCAAAAACAGGAAGACGGTACATTTCATCCAGTGTTTTATTTTTCGAAGCCGACTACGCCTGCGGAATCGAGATACCATAGTTTTGAACTCGAAACCTTGGCCATAATATACGCTTAGACGTTTCCGAGTATATCTTGAAAGCATACCTTTTGCTGCTCGATGGGCATTAGAGTTGACAAATTACGACTATGAGATACAACATCGAGAAGGGATACTTATGGGTCATGTTGATGCTCTTAGTCGAGTCCCTGCAGTTACAAATGAGGAAATTCCGGAGTTGTTTGAGGCTGTAAGAAAACACCACCTTCAGAAAAAGTCGCGGAATCGGTTGATGATATGGCGCCCGGAGTAGACCAAATGATCGCTGCTGCCGATAGTGACGAGCTGGACTTTATGATACAAGTCACGCAAAACCGAGATGATCGGATTAAAATTTTACGCGAACGACTAGAATTGTGCCCTGTTATGGGATATGACCTTAAGGATGGCTTAGTTTTCAAGAAGAATGAGGTTGGCAGACTTAAACTATATGTGCCGCAGGAAATGGAAGATAACATTATCCGCCTCACTCATAAAAAGATTTGTCATTTAGGGGTAGATAAGACTTGCGACGAACTTCAGAAACATTATTGGTGCCCAAAAATAAGAGAGAAAGTAGTGAAATTTATTAAAAAAAAACTGTGTTAAATGTATTATGTACTTGGCTCCCTCGGTCAAATGAAATCAATCTGTATAGTATACCAAAGAAACCGGTGCCATTTGATACCGTTCATTTGGACCATTTTGGTCCTTTACTTTCTGTAAACTCGAAGAAAAGACATGTGTTATTGGTAGTCGATGGGTTTACAAAATTTGTTGAGCTTTATCCGGTCAATTCGACAAGTACTCTGTGTAGTGAACGCGCGCATTGGGTTACAAGCCCCTGTAGTATGCACTTTGTTGAATAGCTTATATAACTGAACTTATTATATACTACTCCAATTTATGTATTTTGTAAATGTAGAAACTAAGACAATGTAAAGCATTCAGAATAAATGTAAGTTGAATTTTAGACTCCGTCCGACTCGGACGTTTTATTATTAGCGTTACCCTAGTCATCCATACCTGCGTACCTACACTGGTGACCCTCGACAAAAAGTTTTATTTTAAAATAAATTTAAATTTTCGAAAAGTACAAAACGCGAATTGCTTAAATTGACTAGCAAACGTTTTACATTGTCTTCGAGAGGTACGATTGGGTGGCTAAGCAGAACTTATGGTTCATATTCTCCAAAAATTTACAATTCGACGCAATTTATAATTCAACGCAATGGATGGCGCCTACTGCAGAAGCTAAATTCGCGAACAATTCGTCCCGCAATATCGCAGAGTTCAGCATACACTTATTTCCTACGGCTGTAACATTTAAGGAACATTTAAACGGCGAGGTAATCAGGAAAAAGTCCCGACACACGGTCGCATAATCGCATCCAGTAAAGAAAGGAAGAAAACCCAGTCCATCACCCGGCAACAAGGAACCTTAAGTAAATTAACATTACAATAATTTTGTTTCATTTTTATTACAATTTTCATAAATCATAATCCATTAATATTATCAAAGATTGGTGTAAAAGTGCGTACTGTTGCGGCCGGGTTTTCCGTAGTTTCCGTAATACCCAGTGTTATAATCCATACATATATATGGATACTTAAATACAGAATTTCGGTAAGGGAACGGTGTCTAAAGAAAATTTTTTTAAAGAAACTAAAAATTGCAAAAGATTCAATTTCATAGGTGTAGTAGTGCCTTTTCCTTTTGTTTTACACAAAGAAAATTTCCAAAAAAAAAAAAACCGTTAATGATTTTAGCGTGGGTTTTAGAAACCGTTCTAGAATTTTTTCTCATTGTTCTGTAACAAGCCGTTGTTCCAGCAACTAGCGGAACGCTTTCGCGCTGAGAAATACTTGCAACGCTTATACATATTTTTTTTTTTTCTCTCGAACGTAATTGTGTTATTTGATTATAAGATTATTATGACGGAAGGTGAACTACCTATTGATAAGAAACTAGTAGACCACCAAGAGGTCGAGATACATTCGGTCAAACTGCCGGTATTCTGGGAAAAAGCCCCAGCGGCATGGTTTGTGGCTGCCGAAGCCCAATTTAAAATCAAAAAAATTTATAAGGATGAATCGAAATATTCATATATCCTTACAGCGCTTCCTCTTGAAGCCATAAACGCGATAATCGACATACTAAACAACCCTCCGGCTGAAAATAAATATGATAACTTAAAGCAAACGCTCATTAAAAGACATTCACTCTCGGAACAAAAACGTCTCGAAGAATTACTTTCGACTGAGGATCTCGGAGACCGCAGACCATCCGAACTCTACCGTCATTTGGTTTCAGTTTCGTCAAATATCTCCACAATTCGAGATGATTTGATTGTGTCATTATGGGAACGGAAGCTACCACCGTCCATTACCATTCCTCTAGCCGTAGCAACCGATCAGACACAAGATCGAAAGCTTGAGTTAGCTGACAAAATTTGGGAAGTCACCCAAAACCCTTCAGTATCTGCATTAGCTCCAAATAGAGACAATAAGGCCATAGAGGAAATTAAATTAGAAATAGCAAAAATCAATAAAAATATGCAAAGTCTTATGTCGCGAGGTCGCAGTAAATCCCCTCATAATCGTTCCACACGGCGAAAGTCTCAACACAAGAGTCCACACAAGGACAAGACAGAGACTTGTTGGTATCATACTAAATTCGCTACTAAGGCAAATAAATGCGTGAAGCCCTGCAACTTTTCTGACACTACTTCGAAAAACTAGGCACACCGATTGTCGAAGCGGCAAACAATCGGTTCCAACAAAAACGCACTTGCCGCTTATTCGTTCGATGCTTAAATTCTAAGATAAATTTTCTTATCGACACCGGTGCAGAGGTATCTGTAATTCCCATGTCTTATTACAAAAATCAATGCTCAAGTTCAGAACTTAATTTAACAGCTGCCAATGGAACGCTTATAAAAACATTCGGCACGAAATTGCTGAATCTAAATTTAGGACTCAGACGACCTTTTGCATACCCCTTCATTCTTGCATCCGTGAATAACCCGATCATCGGCGCGGATTTTTTAAACAAATTTTCACTCCTAGTCGACATCAAAAGAAAGAAACTTGTCGACGAGGTAACAACTCTTTCGGTCAATGGGATCACACGCATGTCAAATACTCTCTTGCCATGCACGCCCACACCGAACAACAATTACGGTACACTCCTAAAGAGTTACCCAAGCTTAACAGCAGCACCCAAGTATTCACTTCAACCCAAACACACAGTTGTCCATCACATTATGACTTCTGGACATCTACCAGTCTCACGCCCAAGACGACTAGAAAAATGCAAGTATAAAATTGCATTAGAGGAATTTGAGGAAATGCAACGAATGGGAATTTGTCGGCCTTCAGCATCTCCTGCGTCGTCACCACTACACATGGCACCTAAAAAGGACCCTAATGATTGGCGGCCTTGTGGCGATTATCGCCGTCTAAATGCAGTAACAACACCAGATCGATACCCAATACCGCATATTCAAAGTTTCTCATTGCATCTTAGCGGTTGTAACGTCTTTTCAAAAATAGATCTCGTTAGGGCGTATCATCACATACCCATCACTCCCGAAGATGTTCATAAGACTGCCATCACAACACCCTTTGGGCTGTTTGAATTTGTACGAATGCCTTTTGGGCTTCGTAACGCTGCCCAAACATTTCAGCGATTTATGCACGAGGTGACAAGGGAGTTAGACTTTGTGTTCGTTTACTTAGATGACATCCTGATAGGCAGCAAAGATCATACAGAACACATAGAACATTTAAATACCTTGTTCAAGAGACTGGTAGAATACGACATAAAAATCAAACCATCTAAATGTACTTTTGGTGTAAGCGAACTAAATTTCTTAAGCCACAATGTCAGCAGCGAGGGCGTGCTACCATCTGCTGATAGAATTACCGTAATCAAAAATTTCAAAACTCCAAATTCAACACGTCAAATACAACGCTTTAACGGTATGGTAAACTACTACCATCGCTTTGTACCAAAACTTGCAAAACTACTTGCACCTCTATACGACCATCTAAATCAATTGACTTCAAACAAAAAAACCAAAGAATTCTCCTGGCCAGAAGAATGCGAAAAGGCATTCGCCGAAATCAAGCAAGCCCTGGCAACAGCAACTATGTTGGTACATCCGGTAGAAAATGCTAAATTAAGACTTACAGTCGATGCTTCTAATATCGCTGTAGGATCAGTTCTGGAACAAGCCAATGGTCCAGCATGGGAACCATTGGCTTTCTATTCAAAAAAACTAAGCCCCGCCGAAACCAAGTATTCCGCCTTCGACCGGGAACTGTTGGCAATTTATACTTCAATTAAGCATTTTCGACACTATCTTGAAGGTCGGACATTTACAGTTTTTTCCGATCACAAGCCATTGACAAGAGCTTTGTTCACGAAAACAGAGCGGAGTCCAAGACAATCTAGACACTTAGACTTCATTTCACAATACACTAACGACATTCAACATGTCAATGGCCGGGATAATGTGGTGGCAGACTGTTTATCTCGCATAGTAAACGATGACATCTCAACTCTAAACGTGCCAACATTAACATTACACAATTTGTTAAAACTTCAGATCGCTGATGATGAACTAAAATCTTTACAATCCTCGGACAAACATAAAAATTCCGTAGTCAAGCTCGAACAGCGATCTTTCCCAACTTTAGACCAGTCATTATGGTGCGAAGTTAATCAAAACCGCGTTCGGCCATACGTTCCATTACCTCTCCGTAGAACTGTATTTGACAGTTTACATTCATTGTCACACCCAGGCATCAGAGGTTCTCGAAAAATTATTGGCGACAGGTATTTCTGGCCTAATATGAACTCGGATATAAAATCGTGGACACAAGCATGTACTCAGTGTCAACGAAGCAAAATTACTAGGCATACAAAAAGTCCACTCCAAAACTTCGACCTGCCTAGTACGCGGATGGAACACATCCATATGGATTTAGTCGGTCCTTTGCCGATACCGAACGGATTTTCATACATTCTTACATTAGTGGACCGCTTCACTCGGTGGCCAGAGGCGTACCCACTTAAAGACATTTCAGCCACGACAGTTGCTCGAACATTTGTCAATGAGTTTATCAGCCGTTTTGGCGTTCCATCTAGAATTACGACTGATAGAGGATCACAGTTTGAATCCAAACTGTTCTCGGAATTGAATTGCCTGATCGGCATACAGCGAATTAGAACATGCGCGTATCATCCGCAGGCAAACGGCCTAGTGGAGAGATTCCACCGTCAACTTAAGACAGCCCTTAAATGTCGTGAAACTCAGGTTCATTGGACCGATGACTTACCCATCATATTACTCGGTATCAGAGCAGCTTTCAAAAACGATCTCAACTGTTCACCGGCAGATTTACTCTATGGCCAACCTTTAAAATTACCCGGAGAGTTCGTTGCAAATTCCACTTCTTCTAAATTTGATGACCCAGTATCCTTTGTGACACAGTTGCGGGAGAGAATGACTAAACTGAAACCAACCGACACAAGAAAACCGAATGAACAGTCGTACGTCCCTAAAACTCTAGAAGATTGCAAGCAAGTGTTTATCAGAATTGAAGGAACAAAATCAGGCCTTCAACCGCCATACGAAGGACCGTTTGAGGTTGTCAGAAGATTGAGAAAACAATTTATAGTACAGAAGAACAATAAAAACATTACGGTTTCTGTAGATCGTTTGAAACCGGCATTCACACTAGAATCAAATGAAACTAGAGTTCGTTTTGATTCTTGAAACGTTTTTGGCATTATAATTATTATTAACATCATATTTTTTTATTCATATTATTTTTTTTTATTTTTTATTGTTTTATTATTTCATATTATTTTTTTTTATTTTTATTATTTTATTATTTTATTTTTCTTTCTTCATTCTTTCTTTGTGAAATTGATGTATTCATTTCAAATATTCATTTCGTCTCCGACTGAAGGGAGGGTGATGTAGTGAACGCGCGCATTGGGTTACAAGCCCCTGCAGTATGCACTTTGTTGAATAGCTTATATAACTGAACTTATTATATACTACTCCAATTTATGTATTTTGTAAATGTAGAAACTAAGACAATGTAAAGCATTCAGAATAAATGTAAGTTGAATTTTAGACTCCGTCCGACTCGGACGTTTTATTATTAGCGTTACCCTAGTCATCCATACCTGCGTACCTACACTCTGGAAGTCATAGGTTTTTTGGATAAATACTTCGAATATTATAGTCGTCCCAGACGAGTAGTTACTGATCGAGGTACGTGTTTTACTTCGGCCGAGTTTGAGGAATATTTAGAGAAGTCACACGTGCTGCATGTGTAGATAGCTGTAGCATCTCCGCAGGCTAATGGGCAGGTCGAAAGGGTGAATAGAGTGATCAAGGCAATGTTAGGAAAACTGGCGGAACCCGTGAACCATGCTGATTGGTATGCCCTTCTGTCCCAAGTGGATTATAGTCTCAATAATACTGTTCCCACCACAACCAAGCAGACCCCGAGTGTACTGATGTTTGGAGTAGATCAAAGAGGAGAGATAATTGACGAGTTAACAGAGTATTTGAGTGAGAAATTAGATAGCAATGAGGGATGTAACTTAGAACAGGTTAGGCGAACGCGATTTAATTGCAAATAAGAAAATAAGAAAAAAATAGCAAAGAAAATCATATATCAGCAATAAAAAATATTAACGTTAAAAATTTAGTCAAAAGACTTAACAAAAAAAACTGTAATTACCAAAAAAAATAGTTCCAAAAAAAATTAATCTACGTTAAATGGTACTCTAAAAGGAAGGATAAGGATATAAGGTACTTTCCGAAATTTCGACGATACCTTCTATAACCAAACTCACCAATGTTTCGCAAGTATGGTTCCCAACTGTGGCATGCCCAGCTCTCAGTTGGGTACTCACGAACCAAAAGTGGAATGGTTCAAGAAAATACAGCCTGACCCAACTTACATCAAATCATCAAATCAATCCTGCATACAGACAATGTTTCCCTTTCCTATGGAACCGAGTTGGCGCCTAAAGGTTGCCAAAACAGTTCGTCAATAGGATCGTTCCACATCGCCTCCATCCAAGATCGACAAGATGGTTTGCTATTGAAACACAGAAAAGCTTGTACACTAAAGCCTTTGTAGCCGTTCAGGCGAAAATACTGTAGCAGAACGACGAAATTTAAGACCTTTTTGCCCACCAACTTAATGCACGGAATTTTTCAGAGCTCGCGCGTGTTGATGGGCTACGCTTTGTCCACGTAGCGTAACTGAGGCTAGCCCCACGTTAGGCGCCATCTGTTGTGTTTGAGGCCTTGGAAGGACTATTTCGACTTGAAAAAGTCAAAATAGTCGAAGGGAAAGGAAGGTTCGGCACAAAAGGGCCAATTCCTCCTTTGTCCGAATTGGTGGCTGAGCCGGAACGGAAGCGACATGCTTGCTGGCGGCCGGGACTAGCTACGGCAGTGTGGGGAGGTTCTGTCGGGAACCTTCCTTTCCCTTCGACTATTTTGACTTTGTCAAGTCGAAATAGTCCTTCCAAGGCCTCAAACACAACAAAGTCAAGATGTCCGAGGAGTCTATTATATACACTTTCTTTGCTACGTTTGATGGCCAGCACGAGTACCTTCGGATGCCCTTTGTAATTAAAAATTTCCCAGCCGTATCTCAGCGATTTATCTGTGACATATTTAGAGATATGTTAGAGTCAAGAGCCATGATAATATACGAGTATATGGATGACATACTTATAGCTTCAGCAACAAATGAATCTCATGTAGAATTAGTTGACACAGTGTTAAGGTGAGTCTCTGAAAAAGGTCTCGAACTAAAACTAAGCAAATGTAAATTCGCGATATGCAGTATTCGACTGAGTAATTCCAATATCGAAGCGATTAAACAATACCCTATGCCTAAGAATCAGTGGGAAGTCAAAGCATGTCTTGGTCTATTTTCGTATTTCCGCCAGTTCATACCACCCTTTTCAAGGATAGCTAAGCCCTTACAGAATCTAACGCATAATAGAGCGGTCTTTGAACTAACTGATGAGTGTATATCTGCCTTTTATGAACTTCGTGACAGGCTAGGAGCCGAATTCCTTCTTGCCATTTATAATCCACCCATTCGGACGCTAGTAGTGGGGGCTACGGAGCTGTGCTTTTGCAAAAACAGGAAGACGGTACATTTCATCCAGTGTTTTATTTTTCGAAGCCGACTACGCCTGCGGAATCGAGATACCATAGTTTTGAACTCGAAACCTTGGCCATAATATACGCTTAGACGTTTCCGAGTATATCTTGAAAGCATACCTTTTGCTGCTCGATGGGCATTAGAGTTGACAAATTACGACTATGAGATACAACATCGAGAAGGGATACTTATGGGTCATGTTGATGCTCTTAGTCGAGTCCCTGCAGTTACAAATGAGGAAATTCCGGAGTTGTTTGAGGCTGTAAGAAAACACCACCTTCAGAAAAAGTCGCGGAATCGGTTGATGATATGGCGCCCGGAGTAGACCAAATGATCGCTGCTGCCGATAGTGACGAGCTGGACTTTATGATACAAGTCACGCAAAACCGAGATGATCGGATTAAAATTTTACGCGAACGACTAGAATTGTGCCCTGTTATGGGATATGACCTTAAGGATGGCTTAGTTTTCAAGAAGAATGAGGTTGGCAGACTTAAACTATATGTGCCGCAGGAAATGGAAGATAACATTATCCGCCTCACTCATAAAAAGATTTGTCATTTAGGGGTAGATAAGACTTGCGACGAACTTCAGAAACATTATTGGTGCCCAAAAATAAGAGAGAAAGTAGTGAAATTTATTAAAAAAAAACTGTGTTAAATGTATTATGTACTTGGCTCCCTCGGTCAAATGAAATCAATCTGTATAGTATACCAAAGAAACCGGTGCCATTTGATACCGTTCATTTGGACCATTTTGGTCCTTTACTTTCTGTAAACTCGAAGAAAAGACATGTGTTATTGGTAGTCGATGGGTTTACAAAATTTGTTGAGCTTTATCCGGTCAATTCGACAAGTACTCTGGAAGTCATAGGTTTTTTGGATAAATACTTCGAATATTATAGTCGTCCCAGACGAGTAGTTACTGATCGAGGTACGTGTTTTACTTCGGCCGAGTTTGAGGAATATTTAGAGAAGTCACACGTGCTGCATGTGTAGATAGCTGTAGCATCTCCGCAGGCTAATGGGCAGGTCGAAAGGGTGAATAGAGTGGTCAAGGCAATGTTAGGAAAACTGGCGGAACCCGTGAACCATGCTGATTAGTATGCCCTTCTGTCCCAAGTGGATTATAGTCTCAATAATACTGTTCCCACCACAACCAAGCAGACCCCGAGTGTACTGATGTTTGGAGTATATCAAAGAGGAGAGATAATTGACGAGTTAACAGAGTATTTGAGTGAGAAATTAGATAGCAATGAGGGATGTAACTTAGAACAGGTTAGGCGTTTGTAGCGATACAAAAGGCTCAGGAATATAGCCAGCAGTACTTCAAAAAGCACAACGTTCCGGCGAAAACTTATGAAATTGGAGAATATTTTGTAATGAAGAACGTCGTCACCACTGGTGGTGTAAATAAGAAATTTATACCAAAAAACCGCGGCCCATATGTTATTCATAAAGTATTGCCCAATGACTGGTATGTCATTAGGGACATTGAGAATTGTCAGCTGACTCAGATACCTTACGACGGTGTAGTAGAATTTTCACGACTAAAAAAATTACTTGTTGTTGGCCTGATGTCACATGCATAGGGTAAGCAAGGCAATACTATGCAGCCATAGAAATACTTTAGTATTGCCTGATATAATGTTAGTTATAAGAATGTTAACATTTTGCTTTGTCAATTTATGGCCGAGGTCGACCAACTGTCAGGTCGGCCGAGTTGTAGTCATAAAGTAGAAAATTTAAATCCAACGACCAACTAGAAATTTTGCTAAGACTGAGGTAAAAACCTCTTCGTTAAAAGATGTGAAACAAGAAGAAGAGACAAGCGGTTTGAAGTTTTGGATCGCGACCAGGAACAGAAAAATTTGTAAAAACCCAAGCTTGTAAAATTAAACTGGAAATTAAAGGACAAACTTATACTACATTTTTTTTTATTTTTTATTTATTTGTAGACAATTAAAGTCTATTTTACAATGTACATAAACAAAAATTCTTAAATTCTACTATTAAAACTATTATTAAAACTCAATAATACAAAAAGAAAACAGCACAAAAAATAAATATCTTAGACCTAAAAATGTTAAAAGTTTCGTATATATTAACTCGTAGATGGTGTCTTAAGTTTAGTCATTATTTTGCCCTTGTATGTAGTTCTACTTACAGAGATGGTGTCGCAATCTGAGTGCAGGTTAAAGTTTCTAATAGCACAAGCAATAGTGGCGCAGTTTTTGACAGACGAAGATATCGCAACCATTCAAAAACAAAGCAAAGATCCGCGAATATTCGTTCGGATCGTTTCGAGTATGGTGCAGTCAATTTATGGTCATGAATTTATTAAGCGAGCTGTAGCTCTGGCACTGTTCGGCGGCGAGGCAAAAATCCTGGGGAAAAACACAAGATTCGAGGCGATATAAATTTATTGATTTGTGGTGATCCGGGAACAGCCAAGTAGCAATTTTTGAAATACACCGAGAAAATTGCGCCGCGTGCAGTTTTACTACGGGGCAAGGTGCCAGTGATGTTGATGTTGGTCTTACAGCCTATGTCCGGAGGAGTCCGCAAACTCGAGAGTGGACCTTGGAAGCGGGTGCCTTAGTACTGGCCGGGCGTTTGTTTGATTGATGAGTTCGATAAGGTAATTTTATCCGTATGGATTTCGGCTTAACTTAATCAATTCCCGAACAGATGAATAATCAGGATCGAACGTCTATCCACGAAGTCATGGAGCAACAATCGATTTCAATCTCAAAAGCTGGTATTGTGACATCACTGCAAGCGAGGTGTACGGTTATTGCTGCCGCTAATCCGATAGGTGGACGTTACGATCCCAGTATGACTTTCTCGTAAAATCGTATCTGTCCGAACCGATTTTTCGCGTTTCGATGTTCTTTATGTCGTTAAGGACGAACTTGATCCGATGTCAGATCAACTTTTGGCGAAATTCGTCGTCCAGTCACATACTAAACATCATCCTTCGAGCGAAGAAGTTATTGAAGAATCAGCAACATGGCGCGATGGACATACCACAGGAGCTGCTAAAGAAGTACATCGTCTATTCGCAAGAGAATGTCAGGCCGAAATTAACGGAATTAACGGTTTGAGCCTAGGAATCATATTGCTTATCTTTCTTCATCACTTGATAGAAAGAAATAGCAACAAAAACATGTGCTCTCACCACGATCTATTTGTAATGCAAAAATCAGCCGCATCACTCCGGGCGCTGGAAATGTCATCCGCTTACACGATGAAAATTATATACGCGAAAAGTTACAGTTCAAGCGCGATTACAATAAAACGACACAAGTGTTATGTGAAGTGATTGGAAATCGTAAAATGTGTCACTGCGTTATTAGTGTTTTATATTTATTATATCGCAGTAAGGTAACTTCGCCCCTGCCTGCACATTTCATTTTATACACCCCTTTCTTATTTCCAGCAGATGTCAATCTCCGAGTACGAGCTTTTATCACAACACGCTATCATCAAACAGATGGCGTTGCGATAAACAAAAATTTGCTATCGAGACATTTGCAGACATGTCTTCGAGATGTCGGGGAGCATTTGTCTCGATACCGTGTATTTTGTCCATAAGCCATCTCAAAGAATCTCGCAGACAAGTCGAAATGTCTCCGAGAAATCTGCGAAATTCTTGCAGACGCGACCAGCTGGGAATGTCGTGAGAAATGTCAGAACGAGAAATGTCAGGTGAGATGACATCTCTCATTGCTGAACGAAGGAGTCTTTACTTCCTGCAACACCAATCAAATCGTTTTTCACCAGTTTGGCTTTAACAATTGATGAAGCTAAGTTGGCGCCAGCAAGTGTCCGGAGGCTACAAAGAAAAGTCATGGAACTTGTTAATGACGAAATTGCCCTAGGTTAGGATTACAAACAATCGTTGATAGGACTATAAACAATCATTTTTTATGAAATACTGTTATATTTTTTATAAGTTTTTTTTAAATTGTTATTTTAAAATGAAATTTATTTATTTGTTCTATTTTTTTTTAACTCGATGTGATATGGTAGCAAAATGAAAAATAAAATTTGCACCCTTATAACAGTGACTTTAATTGCGTTACTTCTACGTTGATCATCTGAATTTTAATTTTGATTATACGTCACTCAGGAGTAGTTTTGATGCTGTTGATGCAGGGAGACTTTAAAGCAAAAAATGGAAATCAAAGAATATCAAAACACGGAAAAATACAAAGTTATATGGTTAAACATTTTATTAATTATTATTATTAGCGTTCGATACTCAATCTTTCAGCATTTTCCTTAAATCAAATTCCGTTCTTGCTGCGTTAAACCGCGTGAGTAATCTCGCTTGCAGTAGTGATCCATCTCTGCGCCAATGTCCTTCAACTAATATGTCGTCTACGTAATGATCTACATAGTTGGGGGGGGACAATAAGAATCGTCATTCATCTTTACGAAATTGTGCAGGACAACTACCGCCTGAACTATTTTGTCGACATTCTCAGGAAAGCAGTTTATTGTGGTAAATAAAACCAAGGGCGCCCACAGAACATCTTCCAGGGGGGGGGGAGGCAAGGCAAACATTTTATAAAATAACCCCACACTCCATTTAGAAACTGAACTTATGGTTGTAATTTTAACGTAGGTTTGTTAACGGGCCAATCGTTCTACTCTTTCGGGTCCATACAAAGCCATTAAAACATGCGTTCAAGAATACTAGCGGATAACTTCGCTCAAATCAGAAGTTCGGAATGTGTTTTATTCGGGGATGCAGCATATGTTACTATGTGACTGAAAACCTAACAAAAAGTTCGGGAAGCGGTAAGAATAGAGTGTAACATATGAATTATATAATTGGGCCATATTCCGGGATGCGGTCTAGAGGTTCAAAAAGAAAATACTTAAAAATAGGTGATTATTAATATCTGATCAGACCTGAGAGATATGGTGGAATTTATGAAAAAGTATACAACCGCTTTACACCCCCTTAGGGGTCGAATTTCAAAATATCTTGAAAACACTTTCTAGGAATTCATATGAAGAATCCGTAGAATTAAAATGAATTCAATGTTTGTAAAGACCTAGTAAATGTGACGAAAATCGTGAAAATATATGCATTTTATTTTTACTGATAATTTTTTTGCCCCCCCCCCCCATCCGAACCCCAATGAATATTCGATTTTTTTTTATTAGATTTACTTTTCTAGTTGATTTACATATACGTACCGAGTTTCAACTTTCTAGCATAAGCCGTTCAAAAGTAAGGAAAAACACCCCCCACCTCCGTACCATACTACCCCTAAAAAAAAATTATTTTTCCACCATGCCACTACAATAGCTCTATCTAAACGCCAAGTTTCAGCTTTCTATCATTATAGGTTCTTAAGATATAAGCATTGGAACTTTTTCCTTATCACCCTTCCCCTCTCAACCTCTCCGCTAGGGTTCTATTAGGCCTACTTCTGGTAAAAATTTGAAGCATCTATCTTACACTGTTATTGAGATATGAAACGTGTAATTTTTGAAAAATTCTTATCCCCTCCACTTCCATGCTATCCTACCGCCCTCAAAAATTTTACTTTAAGCAACCTTTTTACTTTATTATTTTAAAGTATTGTGATTGATTTTTAAAAAAAAAAATTTGCTACCCTCAAAAGTTTTATTTTCACGTTTCATAACTAGTAGACGCGAAAAAAGCAATAAAAATTTTCAGTCCGTCTGTCCGCCGTACGCAAGATCGTTTGGAGGCTCGTAGCTGCCATACGATTTGAGATATTAAATTGGTGTTTTTTTAACGAATAGACGGGGTAGGCGCCTTGAAGTGACCAAATTTTTAGGGGTGGGGATGTGAGGGGGAAGGAGGGGGAAGTGTTTTAGACTGAAAATTTTGGGTTCTAGATCTCAGTAACCCCTAATGATAGGAAGCTGAAACTTGGAATTTCTATAGAGCTCTGACAGTAGACCCATTTGCGGAAAAACTGTCAAAATTGATCAAGGGGTGTGGGAGTGGGGGGAAATATAATGCGTCCGAAACCCAAAAAAGCTGAGATAGACACATTCCAAAATGCATATCTCCTAAACCGTTAATGGCACACTATTCAAACTTAAAAAATATTTGTAGTTATACTAGGAGAACAAAATGAAGAAAAATTTCGGGTGGGGGAAGTTGTGTATGGGGGTGGGGGGGTGAAAAACTTTAGATTACGATATCTCATGAGCCAATTGCTCTAGAAAAATAAAATACGGTTTGGGTACAAAGGTCGACAAATAAAGATTGATCAAAGTAACATTTTTTAAGTGGGAGGTAGAGCATAGAAGTGGAGTGGATGAGAATTTTTCAAATCAAACACCTTTTATATCTCAAGAACAGTTTAAGATAGATGCTTAGAATTTTTACCAGAAGTAGCGCTAAGTTTTATGGTTAAGGGTGTAGAGGGGGAGGGTGGGGGAGGGTGAAAAGGAAAAAGTTCCGATGCTTATATCTTGAGAACCTGTAATGATATAAGCCTTAAACTTGGTATTTAGATAGAGCTATAGTAGCGAAATGTTGGAAAAATATAATTTTTTTTTAGTATGCTAAGGGGGTAGGGGGTGTTTTTCCTAACTATTAAACGTTTCATGCTAGAAAGTTGAAACTCAGTGTGTATATGTAAATCAACTAGAAAAAAAATTGTGTTAAAAAAAAATTTGAATATTCATTGGTGTTCAGAAAGGGGGGCAAAAAAAATTATTTGTTAATATAATAAATAAAAAATGTGTATATTTTCACGATTTTCATCATATCTACTTGGTCTTTTCACATATTGAATTCATTTTTATTCTACGGATTCTTCGTATGAATACCTAGAAAGTGTTTTCAAGGTTTTTTGAAATTCGATCCCTAAGGGTAGTGTGGTACAAGTGGGGGTGTTTTTCCTATATATGGAACGGCTTAAGCTACAATGTTGAAAATCGGTGTGTATATGTAAATCAACTAGAAAAGTAATTGTGATAAAAAAAAATTTGAATATTCATTGGCATTCAGAAAGGGGGGCAAAAAAAACTATTTGTAAATATAATATATATAAAATGCATATATTTTTACGATTTTCGTCATATCTACTAGGTCTTTCCAAATATTGAATTCATTTTTATTCTACGGATTCTTCGTATGAATACCTAGAAAGTGTTTTCAAGGTTTTTTGTAGTAGTGTGGTACAAGTGGGGGGTGTTTTTCCTATATATAGAACGGCTTAAGATACAATGTTGAAACTCGGTGTGTATATCTAAATCAACTAGAAAAATAATTTTGAATAAAAAAAAACGAGTATCTATTATAAAATATCTGTGAAAATAGAATGCATATTTTCCCACGACTTTCGACATATCTACTACCTCGTCCCAAATATTGAATTTCATTTTATTCTATGTATTCTCCATAATTGACCCCTAAGGGGGTGTAAAGTGATTGTGTACTTTTTCATAAATTATTCCATATCTCTCAGATCCAATCAGATTTTCACTTTCACGATCTTGTTCTTTTTAATAGGTTTTCAGTCACATAGTAGCCTCCACCGCACTTCAGAATTGAACTTCTACCGGAAAAATAATAAAGTTATGCCCAGATTGTTGGCAGATTTTTTATTAAGGTTTATACTCAAACCAAATTTGGTTTTTGTGGTGCAATTGGTTTGTGAGATATCGTCATCTAAAGTTTTTCACCGCCCACCCCCGTACGCCTTTACCCCCACCAAAAAATTTTGTTTCAATCTACTCTCCTAGTATAACTACAGATATTTGTTAAGTTTTAATTACTTGCCATTAACGGTTTAGGAGATATGGATTTTAGAATATGGCGGTTTCCACTTTTTTGCGTTTCCGACGCATTATTTCCCCCTCCACTCCCACACCCCTTCACCAATATCAGCAATTTTTTTGCAGATGGGTCCACTATCAAAGCTCTATAGGAGTTTCAAGTTTCAGCCTCCTACCATAAGCGGTTGCTGAGATCTAGAAACCAAAATTTTTCGTCTAAAACGCTTCCCCTACCTTCCCCCTCACACCCTCACCCCTCAAAAAAATCTGACTTCAAGGGGTCTATCATGTCTATCCATAAAAAAAAAATTAATAGCTCCTAGGGTTTGGGAACTATAATTCCTCAAATGGGTTTGCGTATGGCGTACGGCGCACAGACGGACTGAAAATTCAGGGTAGCAAATTTTTTTTAAAAAAAAGTCGATAACAATACTTTCTTATTAAAATAATAAAGTAAAAATTACTTTATTTTTCAAATTTTATACAGATTCCGAATTTTATTTTTAAATTGCAGTTGGTTCGTGAGATATTGTAATCAAAAGTTGTTCACCCCCACCTCTGGAGGTATTTTTCCTAACTACATAGAACGGCTTCTGCTACAAAGTTGAAACTCGGTATGTATATGTAAATCAACCAGAAAAGTAGATAATTTAGATAAAAAAAATTATTAAATATCCATTAGTGTTAGGAAGGAGGTCGAAAAAATTATCAGGGAAAATGAAATGCACATATTTTCACGATTTTCATCATATCTATTAGATCTTCCCAAATATTGAATGAATTTTTATTCTACGGCTTTTTTATATACCTACATACTCGAAAATATGTAGAAACTGTTTTCATGATTTTCTTAAAGTCTACCTCTAAGGGGGTGCAAGAAGGTATACTTTTTCGTGAAATCTGCCATATCTATCAGCCCTGATATGAAATCGAATATATCTTCACTTTCATGGGCTTGCGTAATAATTGCCTAAAACTATCATAGTTTTTAAGTTTTTCGCTACTTTAACCCTAAGAGGGAATAAATGGGTTGAACACGTTTTCACGAATTCCGTAATTTCTTTTAGAAGTGGTAAGAAATTGGATTGGTTTTTACTTTCTCGTGCTGTCTTTATATTTATCTATTAACTATTCTTCTGCCACTAATGGAGTTGCGAACGTTCTATAAATAAGAAATTAAATTAATAGAAATTTAAAGTTCGATATTGAACATAATCTAACTTCATATATTATTTTCTTCTCTACTTACTTTCTTTGTGATGACGTCGATCATAAAAAGGAAAGTGAATCGGAGAGTTCCCACTCACACGCTTCTTCCGATGCACAATCCTCTTCCTCTTGCAGCATATCCAGCTCTAGTCCGCTTCCTGACTTCTGTACAGCCATTTTTTTTTTTTATAATACCTGTTGCTGTCTTTTAAGGCTCTCTACGCACTTTTACAATCTTCCACTAAAGCGAATTAAATACAAGATATTGCTAAAGAAATGAATGATATAATTTTATTTACCTGATCGTTTCATTTCATCCGAAATACGCTTCCAACTAGCACCGACAACATCAATATTCCGATGCTCGGCGGTTTGCAAGTTCCAGATGGACTCGTGGTTCTTGATGAGTCCTGCCAGTTTTTTTTCTCTTCCAGAGAGAAATTTCGTCTTCGCTTCATCTGCCTCACCGATGAAGAAGTTGCCGCGGCTGTAATATGATGCATGTAAAGAAAAGGAAAATATTTGAAGTGATCGCAACTTACGGATAATGCTCTGCGTTGGTGGACTAGCCTGCGGAACAGTATCCTCCGCAGGAGCAACATGTATGGCAACATGTAGCTGCGGCCAAAAGTTCTTGTCTCGGCTGAAAGAAAATGCATTGAAAATGACAGAAATAGGTAAAAGGTGTGCGTAACTTACAAATAGTTTTGTGTGTGGCCCGCCTACGCTCCGGAAGAAATCGTGGAGTCGTGTCCCCTGCTGGAGTGTTCATGTCATACGGCAACATTAAAGTGCTGTACAACGTGTTTGTCTCGGCTGAAATGGAATGCATTGAAAATTTAAGAAAATTATAAGGTTTGCGTAACTTACGAATAATTTTATCTTTCGTCCGCCTAGTTTGCGGGACAAATCGTGTGGCCGTGTCCTCCGCAGGAGTATCCACATCATACGCCGACATATAACTGGTGGATGATGTGCTTGACTCGGCTGAAATAAAATGCGTTGAAAATGAAAGAAGTTACAATAAGGTGCATGTAACTTACGAATAATTTTATGCATAGCCCGCCTAGGCTGCGGAACAAACCGTGAGGCCTTGTCCTCCGCAGGCGTGTTCTCATCATACGTCGACATAAAGTCGTATGTGGTGGACAACGTGCTGGACTCGGCTTAAATAAAATGCATTGGAAATGAAAGAAGTAACAATAGGTTCGCGTAACTTACGAATTAATTTATGCGTGGCCCGCCTAGGCTGCGAAATTGACAGTGGGGCCGTGTACTCCACACGAGTGTCCACATCAAACGCAGACATATACTCGTACGTGGTGGTGGGGGGTGAAAACGTGCTTGCCGCGACTGAAAAAATGCATTGAAAATGAAAGAAATAACAATAAGGCGTGGGTAACTTACGAATAATTTCATGCGCCCGCCGCCTAGGCTGCGGAACAAATCGAGGGGCCATATCCTCCACAGGATTCCCTACATTTAAACAAATGGATTGGCTCCTCGCTAACGAACTTGACGCTGGTGTAAAAAAAATGCAATGTAAATTACAGGAATAACTGTTTGCTGCGAGTTACTTACGAATAATCTTTTGCGTCTGCGTCCTAGCCTGCGGAATAAATCCCCGAACCCTTTCTTCTGCTATTCCGCCGACAGCACCGGCCTCGCTCCTTGGATGCTTCTGAAATTTTAGAAAACTTTTCAGTTAAGTTTAATTATCGGGGAAAGTTGTCACGTAAACATCACAAAAGAACCGTTATTTATTTTTGTGGTATCCCGTACACACGTACCTTTTCAATTTTTATGAACTTTAAAACTTTTTTGTCCGACATATTTATTAAAACATACACTTTTCACTCAGAAAATGAAATAAAACCCGAAACGAAAAAAAAACCGTGTGTATAAACAAAGTCAGCTGACAGCGAACGATAGAAAATTTCGAATTGTCAAACATTTCGCTTGTCAAAAAGCCCCCCGTACCATTAAAGCCTAGTACTGTGCTCCGAGCGAAACGAAATGAACTGTCAAAGTTCATATAAAAAAAATGGAATTTTCGTTGACATTTCACCGACGAAATATTTCGTTCGTTTTGCAGTACTGTGTTCGGGGACGGAATGGACATTTGCCGTAGTCACTAATAGATGGCGCTCGTGGCAATTTCGTTTCGTTTTTAATGGTACCCGAAGCTTTTTGACAAGCGAAATAATTGACAACTCAAAATTTTCAATAGTTCGCTGTCAATTCAGTGAGTTTGTGCTCGGGAAATTTTGTGTGAGCAATATTTTGTTGTGTTATGTGCCGGAGTAGTAATTACTTGACATTTTTTTTAATATTTTCAAATTTTGCGCGTGTTTTTATCAATGACATCTAGTAGCGAACGGTGTAGAATATTTCACTCCGCTTCGAAGGTGACTTTTTCGTTCGTGTTCGTTTCGCTGAACACAGTACTAGGCTTAATAACGAAACGAAATCGCCACGAGCGCCATCTATTAGTGACTACGGCAAATGTCCATTCCGTCCCCGAACACAGTACTGCAAAACGAACGAAATATTTCGTCGGTGAAATGTCAACGAAATTTTCATTTTTTATATATGAACTTTGACAATTCGTTTCGTTTCGCTCGGAGCACAGTACTAGGCTTAACGCACTTCAAAGATGAAATTTTAGCTAGTAGAAAAACACGCGAACTATTACATAAACAGACGATTTTATTGAGGCTAAGTCGCAATTTCTACATCTGCCAAACCCAAGGTAGAGCGTATACAGGAACCCGAGGGTAACGTTAAAAAAATCGTTCGGAAATGTGGAGTAGAGTCAATTTTACTCAAATGACGTAATAAAGTTGCGTTCGAAAATGCCGCCTAGTACGGACCTCGATGAAAATTTTCATTCGCAAATTTACTATACGGGGTGTAACTAGTACTGAGGTTCAAACGAAAATGGGAGATAGAAGAACCGTTTTTGCACCGTTAAGAAGATAGCGTGATTTTAAGGACGAAGGATTTTCTTCGTACCTGTGATCACTGTTTGATCTCTAACTTCTGCTGTCCTTAGCGTAACGTAATAGTTCTGGGCTGGTTGGAAAGGACACAAATTCTTTTTTCTAACTGCTATCAACTGTGTCAATCAGTGTTATAATTTTTGAGAAAAATTCATTTCAATGACACAAAAATAATAAATTTTTTTAAAAAAAATACAAAAAAAGGCCTGTTTTCTCCAAGAAAGACCTGTTAACCACCAAATTTTATTACATTTTCGGAAAGCCCATAAAATTTCTTTATAGGTTTGATAACAGAGTTTCTTCATAGGTTGAATTGTAAAGGAGCGGGGCTAACAGTTAAGCCTAGTACGGACTTCGATAAAAATTTTCATTCCCATACTAAATGCATGTCAAAAAAACGGATGAAAATTTTCATCACAAAGTTTTGCGTTGGGTTTTTATTTGTGGTACGGAGTTCGAATGAAAATTTTCATTTGTTCTGACAGTTCACGTATTCACCACCAGACGGCGCAGAAAGCATGGATACCATATTTTTCCGTCCGATTAAGTGTGCCGCTATTAAATTTTTCATTACCGGGATAAAAATTTGGACATCTATGTCATTCGTTCGAATTTATTTGTCGGTTTCTTTTTTCAAACCGACTAAAGAGTGTGTTTTGTCGGAAGTGGATATTTATGAAGTCGGAAGTGGATATTTTGAGTTATGCTTTTATTTTAAAATGTGTCTTGTGATTTCAATTTAATTTTTATGTTGAAAAAGGGCCCATATATTAACGTCTATGTTACTACATTTTCAAAAAACCGTCACTTTGACAATTGTTAAAGTCAAACAGAAGATCAGCTGTTTACTTCTCCACATTATTCTACACAACAATTTTTTCATTGTTGAGATGGGAGAGATATATAGTAAATTTGCGAATGAAAATTTTCATCGAGGTCCGTACTGAGCATTATCAAGCACGTTCCCTTCAAGTAAATCTGGTTGGACACCCGTCATTCGCCGAAGGAGTATGATTAATAAAAGTGAGAACGAAATAAAAGAGTTGAAGTATAGTTTATTACGTTTATTTAGTTTATTACGTTTACAAATAATCGCGTTCAAAGTTTCAATACGGGAAGATAATTAGTTTTATGCCCGATTTCACAGTGTCAGCTTAAGCTCTGAGTAGAACTTAAGCTCCGTTTATAAAATAAGCCTACGAACTGTGAAACTTGTGAATTTTTTTTTTTGTTTTCAAGACTGTGTAATTAAAAAAATATAGCCGCGTAGCTACTACCCTACATAAGAAATATCGAATGTACGCAAATCCATTACAAAAGCTTACAGTAGGTTGCAAAATGAAACGCTAGTACGCATTATGCTGAGTTTAGCTAAGCCGCACGATACAAAAAACTGTGAAATCAGTCGAATCGAATCCATAGCTTAATCTACCTATTCTAGCTTAATTAAACCTTAGCTTAAGCTACCACTGTGAAATCGGCCATTGAATTTTTAAAGTTGTAATACTTAATAAAATCCTTTTTGATTTCACTTTTTTTTCAATTGCGTGTTTCTTAAAATTATGTCCAAAGTGCATTTGATTGATAGAAAGATAGTTGTCTGTATTTTTATAAACTACAGTGATACTCAATTTTGCTGGCTTAATAAAATTCGACAGTACAGTTAACATAGTTTATTTAAATCGTTCGGATATTCTATGCGATAGGGTTCCTGGATACACTAGAGTCACTGAATACGCACACACCCTTCTAGTAGGGGTCGTTTTTAGTTAAAGTTTGGCTGTAGTTTGGCTGTAGTTTGGCTGTACTAAAATATCGGTATATAAGTGAATAACTGTGTAGCCGCCAGCCGTATAACATATGACATTTCGATTCAGAAATGTCAAATGACTCAAATGTGGAAATAAACTGAGGCAGTTGCAACTAATTCGAGGTATTTACCATATACAAGTTCAAATAATAATTGTTAAATTAATTATGTTTTCACATTACAGATCTCAGTCAAAGGCAGTTGGGGAATTTTGGAGCAGTATTGTACAGCAGAAGAGCCCAAAGAAGAACAGTACATCGTCGTGGTGAAAGATGGACCAGTGACGATGATAGGGATGAACCGGCCGACAAAACGCAATGGTATCAACGCTGTGGCGGCCCAGCAGCTTATGGACGCGTTTAAGGAGTTCGAAGAGGACGAGACGTCGAGCGTGGGAGTACTGTACGGAATGGGTGGCAACTTCAGCTCCGGCTATGATATCAACGAGTTGAATCTGGAAAACGTTGAAGTTACTATGCTGATGAACGGCGAAGGATGTGGTGAGTAACGGGAAGATTCGGAAGAAGTTTCCGTAGCTATAAACAATGAAATTTAATCCAGGGCCCTACGCGAGGTCACATCAAAAAACCGCAAACCGTTTGGAACTTGCTCTAATGTGCGATCTTCGGGTAATGGAAGAAGGCGCAATTCTAGGATTCTTTAACCGACGTTTCGGCGTGTTGATAATCGACGGCAGGACAGCTCGTCTGCCCGCCATGATCGGTCTATCAAGTGACTTAATACTGACCGGACGTCAGAAGCGTTCAATTACGGCAATGCAAATCGTATTGTTGCAACGGGAACGGCTCTCGGTCAGTCCGTTCACCTGGCGCATAGTATTGCAAAATTCCCGCAAGGAGCACTCAATCACGACCGCAATTCGGTCTATTCGACGGTTTACGACTCGCCGAGTTTCAATCAGAGCATGTAAAACGAAATAATGTGCGTTGAACTATTTCAGTCGGGTGAGTTTTGCATTTGCATGTGATCGAAATGATTTTAAAACGGTTGCACTGTTCCACAGGAATAGGTCGTGGCGGCAAGTCGAAAAAGATCCACGAAAAGTCGATGGCCGACTAAGAAATAGAAGAAGTTTGCTTCGAGAACGAACACAAGGCTAAAGCCCCGATTACAATGCATCCGGTCCACTCCGTCACGTCACGAACAGTGGGGTTATGTGATCTGTAAAAGTTGAATTTAGGTGAACTCGTCCGCTCCGTTCCGTTACAGCCATTGTGTGCATTTACATGGACAGCCCATAAGGTCTACTTTGACAGCTGAACGTGACGGAACGGAACGGATGCATTGTGATTGGGGCTTAAGATGGAAGCTGAGGAAACGAAACGAGTGGAAAACACAATCGAGGGAAGCGATCAGCCGGCAAAAGAGACCGATGAAGAATCGAAAGAAAGTACGAAACCATCGGCTCCGGACCGAACTGAATCGAAATTAAAGTAATAAGGCTATCGACTGTGCTCAGCTTGTTAGGAATACGAGCACAGTGTCAACTTTGCGCTTTCATACAAAACTGCATCGAACACTTCGAATCGATTGTTGGACTAAAAGTCGACATTCTGCGCCTGTTCTAATTGCTAAACTTTTTTCAGGATTTTTTTTTATTTTGTTTGAATGAATTGTTTTCGACAAATAAATTTTATTTCGTTATGGACCTGTTTAAGGTGGGCATAAAATTATTTGCAACTGGAAATTTCAATAAAGTATACTGTTGTTTTTTTAAATTTGTTTATCCGAGCTATTGAACTAATTACAGTCTCCGTTGGAGGGTATCTCAAATAAAATGAGACGGCCCCGGTTCTTGCAAAGATCTCTCGCCGTTAACAAAATTATTTCCATCTTTTGATTGGCCTGTATTTCTGGGACTCCATCTGTCGCTCCTTGAATCTCAATGATATCAGTTCGTCGTGAAAGTTGTACCGATTTCGTTTCCTAGAAAATTGCAATCATCGTTGATAAAGTACATAGATACTAAAAGCAAATTCCAACTCAGAAACGAGAAGGATAACAGTAGAACCAAGAGCATTGCATTGAAAAAAAAAACTTTCAGTAACATAACAAATTCAAGGACTTAGACAAAGAATTTAATAAAACTAGAATCACTTATTTTGAAAGTAAAATTTTCCATTCACAAACATGTATTACATTTATTTGATTTGTTTTTTTTTTTTCGTTTGTGCCAATACACTTTCAACTTGGTACTGCTTTCATCCACTTCATAAGCAGTTCGATGATTTTTCGACGAAAGGGACAATTTCATTGGGTACACCGTAGAAAGAATGGATGCCAAAAATACAGTGAAGGAGTTTTTCAAGACGTATCGCGAGTATGAGGAACCTGCGGTCGTGCTTTGAATTCTTTCTGCTGTCGCAAGCAGTGTCGGTCGTCACAGTGCGGGTTCGGTTTCAGGTTCGTTTTCGGGAAGAAATCGATCAGTGCATTATATCCCAAGTAGTCGGACACTTCACCGAAGTTGAGCAGATACTTTAAAGTGTTTTGCACCAGCATTCCTTCAACGATTCCCATTGTTGTCGGCAAACTGGCGGCACACACTCCCTCACGCTTCAGCATTTTCTCATCGATATTTTCGGCTATGACTAGCAGTGGAGCACGGTATCGCCAGGACGGATGAATTGAATGTGACTGGACACTGCATTCACGCAGCATTGATGGCCATTCAAAACCAAGTCGACTGGCGTACCCGGAACTGATCCGCCGGTCTGGATAGTTTCCGTTTCCGTTGTAATGTTGCAGTTGTGCGTTTGAATTTCGACGTCTGGATTTCTAAAATTCAAAGTACTTGCAGCAGCTGCCACTTTCGATAGTCCGGCTTGATCGGGCCTAAGGAACAGCCGATTCATATTCGCCAGTTCGACTTTGTTGCAGTCGAACAGAATTAGCTTGCCGACACCACACCTGAAATCGAAAACAAGCCGGCTGCTTCTTTCCTTGCTACCAATGAATTCTCTTACTTTGTCAGCATATCGGCTGTTACGCTTCCGACTCCGCCACTCCCACGACAACAACTGACTTCTCGCGGTAAAAAACAGCCGATTCATATTCGCCAGTTCGACCTTGTTGTAGTCGAACAGAATTAGCTTGCCGACACCGCACCTGAAATCGGAAACAGCCCGGTTACTTATTTCCTTTCTCCTTGGATTTTCTTACCTTGTCAGCAACTGACTTCTCGCGGATCCGTTCGTAGTCCTTTACGATTCCCATTCGTTGCAAGGCCATTAAGCGACTGTACGGAGTACGAGTTACGTTGCGTTGTTATCATTTCACCCTGCAAAAAACGAAATCAGTCTGGGACAAATTAAACTTATAAATTTACCACCTTGCCTGTTTTAATTCCACACTTCGGTATCACATCGAATCGGTCCCAATCCTTTTCCGAAGGATAGTCCAGGTCGGCGCCGTAGTTCTTCCGACCGATCACTTTCACGTTTGATGACATTTTAGAAATGTCATAAATTTGACGGTAACCTTGAGATTAGTACTACTTTCGTATGAAAGTATGTGTGCGCGAATTAAGGTTTTCTTTTGTGAATTTCGGTACATTATCAATTTCTTTTATGGAAATTTTCTATTTTATACCGAAAAGTAAATTATTTTGAATTCATATACGATAATCCCCCAATAAAATCAAAAAAATTTAAATTTACTGGTCACAGACAACACCAGATGACGAATCGACATAGGAAATCTTGTAATATGCCCAAATTTGTCATCCCTCTACATTGAAGATGATGAAGTAAGCATTTGCAATAGAATTTTATCTAATGCACGAACCTTGGAAGCTTCAAACTATAAGCTCGATAATCGAATTATGTACTGACCATATAGTATATTTGGTACAGGCTCGTCCCTTAAAATACAATACGATCGTCAAATTTGACCGAATTATATGAAAACTTCTACGAATTCGTTACACATAATTTAATGAATGAATGAAACTTTGTTTTTTATGGTTCTTAAATTGGTTGAATTTCATGATCGGATTGTTGCGCTACTCTACGAAAAATCCGGTTACGCGCCTGCTATGTACGAGCATGTATACATACCTCTTAACATCGTCAATGTATGTGTTTCAGACAGAGTGTCGTACGATTGGTATGCAGTGTTGCCGAAATCTTGTTGCAAAAGTAACATTTTTGCTACACAAGTAGAAATGTGGCAACGCTGTTGGTATATATTGTTTGTGGGTTAGCTGCCTTAGTTTTTTGATTCGGTTAGTACCCGTTTTCCTCAAATTTAGTTGATCACCTTCCCATTTGCAATGCTTTCTAATAAGGACTAGTATCATGAAGTTTAAACACTGAATGCGATGCTCGTAGCAGTCGGTTTCATTGAACCAAATGGGAAATTTTTTATGTGTGACTTCGACACACTTATCCACAATTACTGATTTAATCTTATCTACTTCAGGTTTGGTACTAAAAAGACGTTTAAAAACATCAATTTGTAATAAGCAAATTTCAAAGAAATTGTCTGTTGGAAGGATAAGCTTTCCAAAATCTGTTCCATCATTGAAATTTTTAAATTTAAGAAATAGTTCAGAAGCTGTCACTAAGGATTCATTACGCGGTTTTACCATTGTACGAAAACAATTTTTGCAAGGATTTCCAATTTGTTTCATTAATTTATAACAACAGTATCCCGCAAAATATCTAGAAGATATATGTATTGTCAACTGGTATTTCTATTTCCTCTTCCGAAAGTACCTGGTGATCAACATCGTCATCGTAGGGTTTCTTCCTCCATTTCAGTTTCTTCATAGCCATTGATTATAGTAGATTGAGAACTTTGATTGCCAGAGTTAGGATCCTGAAGAATTGATGACCAGTCAATATCTAAAATCTCGTCATCATCTTTTTCGCAATTCGCGTATTTCAAAGAAAATATAAGTTTTATGGACAGGATTTTTGCAATTATCGCGCAGAACTCATTAACACTTGGGTTTCTTTTATTCGCATTACGTGCACGTACAGTTACTCACATAATTATTGGGTCGAGACCAAAAACAATGTTTGGGGCAAAATTGTGACTGAAACGAGGAGGAAATAAAAAAAAAATTTCATTTAATTACATAAAATTAATCACATAATTATTGGGTCGAACGGAGTGGAGTTCACTAAACTCCATCATGTCTTCTTATTGACGCCGCTTACAATTTTTTTCTTTGTGAAAGCAGTGGGTTATGGTTTGGGTTGTATATCGTTCTCAGCAGTTGAAAACATGGTTTTTATTGATGGCATTATAACCAAAAATGTATTGCTACACATTTTCAAGAAATAAATGGAAAACTTCTTAAGGGGAAATGTGAATTCTAGAAACATTTCAATTCTATCAAGATAAGATTCTAAACATTCGGTACAGATCATTCGAGAATTCCTACACTACAAGTGTCACAAAGTGGAAAAAACCGACCACCACTCTTCCACCTTCCACCAATCTGCTCCCAGAAGACATCTTCAGGAGGAGCTTGATGATAGAAGCAGGATTCACCCAATTAGCAGTACACCGGAGTTCAAAAGGGCTCCGTAAGATGAATGGACAGAAATCTTCGAATCAGCTAACCAGGAACTTATTGAATTAATGCGAAATAGATGTAAGTGTATCCTGAATAAGAAAGGAGATCCCACCAAATATTAATTTTGCAGTTTAAATTGAAAAAAGTACAAAAAATTCGTTCGACCCAATAATTATGTGATGTTAGATTTCATTTTTTTGAATTGTTTTTATTTATTTCATATATTTGCGTAATATATATTTTGAAAAAAACGCTTATTTCCGTCAGTATATAGTACATACAATATTTAATGATTTTTTTTTTTATTTCCTCCTCGTTTCAGTCACAATTTTGCCCCAAACATTGTTTTTGGTCTCGACCCAATAATTATGTGAGTAACTGTATATGGGAAAAAAAAGTTTTCCAAAGGATCTTGATTAACTTTTGAAGAATAGAAATAAAATAGATCATCATATCTTTGAAATAAGTCAGCAGATACAGATAATATGGAATCAATTGTTAAAATAAGACCTTTAAAACAGTAGGTAGTAGAAGTAGAATTAATTAGTTTTATATAAGAAATATATGATTTCATATCATTTAAAAATTGAAATGCTTCCGAATTTCGAATAAGAGGAGGTCGGCCATTTAATACATCGAAAAGTTTATTCATTTTCTCAACAAAGACTGCTGTGGGGATTGCTTTATGGGACACCTTTTCTGAAAACTTGTTAAGAGCTGCTAAAGTTTGGACAGCAGCAGATACAGTGTGACTTAAAACCTGTACTGCCAATCGGACGCTCATTTTTTTGAAGTTTGTGGGGTTAATGTGCATATATGTTAATTTGGGACACAATTTCGTCACATTATTTTTTTCCATACTATACACTTCTCTTACAACATCCATACTAACAGTACCATCTTCTGCTTGAAGGTCCTTGTGTAACATATTATTTCTTACTGATTTAAAAAGATGGGGCACATCAAATGAACAATGTATTTTGTTCTCATTATATTCAAAATAATTTTTGTCGATTGTAATATCTAACTTCTTGTAAAGAGATCTATTTGTAGAATCCTGATCACAAGTTATTAACTTCACATTTAAGCCTAAATTAGAACAAATATCTATACTTTGGTAAATATAATATTTCAGAGTTTCGGAGGGAATAGAAGCACCACATACTGCGTAGCCCAAAACTTGCTTAAATTTACCACATATATCATAAAGACACATACATTTCTCATTTTTTCGGTTGCCATTTCCATAATCGACAAAACCATCAATTCGGTCGTGGACAACATTATGTGTTAAGTTTTTTTGAATGGCCATTTCATCAAAAACAAGAACAACTTTCTTACTTTTATTATCTAATTTATCAACTTGGATTTTCATTTGGGCCAAAATGTTTTCATTATATCCAGGTGATAAACTCTTCATAATTGACCATTTATGGATAGAACTTGGATGGGGCATTCGAAATCCCAATGCATCACGCATAAATAGATATAGGGTTGTATTTCGAAAATATAGAGATTGTGAAACCCATTTCTCATCAAGAGATTAAGTACTACCACTTTGAAGCAACATAGAAGCAAATGCCTTGGAATTAGGACCTGCTTTCGATTCTTGCTCAATGATCTTCGCAATTTTCAAACCGGGTTTCTTCGGTATTTCATAATTTTACTCTTTATTTTTCAGGTTTGAAATCTTGCGTAAATATATTCTTGATTTTTTTTTAAATGCATTTCTTAATTCTGAGATTAAAATATCTTTTTTCTTCAATGCATAGCTTAACTGAGAAACTCTTTTCTGGTATAAACCAATAGTTTTTTGAAAACTAAGACAACTGTCGCAAAAGTCCTTATTATCAGATGGCTCTGCAATTCTATTATTATTCACAGAAACCGGTAATAAGTTTAAACCCTCAAAAGTTAAATCCGTACTTATATATCGTTTTCTTTTATAAGTTTTTGTAATCAAGGAAGTGTTTACATGTGGCGAAGGTGAGCGAGAGTGTGGTGACCCATAAGTATCAGTTTTTGTCGTCAGAAGCAAGGAAGGAATGGCATCCAGTGTAAATTTTTTTTCCGAAATCAGATGCTGAAAAATGGGCACTCCATTATATGGTTTTTTCTTCTTTAAAATTTCCGTTGTGGATTCATAACATGCTTCAATCCACGACTTCCATTTCATGGAATCGCGTTTGGGAAAGACAAGAAACCTTCTCTCCGGATTTTTTTTAGCTGTAGATGCACAGCAAATTATTGAGCATTTAACATTAAACTTGCTCATTGCAGTACATGTATATATGGTATTTAAGCTTAAAAAATCAAAACTTTACTAAACCACTGAAATTTAAAATTATAAGTTTAAGCAAACTAAAAAATCTGCCAAAAGAGTAGTATTCAGAAACCTGTTTAATTCTGGGGTGCGATGATGCCTGAAAACCTAAAAATAAAGTAAAACCTGTTAGCATAGATCAATGAAAGACTTCTACAAAAATTGTTAAAACTTCAATTTTTTAAACACAAAGTTATTTGAAATATTAAATAATTAAATCTAAAATAATATAAAATTAACTTGCCACTGAATTGTGTCGTTAAGTTTTTTAAAATTTTGTAAAACTTTGAATATAATTATAATTTATAAAGACACTTTCACAATACGTAGTATCACAGCTACCAAAGAGTAATTTTCTTCCACCAATAAAAAATTCGCATAAATTTTGATGTGACTTGGTCAGCTCCGTTTTAAAGTCTCAACTAGTAACTTATGAAAGGAAGTTTTAACGGTATCATGTGAAATTTAGGTAAGCCTAATTTAATATTCTCATTTAATTTCAAAATAAATTTTCCCTTCGACCTGAGTTTTACACTTTATTTAACATTCTTTCCTCTAAAAACTGTCGGGTGCTTCTAGTTGGTCGAAGGTAACATTTAGAAGTCCTTACATTTTTCCTAAGAGATTTAAACGATTTCATGTTCATTCTTAAAAATTTTTGGGTCTAGTAACTTATGAATGGAAGTTTTACAGGTATCATGTGAAATATAGGTAAACCGTACTTAAGGTATTTCCCATATTCTCATTTAATTTTAACATAAATTTTCCCTTCCAAATAGAAAACTAGCTATAGCAGGTCAGTTCTGACCAGAGTCTTACACTTTATTTATCATCCTTACCTGAACCCTCATCTATAGGCCTGTGGCTATAACTGGTACCAGAATTAAGTAAAAAAAATCTGCCAACAGTCTGGGCGCAACTTTATTATTTTGCTGGCAGTAGTTCGGAACGCGTTCAATTCGGGGATGCGGTGTACGTTATCATGTGACTGAAAACCTAACAAAAAGTTCGGAAAGCGGAGTGTAACATATGAATTATATAATTGGGTCATATTCCGGGATGCGGTCTATTCCAGGATGCGGTCCGGGATGCGGGATGCGGACAAATAAAAAACTTAAAAATAGGTGATTATTAAACAAGCCCGGGGAAGTGAAAAGATATTCGATATCTGATCAGACCTGAGAGATATGGTGGAGTTTATGACCCCTAAGGGGTCGAATTTCAAAAAATCTTGAAAACACATTCTAGGTATTTATATAAAGAAGCCGTAGTATAAAAATGAATTCAATATTTCGAAAGACCTAGTAGATATGACGAAAATCGTGAAAATATATGCATTTTAAATATAGTGAAATTTTTTTCTGCCCCCTCTTCTGAACCCCAATGAATATTGAAATTTTTTTTTATCAGAATTACTTTTCTAATTCATTTGCATATACGTACCGAGTTTCAACTTTCTAGCATAAGCCGTTCAAAAGTTAGGAAAAACACCCCCACCCTCGCACCATGCTCCTCCTAAAAAAAAATTTATTTTTCCACTATGCCACTACTATAGTTCTATCTAAATACGAAGTTTAAGGTTTATACCATTACAAGTTCTTAAGATATAAGCATAGGAACTTTTTCCTTCTCACCCTTCCCCACCCTCACCCTCTACACCCATACCTTTAAATTTATTTTTCCCTACGAGGGTTCTATTGGGCCTAGTTCTAGTTAAAATTTGAATCATCTATCTTACACTGTTATTGAGATATGAAAAGTGATATTTATGAAAAATTCTTATCCCCCCCCACTTCTATGCTCCCCCACCCCCTTAAAAAATTTTACTTTGAGCAATCTTTATACCCAAACCGAATTTTGTTTTCCTGGTGCCTCTGGTTTGGGAGATATCGTAATCTTTACTATTTCAACCCCCACCCCCGCACACCACTACCCCCACCAAAAAACTTTGTTTCAATCTACTCTCCTAGTATAACTACAGATATTTGTTAAGTTTTAATTGCATGCCGTTAACGGTTTAAGAGATATGGAATTTAGAATGTGTCGATATCGGCATTTTTGCGTTTCGGACGCATTATTTCCCATTCCACTCCCACACCCCTTCCCCCATATCAACAATTTTTTTGCAAATGGGTCCACTATCAAAGCTCTATAGAAATTCTAAGTTTCAGCCTCCTACTATTAGCGGTTGCTGAGATCTAGAAACCAAAATTTTTCGTCTAAAACGCTTCCCCCCACCTTCCCCCTCGCACCATCACCCCTGAAAAAATTCTCACTTCAAGAGGTCTACCATGTGTATTCAGAAAAAAAAATCAATTTAATAGCTCATAGGGTTTGGGAACTATAATTCCTCAAACGACTTTGCGTACGGCGTACGGCGTAAGGAGCACAGACGGACTGAAAATTTTTATTGCTTTTTTGGCGTTTATTAGTCATGAAACGTATAAAAAAAATTTTCAGGGTAGCAAATTTTTTTTTTTTAAAAGTCGATAAGAATACTTTATTATTAAAATAATAAAGTAAAATCTGCCAACAGTCTGGTCGCAACTTTACTATTTTTCGGAAAGTTCGGATCGTGTTCAATTCTGAGATGCGTAGGTTGGAATGTGTAGGTTACTATTTCACTGTATTTTTTTTTTTTAATTGATAGCAATCTTTTATTAAAACAATAATAAAGTAATTTGGAAAAAAAAAACAAATAAATAAATAGACCTTACTTTGAAAATTTGTATTCGATGAAAAAAGTTTAACATATAGCGCTAAGATATTGTTACCATTTTTGACTAGGTATCCTCTAAATACTATATGTTATTAAAATTTCAGTCCGATCCGTTTAGTAGTTTTTCTCAATCAATCATTTTTCTAAAAAAAAAATCAGGTTTTGAGTTCTTAGATCGGTGGTGGGCCGGGCGAGCTCCAAACAATTGCTCCATTATACGGTTATTACTTTATAACGACTTTGAATTCGGAAAAATCCTTTTACATACATATCCTAGGATTAATTTAAAAGTAATTTAGTTAAAAAACCATTTTTATTTCTGACCCGGCACATAGGAATTATTTCACCTCTTCGTGTAGAATCATTAAAACCTGATTCCATTTGAAAATATTTCAGTACAACCAGGTACATTTTATACCTAATGTCATTATGTTTGTATTTACCATATACCGTATATGAGCATACCGTATGTATGTACCATATGTGCGTTGCTTATTGATATTTTTTTTGTTTTCTCGGTGAGCTTTCAGGTAAGAGTTTTCTATATCATTCATATTTACAGGGAAGGAACTTTTACTCTAGATTCAAACCACGATAATGAAGCTTTTTAGCTGGCGTTTGAACGACAGCTATTTTTTGAAAATGGTTACATATTTCTAACATGGCATTCGTCATCTGGTTATAATATTGTCTGATGTAGGGTGAGTAGTGTGAGTGCGTATACAGGAACCTGAAGAAACCCGTAATTCGCGCACACATACTTTCATACTAAAGTAATACTAATCTCAAGCTTACCGTCAAATTTATGACATTTCTAAAATGTCATCAAACGTGAAAGTGATCGGTCGGAAGAACTACGGCGCCGACCTGGACTATCCTTCGGAAAAGGATTGGGACCGATTCGATGTGATACCGAAGTGTGGAATTAAAACAGGCAAGGTGGTAAATTTATAAGTTTAATTTGTCCCAGACTGATTTCGTTTTTTGCAGGGTGAAATGATAACAACGCAACGTAACTCGTACTCCGTACAGTCGCTTAATGGCCTTGCAACGAATGGGAATCGTAAAGGACTACGAACAGATCCGCGAGAAGTCAGTTGCTGACAAGGTTAGAAAATCCAAGGAGCAAGGAAATAAGTAACCGGGCTGTTTCCGATTTCAGGTGCGGTGTCGGCAAGCTAATTCTGTTGGACTGCAACAAGGTCAAACTGGCGAATATGAATCGGCTGTTCTTTACCGTGAGAAGTCAGTTTCTGTCGTGGGAGTGGCAGAGTCGGAAGCGTAAGCTTTCGACAGCAGAAAGAATTCAAAGCACGACCGCAAGTTAAAGAACCCGTACCTGAGGTAGATGCCGGACCAATTCATGAGACGAACGATTGGGGAATCGAACTCGTTGCTTCAACAGTGAAAGAAACGCAAAAAATTATAACGATCCGCAAAGTGTCCTTGATGTCCTCATACTCGCGATACGTCGAAAACACTGTATTTTTGGCGTCCATTCTTTCGTCGAAACATCATCGAACTGCTTATGAAGTCGATGAAAGCAGTGCCAAGTTGAAAGTGTATTGGCACGAACGAAAAAAAACAAACCAAATAAATGTAATAAATGCTTGCGAATGGAAAATTTTTCCTTCAAAAAAAGTGATTCTAGTTTTATTAAATTCTTTGTTTTAGTCCTTGAATTTGTTATGTTACTGAAAGTTTTTTTTTAAATGCAATGCTCTTGATTCTACTGTTATCCTTCTCGTTTCTGAGTTGGAATTTGCTTTTAGTATCTATGTACTTTATCAACGATGATTGCAATTTTCAAGGAAATGAAATCGGTACAACTTTTACGACGAACTGATAGCATTAAGATTCAAGGAGCGACAGATGGAGTCCCAGAAATACAGACCAATCAAAAGACGGAAATTGTTTTGTTAACGGCGAGAGATCTTTGCAAGAACCGGGGCTGTCTCATTTTATTTGAGATACCCTCCAACGGAGACTGTAATTAGTTCAATAGCTCAGATAAATAAATTTAAAAAAACAACAATATACTTTATTGAAATTTCCAGTTGCAAATAATTTTATGCCCACCTTAAACAGGTTCACAACGAAATAAAATTAATTTGTCCGGAGCTGATGGTTTCATACTTTCTTTCGATTCTTTATCGGTCTCTTTTGCCGGCTGATCGCTTCCCTCGATTGTTTTTTTAAACTGGTTCCGTTTCCTCAGGTTCCATCTTAGCCTTGTGTTCGTTCTCGAAGCAAACTTACCGAACTGAAATAGTTCAACGCCCTGCTTTATTTCCTCGATCACTTGCTTCGATGTGTACATTATTTCGTTTTGCATGCTCTGATTGAAACTCGGCGAGTCGTAGGCCGTCGAATAGACCGAATTGCGATCGTGATTGAGTGCTCCTTGCGGGAATTTCGCAATACTATGCGCTAGGTGAACGGACTGACAGAGAGCCGTTCCCGCTGCAACAATACGATTTGCATTACCGTAATTGAACGCTTCTGACGTCCGGTCAGTATTAAGTCACTTGATAGACCGATCATGGCGGGCAGACGAGCTGTCCTGCCGTCGATTATCAACACGCCGAAACGTCGGTTAAAGAATCCTAGAATTGCGCCTTCTTCCATTACGCGAAGATCGCACATTAGAGCAAGTTCCAAACGGTTTGCTACGCAGTAGCCGTTTATGCCACAAACAACAAAGAACTGGTTTCTTGATGTGACCTCGCGTAGGGCCCTGGATTAAATTTCACTGTTTATAGCTACGCAAACTCCTTTCACCGAATCTTCCCGTTACTCACCACATCTTTCGGCGTTCATCAGCATAGTAGCTTCAACGTTTTCCAGATTCAACTCGTTGATATCATAGCCATAGCTGAAGTTGCCACCCATTCCGTACAGTACTCCCACGCTCGACGTCTCGTCCTCTTCGAACTCCTTAAACGCGTCCATAAGCTGCTGGGCCGCCACAGCGTTGATAGCATTGCGTTTCGTCGGCCGGTTCATCCCTATCATCGTCACTGGGCCATCTTTCTCCACGACGATGTACTGTTCTTCTTATGGCTCTTCTGCTGTACAATACTGCTCCAAAATTCTCCAACTGCATTTGACTGAGATCTGTAATGTGAAACATAATTAATTTAACAATTATCATCTGAACTTGTATAAATACCTCGAATTAATTGCAACTGCGTCAGTTTGTTTCCACATTTGAGTCATTTAACCTTTCTCAATCGAAATGTCATATGTTGTTGTGAACGGAGGCCTTGGAGTGGTTATTTCGACTTAAAAAAGTCAAAATAACCGAAGGGAAGGTTGAGGATCGGGAAAGAGGGGTCCAATTCCGCCTACGTCCGAATTGGTGGCTGAAACGCAAACTGGAGCGACGTGCTTGCTGGCTTCCGGGCTAGTTGCGGCTGGGGGGGTACGTTGTTCGCGTTCCAGGCCATAAAACCCTTGGCCTCTACAACAAAAATTTCACGCCGACTTATCCGGGTGATAAAATTGGGATAAGATTCCCAATCGGTCATGAGAGACCGAGAAAACTCCTAACTCGACAGGCGCTGGTATTGTGCGCCGTCTAGCCTACCCTACCATAGCCATATCTGTCCTGAAGTAAATACTACTGATATGGCCCCTAGAGAGAGGTATGAGGGGGGCGGAAGGTCTTCATTCGAGAAGATCCATCTTAATGAGCTCTTTACTTAGCCATGTTTACAAACCGTTTGAAAACACAAACAAAACGAAACAAATCATATAAGAAAACCAAGAAAAATAAATACAAAAAAAGTTACCTTGTAATTGCATCCGAATTGTACATGATTTTAATTATCATAACGTTGTTTACATTTTTAATTAATTTAATTCGTTACTCAGTCCGAGTCAGTTTCTATCTCGTCTTTGTCGTTTCATACTTTAGTATTTAAGTTTATTTTTATTTTATTTAGTTTCATTTGTATTTAATTTAATTTATTCTTATGTTATTTGTGTTTTGCATTTATTTTAATTTTTCTTGGCCGAAAACTTGTGCGTGCCACTGTATTTCTTTTTTAATCGCGAGAACAAATGAAAAAAAAAAACTGCGGAAGGAACTTGCGTCTCGGTGCTGTGCAGCAAACCCCCGTCGACGAAATTTAGGCGAAGTTCTATCGCGTTTTACCGAATTCAATTTTATCTTATCGCATATGGTTCTGATTTCGCACACTTTACATTACGAAGTAATCGCCGATTTTATTATATTTGGCTGTTTTAGCACGTACACAAAAAAAACTCGCACCGAAAGAAAACAAAACTTCACCCACTTCTTCGTAATTCTATTTTTAACTTATATTTCATTCCGAGCACTCAAAAAAAAACTACTTAACTTATAATTTTATATTTTCCTAATTCTACTTTTAATTTTTCTCCGCACCAAAAATCTAGCCCCTCCATGTTCTATCACCCAGCTGTCAGCCTCGAAAACCACCACTGAACCTAAATTTTTGTGTGGATCACGTGTGGATTCACAATAATGCCAACCGCATAGTTTGCCGATCCACAAAACATAATTCACAGATGACACAACAATGTCACACGGCTGGCGGCTACACAGATATGCACTTATGGCACTTATACACCGATATTTTAGTACAGCCAAACTCCAGCCAAACTTGAGCTAAAAACGACCTTTTTTCAGGTTATGTAGTGGTCTTCTAGTCCAATTTTGGGCTTGTTGAGTCGCCGTGCGACGGGCACAAAATTTTTACGATGCATCGTAGACCTTGTTCTATATACTAGTAATTGGGTCAATGGAACGGATCTACAGCTGCACCTGACCTTCAACTGCTCGGAGGTTGTGCTGTATTTACAAAGAGAAAGACATTTTTTTTTGTAAATGGAGCACGACTACAGCTGCACCTGACCTTCAACTGCTCGGTGGTTGTGCTGTATTTACAAAGAGAAATACATTTTTTTTTTGTAAATGGAGCACGACTACAGCTGCACCTGACCTTCAACTGCTCGGTGGTTGTGCTGTATTTACAAAGAGAAAGACATTTTTTTTTGTAAATGGAGCACGACTACAGCTGCACCAACCTGAGATGCAATTCACAAGCGATTACCATATTTGGGAAAAAAAGGGCGATCGCAAAAGATCGATGTGTGCATGCCAGGATGAGTTGGGAGGGCGCGAGCTGATGGGAGTTGAAAGGTACGAGCGGAATGCGAGGAGTTCTGCAACAATCGTTTACGCTGGGAGTTCGTGGAAATTTGAAACGCGAGACGATGAAAAAGAGTTAACGCGCTGATCACGCTGCTGGATACTATCGATAAAATCTATTGTCGGCCGTTTCTGCTTCTTTTCGATCAGAAAAAGTTCATTATAAAGTGCTACGAGTGAAAAATTCGTTTGTTCAAGGGAAGAGTGCGATTTCCGTAATTTCCGATTTGTGTGTTGCGCGGAGAAGAAAATGGTTAGGCGGTGATTTGAAACGACAAAGCGATCGACTAGTGCAGTGAATAAAAGAAAAAATTTTGAGCACGTGTGAAAGTGGCGGAGGCGGAAAACTGGATTGTTTTTTTTGAGCCGGAGGCTACCGCGCGATTGCCATTGCCGCGCGGCAATGGCAATCGCGATTTTAATGACGATTTTAATTTAAATTTAAAAAAAAGGCTTTTTTTACGGGAATAAATTCGGTCGTGCTGAGCTCTAAACCGCGGGTAAAAGGAATTGACGGAATTAGCCAAAGCTTATAGAAATTAAATTGTAAAATAAAAGTGGTGAAATTACATTTAAAAAAAAAAACAAAAAAAGTAAGAAATTGGAAAAAAAAAAAAATGGCGGTAAAAGTGGAGTGAATGTGCACAAAATGGTGAAATTGAGTCTTGGAAATATGGCCAAAAAGGTGGAACGCATTGTTTAAATAAATGGCGAAATTAAACCCATTACATAACTTAATGTACATGAAATAAAAGGGTGAAGTGAATTAATATATTTAAATAAGAATGACGCACACCACCGAAAGAGAAAAATTGTAGATAGCAAAATTAGGAAATTAAATATACATACAGAGGAAATGGATTTAGAATCGATACAAATTTAGGAAGAAATATACAACGAAAGAGGAAAAATGAATTATAGATATTAAAATTAGGAAATTACATATACATACAGAAAAAATGGATTTAGAATAACTTCAAATTTAGGAAGAAATATACAACGAAAGAGGAAAAATGAATTATAGATATCAAAATTAGGAAATGAAAAATAAATATTCAAACAATAAGGAAATGGATTTAGAGTAGATACAAATTTAGGAAGAAATATACAACGAAAGAGGAAAAATGAATTATAGATATCAAAATTAGGAAATTAAATATACATACAGAAAAAATGGATTTAGAATCGATACAAATTTAGGAAGAAATATACAACGAAAGAGGAAAAATGAATTATAGATATCAAAATTAGGAAATTAAATATACATACAAAAAGAAAACATGGATTTAGAATCGATCGATTAGGAAATAGATTCGCTCAGGAAGGAAAGGTGTTAGAAAAATTTAGGAAAGGTTATATATAAAAATAAAAATAAACAAACCGTGAATAAAACAACAACAAAAAAAAAATATTATGGGGTGAGTTTGGATTTCTTTTTTTATATTATATTTTGTGAATATTTTTTTTGTTCTTTCAGCAATATTTTGTTTGTTGGTTTTCCTTTTGTGCATAAATTTTAAATGATGATTAACGGCTAGAAGAGCACGTATAAAATGAACCCGAGCGTTTAACTCCTTAGCCCCGAACCTCAATAAGGGGCCACGACGAAAAATGTTTGAAGGACAGTCGTGGCTGAGGTAGGGTGGGCAGAACAGGGCGCCAACAACACCAGAGCGCCCTGACAAATCGTGGAGCCACGCCATCCAACCGCTTCTTGGTCTTTCACGACCTGTTGGGAAAATAATCCCAATTTTGACAATTCCCCTGGGTAGGCAAGAAATCCTCATCTTTAGTCCTCCACGTGGGCGCCTGCTGGTAATGATTAGTCGGGATGGATCTTGTTTCCTCCGGATTACTCAGCCGAGACTTAAGCACTCGCATCAATCGGGTGTTGTGGTCATTTAGATTGAGGTACCCAAATGTGTGTTACTTCCCCCCTGTGCCGTCTACCCATAACCTCTTTCCCGTCCAACCCCAAGTCAAGGTGTAAATCATCGTGCCGAGGACTGCATGGCTGAGGGGGTAGCTCAGTCGCGGACGATAGACTCCAGACACCGGGCGACCTCTGGTTTAACCTAGCCTTCCCATGGTAATGCAGTGCTCTTCCATGGGTGACGTCCCTTTTTCACGCGCTACTCGTGGGAATCACATGAACATCAACAACCAAAAAAATACAAACCAAAAAAATACAAAAAATACAAAAAAAATAGTAGAGGACGTAGAGGGAGATAGACGGGAACCCAGCGTCCTGTCGAGTGACGACGATGAGGTTTCGCTTTCGTCCAACTCGCTGGACGGCAGGTTCGGGAGCTTGTCGACGGAGGATCAGCTTCTGGCGCCGGTCGAAGACGCTGACGTTACCCTGACTGGTGACACGCAGGATGGCTATGAGCTGCTATTGCTATTGCTATTGCTTGTGAGGGGAGCACAGCTGTCTGCAACACTGTTGACCTAGCGGGTGAGACTCGGGATGGTAAGCATTCCTTTCTTGCTGGGGAGGCCTCGGAGGTTGCACTTAGTAGAGATGCCGACCTGGACCTAGTTGCTGACACAGCCGTTGATGAATCCATCGAGGAACAGGGATGTTTTAAGTGGGAAAGGGTGGGCAAGGGTAGGGCCAACGCGCACCTGCAGGCGAAGCGTAGGATGCGATCGGCTCTACGGAAGATTGCCAAGTATGAAGCTCTGGGACTCAGTCAGCTCAGCGACTGGGAAAAGGAGCAGTACGACAGGGCAATGGCAATTGCGTCGGAGGCTGGCTTGGTCAAGTATCTGGGCGATTGCAAGAGAAGGGCTGCTGAGTCAAAACCAAGCGCAGAAGCGTCAGTTTCGAGCAAAGAGGCAGTGGTCGGAACCTCTGGCATAGCGGGGGTGAGGCGAGTGGAGGAAACGAGGTTAGCCGCAGTGGACTGCGGGGTGATAAAGGAGAGGGTACCCGAAGCTGGGACCTCGGGGGGCTCAGCCCAAGCGGTGGCTGGACCCTCGACGTCTAAGGGTGAGGGAAAGAAGGATGGCTTCAGGGCGAAGCTGGTCAGATCTGACGACATGGTGGTTGCGGGGGAGGCGAAGAAGGCTAAGGCTTCTACGTCCTTCCAGGCAAGCACGGTTGAGGATAAGCTCCGCATCGTCCTGGTCAATGATCAGGAACCCAGTGGACGGCTCCTCATGGATCAGTGGCTGCAAATTGAGGGCAAGATCCTCGATGCATTGCTGACCCAATATCGCGCAGGCGGTCCTGATATGGACCTGCGGTTTGACGGGGCAGGCTGGGATGGAGGGCACAAGATTATCGCTTGCGGTAATGAAGCCTCCAAGGAACTGATTGCTAGGGTGGTTGCCGAACTGGGCGAATTATGGGAGGGCGCCAGGATTAAGGCGGTTCCTCCGTCTGAACTGGGGAAGTACATCCTGCCCAAGGCATGGGTATGGATTCCCAGACCATACCTGGAAGGAGAAAAGGTTCTGGACCTTCTTAAATTCCAGAATAGGGACCTTAAAGCGGACAGCTGGAAGGTGCTTAAGGTGGGGCTGAAGCAGGAGTTTGGCCAGCACTTCCTCCTGGCTCTTAGCAGGGATTCGATGCCATACCTGGAGGAATGCAAAGGGATGGTAAGGTTCGGACTGGGCAGGGTCATGGTAAAACCATCCCTACAGAAGAGGGGTATAGAAGATGCGGTTCCCACTGATGTTGGAGGTGATACAGATAAACCTCCATCATAGTAAGGTGGCAACCGCGTGTTTGGCGGCCTACATGGCAGAAAAGGGAGTCTCTGTAGCATTAATTCAGGAGCCCTGGGTCAACGGAAAGAACGTTATCCAAGGACTTAAGCTCCGGAATTATAAGCTATACTACAAGAAAGGTGAAGGTAAACCCAGGGCATGTATATTAATAAAAATGGAGCTAAAGACTTTTTTATTGAATAATTACAGTAATGAGGATATAACGGCAGTTATCATTGAAAGGGAGAAGGGTAAATCAATGTGTCTGGCGTCGGCTTACCTACCATACGACACCGCGGATGTTCCAGCGGCAGCAGTGCGGGAGCTTGCACTGTGTAACAAATGGGACACTGTCATCGGATGCGATGCGAACGCACACCACACGCAGTGGGGAAGTACTAACACCAACGAACGGGGTAAGTCTCTTTTTGATTTTATTTTGAGTACCAACCTTAGGATTTGCAACACAGGGTCAGAACCTACGTTCATAGTTAGGAACCGAAAGGAAGTGCTAGACATCACGCTTGCCACAAACTCAAATACTTTGAGAGTTAAAAAATGGAAGGTCTCGGACAGACCATCTTTTTCGGACCATTGTTGGACTCTCTTCGAAATTAATTTCGAGCAGGCGAGATTTCAGCCGGCACGAAATCCCAGGAAGACGGATTGGGACATGTTCTACAGGATTACGGAGTCGGATTTGCCGCCTCCTCCGGGGGAACTGAGGTGTGTTGATCAGATTGAGGAGTGCGTGGGAGCTTTCAATGCAGTGTTAATTAACGCTTTTGAAAGGTCCTGTCCGCTGCCTAGGGCCCCTAAGAAAGCTAATCCACCCTGGTGGAATGGCGAGCTTAGGAAATTTAGGGAGGCTAGCAGAAAGCTTTTTAATAGGGCAAAACGGAACGGAAATGAGGCGGACTGGGACAGGTATAAAGATGGTCTCAGAGTCTTCAAGTATGAAATTAGGAAGCGTAAACGGGAGTCGTGGAAAGGTTTCTGCGAGTCTATTAGCGGAAACAGTGAGGCGTCAAGGCTACGGAAGCTACTCTCAAAGGAGCCATGTGCCCCGAGCTACATTAGGCGGAATGACGGAACATGGGTGGAAACCAGTCAAGAGACGCTAGAGCTCTTGATGTCCACTCACTTCCCTGGTAGCACATCGCTGGATGAGCACCACTTGGGAAATGAAGCTTAACTGACACATCAAGGGAGTGTTTCGGGAGGGATGGTCGATCTACTTGGTGAGGAAAGGATCAAATGGGCTATTGGCACTTTTGCTCCCTACAAATCACCAGGACCAGACGGCATCAGGCCAATCATGCTACAAAGAGCTTCTGGGGCAATCCGAAAATGGCTAAGCACTATTTATAGGAGCTGCCTGTCAGTGGGGTACGTCCCATATGCCTGGCGGGAGGCGCGTGTCGTCTTTATCCCGAAAGCCGGCAGACCCAGCCACACAACAACAAAGAACTTTCGACCCATCAGTCTATCGTCCTTTGTGCTCAAAGTACTTGAAAGGCTTTTGGAAACGCACATTCGGAATCTATGCGGAAATAGGATGCTGTCGGGCGCACAGCATGCCTACATGAGAGGGAAATCTGTAGACACAGCCCTGCACGAGGTAGTGGGGTCTATAGAATCTAGCCTGGAGTATAAGGAATTTGCCTTAGCAGCTTTCCTGGACATAGAGGGGGCTTTCAACAACGTGACAGTGGAAGCAATTAGGGTAGCACTGTTTAGCATAGGACTAGAGGAGGCATTGGCAAGTTGGCTAACGGCTCTTCTGAATACCAGAATCGTGATTGCGAATATGGGACAAGGCATGGTTAGAAGACAGGCCTCGAGGGGAACGCCTCAGGGAGGGGTGATATCTCCCCTTCTTTGGCTCCTTGTTGTGAACGAGGTTCTCACGGAAATTGAAAAACAAGGAATAAAGGTTGTGGCATATGCAGACGACATTGTAGTGATCGCTAGGGGCAAGTTTTTGGATACGCTGACGAGCATTGTGGAATCAGCACTTCGCATACTGGGCTAGAAGAAGCGGCCTGGGAGTGAATGCTTCTAAAACTGATATGGTGCTATTCACAAGGAAGCATAGAATTCCGGCATTTAGGCTGCCGAAGCTCGAAGGCGTGGAGCTTAGACCATCGGAACAAGCTAAATATCTGGGACTAATTCTGGATAGGAAGCTCAGCTGGAAATTAAATATTCAGGAGCGCGTTAGGAAGGCAAATAATGCGCTTTTCGCGTGTAAGCAGACTGTGGGGAAAAGCTGGGGGCTTAAACCAAACATAGTGCACTGGTTGTACACGGCGGTTGTGAGACCTATTCTGACTTATGGGGCAGTGGTGTGGTGGAAAGCCATGGATAAAAAGTACAATTACAGGGAATTGGAAGGAGTGCAGCGGACTGCCTGTGTTATGATCACAGGAGCCCTTCGCACAACCCCTACTGCCGCGTTGGAGGTGTTTTTGCATCTATTGCCATTGGACATCTTTGTAAAACAGGTAGCGGCAAGTTAGGCTATCGAGCTGTGCCCTTTTTAGGAGAAGCTCTAAGGGGCACAGCTCCATTCTTAGCTTCATGGGAAGCCATGCTGGAGATATTAGTACGGACCACTCAATTCCGGGGTTGGATTTTGGGAAGCCATACGAAATTGCTTATTCTAGTAGAGTGGACTGGGAGAACAATAGAGTAATACGTGAAGGGGAAATCTCCGTTTATACGGATGGATCAAAAATGGAATGTGGCACAGGCGCTGGCGTCTTCTCGGAGCAGCTGAGTGTAGAGAAGTCGTTTAGGTTGCCAGATGTATGCAGCGTCTTCCAGGCGGAAATTTTGGCCGTGTTACAGGCAGCAAACATCCTGTTAATGGGGGAGATATGCGATCAGAATATTTCACTCTACATTGACAGCCTGGCGGCCATAAAGGCGCTGGAATCGGTAACCATTAAATCCAAGTTGGTAAAGCGCTGTCGAGAAGTGCTAAAGGTACTTTGTAGTCAGAACAGAGTACTGATTTGCTGGGTGCCAGGGCATAGTAATATACTAGGGAACGAAAGAGCGGATGAGCTTGCTAGATTAGGATCAACATCGATTGGTAGAGTAGAGGAGGATGTTAGTCCACCCGTTTGCGGTATCAAAGTGCAAATTGGTGAGCGCTCCAAAATAGCCGCCAACTCTAGGTGGGCAGGACTAGCAAGCTGCAGGATTTCTAGATCTTTGTGGCCAGAGTTGGATAGTCAAAAGACTAAGAATATTTTAAATTGGGATAGAGGGAGACTGCGCCTGCTCGTTGGAACACTGACGGGGCACTGCATGCTGGGGAAACACGCTATGCGGCTAGGGATAGTGGAGTCGGATATGTGCAGGTTCTGCCACGACCTGTATGCTGTGGAGGACATCACTCACATTTTGTGTGAATGCCCGGGGATCGCTAGAAGGCGCTTTAGATTAATGGGTAGTCTCTTCTTTGAGAGCATTGAGGATTTGAGGGCGGTAGGGTATGGCAAATTGGTCAAGTTCTGCAGGGAGTTGGAATGTTTCTGAGATAGTAACATAGCCCACGAGGACCTGAAGGGATCGCAATGGGCCCATAAGGCGCCTAGTGAGTGCGGCGGTCCTAGCGCTGCGCCCCTTCTTAAACCTAACCTAACCTTGACAGTTCCCTTGGATAAGTCAGCGCTGATAATTCTTTTGTTGTACAGGCCAAGGGTTTAATGGTCTGAGTTGAAGCAAGTACCCCCCCCCCAAACTGCCGTAGCTAGTCCCGGCCGCCAGCAAGAGCGTCGCACCAGCTAAAACTCAGCCACCAATTCGGACGTAGGTGGAATTGGCCCTTCTGTCCCGAACCTTCCTTTTCCTTTCGACTATTTTGACTTTTTAAAGTCAAAATAGTCCTTCCAAGGATTCAAACACAACAGACTATCGGCCGAACTCCTACTAGAAGGGTGTGTGAGTATGCAGTGACTCTAGGTTTTCTTTTGTAAATTTCGGTACATTATCAATTTCTTTTATGGAAATTTTCTATTTTATACCGAAAAGTAAATTATTTTGAATTGATATATGATAATCCCCCAATAAAATCAAAAAAATTTAAATTTACTGGTTTTCGACCTGAGCATGCATCGGCCAAACCTTAAGGTACTGTCTCGCTGGAACTGCCGACCGTCGCGGTCAGCAGCAATGTCCAACCGTACCTGCCAACCGCGACTGACTTGCATTTTCGCTGAAACTGCTCACCACAACTGCCAACTGCCACGATCAGATTGTTTAGCCTTGAATTCACATGTTCTTGCGAGGTCGGAGAATAGATAACGACACCATTTTAGCTTTTTCGTTTAAAGAGGAGAAGGAAATTATGATGTTGCTAAAAAGATATGAGCGTATTAGTAAATTAGTATATTCCAAACTCGAACACACCTACACTGCAAGCAAAAGTCAAAACTTTTTTTTACATATTTTCAGAAATCTTTTCGTTCCACCCGCTCTCGCGGTCACCCACTTCACCATGACCCCAAAACTGGTCTTCTAGACCCAACTCCTGTAAAATTTCTACGATTATTTCTGATACGGTTCTTGTGGTATAAAATATCAATTGTGTGCTCCACCCACCACCCTCAGAAATATTACTTTCAGTAAACTCTACTTGTAATCCTATTATACAGAAACCAAACTTTATCTTCCTGGTACAATTGGTTCGGAAGATATTGTAATCCAAAGTTTTTACTTGTAATAAACGCGACTGCTGCCCTGCTGCACTGGTCACGGAGCAGTCAAGTATCAGCAGTCGCGCGGCCGAGTCGATGACGTCATGACCGTCAACTGCCGAGCAGTCACAACCAGACATGACAGCTTGTTTTTGCCTGAAGCAGTGGTCTACTGCCGGCAGTTACTGCTGATCGCGACGGTCGGCAGCTCCAGCCAGACAGTACCTTTAGGTAGGGTGAGTAGTGTGAGTGCGTATACAGGAACCATACATGCAACCACATGCATTTGAAACTGTTTTGTTTTCCTCCGTTGTTTTGACATTTCGATCCGACTCCGATTGCGTTCATTCTTCTATAGCTCCTTACACTTCTCTGCACTGGCTCGAGAGCTAGTGAAAAAAGTGTACTCAGTGTACACTATACCCGACAAGAAGAAGAGACCTATTTTCAGCAACCCAGCTGGTCGCGTCTGCTAGAATCTAGCAGATTTCTCGGAGACATTTCGACTTGTCTGCGAGATTCTTCGGGACGGCTTATGGACAAAATTCACGGTATCGAGACAAATGCTCCCCGACATCTCGAAGACATGTCTGCAAATGTCTCGATAGCTATTTGTTTATCGTAGCGCCATCTGTTTGATGATAGAGTGTTGTGATAAAGGCTCGTACTCGGAGAATACATCGGCTTGAAATATGAAAGGGGGCTATAAAATGAAACGTGCAGGCAGGGGCGGAGTTACCTTACTACAATATAATAATAATAATAATAATAATAATAATAATAATTGACTTAATCCCTCCATGGGTACACTTCCGCAGCCCAAAGTACTGGAGACTAAATACTCTTCCAGCTCAATGGGCTGGAAAAAATTCACCCATATCGACATACTCAAGATGTACCATATGTTGATATTGCGCTCAGATTATTTTGGTGTGTCCAAAGTGCTCCCCAGACAGTACCGAGAACTGGTATCAGGGCAACACAAATGCAGCAAACCAAAAAGGCATGCAAAAATAAAAAATTATAAGAGAAAAGAAAAAAATACAAAAAAAAAATAAAATAAAGACAATAAATAATGATAATAGTAATAGTAAATAAATAAATTAGATTAAAAACAGTAGTAAAATAATAATAAAATTAATAAAAGTAAAGATAGAAAGAGAGAGGAGAAAAAAAAATTGAAAAAGTGATAAAATAGAAAATAAAAACAAATATTAGAGTAATAATAAAAAAAAAAATTATAATAATAATGATATTAATTAAGAATTTAAATATATGTGGAAAAAAAAAAATATATTAATAGTGAATAACCAAATAAGGTAAAGTGAGCGCAAAGAAAAAGAAGAAGAAAGTTCAGTTCACTCTATGTATAGCATAAGTACGAGAGAAATTGGAGTTCGGAAAATGGAAGTGTGTATGGCTAGGTAATGGTTTTCAAGTCCATATAAGTTTAGTTTTAATTTAAACTTGTACTTTTCACCTCTCTCATATGTTTTTTGAGTAGCATTTTAAATCGATCGTAATCAGCATTTTTTAAAATTATATATACTATAATATATATATATTATATATATATATATTATTATACTATTATGTGTTCCACTGCTCGTGTATTACAGTGGTGTATTTCGCTACAAGTTATAAGTGCAGTTGACGATTTTCGTTGTTGTTTCCTAACTGCATAAATGTGTTTAGCTCCTTCTACTGCAATAATATCTTTTATGTTAAATTTTCCTGTCATCCTATATAACTCTGTAGTCGATGTTGTTCTTGGTAGGTTGTATACCGCTTTAATACTTTTGTTTAAAAGTCTCTCTAGTTTATTAATGTTATATAGAGCTGTCTGACTCCATGCTAGTATTCCATAGCTTAGAAGAGAGATAATATGAGCGTTATAGGCAAGTTCCTTAATTCTTACTGCCAGGAACTGATTTCTTCTTAGCGCTCCAATAAATGGTGTTATTTACTTGCACAAGTTTTGAATATGAGTTATCCAGGATAAGTTTTCATCAATTGTATTTCCTAAATATTTAGTTTCTTTTATTCGTTTTATCGAAGTGAGTTGCACAATGGGATTTATTTTAATGTCTACCCTATTTTTCTGTTTAAAAAGCATGTAATTGGTTTTCGTCGTATTCTTGTAGCTTGTTTCCCAATAACCAATCACCATATATCTTTAGATCATAGTTTATGTTATTTTCCAGATTGGTTTGATTCCTTTCCTTGTAGTGTAATAAAGTATCATCGGCGAATATAACATACTTTGCTAATAGCTCTGCTTCACGTAGATTGTTGATATAAAGTAAGTACATTGTTGGTCCTATTATCGATCCCTGCGGTATACCGACGTTGACGTGCATCTCGTTACTGTAGTTATAAAATTTTTTTGTCGTATATATTCTGTCGCTGAGGTAGCTTCTTATTAGGCTTTTTGCCTTTCCGTGAATACCCTTTTCGTCCAATACTTCTAGAAGTATATCATGATTTACTGTGTCGAATGCTTTTTTCAGGTCAACAAATATACCAGATACATAGCTCCCTTTGTCAAAACCTTTATTTATATAGTTAATAGCATCTATTATTGCTGATGTCGTATTACTCCTAGCTTGAAATCCATATTGATTCTCATCAAAGCCTCTTGTTCGTTTTATGAAATTTTTTATTCTTGTGTTTATTACTTTTTCTATTATTTTGCTGATTGCGTTCAATAGTGCTATAGGACGATAATTTTCTGGATCTGTTCTATCGCCGCTTTTGTGAACTGGAGTTATTAATGCCACTTTCAAAGATCTTGGAAGCACACCAGTTTGTAGGATATGAATTACTATTTGTGCCATTGGTGTAACGATAACATTTTTTATTATTTTGATGTTACATATTTGTAGTTATACCATCAATCCCTGGTAATGTGTTTGATTTCAGTGATGTTATTATCGATCTTATCTCTTCTGCTGTCGTAGGCATTAGAAAAATCGAGTTAGGATTAGATTTGTTTTTAATTCTTCGAATGTTATTAAAATCATAGTTTTGTTTCATGTTGTTCGCTAATTTTTCTTCTATCGATGTAAAGTGTCTATTTAATTTGTTAGCAATATCTTCACTATTTGTAATACTACCCAACTCAGATTTGATCTCAGCTATTCCCTTATTCTCATTTGATCCATCCGCACCTTTCCCTAAAGATTCCCTGATAACTTTCCAAATTTTGAAACTATTTCCAGCTGCTTTTTTGAATGAGTTACTTAAATAACTGGTTTTTGCTTCCTTGATCAGTTTAGTCGAAATTTCTTCCCGATTTAGAATTTGAATAGTCTTTTTAGTCATTTTACCTTTCCGTGCTGGATTTTTACTGAGTGTTAGAGTAATCACTTTATGGTCTAGCCCCGCCCAAAACAGTCATTTCAATTTTATATGATTATCCAATGAAGCCATCATTCGTTATTACATGATCAATTAGTGTGGCGGTATCTCTACTCACTCTCGTCGGCACAGTCGTATTTAGCAACATGCAGTTATTTATTGTCAACATTCCCTCATACTCCTGCTTCATCAAATTATTTACTAGTGTGTCAATATTTGTATCTGCTAGTGCTATTAGTTTTGCATGAGTGCAGTATAGCTGGTCCAAGAGTTCAATGAAAAGTTCTGGCGTTTCTGACAGGGATTTATAAAAGGTAGCTATTTTGACATCTTCCGTGCTTAATTTAACTGGAGTCTGTCCAATGTACAAGCTATAGCTGCTATTAGCTGCTTTTGTGTCTCGGCTAAGTACCGGAATGACTGTTAGCCGAGACACAAAAGCAGCTAAATAGCAGCTATAGCTTGCACATTGGACAGACCCCTGAAAGCACAATTGTGTTGTATTTGATGTTTGTTTCAATTGTATTGAAGTTATAATCGGCTTTTATAAATATTGCAGTGCCTCCGCCCCTACCCTGCTCTCTGCAAGTATGTACTGCATTATAACCTTTTAATTGGAATTGGAATAATAAAAATAAAACACTAATAACGTAGAGATACATTCCATGATCTCCAATCACTTCACATCACACTTGTGTCGTTTTGTTGTAACCGCACTAAAACTGTAACTTTTCGCGTATTTAATTTTCATCGTGCAAGTCGCGGATGACATTTCCAGTGAGCATTCGCCGTGCAGATGCGGATGTTTTGGCTTTACAAATAGATCGTGGTGGGAGCACATGTTTTTATTGCTATTTCTTTCTATCTAGTGATGAAGAAAGATAAGCAATATGATTCCTAGGCTCAAACCATCGAGATTATGTCTCTTAAGAGACAAGCGACCAACTGGGTTATATCAAAGACAATAGACTCTATAAGATGTCTCAAGGCATTAAAAACACACAAAAGAGCTTTCAGATCAGTTACACAATCAGCGATTATTGAAAAAAAAACTTTCGCAAACTGCCTAGCTACCCTGTTCACAAAATTGCCAAATGCGGTTTCCTTGGAGACCGTAAAAGGGGAAGTTTGTTTGCATTGTTGCCTTTTTCCACATATTTTCATTTTGATTTGCTGTTCTAGATTGCATTGGAATTGAATATTTTGCGACTTAGAAAATATTTAGGATGTTTTGAAGTGAAAACTTCTTTAGCCACGTTGTGATTTGAAACTCGATGAAACAGAGAAATGAAACGAAAAAGCGACAGGAAACAATGAATCGAAAAAAAGCGGCAGTAAAATGAGACAAACAAAACACCTGCGTGGTACTAATTTCACTCACCTCTCTCACACCCCTTACTTTTCTTCTTACACCCCATTCTCCAAAATTCAACCCTTCACCACCACTGTATACCCCCCCCCTATGTGTACCCTTATCATTCTACCCCTCACCCTACATATTGTTCCCACTCATCTACTGTCTCTATCCCCCACCCCACCCTCCTCACTAACCCCTACCCCTCCAAAATTTAACTCTTCACCCCCCACTGTATACCCCCACTGTATACCACCCGCTGTATACCCCCCCTCTGTGTACCCTTATCATTCTACCCTTCACCCTACATATTGTTCCCCCTCACCTACTTTCTGTATCCCAACAACCCCCCCACCCCCCAACCACCTCTATACCCCCTACCCCTCCAAAAGTCAACCCTTCACCCCCACTGTATACTTCCCTCTGTGTACCCTAATCATTCTACCCTTCACCCTACATATTGTTCCTCCTCACCTACTTTCTCTATCCACCCCCCCCCCCCCCCCACCCCCAATGGACAATGGAAAATGGAAAATGGGGAATGGAGAATGGAAAATGGAAAATTTAAAATGGAAAATGGAAAATGGAGAATGGAGAATGGAAAATGGAAAATGGCGTTGCAATCTGCCATAATATAAATGACGGAGCCCGTGTTGTTATTCCACAAAAAAATCTCAATGAACAACACATGCAATCATTGTCTGTTCAGTGTTCTAAAGTGGGAGAAATATGTGCTTGTGAAAGCAGATTGGACCATAATAAATCAGTTATAATTGTGGCAATCTACATTTCTCACAACCAATCAATATATACAATTATTGAATTCATCTACGAGAATTTGCAAAAGTACACACCAGATATATCGCGGTTTCTTAAAAAAGATTACGATGAAATTCCGATGATTCTGAGTGGAGATTTTAATGTGAATTTTGCATTGGATGCGGCGATCTCTTTGATTGAGTTTCTCAACATCAAATTGAATTTAAAAATGTCCAGCAGTCGCACTGAATCGACAACATGATCGAAAACAGTAATTGACGCTGTATTTCAAAGATATATTGATCAAATTCAAACCAAACCATTTATTTCATACTTTAGTTATCATAAGCCACTCGTGCCATTTATTAAAATTGGAGACTGAATAATAATAATAATAATAAAATGTGCAATAATTTTTAAACTTGCTACTAATATTATAACAAATAAACCCTATAACTATCCCACTCCTGATACTACATCCGTCTTATTCTCTCACTGTTTAGTTTTCCGAAGGTTTCACTTCTACCGCGTGTGCACTGCACACACATGTTTTTTTTTTTTTTAGTTTTCCGATAATCGAAGTAAAAAAAATGGATTTTGTCAATCAAGTCGATAGTATCGCAAACTAAATTCACTAGTCACTAGTATAACACAGAAGAAAAAAATTTACTACTGGTCGTGTTGGATAGAAAATAGTGGATGAGAGATGTAGGAGGAAAGATGGTGGATAGAGAATGGATGATGGTGGTTGGGGGATGGTGGATGGACGAAGGTGGATAGAGGATGGTGGATGGAGGTTGGAGAATGGAGGGTGGGGGATGGTAGACAGAGGATGGAAGATGATGAATTTAGGATAATGGTTGGAGGATGAATGGATGGAGGATGGGGGATGGAGAATGGTGAAAAAAAATCACGATATGATATTCGCTGTCCGAATACCGGATCACAATAAAACTTTGAAACTCAACAAAAAAGATAAGATCTTAAAAAAAATTAAGAAACACAAAGTGCCGAAAAGACTGAATACGACTAGAGTGAAACAGACATTTTACTGTGACACTTTTATTGCAGGTGTACTAGGCGAATAGATAGAAAACAAATTTTTGAATGTGGCAGTGGCGTACGGAGGTTGGGGCTTAACAATTTTAGATTTCGATTTTTCACGAAGTGATTGCATTTGTCAAATAAAATTCGGTTTGTGTGTAAGGGTTAACTAATAAAGTTTGCTGAAGGTAACATTTTTTATGTGGGCAGTGGAGCATAAAAGTGGTGGGATCAGAATTTTTCTAAAAAAAATCACGTCTCATTTTTCAAGAATAGTGTGAGATAGAATTTTTAATGGGTACGAAAGCGGGTATTGAAGTTGATCTCAGATCGGGTATCTCTCGCTGGGGCTTACTACTGTCTTCCGCTGTCTTGAGTGGATACTTTGGACGAGTACTCCTTCGAAGTCAAATCTTGAGGTCCTCCGTACCCCGGTTCTCACGAGTTATGTTTCCGTATGTGAATCCGGAAGCTCGGGACCGGCTCAAGCATCCAAGGAAAACGAATAGCGAGTTCCCCTTTCTGTTCCCTTCAAAGTTTAAAACTTTGGAAGAAATTTCTCATTAGAGAAGTGTTAGAGCGAAATCGCCGAGACAAGCGACCAACTGGGAACCCAGTTGGTCGCTTGTCTCTTAAGAGACATAATCTCGATTGTTTGAGCCTAGGAATCATATTGCTTATCTTTCTTCATCACTAGATAGAAAGAAATAGCGACATAAACATGTGCTCCCACCACGATCTATTTGTAAGGCAAAAAACAGCCGCATCACTTCGAGCGCAGCAAATGTCATCCACGACTTACACGATAAAAATTAAATACGCGAAAAGTTATAGTTCAAGCGCGGTTACAATAAAAAGACACAAGTGCGATGTGAAGTGATTGGAAATGAGTCACTACGTTATCAGTTTTTTATATTTATTATATTGCAGTAAGGTAGCTTCGCCCCTGCCTGTACGTTTCATTTCATAACCCCGTTTCATATTTCCAGCCGATGGCAATCTCCGCGAAATATTCATACGAGTACGAGCTTTTATCACAACACGCTATCATCAAACAGATGGCGCTACGCTAAACAAAAACTTGCTATCGAGACATTTGCAGACATGTCTTCGAGATTTTGGGGTGCATTTGTCTCGATACCAGGGGTCTGTCCAATGTGCAAGCTATACAAACCAATTGGCCGAGACACAAAGCAGCTAAATAGCAGCTATTGACGAATGGTAAAGTTAGAAATCTCCACCTGGTGGGAAAAAAAACTACCAGATATGGTAGAAACATTTTCGTCAGCTGACTGTTGTAGGGCGGTTCGTGTGTATTTTAACGATTCGGAGCTTAATGAATTTTCGATTCTCTCTTAATTTCATTATCGGTTTAGTTGATAATAAGGTGCTCATTTCCGGTTCTAAATTTCGAAAATCATGGGCTCGATCCCGCACAACGAAGATAGAAAATCAAAATTTTTCCCATGTGAATAGGAGGAATGAACTTTGAAATAACTTCACAAATGTTTGATATTCCAGGAAAAAGATATATGAAATAATTATTAAATTATTTGAAAAGAACGTAGACTGTTTTTTCAATACTTTTTTCTTTTATTTTAGTACTTTAAATTGATTCCTTAAAAAAATATATATTGTTTTTGATATGTTATGATACATATGTCCTTCTAATTCAATTATAACAATAATTTAAGTTCACTTGAAGTAATATTTTGTAGTAGGACCCTCTTATTTGAGCTCAATCTCAATTTTATCTGAAAATAACATGGAACAGCCACTTTCTGTCTACCATATATAGTTCCGAAATTCGCCACCAGAGCACATGGTATATTTGTCAATAGCTTGCACATTGGACAGACCCCGTGTATTTTTCCCATAAGACGTCTCGCAGACAAACCGATATGTCTTCCAGAAATCTGCGAGATTCTCGCAGACGCGCCAACTGGGAACAATTAGCTACTTGTCAAAAGTCAAGTCTTTTCCCCGGTTTGTTTACTTTAGTCCACCGACATTCCGAAAATAAATTTTTATTCGTGTATTTCGTGGATTCTATTTATAAACGTTCATGAAGCTTAGATAAACTCATTCTGTAGTCAAGTTAAGTGAAGTGTTTTTTCCGTGGTCGCGTAATATTTCTGGGGTTACGCTTCCCGTCCCTCTTAACATCTTTCTATTAAGTTGCGAATGAGCCACACACCAAAAAATGGGCAAGAAACCACAAAAAAGAGGATATGCACAAAAAGATGTTGCGAAAAAACTATCCGCACAGAAACGGCACGAAGTAAACCAATTAATCGACGTTCTGCTCAAACTTGGCTTTAAACAAACACAGACTGTTGCTGAACAATGGTCCCAGTATTTGGAAATACAAGGGATATTGGATCGGATCCAGGCCATTGAAAGCGCGCTTAAAGTCAAGAGTTCGGGGCAGAAGAATCGCGCATCTGCTATTGGTGCGTTTTGTAAGTGGTCTGAGGACAACGGTGCTCAGTTCAACGGCATCAAAGTAGCCGAGTTTCCCGGCTTTGAAATGGGGCTCGAAGCAGCGAAGAATTTCAAAAAAGGAGACGTGATCATCACGGTACCTAAAAAGATGATAATGTCAGAGGAGGCTCTGTCAGTAACTCTAGCTCCTATCATGACAGAGATTCCTATGTTCGATTCCATGATGAACGTGAAGCTTGCCTTTGCTCTTTTGCTGGAGAAAATCAGTTCAGAAAGCTTCTGGAGGCCATACATTGACTTGTTGCCCGAAAAGTACTCGACTGTAATGTATTTTTCGATCAACGACATGCAGGAGTTGAAGGGCTCCAATTCACTTAGCCAAGCATTAAATCAGTGCAAGAGTATTGCTCGGCAGTATGCATTTATCCACAAGTGTATACAGAACGTGACACACGACAAATACGAAACAAATTCTTCCGAAGGAGAGACTTTTGAAATGCTAAAAGAGAAGTTTACGTACGATCTCTACCGGTGAGTTATATTTTTGCTAATAATATAAAAAATTATACATACATAGAACTTTCCAATTCGGGTTAAATTATATGGTGATTTCTTTTCTGCAAAAAAATGTGACCCGTTTCTGCCCTCAATTTTTGTTCTAGCAGTTCCGCTGTTCTATTCTGAAATTTTTTTTGACCTGCTAGAAAAAGGGGTTTGAGTCCGTGGCTAAAATTGACCTGAAAACTCGCATTTCTTGCCCCGAAAATTTCGGCGGTGCAACTCCTTTAACCTCAAATGTGCGTGTTGTGTTTGAGGCCTTGGAAGAATTATTTTGACTTAAAGAAAGTCAAAATAATTGAAAGGAAAAGGAAGGTTCGGGACAGAAGGGCCAATTCCACCTACGTCCGAATTGGTGGCTGAGTTTTCGCTGGTGCGACGCTCTTGCTGGCGGCCGGGACTAGCTACGGCAGTGTGGGGGGGGTACTTGCTCCAACTCAGACCATTTAAACCCTTGGCCTATACAACAAAAATTATCAGCGCCGACTTATCCAAGGGAATACAAAAAATTGGGATTATTTTCCCAATTGGTCGTGAAAGACCAAGAAGCGGTTGGATGGCGCGGCTCCGCGATTTGTCAGGGCGCTCTGGTGTTAATAGCGCCCTGCTCTGCCCACCCTACCTCAGCCACGACTGTCCTCTAAAACATTTCGCGTCGTGGCCCCTTATTGAGGTTCGGGGCTAAGGAGCTAGACGCTCGGGTTCATTACAATGGCTCTTCTAGCCTTTAATCGTCATTTTGACACAAAACCAGATAGGGCAAAAGAACAAAAGAAAAATCTGAAATACTCTTCAAAAGGAACAAATAATACAAAATATAGGCAATATAATAAAAAAAAAGAAACAAAAAAAATTTGGACTTACCCCATTTAATACTGCGTCTTTGCGTTTTGTACTTTATTATTGGTGTTAAATTATTCAGTCCTCAATATTTCCTACCTCTTTTTTCCAATATTTCCTACTTCATTCCTCAATATTTCCTACTTCTTTTTTCAATATTTCCTACTTCTTTTTTCAATATTTCCTACCTCTTTTTTCAATATTTCCTACTTCTTTTTTCAATATTTCCTACTTCTTTTTTCAATATTTCCTACTTCTTTTTTCAATATTTCCTACTTCTTTTTTCAATATTTCCTACTTCTTTTTTCAATATTTCCTACTTCTTTTTTTCAATATTTCCTACTTCATTCCTCTTAATAATTTTTCTAATTCGATTTTTCAAAAAAAAATTTCACTATCTCGCACATTCCAAATTTTTCTATTCGATTTTTATTTCAAAAATTTTCACCATATCGCACATTTCAAATTTTTCATTTCAAATTTTTCCTATTCGATTTTTCAAAAAAAAATTTTCACTATCTCGCACATTCCAAATTTTTCTATCCGATTTTTATTTCAAATTTTTTTTCCATATCGCACATTTCAAATTTTTCTATTCGATTTTTATTTCAAAAAATTTTCCATATCGCACATTTCAAATTTTTATTTCATATTTTTCTATTCGATTTTTATTTCAAAAATTTTCACCATATCGCACATTTCAAATTTTTCCTATTCGATTTTTCTAAAAAAAAATTTCACTATCTCGCACATTTCAAATTTTTCTATCTCACTTTTATTTCAATTTCTCTTCACTCCATTTTTAATTTTCTCGTCCAGCCATCGCAAAATCCTCCACGTCGCTAGCAAGCCATCTCCCATCTCCCTCCAACGACGCGCGCTTCCCGGTCAAAACCCAAAACTCGTTCCACTTTGTGTGGCTGGGTTGGCGGCACTTTCTGTGGATCCACACGATACTCGAATGACATTTCGAGGATCGAGTGGATCCACAGAAATGTTAACGAGATCGGTGTTACCAGCCAGCGGCGACTCAACATGCGTAAGAAACGATGAAAATAAGAAAAAAATATCCTACGACAACAGCGGCAAACGATTTAAAAGCATAAATTAAACTGTCCAACGGGTCATACGGTAATTAGAAATCATACGGAGTGTAGTGAAAATTTATTTAAATTTTAATAATAGCTTTTTGACCTGAAAGCGTTCTATTGTAAATTGACCTGTCGGACAGAACTGTTAAAAAAAGAGGGCAGAACTGCAATAATTTTGCATCTTTACAGGGGTGTGTTCAAGATTTCTGCTATAGCTGCTATTAGCTGCTTTTTTGTGTTCAATGCAACCAAAAAGCTGCTTTCTCGTGCTTGCTATTTGACACTAGATCTGTTCAAGATTTTTAAAAAGCTGCTTCCATAGCTGCTTTTTCTTGCTCGCACTCCCGAGTGTAGCTAGAAAGCGGCTATTGCAATATTTATATGTGTGTGTAGCTGTCACTTTCGTCGAAACGTTATTTTCAGTCTTTAAAAATGGAAGAAACTCTATCATTAGCATTAGAAATTAACGAAAAATTTAAGGAAACATTAGAAGCAGTTAATGCGGTAAGTATTCAAAGTTATTCAAACAAATGTCTTATATGCCACGCCAACTTGCGTATGAGCTTGTCGAACAGCTGTTATTAGCTATACAAGCTGCTTTTGGCTGTTCAAGACCCGAAGAAGCTATTTCATGCTATGGCTGAAATTGACAGCTGCTACAGTCTTGCTATGCTATGCTTTCGAAGCAGCTATAGCAGAAATCTTGAACAGAGCCCAGGTCACATTTTTTTTCAGAAAAGAAATCACCTATATAGTCTGTTCTTTTTGCATGAAATTTCTGCACTTTTTTGCACCTATATAGTCTGTTCTTTTTGCATGAAATTTCTGCACTTTCTTGCACTGGATTTTATAAACAGCCTTTGACGTCAAATCAATGACACAAACTCAACCTCAAATAGTGTTCTTGTTCCTTCCCCGCCCTTTTACACTTTCCTGCACTAGGTCGAGAGCCAGTGGAAAAAGTGTAGAAAGTGTACACTGAAACCGACAAAAAAAACAGACTAATAGTCAATACAATAGGTCTGTTCTTTTTGTCGGGTTTAGTGTACACTGAGTACACTTTCTACTCTAGCTCTCGAGCCAGTGCAGAAAACTGTAAAAGGCATGTGGCGGAGTGGGGTGGGGTAACAAGCATACTGTTTGAGTTTGAGTTTGTTTCATTGATTTGTAATTGTGACAGTGATGACGCAGAAAATTGGCTAAACCACGATGCGAATGATCCTGGTTACCAATTTTTAAATGATGACGAAATCGTATCTTCGGTCCTAGAAAATGATAAGCAGTTGGAGAATATTGATGACCATGATAGCGACGAAAGGAAAGGTATATCGAATACACCCTCTCACAGTGAAGCCTTTGGGGCTTTCGAAACGGTGATAGAATGGTATGAACAGCAGGCTGAATCTTGCCCAACGCAGTTAAATCTCCTCATACGGCTTCAAAATTTAGCGGCAAAAAAACGAGTTACTGCCTTAACGCAGAAAAACATCATGGACTATTTACAAGCAAAATAAGATATACATAAGTGGATGATTAATAACCATTTGTAGATTTATTAGTAGAGAATATGTTCAGTACTGATAAATAAAATCTATATTATATCGCTCTAATCGTATATTTTAACGTTTTCCAAGTTCCCCTTCTTTTTTCACTATAGATCATTTAATGTCCGATTATCCGAACTTTTGGTTATCCGAAAAGTACTTGGTCCCAATTACTTCGGATAATCGACGCTCTACTGTAGTTTACAGTTTTCGTCTTCATTGATGTCATTTATGTTAATTGATTTATTAATCTTACATAGAGAAATGTCTGCACCTGTATCTTAGAGAAATGATAGGCTTATGTTTCCTATTCTTGTCTTTATATTAATATAATTGGTTGTTCCTTCATCAAATTTTGCTATATTTAATTGGTATTCCTTCGTAACATTTTTATTATTTGTAGCGCTAAGATTTATGTCGTTAAGATTTATGTCGTTAACTATTTGTAAGGCAAAAAACAGCCGCATCACTCCGAGCGCAGCAAATGTCATCCACGACTTACACGATAAAAATTAAATACGCGAAAAGTTATAGTTCAAGTGCGGTTACAATAAAACGACACAAGTGCGATGTGAAGTGATTGGAAATATGTCACTACGTTATTAGTTTTTTATATTTATTATATTGCAGTAAGGTAACTTCGCCCCTGCCTGCACGTTTCATTTCATAACCCCCTTTCTTATTTCCAGCCGATGGCAATCTCCGCGAAATATTCATTCGAGTACGAGCTTTTATCACAACACGCTATCATCAAACAGATGGCGCTATTGCCAATGCCATTTTTCTATCGAGACATTCGCAGACATATCTTCGAGATTCGGGGAGCATTTGTCTCGATACCGTGTATTTTTCCCATAAGACGTCTCGAAGAATCTCGCAGACAGGCCGCCATGTCTTCGAGATATCTGCGAGACTCTCGCAGACGCGACCAACTGGGTAGAAAATCTGGTGCAGAAATCTCATGCAACAACAGACATAATGACATTGACAAATCAATGAAACAAACTCAAACTCAAACAGTATGCTTGTTACCCCACCCCACTCCGCCACATGCCTTTTACAGTTTTCTGCACTGGCTCGAAAGCTAGAGTAGAAAGTGTACTCAGTGTACACTAAACCCGACAAAAAGAACAGACCTATTGTATTGACTATTAGTCTGTTCTTTTTGTCGGTTTCAGTGTACACTTTCTACACTTTTTCCACTGGCTCTCGACCTAGTGCAGGAAAGTGTAAAAGGGAGTGGCGGGGAAGGAACAAGAACACTATTTGAGGTTGAGTTTGTGTCATTGATTTGACGTCAAAGGCTGTTTATAAAATCCAGTGCAAAAAAGTGCAGAAATTTCATGCAAAAAGAACAGACTATATAGGTGATTTTTTTTCAGAAAAGAAATCTGAATTCTGAAAAAAAATCACCTATATAGTCTGTTCTTTTTGCATGAAATTTCTGCACTTTTTTGCACTGGATTTTATAAACAGCCTTTGACGTCAAATCAATGACACAAACTCAACCTCAAATAGTGTTCTTGTTCCTTCCCCGCCACTCCCTTTTACACTTTCCTGCACTAGGTCGAGAGCCAGTGGAAAAAGTGTAGAAAGTGTACACTGAAACCGACAAAAAGAACAGACTAATAGTCAATACAATAGGTCTGTTCTTTTTGTCGGGTTTAGTGTACACTGAGTACACTTTCTACTCTAGCTTTCGAGCCAGTGCAGAAAACTGTAAAAGGCATGTGGCGGAGTGGGGTGGGGTAACAAGCATACTGTTTGAGTTTGAGTTTGTTTGTTTGTTTGTTTGTTTGAGATTTCTGCACCAGATTTTCTACCCAGTTGGTCGCGTCTGCGAGAGTCTCGCAGATATCTCGAAGACATGGCGGCCTGTCTGCGAGATTCTTCGAGACGTCTTATGGGAAAAATACACGGTATCGAGACAAATGCTCCCCGAATCTCGAAGATATGTCTGCGAATGTCTCGATAGAAAAATGGCATTGGCAATAGCGCCATCTGTTTGATGATAGCGTGTTGTGATAAAAGCTCGTACTCGAATGAATATTTCGCGGAGATTGCCATCGGCTGGAAATAAGAAAGGGGGTTATGAAATGAAACGTGCAGGCAGGGGCGAAGTTACCTTACTGCAATATAATAAATATAAAAAACTAATAACGTAGTGACATATTTCCAATCACTTCACATCGCACTTGTGTCGTTTTATTGTAACCGCACTTGAACTATAACTTTTCGCGTATTTAATTTTTATCGTGTAAGTCGTGGATGACATTTGCTGCGCTCGGAGTGATGCGGCTGTTTTTTGCCTTACAAATAGTTAACGACATAAATCTTAACGACATAAATCTTAGCGCTACAAATAATAAAAATGTTACGAAGGAATACCAATTAAATATAGCAAAATTTGATGAAGGAACAACCAATTATATTAATATAAAGACAAGAATAGGAAACATAAGCCTATCATTTCTCTAAGATACAGGTGCAGACATTTCTCTATGTAAGATTAATAAATCAATTAACATAAATGACATCAATGAAGACGAAAACTGTAAACTACAGTAGAGCGTCGATTATCCGAAGTAATTGGGACCAAGTACTCTTCGGATAACCAAAAGTTCGGATAATCGGACATTAAATGATCTATAGTGAAAAAAGAAGGGGAACTTGGAAAACGTTAAAATATACGATTAGAGCGATATAATATAGATTTTATTTATCAGTACTGAACATATTCTCTACTAATAAATCTACAAATGGTTATTAATCATCCACTTATGTATATCTTATTTTGCTTGTAAATAGTCCATGATGTTTTTCTGCGTTAAGGCAGTAACTCGTTTTTTTGCCGCCAAATTTTGAAGCCGTATGAGGAGATTTAACTGCGTTGGGCAAGATTCAGCCTGCTGTTCATACCATTCTATCACCGTTTCGAAAGCCCCAAAGGCTTCACTGTGAGAGGGTGTATTCGATATACCTTTCCTTTCGTCGCTATCATGGTCATCAATATTATCCAACTGCTTATCATTTTCTAGGACCGAAGATACAATTTCGTCATCATTGAAAATTGGTAACCAGGATCATTCGCATCGTGGTTTAGCCAATTTTCTGCGTCATCACTGTCACAATTAGCGAATCCTGGAAGAGCTCTAAATAGATGGATGAATTCATCGTTACCATCCTGCTCAACATTGCGAGTTTCTTCTTCACTCTGACTCTGAGATTCTTCCGAAGGGGGCCACAATTTGTTCCACGCTTTCCTCAGATTTTCTGTAGTCAATGACTCCCACGCATCAGCTATCATGAAGCTGCAGTGTTTCAAATTAAGCGATTTCGAAAATGCAAAAACACTGTCTTCGGTCTCTTCTTCTGCCATGAACAGTCGTTTCAAAACTTGGCGCCGATACATTCGCTTCATTTTTTCGATCACGCCTTGATCCATTGGTTGGATCAAAGCCGTGACGTTCGGGGGAAGGAACCTTACTTCAAAGTCAGAGTCGATAGCATTTAATACGTCAGCTGAAGGATGAGAAGGAGCGTTATCTAATAGAAGCAGCACTTTTCCGACTTTTCCTTGTGATTTTCGCCACTCTTTCACGGTTTTGATAAAGTCATTTGCATACCAGTCGCGAAATAATTTCGCATCCATCCAAGCACTTTTTTGTGATTTATAAGCTACAGGCAATAAGCTCACATTTTTAAAGCACCGTGGCTTCTTCGATTTACCTATCAGCAATAGTGGCAGTCGATGAGAACCATTATGAATCCTGGAGCTGCACTCTCGAAGCTAGTGATTTTCTGGGCAATGACTTCCAATACAGTCCTGTTTCATCAGCGTTGTAAACGTCATCTCTTGAAAATTGCTCCTCTTTCACTAAGTTTTTAAATATCTCTTGAAATTTCTGAGCAGCCTGTGAGTCCGCGGATAAAGACTCTCCTTGAAACTGAAGTTCTCGTATGCCATGTCGAGTTTTAAATCTTTTCAGAAAGCCCAAACTCGCCTTAAATTCATCTGATCCGCCGAGTTTAGTGTTGAGATTAAGCGCTTTTTCGCACAAAATTGGTCCGGAAATCGGCTGTCCGGCACTTCGCTTCTGTTGGAACCACTTAAACAGAGCATCTTCGAGGTTCTGATTTTGCGCGCTCTTCAAAGTTTTTCTTTTTTTAGCACCATCTGCAGTATAGAGCTGTGATACATATGACAACACTTTCTCTTTATTTTTCTTCAAATCTGAAATAGTTGCTTGTCCGATACCGTAGTAAGTAGCTAGCGAAACCGCACTCTCTCCTTTATCGAGTTTTGTTAAAATATCGAGTTTTTCTTGCAAAGTAAGTACGCGACGTTTCCGCTTAGACGTCGACGATCTTGACGTCGAGCTCATTCCCGAATATTTAAATATAAAATGCAAATAAAAATATATTTCACACCTCTTACGCTTATCGTTCGCTCTGCAGACAAGTTAAGACTGAAGCGACGATCGTAGCGAGTAAGCTTGCTGAGGCAAAGGAGGATAGCAGTGAGCTACGCCGTGCGCGCTACAATGTTACTACAATGTATGAATTCTTACCAAAAAATTCTTTGGATGATCGACCTTCGGATAAATTGTATTAATTGTATTATGGTTCGGTTAACCGAGCCTTCGGTTAATTGGCGTTCGGATAACCGACGCTCTACTGTAACTGGAATAACGAATCAAACCACAAACACTTTAGGAACATATGCTTTACAATTCAATTTGAATAATGACAATATTGAACACAAATTTAAAATCATAAATGATGATTTTCCAATTCCTACTGATGGAATTCTCGGAAGAGACTTTTTCGATAAATACTTATCAAAAATAGACTATGAAACATATACATTTTCAATACACACCAATAAAACAGAATATATTTTTCCAATGCAGACAAAAATTTTACAAATAAAAATCCCAGCAAGAACAGAAATCATTCACTCAATAAATATTAATCTAAACGAAGATAGCTTAATTTGTGGAAAACAATTAACTGAAAATTTATTTATAGCTAACACAATAGCAAAAGGCATAAAACACATAAGAATTCTCATTACTTCAGTTGACACTACAATAGTAAGAGCTAAAGATTTAAAATTTGATATAAAACCAATCAATAACTTCAACATTCTTTCACATAAAACAAAAACATCAACCGATAGATGGAACAAAGTAAAAGAATTACTAAATATCGATGCAAAAGATATTAACGAGAAAGAAATTATAGAGAACATATGCAAAGATTTTCAAGATATATTTCACTTAAAAGATGAAAAATTGTCATAACATAAATTGTTATAACAACCCTACTTACATAAAAAACTACAGACTACCTCACTCACAATATGAAGTAATTGACAAACAAGTTAAAGATTTATTCGAAAAGGACATAATTGAAAATTCAATAAGCCCTTACAATTCACCACTCTTAATTGTACCCAAAACAAGTGAACATGACACTAAACAATGGCGTTTAGTAGTAGACTACAGGCAACTGAACAAAAAATTAGTTAGTGATAAATTTCCACTCACTCGTCTTGAAGACATTCTAGACAAAATTGGAAGAGCAAAATATTTTTCTAGCCTTGATATGACAAGCTCATTTCATCAAATAAAACTACTTACAGCATTTTCAACAAGAAATGGTCATTTCCAATTTAAACGTTTACCGTTTGGTTTAAAAATTTTATCAAACAGTTTTCAACGAATGTTAACCATAGCCTTATCAGGATTAGACACAAACGCATTCTTATATGTCGATGACATTATTGTCTTCGGATGCTCACTAAAGCACCACAATGCCAATCTCATTAAAATCTTTGAACGTTTAAGAAAATTTAATTTAAAGTTAAACCCCAGCAAATGTAATTTACTTAAATCAGAAGTAATTTATTTAGGACATTTAATTACTTCCAAAGGAGTCACAGGAGACCCTAACAAATGCAAAGTAGTACAAAATTATGCTCTACCAAAGAACGCGGATGACGTTCGTAGGTTTGTCGCTTTTTGTAATTATTACAGACGTTTTGTTAAAGACTTCGCTAAGATAGCAAAACCTCTTAACGAATTACTAAAGAAAAACAAACCATTCGATTGGACATTAAAATGCCAAAATTCATTTGAAGAACTAAAACATTGCATTACAAACCCACCAATATTACAATACCCAGATTTTAACAGAGAATTTGTTTTAACTACGGATGCATCAGACTACGCCATAGGAGCCATATTATCTCAAGGAGATATAGGAAAAGGTTTACCAATCTCATATGCTAGCCGTTCATTAACAAAGTACGAATTAAATAAACCAATTATTGAGAAAGAATTATTAGCCATTCATTGGGCAATAAATTACTTTAGACCTTATCTTTTTGGAAAAACCTTCACAGTAGTATCATACCATAGACCATTAGTATCTCTATTTTCACACAAAAATCCATCGTCAAAACTAACAAGAATTAGAATTGATTTAATGGATTACGACTTCAAAATAATATTTAAACAAGGAAAAATAAACACTAATGATGATGCATTATCAAGAATAAGGATAGATTCGCAAATATTAAAAGAAATGATTCCAAAATCAATCAACGTAATGACACGTAGCGAAAATAACAAATTAAAGAACAAATCAACTAATGAATCAAAACCCTCACCTACTAATAAGCCTGATCAAATTAACATGTGGGAAGGAATTTCGATTTCAGACGTTAGAAAAGTACCAGTACTGGAATTCCAAATAAATGAAAATAAAAGTCGCGCACATAATAGAAACAATAATAAAGATTTGCCAAATATACAAGTAATAAAAGAAAAATCCGTTTGCCGCCGGATAATAGTGGAATACAGCAATAATCCTACTCAAAACTTATGTTTGATACTGGAGACGCTTATATCCAAATTGAATAACATAAATATAAAAAAGCTAGCCCTATCAAAGAACGATAGTATATTCAAATATATAAATAAAAAAAAGGTAATTAACGCGTATAATATGAAACATGCAGAAATATTAAACAAAAATAGGCAACCAATAATCATAATATTGTATACACCCCCAATACAAGTGAAACAAGTAACTGATCAAACCAGATTAATCAGTGAATATCATGAGTCAACATACGGAGGACATACAGGTATAAGAAGAACAATTGCAAAACTCAAACAAAGATATGTTTGGAAAAATATGAACAAGATGGTTAAAAAATTTATTCAAAATTGTGATTCTTGTAAAAGAAATAAAATCATAAGACAAACTAAAGAAAAATTTCTAATAACTGACACACCCAATAAATGTTTTGAAATAGTATCTATAGACACAGTTGGACCATTAAGAATATCTGATGGATATCGTTATATAGTCACAGCACAATGTGAATTATCTAAATATATAGAAGCCATACCAGTCATTAGTAAAGAAGCAGAAGTAATAGCAAAAGCAATAGTTGTTGTGTTTGAGGCCTTGGAAAAATTATTCTGACTTGACAAAGTCAAAATAATTGAAGGATGGGTAAAGGTTCGGGACAGAATGGGCCAATTCCTCCTACGTCTGAATTGGTGGCTGAGTCTTTGCTGGTGCGACGCTCTTGCTGGTGGCCGGGACTAGCTACGGCAGTGTGGGGGGGTACTTGCTCCGACTCAGACCATAAACCCTTGGCCTGTACAACAAAAATTGTCAGCGCCGACTTATCCAAGGCAATTGTAAAAAAATTGGGATTATTTTCCCAAGAGGTCGTGAAAGACCAAGAAGCGGTTGGATTGGCGCGGCTTCGCGATTTGTCAGGGCGCTCTGGTGTTGTTGGGGCCCTGTTCTGTCCACCCTACCTCAGCCATATCTGTCCTGAAACAAATTTCGATATGGCCCCTTGTTGAGGTTCGGGGCTAAGGAGCTAAACGCTCGGGTTCATTTCAACGGGCTTTACTAGCCTCTAATCATCTTTATCGACAAGAAAAGAAGAAAAAAAAAACCATCAGAAAGACCAAAAAAAAATCCTGTTAATCGCATCAAAAAAGTAAACAACTATTGTAAGATTTAAGATATATATAAAAAAAATTATGGACTCACCCCATTGTGTTGAAATTCTCTTTCTATTTTTAATTTATTTTAAATTTTATTTATCAAGTTATTTTTTTTTTTTTTATGTTTAAAATTCAGTCCTCGTCCTGTCGTCAGTCATTTTAAATATTAATTTTTATGGGTTTTAAATTGCTAATTTATTTCGTTTTTGTATTTTTAAATTTTTATTTTTCATGTGGTTTTCATTTTTGAATTTATTTTTTTTTTTTTTAGTTTTTTAATGTAATGTAAGTTTTAAATTTTAACTTAACTTGATCCTAAAGTTGGTTTCTTTTTCATTATCTTTTTTTCAGTATTATTTTATAGTTTGTATGCCTTACATTGAATTTTAGTCGATTTTAATTTAGTGAAAAATAATTGTATTGTGTTTTCTACGATGAAAAATTCACTCGGAAATATTTCAATGCTTCCTCTGTCTAGTTCACATTTATCTCAGTTTGTGTGTATGTGTGTTAGGTGTTTAGTAGCTTGATTTAGAATAAAGCAACAACAACAAAACACACAGTATGATTCCCGCTTCGTCAACCGATCACGAAAAAATGCTCATGAACTTTTTGTTTATTTTCTTTTACTTCATATAAATATTAATTCAGTTTGGCGCAATTTTTTTTGAAAATTCACGCAAGAGGAAACGAAGACACCAATTCAGAAATCAGAAGACTTGACGATTGGTGGAGCAGCCCCGCTCGCCAGAGGAATACTGCTGTTGCTTCTTTGCCTTGCTTCACAACACGAGCGCGCTTTTCGGCTTGCAATAAAACCGATTTCTGGTTTCTTATTGGGACGACAGCTAGTTGCCCAATTTCGAACTGTCGGATTGAGAAATCGGGGCACCGTACCCGCAACACTTTAGGACATAAACAAACAGAAAGTATCACAAGAAATCAACTGGGAATAACTGGAGCAGCTCGAAATGGGGCCAGCATCCTTAGGCGCGATTTGCTTTTTGTTGCAACTGGAGCTCGGATGGTACGGAACTGCGACCGGGTTGGGGGATTGATTCGGAGGCTCCAGTGAGCTAGAGAAGTATTGAGTGTCCGGCACAAATGCACTCGATTCAGAACATTTGACGTATGGTGTGTCCTGTCTAATTGAGCTGCTGGGGCTCCCAGTTTTCAATGTTGCAATTATATTTAGGTTTCACCAAATCCCCAGGATATCACAGACAGTAAATTTTAATAAAACCTGAAAATTGGTTCCGGCTCTCGTGAGAAAGCCTCAGGTGGAACCGTAGAAGTGGGTAGCGCCTCGGAAGAGACGCAAATTACCCTTGAATTTTTGTACTGAAATGGAAAAATGGTAATCAATTAATTAATCTGCTGATTTAAAAAAAATATACTTGTTTAATCGGATTCTCGTCGAGTATAGCTTTTGGGTGGATATAAAAATTGACTAACTATATTAGTTGTAAATGGGACAGTCGTTCAACCCATGGCGAAGTACGCGAAGTCGAGAATTTGCCGATGCAAACAATCGGCAGTGTTTAACGACACACAAATGGGGCAATCCACTGAAAGTGCAATGCGCTCATTTGTGGGTCGCGATAAATTTGTATTATGATAAATTTGTATTATTCGCAATTTGATCGCGGAAAGAAAAATATGTATACATATTACGAAAGCAAAACAAAACAAACAAAGTATCAGCTCGACCATTCCCAGTACCTGTGGCACACGACATGTGATGACACAGCAGAGAGGATTAGTTCGGTGGGGAACTCCCAGCTGACGTCACAACCTCGTACCTCAGAGTAAGAATGGTAATTCGATCTGTTTACGGTCGAGCTGGTAGGTTGCTGTTATTTTAGAAATTTAAATGAATGAAAAATAATTTTGTTGGGTCGGGGGAAGAACGACTGGTCTGGCTTAAATTAGTGTTTGCCGAGAGTAAATCCAAACATGGAATTTGTACTGGGCACAACAGAGTCAATCAGCAGCAGAGTCACAAGTAGGTGGAGAGTCACAATTTTGAATTAGTTGTGACTTTTCGTATTCTGTCATTAGTCTCAATTTTGACGTTTCTTGCATTTTCCGCGAACTTAGCAAGAAAAGGCGTTTAACGAATAAAGGCACACATGTCTCCAACTATGTGGAGCAATTTTTGTGACCTTTCTTGTGACTGCATCGCAGTGTTGCCAACTGATTTCTTGTTAAAGGCTAGTACGGACATCGATATCGCAAATTTACTATATATCTCCACAATGAAAAAATCGCTGTGTAGAATAATGTTGAATTTACCTTGCTGTTTTGTGCTGTAAATCATAAATTTTCTTTTTGAAATAAAAACTCGGATTTGTAGAGTTGGATAAAAAATATAATGTCAATCCTTCTTAAAACTATTGCCACTACTATTTACAAATTAACTAAAATAATGTGGAGTAATTAAACACGTTAAGCGCCGTGTGCCCACCGGTGTTTTTTTTTTTCGTTTTTAGGCAGGTGACAACGTGTTCCACAGGTGTTCATTTTTCTACGCGCAGCTATTACAGTCCTTCGTTTTGCGGTCCCCACGGTAAACAAAAAAAATGACCACCGATGGACCGTGGTGCTCAACGTGTTAAAGGCTGCGCAGTCGGCATGCCTAGGAATTTACGGGATAATTAAATGTTCGCGTTGGAACAACTCAAGCAGCGCAAATTTAGCCTACTCGTAAGGTTACAACGGAAATAATGCACGCATTGTATGCTACTTTGAATATCAGTTGGGCTTCCTTCACGCAGCGCAAATTCGGCCTACGGTCGTGAACCTCAACGGAAATATTGTCAAAGAGGGCGAGCCGGCGTCGCGCGTGGCTTAAATAGCTCGATGAGGCTTTCGTTCCCGTTGTCCAGGACCAATTTTCGGCGAGGTGAATTTGGGTGGACAGTATGGGCTGAAAGTATTTGTAATTCATTTATTTTCTGGTATGGGAAAGTCAAACATTTAAAAATTATGTTTGGGAAGTCCAAACAAATGTGGACAAGTAAACAGCTGAGATCTTCTGTCTGTGTGACTTTTACAATTGCCAAAGTCACGGTTTTTTAAAAAAGTAGTATCATAGACATTAATATGGGCCCTTTATTAACATAAAAATTAAATTGAAATCACAAGAGAATTTTTTTTGGGTTTTTTTTATTTAATTTTTTTGAATTTATATAGTTATTTTATTTTTTAAATTTATATAATTATTTTAAAAATAAACAACTCGACGATCAATAGCACCACGACTGCCAATTTAACATAAAAATACAACGACTGTAACAGCACCACTTTCAACTTCATTTACGGCACTGTCAAGACCTTTTTGGGAGTTACAAAATTTATGACAATGCGTTATAATTTTTCGAACATCATCACGACCGCTACTAATGAGACCAATAGATTTCGGAACCTGTAAATACAGATAGACAATTTGTTATTTAATTTTTAGGGCTAAAGCAGTGGCGTAGCTAGACATGATTTTCAGGGGGGGGGGGGGAGGGGTGTCAGCAACAAAATTTTAATATTGATCAATTTGAACTTCAAATTGTCCAGTGAAGTTCGATATTATCTACAAGTAGTTATTAATAGTAGTAACAGTAGATATTGTATATGTACTACAATAAAAGACAAAAAAGATTTAAATTAGAATTGGAATTTTTTTTAAGTAATGGAGCTCTACAAAGCCAATTTCCTATTGTGCATAAATTAACACGACCCTCTCTGTACCATAATGCCCCCGAATAAAAGTCTTATTTTTAGAACTTGCCACGACTAATGCTCTTCCTACATACCAAGTTTTAGTTGTAGATCATAAGCGAATCTCGAGATATGAAACTCGGAAGCGCTACAATTTTTTTCCCGTATGAATTCTAAACTTTTTAGCAAATAGTTTTTGAAATATGAAACGTGATTCTTTAGGAAAGTTCCACCACTTCCTTGCTACTTTGTCGACATTGACAGTTTATGAAAAATAACCTAGAATATCTCGCTCTCAGCTTTCGAGTATTTCAAAGGTATTGCTTTTTCTCACACTCATACTCTTCACCAATATCGTCAATTTTTTTGCAAACTCTTCAAGTTTTATATAAATTTTAAGTTTCAGCGTTCTAGTATAAACGGTTGAGAATATCTAAGATCTCCGCTTACAACTGACCACAAAACAAAAAGTCATTACAGGATCCACCCAGTTTACACACTGAAAAAATTTCAACTTACAAAGAATACAAAACAATTCCACAGCCTGCATTCGAAATGAAAATGATTTAAAGAAGGGAGATAGTGTAGCTTCCATGCTTTTCAACTTGGCACTAGAGTACTATATGTCATCCGAAAAACCCTGGTCAACACCAATGGGACACTACGGTTCAAGTCCACCCAATTAGTAGCATACGCTGACGATATATGCAAACATCCTCGCAAGATCCTTCCCTAGTGCTGAGGAGGTATTTGTCAATATTGACTCTGCCACAAAAGAAGTCGGGTTACGCATAACAAAAGTAAAAGAAAAGTTATAACGCACACAAGAAAGTGCATGCCATTCATACAGAATAAACCATCGTGGAGTACAATTTGGAGAGTATACCATAGACAAAATCATATATCTTGAGGCTAATTTACAAAAATACGGTAACGAAACGGACGAAATCAATCAAGGATGATCCGTTGATAGCAAATAAAACGTATTATACTCGGTTGATGAAGATAGCAAAGCTATCTTAAAACTTAGCTGCTGGAGGACGAGGTCTTAAAATCGAGACGATTGGAGGTGCCGAATTCAGGAGAGGACTTGATTTAGGCTATAGCGATATTGATGATGATGAGCTCAATTAGCTTGGAAGCTCTTCAAACGATTTGGCGCAAGATACAGACGATTTAAAACAAAATTTTGGCGTTTTTGGTGTCTCCTTGCAATTTTTTTTTATTTCAATCACTGTACGAGTACTTTGTTATATTAAAATAATAAAGTATTATTATTATATTTTAATAAAAGGCATATACGAGGAGCGTTCGAAAAGTAACTTAAGTCGGCAAGAAAACACTTGATTTTTGGAAAAGTTTTTATTTATTTTTCAACATAGTCTCATTGTAACTCAATATACTTTTTCCAACGATGCTCCAGCTTCTTTAACCCTTCCGTATAATACGTTTTTGACAACTCCTCAAAATGGGCCTCTGTGGCAGCGATGACCCATATCTTTTTCCTGTCAATGATTTTTTTTAAATTGGTAAACAAGAAAAAGTCGCAGGGGGCCAGGTCTAGAGAATAAGGTGGGTGTGGAAGCAACTCGTTGCGTAATTCAATTAATTTTTGAAGTAACGGCACGATTTCGTGTTGTTCCGGAGTCAGCAAACGCGGCACCCATCTCGCCGATAGTTTTGACATACCCAAATGCTCATGTAGGATTGTGTTAGCTGAGATGCCCACAGCCTCTACTATCTCGAACACCTCCACTCGTCAATCGGCTAATACGATATTATGTACCTTATTGATGATTTCTTGGTTTGTGGCCGTTTTTGGGCGTCCAGGGCGGGGTTCATCATCGATGCTAGTACGGCCACGTTTAAATTCGTTTACCCAGAAACTGATAGTTGGTAACGAAGGAGTAGATGTGCCATGAACTTCTTTCAAAATTTGCTGAATTCCAGTCGCTTTCTTCCCCACCAAATAAATTTTTTTTATCACTGAACAAAATTCTTTTTTTCCATTTTTAAAAAACACTAAACACGTCGTATTTAATCCACCACCAAAACAAAACTAAGCATCCAAGATGGCTAAAATTTTGAGAGCACTCATACAAAAGACTGAACTTTACAGCCATCATAAACTTTTTGATATACGCGTGCTCTGTGTGTTTGACTTAAGTTACTTTTCGAAAGCCCCTCGTAAATGTACACAGTTTAACTTAAGCACTAGTTACAAAGACAATCAGCTTAATAATAAAGTAAAATAGATCATTCCACCAAGAATCGCCAAAAGTGTGACTTAAACATCTCAGAACTAGCGAGAAAAATAATTGAAAAAAAATTTTTTTCAAGGATTAAGATTTTGTCCTCTATACTTGAAAATCTCAAAATGTGTATCTTAAATTTTTTCTTTTTTATATTTTCTAGGTTATACTGTTTTTCGAAACTTACCAAAAAATTATGTGATCTCAAGGAGATCGAAGTCAAAAAAGTCTAATATTTTTATTAAGAGCTGAACTGCCATTCATTGAGAACCATTGATTTTTTAAATTTTTTTTGACCCCACCCCCTTGAGATCCCTTAAATTATTTAAGGGTAAAAGACAAAATAGGTATAGTTGAGAAAAAATTTTCAAGGATAATTTGTATTCGTATTTTTTAATATTGCGACTTCCTTGCCCTTTTAAATAAGCCCTACTTTATTATTCTACGATAAAGACTAAGTACCGGAAATATCAATTTTCCAAGCGGAAATATGAATTTTCGAAGAGGATTCGGATACCATTTTTGCGAAATCTGTAACATACTATAACTAACAAAAAAAAATTAGATAGAAACAAAAAAATCTGCCAACAATCTGGGCGTAACTTTATTATTTTTCCGGCAGAAGGTGTAGGATACTATGTGACTGAAAACCTATCAAAAGGAACAAGCCCGTGGAAGTGAAAATCTGATCCGATCTGAGAGATATGGAATAATAATTAACGAAAAAGTACACACCCCCTCAGGGGTCAATTTTCAAAAAATCTTGAAAACACTTTCTAGGTTTTCATATGGAGAATCCATAGAATAAAAGTGAATTCAATATTTTGGAAGACCTAATAGATATGACGAAAATCGTGAAAATATATGCATTCTATTCACACTGAAATTTTTTTTTGCCGTCATTTCCGAACGCCATAGAATATTCAAATTATTTTTAGTCCAAATTACTTTCTTAGTTGATTTACATATACACACCGAGTTTCAACTTTCTAGCATAAGCCGTTCCATAGTTAGGAAAAACACCCCCACACCCGTACCATACTACCCCTATAAAAAATTATATTTTTTCAACATGCCACTACTATAGCTCTATCTAAATACCAAGTTTCAGCTTTTTATCATTATAGGTTCTTAAGATATAAACATCGGAACCTTTTACTTTTCACCCTCCCCCACCCTCACCCTCTACACCCACATCGAACCCTCCTAGGGTTCTATTGGGCCTACGTCTTTGAGCATCTATCTTATACTGTTCTTGAGATATGAATAACTAATTTTTTTGAGTATTTCTTATCCCCCCCTTCCATGTTTCACCGCCCCCTTAAAAAATTTTACTTTGAGCAATCTTTACTTGTCGACCTTTCTACTCAAACCGAATTTCATTTTTCAAGAGCAATTGGTTAGTGAGATATCGTAATCCAAAGTTTTTCAAAAATTTCCTTTCAATCCTTTGTCCTAGTACAGGTACAGATATTTGTTAAGTTTGAATTTCGTGCCATCAACGGTTTAGGAGATAAGGATTTTAGAATGTGTCGATCTCGGCGTTTTTGCGTTTCGGACGAATTATTTCCCCCTCCTCCCCCCTTCACCAATATCAACAATTTTTTTTGCAAATGGGTCCACTATCGAAGTTCTATGGAAATTCCAAGTTTCAGCCGCCTAGCGTAAGCGCTTGCTGAGATCTAGAAACTAAAATTTTTCGTCTAAAACTCTCTCCTCTCCTCCCCCCTCATACCCACACCCCTCCTTAAGATACCAGTCGTAGAGGCTCACCTACACACCACAAAAATTTCATGATAATACCACAACGGGTTTGGGAGCTACGCACCTTTAAACTATTTTGCGTACGGCGTACAGATGGACTTTTTTTTTATTGCTTTCTTATGGTCTACTAGTCCTAAAACGTGAAAATACAAAATTTCAGGGTAGCAAATTTTTTTGAAATTTCAGGTCGATCACAATACTTTATTATTAAAAATAATAAAGTAAAATTGAAATTATATGGTATTTTTCCATCACTAATTCTTCGAGTACATAAATTTTCAAAAGAATCTGTGATGCTAAGTCACAAATTTGGTCATCTGTGACTATTCTTGATGGAATAACCCAAATTTTTGAATTCATAAGCTTTGATAGTTATAACCTACATCAAAGAAATTGAACGATATATTCAATTTCTTTGACGTGCCTTCGTTTCGAATTGAAACATTATTATTATTCGTAGAGAGATTCAACTTTTTTTTATCGATCACCGATCCATAGTTGATGGTGATCGGTTTCTTTTGAAGTCATATTCACAAAATCACTATACACCAATATTTTGTATACACTTGCGCACGCTTTGTAACTGGTAAAAAAATGAAGTTGGAGATTAAAGACCAACAAAGTCAAGCAGTATTAAGATGCTTTCACAGACTTTCGTTCAACGCTACAACATTCTAACTTTTTCGTGCTGATGGATAAAAAAAATATAACTTACTAGGGGAGCAAATCATTTCGGAGGGGGGGGGGGGGGTTGGTTTATCCCCAAACAAAAGTTTTCATTCGAACTCTGTACCGCAAACAGAAACCCAACGCAAAAATCAAGCAATGAAAATTTTCATCCGTTTTTTTACATGCATTTGGTATTGGAATGAATATTTTCATCGAGGTCCGTATTAGGCTTATTTTGCAGCTAATGCCTCGTTCACGTGGTAACGTAGTGAAGTGTAGCGTATTATGAAATCCGTTTGATATATGAGTGTTCACGTAAAGTGAATTGACGTTTCGCACTCTTATGCTGTTATGACACTGGCTATTTAGTGGCTATTTCTTAAGTACAATGAAAGTGTAACAACGGCCTCATCGTGCGACAAGGCGAACATCATTAAAAGAAAGAGATACCACTCTTTCCGACGTTAGCGGCATCTAGTAATCAACATTAACAACTGCTTTGTTAAGAAAAATACCGATTTTAGCGCGTTTTATAACATAACATGGCACTTTCCACAATTTATACGTACCGAACTGTTAAAAACAAGTCTGTAGCAGTTCAAAAATTCACTGGAAGCAGAATTTTTCTTGGATTAAATGCTAGAATGTTGCGAGCCACTGCTGGAATGCGCTATGTAGCGGCTGTGCAGCGGCTATTTAGCGGCTAGTTTTTGACAGTACTCACTTTATAGCTATACGGACTGTGTCACTCACACCAAAGTCAAAATTGTATGTCACATCTTCTATCCCTCTCCATTTGGATTTACTAGCCGCTTTAAAGCCGCAAAAATAGCCAGTGTCATAACTGCATTATTTTTTGTTGACAACTGTCACAAGAGGTATTTGTTTTATTAGAAAAAGCTATTCCATTCGTCGTTTTATGTCTTAAATATAACTTTTTCTTCTATTATTCAGCGAAATTAAAGGGGCTACAAGTAAAATAGTAGAGAAAATTCAATCTAGTTTTTAACATTTGACAAGAAAAGTGCTACGGGACGCAACGACAAGTGTTCTCGTGGAAGGATTAGCTAATCCACCACATTACACTACGCGTTTTTGCAACGTAGAAAAATTACTCCGTAGCAAAATTTCGTGTGTTCACCTGGTACAACAAAGTGATCCTTAGCGATACGTCGTTCACCACGTAAACGAGGTATAAGTAAATAGAAAAGAAAAAAAACATGTGTGCAGTGCACACGCGGTAGAAGTGAAACCTTCGGAAAACAAAACAGCGAGAGGGGGTAAAGGGTTGAATTTTGGAGTGGTAGAGAGGTGGTTGGGAGGTAGGGGGATAGAGAAAGTAGATGAGGGGAAACAATATGTAGGGTGAGGGGTAGAGAGGTGGGTGGGGGGTAGAGAAAGTAGACGAGGAGGAACAATATGTAGGGTGAGGGGTAGAACGATGAGGGTATACAGTGGGGGGTATACAGTGGGGGGGGGGGGTGAAGAGAGTTAAATTTTGGAGTGGTAGCGCGTACAGAGGAGGGTGGGGGTGGGGGGATAGAGAAAGTAGATGAGGGGGAACAATATGTAGGGTGAGAGGTAGAATGATAAGGGTATACAGTGGGGGGTATACAGTGGGGAGTATACAGTGGGGGTATACAGTGGGGGGGGGGGGGTGAAGAGTTAAATTTTGGAGTGGTAGTGGGTAGAGAGGAGGGTGGGGTGGGGGGATAGAGAAAGTAGATGAGGGGGAACAATATGTAGGGTGAGGGGTAGAATGATAAGGGTACACAGAGGGGGGTATATAGTGGGAGGGTATATAGTGGGGGGTGAAGAGTTAAATTTTAGAGTGGTAGGGGTAGAGAGGAGGGTGGGGTGTGGGGAGATAGAGAAAGTAGATGAGGGGAAACAGAATGTTGGGTGAGGGGTAGAATGATAAGGGTACACATAGGGTGGAGTATACATTGGGGGGTGAAGGGTGAAATTTTGAAGAATGGGGTGTAAGAAGAAAAGTAAGGTTATGTGAGAGGGGTGAGGGAAATCAGTACCACGCTGGTGTTTTGTTTGTCTCTTTTTACTGTCGTTTTCTTTTCGATTCACTGTTTCCTGACGCTTTTTTGTTATCTTCTTGTTTCATCGAGTTTCAAATCACAACGTGGCTAAAGAAGTTTTCACTTCAAAAAGAGAAATAAACATGCAGCGAGAAACGTAATTTCATTTTCACTTTTCACTTTTCACTTTTCACTTTTCCTTTTTCATTTTTCATTTTTCTCCATTCCCCATCCTTCATCCACCATCCTCCATCCACCATCCTCCATAGGGTGAACAATATGTAGGGTGAAGGGTAGAATGATAACGGTACACATAAGGGGGTATACAATGGAGGGTGAAGGGTTGAATTTTGGAGTTTTAGGGGGTATAGAGGTGGTTAGGGGGGGGGGGATAGAGAAAGTAGGTGAGGGGAAACAATATGTAGGGGGAGGGGTAGAATGATAAGGGTACACAGAGGGGTGGCATACAGGGGGGGGTATACAGTGGGGAGGGTGAAGAGTTAAATTTTGGAGGGGTAGGGGTTAGTGAGGAGGGTGGGGGTAGGGGATAGAGAAAGTAGATGAGTGGGAACAATATATAGGGTGAGAGGTAGAATGATAAGGGTACACATAGGGGGGGGGGGGGGTATACAGTGGGGGGAAGGGTGGAATTTTGGAGAATGGGGTGTAAGAAGAAAAGTAAGGGGTGTGACAGGGGTGAGGGAAATTAGTACCACGCAGGTGTTTTGTTTGTCTCTTTTTACAGCCGCTTTTTTTTCGATTCACTGTTTCCTGATCCTTTTTTGTTTCATCTCTCTGTTTCATCGAGTTTTAAATCACAACGTGGCTAAAGAACTTTTCACTTCAAAAATAGTTAAGTAGACAAAAGGTGCGTTTTTTTCAACTGGATCAGATCAAATTGAAAAAAACGATGTGGATCATCCCAAAAGCTACTTTAGCAGGGTTTACAATGCTGTTTGTAAATGCCTCGGATAAACTGTCAGCTGCCCTGGCGGCAAAGTTTCGCATACTATACGACGAAACGGCACTGTTCAAAGGTCATAGTCAAAAACTTTTTCAAAAATTTTTCTACATTCTGACTCTATCTTACACATGGACTTGAATTTCCGTTCAAAGTGTATTGAGTTACAACGACTTTTCGGTGAGCATGTTCTGCCTGTTGGGTGCAAATAGCTGCTACAAATTGAATTTAGTGCTAAATCACGTGGCGCCATCTAAATACTAAAATAGTTGTCATTTAAATAAGCTTTAAAAGCACAAAATTGTTCAATCAATGATCCCATTTTGATTTTAGATCATCTCTTTGTTGTTGTTTTAATGTAAAACGAACGATCGTGATCTTGATCCAGTTGAAAAAACCCACCTAAAGTAACCCATGTACGAAGTACAGAACGGGCTTAGTGTTGGTGCCAAATTTGCCAGTAATACCTTATGTTCCGGGTCCAGTGAGTAGCCTAGAATGAATCATTGCGGGGCCAATGTCGATTTGATCACACTGGTCCTACTCTTGGTGTAAACTCTGGCACTTACTCCCAGTTTTGGGGCCATATTACTGAGATGAATTCAAAACTAGCCATTCCCCAGTATCTGTGTGAGCGTCGGTTACATACTGATGGCTAGTACTGTTTCAGAGCCCGTTTAAAAGTTGAATTCAAAATTTAATAATACAGAAATTGTTAATGTTTTAAATTGATTGATAAAGTTCTTAAAGTTAAAAGCTAAAATGTGTGCACCATGTTGCATACCATGTTCTATGCCCAGCGAAGGTAACGATCCTCGTCTTCCGCTCGATTGTTGTCCGTTTTGCGATCCCTGCAATCCCTGCGGTGATCCTTGTGAACCTTGTGTATCACATTGCCCGGGTACTTCAACAATGGTAAAACGATGCCGAAGCTATGAAATTCGGGGTGGAATCCTTTACCTTAGATGCGATTGCATTAAACGAATGAACTTCAACATGATTGTCCTCGACGATTGTGTCAAGGAAAAAATTGCTGCCTAATGAAACCGGAACCAATGTGCTGTCCTGCGGAACATGATCGACGTCTTACGTCGTTTCCTGCGAGGAAAGCGAGTGGCAAGCTACCAGGCAATAGTAACAACGTGCTGTGTGAATGGTCTTCCATTCCATGTTCTATGACACCTCCCAGCTTCCAAACATATGGATCTTGTATGCCAGCCGATCCATGTTCTCCTTACGCAGCCATGTGTCTTCCATGTTTTCATTGTGGCCCATGTTTCAGATATGGTTCCAGTTGCGAACCCTGAGGACCGTGCGTGCCGTTCGATTCTGTTTATACTCCGAATGCCGGTAGTCCTGTAGCATGTGATGCCTTCTCCTGCCCCTGGGTTTGATGAAACCTATTATACAATTAAAATATTATAATGAAGTAAGTGCTTCGCATGAGGATAAAGCGTCATGCATTAAGAGATGGTTGCACTCACGCAATTTAGTTCATTGCTAAATTTGTATCTTTTCCCAGCTTTCGCAAACAATTTAGACTGAAGCGGCTTTCAAATTTGTAAATTTGTTTTAGACAATAGTACCATGCCTTGTGGCTCAAGAGGTACAAGCATTCTACCTATTTTAAGGTTGGCCGCTACGATAAACTTGTTGGGCACTGGATCGTATCAAGTAGGAGTTGGGAGCATTTTACTTTATTATTTTAATAATAAAGTATTGTTATCGACTTTTAAAAAAAAAAAAATTTGCTACCCTGAAAATTTTTTTTATACGTTTTATGACTAAAAACGCCAAAAAAGCAATAAAAATTTTCAGTCCGTCTGTGCTCCGTACGTCGTACGCCGTACGCAAACTCGTTTGAGGAATTAGAGTTCCCAAACCCTATTAGCTATTAAATTGATTTTTTTTTTTCTGAATAGACATGGTAGACCTCTTGAAGTGAGATTTTTTTCAGGAGTGAGGGTGCGAGGGGGAAGCGTTTTAGACGAAAAATTTTGGTTTCTAAATCTCAGCAACCGCTTATGGTAGGAGGCTGAAACTTAGAATTTCTATAGAGCTTTGATAGTTGACCCATTCGCAAAACAAATTGCTGATATGGGTGAAGGGGTGTGGGAGTGGAGGGGGAAATAATGCGTCCGAAACGCAAAAATGCCGATATCGACACATTCTAAAATCCATATCTCTTAAACCGTTAACGGCATGCAATTAAAACTTAACAAATATCTGTAGTTATACTAGGAGAGTAGATTGAAACAAAGTTTTTTGGTGGGGGTTGAAATAGTAAAGATTACGATATCTCCCAAACCAGAGGCACCAGAAAAAAAAAAATCCGGTTTGGGTATAAAGATTGATAAATAAAGATTGCTCAAAGTAACATTTTTTAAGGGGGTGGGGGAGCATAGAAGTGGGGGGGATAAGAATTTTTCATAAATATCACTTTTCATATCTCAATAACAGTGTATGATAGATGATTCAAATTTTAACTAGAACTAGGCCCAATAGAACCCTCGTAGGGAAAAAAAAATTTAAAGGTATGGGTGTAGAGGGTGAGGGTGGGGAAGGGTGAGAAGGAAAAAGTTCCTATGCTTATATCTTAAGAACTTGTAATGGTATAAACCTTAAACTTCGTATTTAGATAGAACTATAGTAGTGGCATAGTGGAAAAACCAAATTTTTTTTAGGGGTAGCATGGTGCGAGGGAGGGGGGTTTCCCTAACTTTTGAACGGCTTATGCTAGAAAGTTGAAACTCGGTACGTATATGTAAATGAACTAGAAAAGTAATTCCGAAAAAAAAAAATTCAATATTCATTGGGAGGAGGGGCAGAAAAATATTTCAGTAAATATAAAATGCATATATTTTCACGTTTTTCGTCATATCTACTAGGTCTTTCGAAATATTGAATTCATTTTTATTCTACGGATTCTTGTTATGAATACCTAGTATGTGGAGAGATTTTTTGAAATTCGACCCCTAAGGGGGTGTAAAGTGGTTGTATACTTTTTCATAAATTCCATCATATCTCTCAGGTCTGATCAGATACCGAATATCTTTTCACTTCCACGGGCTTGTTTAATAATCACCTCTTTTTAAGTTTTTTTCTTTTCCAACCTCTAGACCGCATTCCGGAATATGACCCAATTATATAATTCATATATTACACTCTATTCTAACCGTTTCCCGAACTTTTTGTTAGGTTTTCAGTCACATAGTAACATACACCGCATCCCCGAATTAAACACGTTCCGAACTTCTGCCGGAAAAATAATAAAGTTGCGCCCAGACTGTTGGCAGATTTTTTTACTTGGGATGGCACTATCAACTAACTCAAAAGTTGTTGCTGAGGTTATTTCCACTCTGGAGACAGACTTGTACAAAAATTTAATTAAGCTAGATCCACAAAATTTTCACTAAATATATTTTTGCAAAATACAATATAAACATTGAATAATAAGAAAATCACATTCCAGTGGTCATGTTTTATTTCGTTTTGACCATATTACAAACCGTTAAAATAGTAAAGTAAAACAAAAACCAAAAACAAAATATAAATCAAATTCAAGAATTTCTCCTCAATTTAAGTCTTTTCTCGTGAATTTAAGTCTTACATCATCTTCTCATGTCCAATTACAGCTGCTTCAATCGATTCTCTTCAATTTTAGCCTCAATTCAAAAAAATCTGTGTTACTCGAATGCTTTACACTTGACGACTAAAATTAAACTGTTTCGACTTTTGAAACAAACCAAATTCGAGGTTGGTAGTTCGTATTTCAACTCGAAACTGGTCGATTTTTTTTACTTTGAGCATATTATACAGGTCGAAACGAGATTGGTAATACCAAATCTGCTCGAAACTCGAAAACAAAGCTCATTTCGAGATTCATGATTCCACTCCAGTACTGACCGACAAGTCTTGGCGGTCAATGTGATACCAACTTTGTACCGTGTAGGCAATTCTGGTAAGACACCGGCATATAGAGTATTATAAGTTTAATCCAGCCCGAAAAGTTTGTAACGCATAGAACCGAGCCTCGGACGAAAAAAAGTTATATATTATTTTGTGTTTATTTTTGGCCAAACCCCCAAATCCGTTTGCTGTCTGTCCGTCCGCCCGTTTGCACGATAACTTAAGAACGCGTTGACCTAGGAAGTTGAAATTTTGTCACAACTTGTAAAATGGAAAAAGTAAGGCTAAGTTTGTTAATGGGCGATATCCTTCCACTCCTTCGGGTACCTCCCATACAAGAGTCCTTAAAAGACGTTTTCACAAATATTGCTCGAATGCTTCAAGTTTGGAACTTGAAATTTTGCGTACTTAAGGTTTACAATGTTTGAATCGAAAGTTCCGAATATGATGCAAATCGAATGAGTCCTTTTTAAATTTTACAGGAATTAGTTTTTTACCAAAACCAAGACGGAGTTCATTAATTAGTGCCATCCGTTGACTCCTTCGGGTAGCTGTTATACAAAAGTCCTTAAAACACGTGTTCACCAATATTGAACGATAACTTTAGAACGCTTTACGTTGCGACTTTGGAATTTTGTACACGTTGTTTTTATAATAGTCGCAGCTGAAACTATTAATATGAAAAATATCCCATAAGTCCTTCATGTAGTTGCCATACAAAAATTCTGTAAAATGTCCAAACTTACTTTATGGAACTCACTATAAATTAAGAAATCGAGTAGCCACTATACAATAGTTTCTACCTGAAAAAAGTCATGTAATAATTGCTTGTGCACTCCTCATTCTTTTGATATATTTCCAACTAAAATATAAATCGGAGTTCAGTATTTCATCTAGAGTATCATACGATTGGCTTGCAGCCGATCGTGACTGCATTATGATTATTAAATAAATTTTGATACTTATATGTTATATCTATGTACAGAGGGTGATCAACGAATTATGATCACTTACGTATTTTCTAGAAAATATTAAAACTAATTGCTTTATGAAGGTATTAGAGTATAATTAGTTGTCAACTTCACCGGAACGCGTTCCGGGTACTTTCCGAAGGTAAAAGACATAGTCTTTAATGACCTGACAGCAGGTAGAAACCCTTATTTTCGAAGAAAGTAGCGGTAATGCCCATCCCACCTAAACAACTTTCTTATGTGGAAGTACTGCCTACTTAAATAAGAAATAAATATACTGAGGTATTCAAAACAAAACTATTCTGAGATTGTTCGTGGTTAAGTCAAAGTGAAGCTTAAAGTTTTAAAGTGAGTAAATTAGACGCTAAGCAGCTTACAGCCAAAACTAAGAGTGTTCGAAAAGTGTTCATAATGGGACGTGCAAAAGACATTACTGACTTAAAAAAAGTTGCCTTTTTAACGCTGTTGAAACAAAAAATATATTCCTATCGCGAAATTGCCCGAAAAGAGTGTGTTTCTTACGGAACAGTAGTAAATATTGTAAAAAATTTGGAATTAGGACTGTCTCTACGTGCAAATAAACGCAAAAACTGCCGTGAAAAACGGAAGACAACACCGCGTACGGACAGACAAATTATTAACACCGCTCTGCAACATCGCAACGCACCCATTGGAGAATTAAACGAACCAATACGAGAAGAAGGCATCAATTTATCTGCAGTTACAGTGCGAAGAAGACTTTACGAAGCAAATATAAAATGAAGGCGTCCCGCTAAAAGACCACGAATAACCGAAGTGATGAATAAGAAACGGTTAATTTGGGCGAAACTTCTCAAGAACTATACGGAAAGTGATTGGGATAAGGTAAATTAAAAAATAAAATTTGTTCATGCTAGTAGATTGCTCAATATTAGACTTTTTGGTATTAAAATATTTTGACATTTACACAGGTTATCTTTGGCGACGAGTGTCGTCTAGAGGCGTTGACGGAATCAACACAATTTGTCAGAAGATGGCCGCAAGAGAGATACCATAAAGACTGCGTGGTAACAAGGGTGAAACATCCCCCCACAGTGATGATATGGGGTTGTATAACATCCGAGGGAGCAGGACCGGTCCATTTTGTAGAAGGGAATCTTCGTCAAGATCAATACAAAAACATTTTGCGGGATGAGCTTACACCATTTATGGACTCCTTACCCCTCGGAAGATCGGAATACACATTTATGCAAGACGGGGCACCTTGCCATACAGCGGCATCCATAAGAAGATTCTTTGATGATGAGGAAATTATGATTTTACCTTGGCCAGGCAATTCGCAGGATATGAATCCTATAGAAAATTGTTGGGCGCATCTTAAAACCTTAGTGTATCAACGGCAGAATACTAATATTAATATTTTTAAAGAAAATATTAGAGATGTATGGGATAATACCTTAGATTTTAAGAACTTAGTGATAAAAAATATGACGAATAGAATTAAAGAGCTTCTAAAAGCAAGGGGGGGGGGGCTTTACTAAATAGTAACACAGAATGTTTATTTTACTGTAAATACTTAAACAAGAATACATTTACAAGTTTCAATTTTAAAAAAAAGTTTTTCTTCATTTTTGTGAGTTTCTGAGATAATTAAAGTCGAAATCGTGAAAAATTTTGAAGTGATCATAATTCGTTGATCAACCTCTGTATAGCAGAAAAATAAAATTCACATTAATTATATTGTACACGAAAGGATAAACTTTTGTTTTATTAGAAGTAAACTAAAATATTCAGCGAAATTCCGTAAAATATACACAAAATGTCTGTGACTCTGACATTTTAAGAAGTACCTTAACTGGTAAACATTCTTTGATTGCCGTATTTCCAAATAAGTTACTGGTTTTGGGTGAAAAATCACGTTCGATATTTGCGGATGTATGTGAAAAGGACTCAAATAAAAAAATCCGCAAAACTGTTTTTTTTTAATTCTCTTTCCATTTTTTTCACTTGAATAATTCCTGAAATTTTTTTCTAAGAAATCTGCGCATCACCTTACAATACTGAAATACGGAAATGCGTATCTAGGTTTAACTACCAAACTTCAATTTTCTGGCGAAACCCGTTCCCTTGAAGAGCAGTCTTTCGCAAAGCACAAGTAATTATGGCCGATGTTTGTCAACTTGGGCTTTATTTCTTACCGAAGTCGAATTTCGGTAATTTTTCAGCTTTTCTGAATGAAACAATCATTGCATTTGCCAGGATTACTCTACCTTATTATATTACACTTACCGGAAAAAAGAAATTTCCGCAGATTTCTGTTTTTCTTGGTCTTTTAGGTCGCACACAATGCATATTTCTGAAAACACACACACGGAAACTTGCTGTTTTTCTAAAATATGTGCACTTTTGCACCTCACACGTAACTTTCCGAAACCTTTTAAGCGCTTTTTCATTCTCTTTTTCACAAATTATTTCGCTCGACATGAATTTCTTTTCTTCGGCGATCTTCGGAAATGAGGTTCGATGAGTTATGTACAATGTTATATACAAGATGTTTGACATTCTGGGTTGTACATATTGGTATATATACCGAAAAAAATTTCAATGTGTGCGCGTTTTTTCGGTAGTTGCTACGACAAAGCGGGAGCTAAGAAGACAGAGGAAACCGGTTAGACTGGTTCTGCTCTTTCGATAATTTTGGTTTCTTCTGTGTGGAATACGTGTAAAATTGCTTCATCAATTTTATGTGTACATATACGGTATTCCATCCGCCTGTACAACGACTATGAAAGAAGTATAAGAAATTAAATAATGGACCATGTATAAGAATAATGAAAAAGTGTGACCTTAAAGTACATTTTTAATGAGTTTAAGGTAGGACAATGAAAACTAAAGCTAAAGGAGCGAGATAATCGAATTAGAGGAGAGTAATAGAAGCAATTAATATTGGGTAAAAATGTCATGACATCTAATATTGTAGTCAATATTTCGCAGTTTTTGCGTATCCTTGAGGTTCGAACTGAAAACAAAAACAACTTTGTATAAAAATACCATATCCAAGTATAATCTTCTGTCCTTCATACAAGATGTGCCAAGTAATTCGAGACGGGTTTCGTAAGATATATCATGAAAGCCAAGTTTACGAGAACTCCATAAAATATTGCAAGTGAAAGTAATGCTGACCGAAGGTGGGCAAACATGAGGATGTATTAGTACTCCACGTTACATAGGGCATATTGAAATCTCCACATATCAGAAATTTTGAACCAGGACCACACTGAGTTATAAAAAGTTAAAGTGCTTCAAATAGTTCAGAGAGGTTAGTTTCAGAAAAGCTATGTAACAAGTGAACACGAACAACGAAGATCTACCACATTTGATCTTAACAGCAATGCATTCGAAGTTGCAATGAAATTCAGTACAAAATTCGGAAAATAACCTATTATCAACAGCTATCATGACACCACCACCATGACTTTTACTGGAGGACAGAAGATCGTGATCACGACGATACACATTATAAGATCCAGGGACAAGCTCAGAATCGAAAATTGACTTGATTAGCCATGTTTTCGTAATGCTGATAACATCGAAAGAATTCGATCAAACTGAGTTTCTAAATGTTATTGCCTTAGTTCTCAGACCTCTTTCATTTTGATAAAAAATAGTAATGTCTTTTTTACAGTTGGAGTCGATAAAACCAATGCTGACGTTAAGTTAGGTGCTCCTTGGTGACCGCAGAACGAAAATTTTTATTGATGTTATTTTTGAAATCGAGTTGAATTATTTAACGACGAACCCTTTCGGCCAAAACGTAGGCTTCAAGATCTTGGAAATCATGTCATGAAGTACACGAACTTTGAAGGGCACATATGTTAAACTAACAACATCCTCTCCAGCCTTCGTAAGGCGATAGCAAGGAAGCTCAGTAGTACTTGCTTCGAATTTATTTTTGATGAATTGTACCACAGCTTCAGGCTGAATTGAAACGTCACAACGAGCCGTCTGTTTGAGCCCCAACCTGAAAATAAAAAAAATATTTTTCATTTATTATATAGGTATTTTGAAACATATTGAGCTATGTTTCAACTCTGAAATAAAAAGTTATAGTGTTTTGAAATTTTCATTTTTCCCTATCTTTTGCGGTACAAAATTACCTTCAAAGTGACATTTCCCTGAGACCAGCACTTCCATATTCAAACTTTTGTGGAATGGGTTCCACATCAGAATTGAAACATGGCGGGAAAAAGCGCGAAAAGTTTGAAGAAATGTACAAAAATTATTGTTTTTGAGTAATTAAAACTCCCTTTTGCGCAGCCCTGCGAGGCTAAAGGGATTTAAACTCGCTTTTCGCATGCATGTTTGGCTGACGCACGCTTTGCTCTAACTACCTTTTGCGCAGCCCTACGGGGCTAAAGGGATTAAAACTCCCTTTTCGCGTTCATGTTTGGCTAACGCGCGCTTCGCTCCAACTGCTTTTTGCGCGTTAAATTTTTGATAGATGCGGCACCAAGATCAGCTGAATTCGTTTCAGTATCAGAAGGAATACACTATCACATAATGCTGCATCGAATATACGCTGGAGCGCCCGGAGATCAGAGTATTTAATGTTGGAACGGGCATTAAGGATTTTCACTACATATGATGACGATGATGACATTTTGCATACAGTACAAAAACGGTAAATACCGCTACCGTATTTGATTACGGCATCACCAACGACACCCGAAAGGCCGACACATTTGCTATAATAAAATTTTCCGCAAAACCCGGAGCAGATAATTAATGGCGTTTTACCAGAATTATCGGAACGAGGTATCACACAGCACTCAGCCATAGTCCACACGTTAAATTTAAAGGCAACCGATATCTTTTTTTTTTCGAAAAATATATAAATTTCCGCAGAGCGCGACGAGACTAACTGACGTTTTAGGTCTGTTCTGTTCATATTTACAATTGATTTTGTTATCTATGTACAGTAGTACTGTGCATTCCGTTTACACAATATAATAGGATAAGTGTATTAAATGTTCCGGGAAAAGGTTTACGAATTTTGTTGTTAAGTAAGTAGAAACAGATGTCCAGTAAGTAGGTAAGGAGATAATCATAAAAGTAAGTACACCAATACCTCGCTTTGCGACGATAATTAGTTCCCAAAAAATTCGTTGCAAGAAAAACGTCGTAATTCGAAATAACATGTTTACACTCCATACTGCATTTGAAGACGTGTTTACACTGCATCCAGTGAAAAGCATCCATTTTGATTTAAATGAAATTTATGACAAAGTTTAGATTTTTTACAATGCAATGTGAAATGACTCAAATTTATTCGCCAATTTTTTTTCAACGCAATGGGAAACGTCGCAAAGCGAGGTATTGGTGTAGATCTACTTACTTTTAGCTATAGTTGGTAACGCTGCTGCAGCGCCAGAATCAACGTTACCACCCTATGCAGTTTCATTGGTAGTAGAACTAGGTTCTAAAAGTAGTAGATTGGAAATTTTAAGTAGTAAGAATTAACTTTAACATTCTTAGGCTATATGACATTACTAACTTAGTAAGTATCAATGATTTTCACTCTTCACTTAATTATAATCGTTCAAAAGCACAAAAAAAAGTTTTCAAAATTTTGCTGTGTTATATTAGACATACAGATATAAATGTTAGAAATCAGATTAAAAAGTCACTCAGTCACAGTACAATAATTATATTAGATTTTGATTGTTACACAACAACTACAAATAAAAGGCGGATTGCTTATTCCGGCACTCGGCTGAAGGACTCGGCTAAAGGACTCGGCGTGTCACTTAAGACTGCCCATCAACATCCTTTTTGCCCGTAAGTTATCTCCGCTACCGTCCGGTTGTATGTGTGCGCTATCATATATATATATATACTGCAAATGCAGATGAAGCAACGACAGCGGCATTCACTTTCTCACTTACATTTATTTTATGTCCCGCTCTTGAAACATGCTAAGCAACAACAATTGGACACTACAAACCTATTTTGTTTCACTCCTCTGAATTCAAAACGCTTTATACAAAACCGGTGGCTTGTCGTCTCCGCTATCTCTATGCTTTTTTCGATAATATCAGTTAGAATAAACATGTCAATGATTCATTTTAATACTAGTAGACACATATTTATAGTAAAAAAAATTTATTTCCAACTAGCCGCGTACCGCGGCTAGGCTCGCTACGATTTCGAGAGCGGTCATGATCGTGTATATAGTTACGCGTTGCAGTTCGGTGAAAGTAATTGATGGGGTTTGTACCTTTTTCGGCTGGCTGGATGGTGATTGCTGTTCATCGGCGGGTGTTTCATTGTCCTCCAAACTGTTAAGGGCTCGCGCTGTAAACCGAGTAAATTTGAAAAATTATTATGAAAGTCATATGGTGAAAAAAAAGTTTAATTCTTTAGTTATACATAACTATTCAACTATAGAAAAAATATATATAAAATATATTTTTTTTTTTAACACTAACATTGTTTCTTACGGGTATAAATAGACTACTGATGAAAACGATGGTGCGAAATAATTCAATTTGCAAAAATAAAAAAATCTTGTAAACAATTTATTTATAGGGTGACGGAGGGATTTTTCCTTTTCTTTTTTTTTCAAAAATAAAGAAATTGCATTATTTCAAACTTTTGAAATCATTTTTTTTTTAATTGCGTTTAAAATTTTTTAAAAAGTTGTCCAACCAAAACATTAAAAAATCCTCTCGTCACCCCAACGAGAATATAGTTACCAAAATTAAAAAAAAAATAAGTTGACAAATATTGGAATTTGACTGAGTTATCATGCCGATCTTAAAATCGAAAAAAGTGCACAGGCTGAGCAAACTTCGCATATACAAGACCATAATAAGACCTGTGCTACTATATGCAAGTGAAACGTGGACTCTCACCCAAGCGTCTGAAAAATCAATAGACGCTTTTGAACGACGAATTCTTCGAAGAATTTTGGGACCAGTAAGAGAAGGCACTGAATGGCGTATTCTTTACAACAACGAGTTGTATAACATCTATGACGACCCAGCCGCATCGACTCTTATAAAATTCCGTAAGCTGCAATGGGCAGGTCATGTAGAGCGAATGGATGATGGAAGAATTCCCAAGCGCACATTGAAAGGTAGAGCCCATGGCAAGCGACCGGTGGGAAAACCGCGGAAAAGATACGAGGATTCAGTTGACGCAGATTGCAAATCGCTTCTTAGATGCACAAACTGGAGGACGCGGGCGCTGAACCGAGATGACTTCAGACAATGTATCCTGCAGGCCCTGGCCCGATTTGGGCTGTCGCGCCATTGATGATGATCGTGCCGATACTGGCTGAAAACATAGTTTCAAGAAAAACTCGTTTAAAGCTTGTGGTAGGTAGAACGTGAACTTACGGCTAGTCCCCCATTCTAGCTTCGTACTGTACCTACCCGTTCTACCTCTTTTATCTTCGTTTTTTTTCACAGAGGGTCCTATGAATGATCTTGTTTTCTATGACACTCGGCTTTTGCGAAAAAATATATGCTAAACGCTGCTGTTGAGAGTGGCGCGGCAAACAGCCAGGAAACCGCTCCAAACATTTATTGCTATAACTTTGTAACGGAGTGGAGTGGATTTTATAAATTCTAATTTTTTTTATAATTCTTAAAAGTATGAGAAATACAAATTTTTAACGAAAAAAAAAATCGATTTTCAGGGAGATATGAGCCCTTAAGAGGTTGAAATTGGTTTGTGTAATTCAATATGTTACTGCTGTCATTTCGGGGGAGTTTGATTTTATCCCGCAGGAGCATTTCTCCCATTTCTATTCACTGTTTCCACTTCGGATTATTGGTATTTAAGAGATTTTAATTTATTGTTTTTAGTAAAAATTTACTGAGGTTCGCGGTTCAATGTATTATTGCACTTGTGCACTGGACGAGTGTACAGTACGAACTCCTTAAATAAATATTAGCAAATAAAAAACTAGCAGTTCACTAAAACACACTACAAGCTATATATTTGCCTACCTAGAAAGGTTCACGATCGATAATTTGTCTTCAACAAAAATGTTGCATACATATAGTATATAATCAAAGTTAGTTACCTTTGCGTTTTTCTTTTTTCCGAATGATTGTTTGGCATTACTCGGTATTTTAACGATTCCTGAACACGATCGTAAGGATAGGATAGAGATAGGGAATACTTCTTCTGCTTGTACATTTTACTTACGGGCGAGCGCCAATTTAGCACTCCTTGAGTAACATCGGCGACCTGTCGAGCGTCCCACGTTCAGAATGCGAGCACACAAAATATGTTTCCGTCAAAATTCTAAGCGTGACGCAACTTGCCGGCTATAAAAAGCAACGTGCACAATGGATACGCTCCAGAAACAGATGATGCAATAGCACGCGTGTTGCGCGTGAAATGCTTACGTACGGAGCGCCATGTAGTATCCATTGACCGTAAATGATGCTTGCGATCTGCTTGCGAGCTGCAGTGGATAATATTGCCTTTACAGTTGCAATGTTAAAATTTTGGTCAATAAAGGAATCGAAAACAATTTCCGACCGTTTTCTCAATGATTGCATGTGCTGGGAACAGAATCGAATATGAACCGCTAGTCGGCATGAAAAAAAATCCGCTGTTTGGTATGATGAGGTGTATCACGATTTTACTTCCTCCTGAATCGTTCCACGATGTAGGCGAACAGTGGCGAGTCCGACTAAACCCAGAGATTTGTCGTGGGCGCCACGTAACTGCTTTTCGTCGCGCACCGTTCTATCCTTCCGGGGTCAAGAAACGAAATCCTTCAAATTCTTCACTGAAATTATCAGGCTGTACTAAGAAACAAGAGCCTTAAAATCAGCAAAAGAACAATTTAATTTCGTTATAAAAAATAGCATACTTAACCTATTATTTTAATTTACAGAAGTAAACAAAAAAATAGAGTTAATCTAACTTAGCTAGTCCAACGCGCTCTCGTCTGCGAACGGTATCGGCCGCTACTTCTTCACGAATTCCGCTTCACGCCACTATTTCGCTTAAGCCTAGTATCCAGATCGAGTAAAATTTCGCTTACCAATAAATGTATGAAGTGTTCCAAATGGCAATAAATGAAAAGGACAATGTTTTATAGATCAGACAGGACACAAAATTTTGATCCTATGTGCTGTTTTCTCCATAATTTTAGTAATGTCGAAAAATGACATCTAGTATTTCCCACTTGCGTACACTTCACCTTCTACTGTTCCGTTGGTCTCGCAATGAGGTTACTCTATCATTACTTCAAGGCCTAGTCCCGATTTGGGCTGTTGCGCCATTGGTTACTATTTCCCACTCAGTTATGCTAATGAATTCGATGACAAAGGTAGAGTTATCGAGAATGAATGCAGAAAAAGGATTTCGAACGGCAGTATGATTAATTTGTTATTGAAAAACAACACTGAACGTCCATCAAAATAAAAAAAATCGATAAGGGATTTCCTAATGCAGTAGGCTTTGTAATAATATTTTCCATTGTCATTTGCACTTCAAAACTAGACAAAACGTCACAATTTCACCGTGGAACTACAATGCATACTCATTTCTCTGCAGAATCTTTGCTCAGCGTCATCTGTTTGATAAACTCCAAACTGGCCAGCGAAATGAAAGCGAAAAAATTGTTCACTAGCATTTCGCTCGTTTTTTTTTTTGTTTTACTCTATTATTTTATTGTGATCGATTTTATAAAAAAAGAAATTTCCTACCCTGAAAAATGTTTTTTTCACATTTCATAACTAATAGACACGAAAAAAGCAATAAAAATGTTCAGTCCGTCTGTCCGCCGTATGCAAAATCGTTTGAAGGCTCATAGCTCCCAAACGCTTTGAGATATTAAATTGAATTTTTTTTAAGAATAGACAGGGTAGGCTCCTTGAAATTACCAAATTTTTAGGAGTGCGGTGTGAGGGGGAAGGTGGGGGAAGCGTTTCAGATGGAAAATTTTAATTTTTAGATCTCAGCAACCGCTTATGATAGGAAGCTGAAACTTGTAATTTCTATAGAGTTCTGATAGTAGACCCATTTGTATAAAAATTGTCAATATTGATCAAGAGGGTGTGGGAGTGGGGAGAAAAATAATGCGTCCGAAACGCAAAAAAGCCGCGATAGACACATTTTAAAATCCATGTCTCCTAAACCGTTAATGGCACTGGACACATACGATGTGCAGTGTGATGTGCTGAATTGATCAACCAAGAAGATACCACAAAGCACATCGACGCTATTGCTAGACATTCGGTTCGGAGCTCACGCCCACCCAGCACTGAAACCTTATGTAGGTACATGAAATACACTAGCTCGCTGCGCACTTGTGTGACTATGAATATCATCATGTGTTCAACATTATGACACACCTGTACCGGGATTTTGTGCAGGGCAAATCGCCCAAAATATCGTCCAAAAACGAAAATCGACAGTTTAGTGATTTTGTGCGCAGACGTCTTGCCTACTAATTTGCCGCCTACTGCCACAAAATTGAGCAACTGGCGAGAAAAAGCGATTTCGTGAAATCACTTCTCGTCTGTCACGCATATTCTTTTCGCCTATTTTTCTCGCCTAGTACTAGTGCAGTCGAGTTGTTTGATTACATTATTTTTGAATGTTATGCAATAAATTATTGTAATTAAAAAACATACTGCGGTCACGATCGGCTGCAAGCAAATCATATGGTAGGTACTCTAGATCAAATACTGAGCTCTGACTTTAACTGCAGTTGGGGATAAAGTACAATAAAGAGAGGCATATTGTTTGGCCACTTCAGTCAATGTATCCTGCAGGCCTTGGCCCGATTTGGGCTGTCGCGCCATTGATGATGATATTGTTTGGCATTCAATAAGGACTCTCAATTGGGTGCTACTCGCAAGTAAAAGACAAAACCTTCATTATTCTATTTCAAATCTGAAACTTGGAGAATCACCGAACCATTTAAAACTTATTGTGTACTCAATTTAAATAACCTACACTGTAACATTCAAAAGATATCGGAAAACATTCTTGAATAGTTGCCTTAAGGAGTTTTTGTATGCGAGTAGCCCGAAGGAGTAGAATCATTTCACTGACAAGTACGCTGAAACTTTATTTTCACTCAAAACTAATTGTACTAAATTTTGACTGCGTGGCTAAACTATTACTTGAGTAATGGTGAGATCCGTAAATAAAGTTAAGAAATTTTGACAGAATTTTTGTACGATAGCTACAAGAAGGACTCATGAGATTTTTTTCGTATTCACACATTTAACGGCAATTATTATTAAATTGGCGTATTCAAAATTCCAAAATCCTAGCTTAAAGTGTTCTAAAGCTACCGTTCAATAAATGTAAACACGTGTTTTAAGGTTTTAAGGACTTTTGTGATACAGCAGCTAGAATGAGTTAACGGATGTTATAATCAATGAGCTGAGTCGTGTTTATGACTTAAAACTAATTCCTGTGAAATTTGTATTTCCTGCTTTAACGCGTTCTTCAGTTACAGTGGGTTCTGTAACTTGCAATAGTTGGAGCTATCTGATTTGGGGTGTCCCAAATAACTCAAATAAGCGAAAAGTAAGAAAAACGGAAGAAAAAAGTCTTCGCGGAGATTCGAACCAGCGACACACTGATATAAATCCACCACTCATGCCACACGACCACCGCTTCTCGTTTGCTTGATGTTCTTACAGCCTACTCCACTTGTGACAGTCGAAGATGGGGAAATGGGCAGTAGCTGAATTTGACTCGTCACTTACTTTTGTCCCATTGCACAAAATCGCTAAAACCGACAAGGGACAAAACTATATGGGCGAGAAAATCGTAAAAGGCGAGTCGAGTCTCCTTTGTACAAAATCCCACTACTGGCGTCAAGCATAATTTATTGGGTCATAAATTTGACCGAGTGATTTCGATTACAATATCTAGAACGAGACTTTGTTAACAAAACAAAAAAGTCGTACGTAAAGTCAAGCGTTCTAGATATTATGATGAGTAATTAATGAGATCATTATTGGTGGGGGGGGGGGGGGGGGGTGTTTTCCTAACTATAAAACGGCTTATGCTAGAAAGTTGAAACTTGGTGTGTATATGTAAATCAACTAAAAAAGCAGCTTTGATGAAAAAAAATCGAATATCCATTGGCGTTCAGAAGGGGGGCAAAAATTATGATCAGAGAAAATAGAATGCATATTTTTCCATGATTTTCGTCATATCTACTAGGTCTTCCAAAATATTGATTTCATTTTTATTCTACGAATTCTCCATATGACTACATAGAAAGTGTTTTCAAGATTTTTTGAAATTCGACCCCTAAGGGGGTGTAAAGTTATTACATATTTTTTCATGTATTCTTTCATATTTCACAGGTCTGATCAGCTATCGAATATCTTTAAACTTCCACGAGCTTGTTTAATAAACACATGGTATTTACAAGTTTTTCTCCTTTTTCAACCCCTAGACTGCATTCCGGAATATGACCCAATTATGTAATTCATATGTTACTCCCTCTTCTAACCGCTTCTCGAACTTTTTGTTAGGTTTTCAGTCACATAGTAACCTACGCCGCATCTCAGAATTGAGCGCGTTCCGAACTTCTGCCGGAAAAGTAATAATAAAAGTTACGCCCAGACTGTTGGCTGTTGGCTTTATCACCGATTGTTTGTGCGAAGTCTGTCGTAAAAATCGTATGAATTTTCGACGCTTGTTTATGTTTTTCGTGGATCTAGCCCCCTTAAGGGGCAGGCCACAGTAGCGGGCCTTTTTTATGGGTTATTTTGTGATAGGATTATTGGAGAAACTATAAAGCATATCGAAATTTGGTAAAATGCACTTTATTATATAAGTCTTGAAGAATGTTTTTGCATATAACTGAAAGTCCATATAAACAAAATGGCGGATTCCCAGCTATTTCCAATGGACGCTTTTTTTTAGTGCTCCACGGCCGGTCGTTTTTCTCGTGCAATTTCAAAGAAAAATGGTGGGTCAATGAAATTTTCGATAAGTCATAATAAAAGCTAGAGAAGCACGTAGGATTTTTTTTTTTAAATTTTTTTTGTTAAAATGGCGAACTTTTGAAAAAAAAACTAAAAAAAAAAGAAAAAAATCGCTAGAAAATTGCTTATAACTTTTTGAATATGCAATATATCGCAAAAATCCTGAATATTCGAATTTTTTTTATCAGAATTACTTTTCTAGTTGATTTACATGTACGTTCCAAGTTTCAACTTTCTAGCATAAGCTGTTCTAAAGTTAGAAAAAACTCCCCCCACCCTCGTACCATGCTACCCCTAAAAAAAAAATTATTTTTCCACCATGCCACTAATATAGTTCTATCTAAATACGAAGTTTAAGGTTTATATCATTACAGGTTCTTAAGATAGAAACATCTGAACTTTTTCCTTCTCACCCTTCCCCACCCTGACCCTCTACACCCCCACCTTCAATTTTTTTTCCCTACTAAGGGCTATTGGTCCTACTTCTGGTAAAAATTTGAAGCATCTATCTTACACTGTCTTTGAGATATGAAAAGTGATGTCTTGGAAAAATTCTTATCCCCCCCACTTCTATGCTCCCCCGCCCCTTCAAAGATTTTACTTTGAGCAATCTTTATTTATCAAGCTTTATACCCTAACCGAATTTTGTTTTTCTGGTGCAATTGGTTTCTGAGATATCGTAATCTTAAGTATTTGAACCCCCAGCCCCGTACGCCTACCCTAACCTAAAATTTTTATTTCAATCTACTCGCCTAGTAGGTATAACTACAGATATTTGTTAAGTTTTAATTACTTGCCATTAACGGCTCAGGAGATATGGATTTTAGAATTTGTCGATCTCCACTTTTTTGCGTTTCGAACGCATTATTTCCCCCTCCAGTCCCACACCCCTTCTCCATTATCATCAATTTTTTTGCAAATGGGTCCACTATCAAAGCTTTATAGAAATTCTAAGTTTAAGCCTCCTAACATAAGCGGTTGCTGAGATCTAGAAACCAAAATTTCTCGTCTAAAACGCTTCCCCTACCTTTCCCCTCACACCCTCACCCCTCGAAAAAATCTGACCTCAAGGGGTCTACCATGTCTATTCATAAAAAAAAATCAATTTAATAGCTCATAGGGCTTGGGAACTATTAATTTCTCAAACGTGTTTGCGGACGGCGTACGGCGCACAGACGGACTGAAATTTTTTTTGCTTTTTTGGTGTTTATTAGTCATAAAACGTGTAAAAAAAAAATATCAGGGTTGCAAAATTTTTTTTTTTTAAAATCGATAACAATACTTTATTATTAAAAGTATTAGTTAATTAGTAAAAGTAAAAGACAGTGAACAAAGCGCGTAAGAACAAAACTCCATTCTTCAATGGAGTACACAGGCATTCTGAAATTATTTTTTTGAATTCTACTGATACCATCTTCTTTTAGAAACGTAAGTAAAACTGATAAAAATATGAAGGTAGTTTTGCTTTTACAGCTTTTGATTTTTTAAGGTACCCCATTAAAAAAGGCAAAGTATCGCACCCTGTTTTACCTACCTACATCTAGCATCAATTATGTTGAAACTCACTTACATTTCAATGATTTTTTCCATACTTCAAATAATAGTAAATGGACATAAAAATACTTCAGTACTACCGACAATTTAAACAGGGGTTTAAGCGTGGTCCACTTTATGACACTGATTTCTTAAAACATTTAATGTATGTATTTTTACCTATTACTTCCAAAATGGTAATCGTAACTTATACATATGTATGCAGCTTTTGTAGGTAATAATAGGGTTAACAAATAAATAATTAATGTTTCAATCATCCAATTTCGGTGGTGTTTTTATGGTATTTTGAAACATTAGATGATCGTTCAATGCCATCTGCCTTAAGGTCGAGGCTGCATTACTAGAGCTTTTCACTTTAAGTTATAATTCACGATAGTAAATTAGATCTCAACATCGCTATATAGCAATTCCACCAGCTGTCAGGGTGCTTAGGATAGTAGGCAAGAATACACCATCTGACGAGTCTATGCCTTCCGATAACGAAACAGCTCCTTCGGACCTAGTCCAACACAATTGTATAGAAAACTGGCCTCTCCAGTGAAGGTTTTCCAATTGTCATGTCCTCTAGAACAGCGAATTATCAACAATCTGGGATTTCGTGTTGGGGTTTCACTCCACTGACACCGGAAAGCTACAAACATTTAATCGTGAAGATATGTGTTAAGTTTCAGGTGGTTTTAGTTTGAGAGCAAATACTTTTTTACAGTTTTTAATCTTGACAAATAAGAGAGTGAGGATGACGATTGGCTAGTGTTTATACCAAGGAACTCCTGGAGGATCGGTCGTTTCAGGGCCAAGGCTGGACTCATTTCTTTCTCTAGCACATTTTCGTATATTAGCGGCGTGACGAGCGGGCAATCCACTTAACGCAACGGTTTAGCGAGCGCTGTAGGGTCATTCCCGGTTAGATTTTTTTCCCATCCCAATATTTTTTTCATTTAGGTTTTTTTTAATAATTTATACAGCAAGTAGCAAGAACGGACTATCCCTTTGCGTCGTTTCTATTGTGCCCACTCCCGTGTTCCTGGCTAGCCGGCGAAAACGTTCTGTCAACATCGAGAGGGACACATTAAATCTGAAGATGAGACAATATTCGTGACCGTGAATAGCGTCTCGTTATACGCCTGTTTGTGTTTTTCGTATAGTTTTTTTTTTTTTTTTTAAGGATACTGAACTGGATTTAGGTGGTTAGCCTTTAATACACTGTAGTGCACAATCCAGTCAGCTTAGGGATGGGACGTCAGAAATCGGGCCGGGTATGGCAGTGTACTAGTTGGTGTTAATAATTTTGAGTGCTATTTGGCTTTGATGTGATCTACCAGAACAGCAATGTTGCCTATAACAAATCAACTACTGTCTGGTTTCTCTGATGGTGTTAGTGAATCTGATAAGAATGTAAACAGAACTCATCTGCTCAGTGTTAAATCCTTTAGTAGTGATCCTAGTAAACATTCCGCACTGTTCACTATTTATATTAATAATTTCAAAGCCAATAGCAACTGAAAAATTCTTATAAATAATTTATGCGTAGAGTGGGAATCGAACCCACGACATCGCGTTTACAAGTCTTGTACGCTACCACTGGACTACACCCGACCCTAGCAGTCATAAAACATAAACATACTCTTTATTCAATTATTACAGTAGTTCTATAGACATACTTACAGTTATACAATTTTGTAGAGATCGGACGGGAAAAAAATTATTGGCCGCTATTCACATTCGTCATAAAGTTGGCTTTAAGTAAAGCTGACCTTAGTGCCTTATTAATAATACGACACTAAAGTCAGCTTTAACTTAAAGCCAACTTTATGACGACTGTGAATAGCGGTCATTGTCTTTACAACTATAGTGTAGTATTTCTATTCTTTTTTTGGCAAATTATGTTATTGATAAAATTCATACTTAATGTAGGAAAATTCTTTTTAAAAACCTATTGATAAGAGCTTAAAAACTAACTTAAAACTTATTTAAAACTATCTTATAATACAACTAACTTATTTAGGCAGCCTAGAAACCACTCTATATTTTAAATAGTACTGACTAGTTTTGTAACTAGATGATTGTCTGTATTTAGGCATCTTTCGCGAAAATTTTTCATAGTTTCTTCCGATAGGTGGAAAATCGAACGAACTTTAGCTAAATCGTGGAGATGTCGTGTTGGAAAATAAAACGGTTTGTTTAAAATTATTTTTAGACATTTATTATGTAATACTTGTACCATTTTCTTGTGAGTTTCAGCACACGGGTTCCAAATAGGGGCTCCATATAGAAGGATAGGCTGCATATCTGTTTTGAAAATCAAAACTTTATTTTCTTCGGAGAGCTTTCATTTCCGATTTATGAATGGTTCATGGCACGTTCGATTGTCCCCACCTGGTCGTCCAGATCTTCTATAGTTTTGATGTTGAGATTGGTAGTTTTGGATAGTTTCGGTTTTGCGACTTGGGCGAACTTCTTCCAGTCAACTCTGTTAGGGTTTCTAAAAGGTGATTGAGTCTCTGGCGTGAGATTCACGTTGAAGAAGATCAACCTGTGATCAGAGAAAAATTACAAGTTGGATACTCTCCAATTTAAGACCCTATAAATGTTGTTTTCTGTTAGTAGGGTAATGTCAAAAACTTCCTCCCGTGCTCGGAAAAATGAAGGTTGGGGTGTCACCACTGTTACATATAGAGAAGTTAGTACTTATAATGAAATTAAATAAAGACTTACCTCGATCGTTGGTCTCTGAGCTTCCCCAGAGCGTATGTCGTGCGTTGGCGTCGCACCCCACGAGAAGATTGGTCTTCCTGGATGAAATGCTGGAGGTAAGATAGGTAAATTCCTCGGGTATTGCTGGCTGGTCGTGCGCCATATAGACCGAAGAGATGTTTAGGTCTCCCCCGTTTGCAACCTCCAGTTTAACGACTGTTAAATCGTCATAGTAAATAGTTTGGGCACAATAAAGCGTTAATCTGCTTATTAACTAAAATGTATGTTCTGGGCTTACCTTGCTTATGGCTGTAAAAAAGGTTATAGTTAATGTTTTGGAGCCCCTTTACGGTAAAATCGTTTACCCATGGCTCCTGTATGAAGCCGATGTCGATGTTCTCCTCCCCAAGGGGGACTAGCTAGTTATCCGGGCGCACTTCGAGTGCTGTAGATTAACCTGTACGACCTTCATCATTATGGTTGGTTGTCTCCTTCTCGGCTTCCTTGTTATCGATGGATGTCTCTTTCCCTGCGATCCTCATTTCCTCTAACAACTCGTTAGTTTCGTCGACAAAGTCTATGTCGTCGTCTTGGCCTGAGGAGTGAAAGACTTTCACTTTGGCGTGCCTAACGCCGAACCGCAGCTTTAAATCTTCCGCTTCGAGTGCCCCAGGCACTCTTTATTTATGATTAAGAGATAGGTAAGGCTGTTACGTTGCGGCTCTTCTACCTTGACGACCACCCAGTCATCCATGGGAATCACCGGTTTCTGCAGGCGCAGACTGCGAAGTAGTTTTTCGTTATCCATTTTCATCAATGATATCCAAATGCGTGCTCTCGGTCTCTTAGGTATTTCCTCAGCTGGGATAAGCTTGAGTCTCGTACCGTCCCAAGTGTTACTAATCTTAGCAACGCACTCGGCAAGAAAATCCTTCGAGTAGCTGTCCGCGCACCTGATCACTCGGTATCGTCTGGCTAGTTCACCTGAGTCAAAGCCAAGCACAAGTCCTCCGTGCTTATCTTGGTGGGCCAGTATCAGCTCTGAAAGTTCCCCCTCCATTTTGTGCCACAACTCCACTGTAATTTTGACGGCAAATACCTCATCCACCAATGCAACCTGGAGGTGGCTTCTTGCGGCTTCGCTGAAGATTTTTTTAGATTAAACCCCGCTGACTGATGTTGGAAGTATTTTACCACCCCTGGCGTTCCGAAATGTACTGGGCTTGTGAATCTTGCTCCTCCTAGTAGCATGATCCACCTCATTATGGGATCTGTTGCGCTTTGCAGATTCCCGTACTTTCGGCGGTTCCTCATTCGTGCGTTTGCTGTACTCCTCAACAATCGCCTGGTAAAAAGCTTTGTCAGTCGCATCGCGCTCGTGTACCGTACCCGCTTCATTTTTAGCAATTTTGCTTAGAATGAATAGAGCCTTCAAGTACTGGCACTTTCTTGCGACCCCGACAGACTTTCGCTTTTTTACCCGCTTCTAAATGCCGCGGCTGGCATTCTCCTTCTGGTGTTGTCGACCGGTTGTTGATGGTTGAGGCTGCATGGGTGTACTCTGACTTGTACTCGCCGCGCTGCCTGATTTAATGGCTGTCTCCTGACTGGAGGCAAGAAGTTCGTCCTCGGACGAAGTACCGATGTCGAGCTGAGCATCAGTCTTAGTTGTTGTTGATTTTTGTTTAAGGCTTGTATTCATTTTCGGTCCCACGAGTATGCTCGGAAAAGGTTGGTCCATCTCAACAGAGCCGGCTTGTCAAAATAAGGCAAGGGGTACTGCCGGGAGTGCCCAATTTTACCCCGCAGGCCACCGTTAGAGGTTGAAAGAGATATGCGGGCCCCAACCAACTAGTCCCTGGGCACGGTACAGCATGGGTTTGACCCCGGACAGGACACATAGGAGAGGGTAGAGGTATTAGAATGACAACACAGGAGAAACACTCAGTTGAGTACCTCGTTCTTAATGACCACGGCGCACGATTAAGTACATGCGTGTAAGTCTTAGCTGCTAAGACGTAAAGACCCAGGTCTTCACGACTAGGAAGCATTTCCAGCAGGCGCCCACGTGGAGGTACGAGGATTTCTGCCCGCGTATTGCGATATTACGTTATTGCCATCTTACGTTATTGCCATCTTACGTTATTGCCATCTTACGTTATTGCCATCTTACGTTATTGCCATCTTACGTTATTGCCATCTTACGTTATTGCCATCTTACGTTATTTATTATTTTAATTTTACATTTATTTTGCTCTAATTTCATTTTTCATTCCCATTTAAATTCTGTTATAATAAAATTCAATAGCATATTCAAGATAATATTCTATATTCAGCCTGATAATTTTCGTCATGATCGGCAACCGGCAAAATGGGAAATCTACGTGAGGGTTGGGGAGTAAAGGCAATATCTCACCGTAATATCATAGCTACGTCGCCAGCAGCGTGGCCACAGAGGTGTGGCCACGTAGTAAGTAGTAACAGGTGATTTAATTTCTTATTTTTTAAATTTTAACTGACAGCACAGGATATCTTGTTTTTATTAAGTTTGTTATTACACTGAGTTTTGTGTACTGAACATTTAAACCCACGCAAGATAGAAATTTCTCTACAGTCCTTCGTGAACACTAGAGCTCAGAAGTAACTACGATAATACATATATTTCATGACTTCTGTAGTTCGATTAGTTTGTTTTTGGGAGTTGCGAAAAAAATGCTGGATCTTATTGCTATACTATATATATATATTAAAATATTTTCAATAAATAACATACAAATTCATAACGATTGTTTCTAATAAAATTAATAAAAATTATTCTCTACTATTATTAATTTGAAAGTATATCGAAAGTAGAGTTTTGAAATGCTGTAGGGGTATTGTACAAAATGCAAAATGGTCTGGCCCCCTTGGCTGCTTGGAAAATGTTTTTTTTTCTAAATTCATAGACTCTGAAGTTTAAATGATTTTTATTTAATTTTTTTTACACAATTTAGACTATACTTTAGGGAATCTCTGACATTTTTTTTTATTCGAAAATATTAAAAATTGGCGGCGCTGTATATATTTCCCCGGAGGCCCTCCGCACGAAAGGAAGGGATGTGCCGTCATCGATTGCTCTGTTCATATGCATCAGAAAAGAAAAAAGAAAAAATGGGTTTGTTCGTGGGTAGTGTTGCTAGAATGTAGCGTAGGATTTTTAAGATTGCTACATTAGATTTTTTTTAATGACGTTTTTCGACGTTTTTCTTAGGAAAAAAGGCAATTTTTTTTCCTTCGGCTTACTAAAATTTAAAAAAAAAATCAAAAAAAAAATCGCTACGCTACATTCTAGCTACACTACCCACTAACAAGCCCATTTTTTCTTTTTTCTTCTCTGATGCATATGAACAGAGCAATCGATGACGGCACATAACCCCCTTTCGTGCGGAGGGCCTCCGGGGAAATATATACAGCGCCGCCATTTTTTAATATTTTCGAATAAAAAAAATGTCAGAGATTCACTAAAGTATAGTCTAAATTGTGTAAAAATAAATAAAAATAAAAATAAAATAAAATAAATAAAAATCATTTAAACTTCAAGAGTTTATGAATTTAGAAAAAAAAAAAAACATTTTCCAAGCAGCCAAGGTGGCCAGACCCCTTCAAGAAGAGATAACTCTTTTTCCGCTACTTTCAATGATGTTCTTAAAACGGTTTCCTCATAGTATCGAAGAGATATTCTTGCACTTCCGGTGAATTTGGATCCATTGTATTGATTCGTTTATTTTTAGATCCTGGAAATATTATCGGACTAGTGATTGGATGGATTTTTTTTATTGCCAATTGTCGAGATATAATAGGCAATCGAGTTCTAGTTGAGTTATATTTTTTGGCATAGCTTAACTTCTTTCTATGCTTTTGTTTCCATCGGCACACCACAAATACAACGAGAAATATCATAAGAGAAAACAGGACAATAAGCGCACTAGCCATAATTGCAGATCGTATTCCTATAGGTAATTCTGCGGTTGCTATGCTGACAGGAGACCTTCGGAACCCGTGGCCGGATAGCTCAAGATCTAGTAGATCGTGAGCTCGAGCGACCTCATCTCCAATTTGAGCTGCTGGGTTGCTTGTACCCTCATCTGCGGCCTGTGAAATTTGATCAGCTAATACTTCTGTGGGTTGGTCGGCGAACTTACTCTGATGGGAGTTATAAGTTACAGGAAGTGCAACTGTCTTCCAAGTTTGAGAATAGAAATCAATGGATTTCTTATCATTGGAAGTTAGTAAAGAAGTCGGTATTGCTTCAAAAAGATCGGCTGTAATCGTAAAGTTCATTAATCATTTGGGTGTAATGTTTTTTTTATCACCTACCGGTTATAAGACTTTTCATTGCTCTTCCTTCTTTATAGATTTCGTCTGTAGGTTTGATGTCTATAATGGAAGTAAAATAACTGGCTCCTTGAGAATCGGTTTTGATTTCATCTGGCTTAATACTCTTCAAGTTCCCTAAATTGAAGTGCGGAAAATTATCGAAAGCCGTCACGATATCTAATTTTTCATCTAGTATTTGTGGCCGAATCGAAAACGCCTTATTGCTTCCTGTTTTATTCTGAACTATTTCAGCCAAATGCAGCTGGCTAGATCCTCTCTGACGATGTGCTATTAGCTCGTCCAAAGTCATGTTACGCTGAACAAGAATTTTGTTCAGCCGGCCACCAGACCGTCGATCTTGCATTAGTTCGAGGAGATCTGTTCGGTCATCGGTTGTTTGACCTGTTTCGATGTCCGCGAAGAGCGAGGGGTTACTTTCGGTTACATCGGGTTTTCGCTTGTAGGCTTTTTCTTTAAAACTGTCTATACGTGGCGTTATGGTTTCTAGTTCATAATTATTAATATCCTGTTTTAAAGCAGTTCTAAAAATTTCTTCACTTGTGGCGACATTCTTTGCTTTAGCTTCTTCAAAAGTAGTAAATTTCTCGATAATATTCGTTTCTGGCTCCATATGTTGCCACTTCGGTTCTAATAATTGGTTAAGACCTGATTTCGAATATGGAGTTTGGGTCTCAAGTTCTTCCGTTGATAAATACTTCGAATTAATTGAACTAGAATCTTCGAATTGGTTATACGTCGTTAATTTATAAGTTGGTCTTATGGTTAATATTTTTCTATAAGTTTCTTTTGTTGGGTTGGTATTAAAAGTAGCTTTTGTTGATATGATCTGATTATCTGATTCTTGGTACACCATTTCTTTTTCAAATTCTGTCTTCTTCAGGGTTATCTGAGAAGTTGAATTTAGTCTTACTCTATTAAGACCTTCAAGAGGTTTTAGTGCAGAACGTTTACTAGAAGAACTGTCCCGTGGTGTAGCTGATGTTGCGAATTGATTATCATTTGGTAAACTGTTTGACGAATCATTAGTAACTTCGGAACTATTTAAATCACTGCTAAGCGTAGATAATTGTGATACTGAAATATCATTTTTCGTTGGTACAGCACTTATATAGGTGATTGGAATCCGGCGTAGAGGGTTCGATAGTCTATTTTCGGAGTTAAGAAGCGGCGTTGAGGGTGTTTGCAATGCAAGCAAAGCATTTTGTTTTCCTTTAATGAGATCATCCAGGGACAAATTTTGTTGTTGCAAGATCTCACTAAGACTTAAGCCACCAGCGTTTTTTAGGATATCTTTTAAATCGATACCCGATTTACTAAAGTTCTGATTGAACGTTTCACCTTGTCGTTTTGCTTGAGAATACGGCTTCCTGTAGGACTTATCCCTTAAAGAAACTGATGTTTCCGTTGTTATTAGGTTCCGTTGCTTAGTTCTTAATTCAGATAATCGTTGTTCTTGCTCCAGTGCGGCAAGTGGTTCCCGAATTCGTTCAATTTTATTGGTGGGCCTTCCAAAAATTTTGACTGGTGACTTTTCCGTTTGCTCAATATTTGGAACAGTTGAAGAATAGTAGTGTAAATGTTTACCTATCGTTAATACAAAACTATCGTTCAGAGCTTCATCTTCAATTTGTCTTTGCGAAAAGCTATTCCGCTCATTTATCTCTGTCGTTCCTTCAGGACGACGTCTACGTTTCCGAGCTCCTGGACGACGTCGTCGATGGTAATAATTTTGATTTGGAGAAATTTGAGTTGCTTCTTGATATGAAAACAATTCTGAAGAATCATCAATCATTGTACGCTCGGTGTGTTCCGAATTTTGCCACAGCTGTAATAGAAACAAAAGAAACAGTAGTTACTGGCAATTAAAATCTATCGATTTAAATCTATATATATATATATATATACAGTAGAGTCTCGCTAATCCGGATCAATTAAAATCCCCCCCCCCCCAATCCGGATTATGCGGGAATTCGGGAATTTATCAAAGGTATATGCAAATTATTAAAGATAAACATTTACAAACGCTTATTCATTTATTACAACAAATAAAACATATAGTATCTCCAAAAAACAAAAACAATACTTTCAAGATAAACGTTAGAAATAAGTAAAAAGTAATGAAATATACATAAACTCAAAATTTAGTGAACGGAAAAACGCTCACGAGTCAAAGTTGGCTTGGTTGCAGAGTAGATATGAAATATGTACATACATCGGGAATTTCCCGTTCTACACTTGTTTGATTTCACTGTATTGTTGATCATTGCTTTATTTAACATGCAATTCGGATTAGCGAAACTGTGGTCGATCCGGATTACAAGAAACATAATGGAAATTTTTAAATTTTTCATCCCATCCGGACTACCGAAGGATCCGGATTAGGCCGTATCCGGATTAGTGAGATTCTACTGTATATATGTTTGTTGAACGTGCGCACGCGAACATCTCTGAATTATTAAAACCATGGCATGCGAGTCAGCAGTTCGTATGTTTTTGGTGTATATGTAATGTGTTTCTATTGACAAATAGTAAATTTCACCTGATGAAATATTAAAACCACCCTCCAAGAGAGACAAATACAGCTAGCTGTTATATTTTTTTATACTATATGCTATATATATATGAATGCTTTATTAAAAATATTTTTATTCCAATTATATTAACAAAGCTGTTGCTTTTTATATGAACTATTTTACCGTAAAAATTTCTTTTCTTATTAATAATAATAAATAATAATCAATGGCGCAACAGCCCAAATCGGGCCTAGGCCTTGAAGTAATGCTAGAGTTACTTCATTGCGAGACCAACGGAACACTAGGAGGTGAAGTGGTCAACTACACGCTCGTCCGTGATTATTACCCCGATTTTAACTCAGGTACTCATTTACAGCTGTGTGAACTGGTAGTCCGGCACCCAATCCCATTTTCGAAAATTACTTGTCGCCAAGCAGATTCGAACCTGGTACCAGGTGCACCGAAGGCAAATGTCCTTCAAGTGGCTGCCATACAAAAATCCTATTAAAATATCTTCATTCAATTCACGAAACTCACTTTAACTCAAGTAATCGTTTAGCTATGAATTCAGAATTTTGTACAACTTAGTTTTGAGTGCATACAAAGTTCCAGTTTACTAATCAACGAAATCATTTTACTCCTTCTGGTACATCTCATATAAAATGTTCTCAAAACATGTGTTTAAGAATATTGATCAATAACTTCGGAATGCCTAAAGCTACGACTTTGAAATCTTGTATACGTTGGTTTTTCAATAGTTGGAGCTAAGTCTATGATTATGAAAAAAGTTCTTTTAGCCTTTCATGTAGCCGCCATACAAATATCCTACCAAAATGTCTTCACATAATTTACGAAACTCACTATAACTCTAGTTATATTTTAGATACGAATTCAAAATTGTGCACAAATTAGTTTTGAGTAAAAAAAAAAGTTTGAGTTTACTAGGCAAATAAATCCTCTTGCTCCTTCTGGTACCTTCCATATAAAATGTCCTTAAAACATGTGTTCAAGATTATTGGCCGATAACTTCAGACAGGCTTAAGCTATGGTTTTAAAATTTTGTATGTGCTAATTTTGCAATAGTTGGAGCTAAATGTATGATTGTGAAAAAAATCCTATTAGTCCTTCGAGTGGCTGCCATGCAAATATCTTGTTAAAATATCTTCATTTTATTCACGAAACTCACTTTAACGCAAGAAATCGTTTAGCCACGAAGTTTAAATTTTGTACAAATAAGATTCAAGCAAAAAAAAAGTTACACTGCGTTTGTCAGTAAAATTTCTTTACTCCTTCGAGTAGCTTCCATACAAAAAAAAACTTGAAAAGACAGTGTTCTAGAAAATTTGTCGATGGCTTCACAACCATTTTAGCTGTTTGTTTGAAATTGTGTATACGTTTGTTTTCCAATAGTTGAAGTTAAACGTATATCTTTGAAAAAAAATCCTATTAGTCCTTCGCGTAACAGCCATACAAATATCCTTTCTAAATGTCTTCACTTAATTTATGGAACTCACTATAACTCAAGTAATCGTTTGGCTGTAAATTTAGAATTTTGTACAAATTAGTTTTGAGTGAAAATGGGCTAGCGAAACCCTTTCACTCCTTCTGCTACCTTCCATACAAAAAATCATTAAGATACGTATTCAACAATATTTTCCCATAATTTTTGAACGCGTCAAACTACGAATTTGAAATTTCGTACACATTAATTTGTGAATGGTTCCAAGGAAAAGGATAAATACATAAAAAATCGAGTGAGTCCTTCCTGCACCTCACATGTAAATGTCCTTCAAAAATGACATTTTATTCCCGATGACACACCCAGTTCAAGAAATGATTTTAAACATTGATGATATTGTTTTTAAGTTTCAAGTAGCAACTGAATGGAGGTCCTTAATAAAGGACATACAACATGTGTATACGTAATTCTACTTTAGCCCCAACTACAATATAAATCGGAGTTCAGTATCATCTAGAGCAGGGACGGCCAACCCGCGGCCCAGTTGATTATTTTTCCGGCCCGCGAGATTATTCACACTAAAAACAAAAATTTCTTGCGATACCATATTTTGACGAAAAGTGTATTGTATCCAGGGTTATCACCTTACTACAATTGTAGTAGATCTACTACACTTTCATTACCTTTACTACGCCAAACGCCACTACGGTCCAACTTAAATATACTACAGTTTTGATGTGTCGACTGTCGCATAGAATATCCGACAGGCATGATCTACGCCGGAAATCAACTTATCAAGTGACAACCCTGATTGTGTCGTGTGTGTGTTCGAACTTCTTCTACGAATTTCGCTCGCCGAACAGTGACCATACCTACATACATATGTATGTACATAGATACGATTGTTGATAGCAGTGCAAGTTTCTAGTGAAAATTTGGTGTTTGGTTTTGTTTTATCGGCTTTGAAGATAATTATTTTAATACACCTGCTACTTTGACATCATATTTGAAGCAACCACAACCAGGTATTTAAGCCAGGTGGGTCATTCCATCAAGAATCGCAAAAAAAGGCAAATTTTGTGACCGTTCCATCGCCGATTCTTTTGAAAATTTGTGTACTTGAAGAAGTAGTGAAAAAAAAAATAATTTAATTTAAATTTTTTTTTTCGATCTAATTTTTTTTTGTTAGTGATAGTATGTTAAAGTATTCGCAAAAATGGTGTTCAAGTCCTCTTTGAAAACTCATATCTCTGTTAATTTGTGTCATAGAATAATAAAATAGGACTTATTTGAAAATAGAAGGTTGACGCAAAATAAGAAAAATATAAATCAAATTTATTCTTAAATTTTTTTCAAGGGATAACGATTTTGTCTTTATCCTTGAATATCTCAAAATACCTTTTTATTTGTTTTTATTTCTTTATATTTTGTGTATTATACTAGTTTTCAAAACATATCAAAAAATCAACTTGGGATCTCAATGGGATCGGGGTTAAAAAAAAATCGAAGAACATCAGTACTTCTCAATTTACTTTATAGAAAAAGGGTCATTCCAGCAAGAATCGCCAAAAATGGAACATTACCATCGCCGATTCGTTTGAAAATTTATCTACTCGAAGAATTAGTGAAAAAAAATATATAATTTAAATTTTTTGTTTCTATCTCATTTTTTTAATAGTTTTAGTATATTAAAGATTTCGCATGAAAGGTGGCCAAGTCTTCTTTGAAAATTCATATCTCTGGTAATCTTGATCCAAAAATAATAAATTATGGGTTATATTAAAGATTTTTGTTTAAAAATTTTGAGATATTCAAGAATAAAGACAAAATCGTTATCCCTTGAAAAAAAATTAAGAATAAATTTGATTTATATTTTTCTTATTTTGCGTCAACCTTCTATTTTCAAATATGTCCTATTTTATTATTCTATGACACAAATTAACAGAGATATGAGTTTTCAAAGAGGACTTGAACACCATTTTTGCGAAAACGTTAACATACTATCACTAAGAAAAAAAATTAGATCGAAAAAAAATTTAAATTAAAGTTTTTTGTTCACTACTTCTTCAAGTACATAAATTTTCAAAAGAATCGGCGATGGTAAGGTCACAACTTTTGCGATTCTTGATGGAATGACCCAGGTATTAAAAATACATATTATGTATGTGTGTATTTAATATCTCTTAATTTCAGTATGGCTGCAAAGAAAAGAAGAATATTGAACGAAAATAGAAAGTATAGCGAAGAATGGGAAGAAAAGTACTTCTTCATAGTTCAACATACAAAGCTATTGTGTTTAATTTGCCGAGAGGTCGTTGCTGTATTTAAGGAATATAATGTTAAGAGGCATTACGAAACAAAACATAAGGATTATTTGAAATTCGATAAAGAAGTGAAACAATCGTAGCTCAAGGAATTTAAGTCACAATTAAAGGCTCAACAAAAAATGTTTGGTACAGCGTTACAGCAACCTTCCAATATTGTTAAGGCAAGCTATTCTGTTTCATTTGTGATTGCAAGAAAAATGAAAACATTTTCGGATGGTGAATTTGTGAAAGAATGTTTGGAAGCTGTTGTGAATGACATTTTGCTGATAAGAGTAAACTGTTTTCGAACATAAGCCTATCTCGGCAAACAGTGTGTCGTCGAATTAATGACATTTCAAATGAAATTGTGTTAAAACTGCGCGACAGAATTCGAGATTTCAAATATTTTTCCTTGGCATTTGACGAAAGCACAGACATTTCATTACTCAGCTCAGTTTGTAGTGTTCCTTCGTGGAGTAAATGAATCATTTCAAGTAATTGAAGAAATGTTAAATTTGATAAGTTTGAAAGGTACAACAACAGGAAAAGATATTTTCCATGCTGTTGAAAACTGTTTATGCGAAAACAACTTGGATTTGAAAATACTTTCTGGAATATCAACTGATGGAGCACCTGCTATGATAGGTAAAGAAAAGGGAGTTATAAAATTACTAATCGATAAAATAGAATCCAACAACAAAACTAGCAATCGCTCCAAAAGAGAAGATTTAATTATAATCCACTGTTTGATTCATCAACAAAATTTATGTGCTCAAGTATTATCGATGGATCATGTTATGCAAGTAGTTATAAAAACAGTGAATTACATTCGATCACATGCACTTCCGCATCGACAATTTAAGGAGTTCCTAAAAGAATAGATTCTGAATATGGTGACGTTGTATACTTCAGTCAAGTCAGATGGTTAAGTCGTGGAAGATGTTTACAGCGGTTTTATGAGTTAAGAGAAGCAATTGACTTGTTTATGAATGAAAAGCAAAGACCTGTACCAGAATTATGAAATGATGAGTGGTTATTGGATTTATGCTTTTTAGTAGATATTGTCGAAAAACTGAATCAATTAAATATATCATTGCAAGGAAAAGATAACCTTATAATCGATACATTTAATCACATCACAGCATTTCAGAAGAAATTGTTGTTGTTTGAATCGCAATTGAAAAGTAATAACGCTCACCACTTTCCATTGCTGAAAAAATTTAAGAAATCAAAATATAACAATTACATCAAATATGCAAAAGAAATAAGGAAACTAGACAAATACTACAAACTTTTTGAAATATATTCATCTCCCTTTCATGTTGAAATCGAGTCTGCCCCAGAATATCTCCAAATGGAACTGGTTGACTTACAGTGCAAAATTGAATTAAAACACATTTTTGAAACATCAGAATCAAAAATAGATTTTTATAACACTTACGTCACAAAAGACAAATTTTCCGATTTGAGAAATCTGGCACAAAAAGTTGTTAGCGCTTTTGGTTCAACATACACCTGCGAATCGTTTTTTTCGAAAATGAAGTTGACCAAAAACAAAACACGCTCAAATATAACGGACGATAACCTGCAACACCAATTACGATGTGCAAACAGCCAAATTGAGGTCGATTTGCAAAAACTAAGTGAAAGAGTGGAGAAACAAATATCGCACTAGTAAAATAAATATTTTTTAATGATTTCATTTTTTTTTCATTTATACCTACTTATATGTATTTTTTTATATTTACTTTTTAGTGTTATATAATATATTTCTTTACAATGTACCTACGTTTCACTCCAAAAAACTGTTTACGGTGTGTCTAAATCTGATATGGAGATATATAATATGATATGTGGCCCGCGGAGCTATGATGCATTTCCAAAGTGGCCCGCAAGATCAGTTGGGTTAGCCACCCCTGATCTAGAGTATTATACGATTGGCTTGCAACCGATCGTGACTGCAGTATGTTTTTTAAATAGCTTGGCAACTCATTAAATAGTATATACTGCCATGGTAAAAATATTGTCGTTGTCCTGTGGATGTATTCATAATGTCTATGAAAATCATCCCCTGTGAACCACTGCGTGTAGCATTTATATTATATTTATTTTTCCTGCCTAAATATCTTTGTATATTTGAATTGTAGAAATATGATTAAATATTTTTTGAATGTTCAGTATGCCCAAAAGTGGCGTTAAGAAGACTAGAAGTACATACACTCAGCAGAAAAAGTCTGCGTACACACTCAAAACATCCAACACATCTATAAAAAACATCGTTTTAAGTAATTTATTTCATAATCATTTTTTTTCTTTTTTTTCATGGATTTATTACAAACATAAAACAAACCAAAAATGATGATTATTGTACTCCATAAAAATATTAAAATTAAAAAACGAAAACAAATCCTAAAATGCAACAATAAAAAGTCTGCGTACAAATATTTCTTTTGAAAATAAAACAATTGTTTTTCCTCGTTAATAGCTTGTGGGATATCCTCGTCTCTTTATTACTTCCCACAACCGTTTTTGCATGGAATCTACCAGCTTCTTGCCTTCGGTGCACCTGGTACCAGGTTCGAATCTGCTTGGCGACAAAGTAATTTTCGAAAATGGGATTGGGTGCCGGACTACCAGTTCACTCAGCTGTAAATGAGTACCTGAGTTAAAATTGGGGTAATAATCACGGTCGAGCGTGTAGTTGACCACTTCACCTCCAAGTGTTCCGTTGGTCTCGCAATGAAGTAACTCTAGCATTACTTCAAGGCCTAGGCCCGATTTGGGCTGTTGCGCCATTGATTATTATTACCAGCTTCTTAGTGAACTCTGGGGTTATTGAATTCCACTCCTGGATCAGGACTTTTTTGAGCATTACCTTCGACGTTATTGTGTGCACTCGAACCCTTTGTTCCAAGTGATGCCACAAATGCTCTATTGGATTAAGGTCAGGAGATTGGGGCGGTGTACGAAGCTGATTTCGGGCATTATACAGCAACCAGAGTCTTACTACCTCCGCAGTGTGATTAGGGTCGTTGTCTTGTTGGAAGTAAAAGTTGTCGCTTAAGCCCAAATGTTCTGCACTTTTCTTTAAATTGCGGTTGAGAATTTTAAAGTAGTCTATTTCATTCATAATACTTTTAATAAACTCCATTTTTCCAACTCCTCCACTAGCCACACAAGTCTCCCTCCATTTTTAGGATTTTTACCTAAATGAATAATTATTCAACAATTATCTATTATAAATCAAATATTATTATTAACTATTATGATAACTATAGATATAAATCTTTAGTTACACTATTCTTTTATTTACGATTATGTTATGCTTCGATTATAATTGATCATATTGAATATAATTGAAGATCTTTTTTTATTAATAATTTCTATTCTAATAAATTTTTATTTTTAAGGATTAATTTTTATTTCAACAATTTGAAATTGAAATTGTCTTTATTCCTTCAATATATACATTTTTTAACTTAAGCTGATTTTAATGGTTTGGGGGTGAGACTAATTCGAAATCTTTACATCCTTAATAATTTATATGTAATAATTGATTTTATATTTGTTTTTATTCGTTTTCTTCTGGCATTAATTCTTTTACGGAAAAAGGAGTTAAAAAACCGTATAAATAACTTCAGCTTAACCTTAAAATTAACCTCAAGCTACATATATGAGAATTGAACGAACCCTAATCAATGCGCCATTTAGATTAAGCACTTTGCTCTCGCTTCTTCTTTCTTCTATTTCCGGCATCGGCGCTGATCGGTCGCAACTTGAATACGCACAACACTTTTTATAATTTAATAACGCTAATAAACCTATCTTAACCAACAGGTTATGGGCCCAGGATATAAAAAGTGAATACGGCGAGTGAAATTAGTTAATATAGTGAAATTAATTAATAAAAACAAAAAGTACAAGTAAAGTGACAGCGCTCAAAATGGCGCATGCGATAAACGCAAATAATGTCGAAAAGTTAAACGACGAAAACTACAACTCGTGGAAGCTCCAAATGAAGAGCATATTAGTTTGCTCCGACCTGTGGAAAGTTGTAAGTGGTGAATCGGTCAAGCCTACAACGGTAGCCGATATACCGGCTTGGATAAATCGCGATGAAAAAGCGCTCGCGCACATCATATTAAGTGTTCGACCCGATCAGCTAAATCACATCAAAAATATCGAAACGTCGAAACGGGCATGGGATGAGCTGAAAAGGATTCACGAATCGAAGGGGCCAGTGCGAAAGGCAGCCTTATACAGACAACTGTACGAAACGCGGAAAAAGGAAGAACAGTCTATGTCGCAACATGTATGCGAATTCCTCAACACGGCCGAGCTACTGGAGGAGGCGGGTATTCAAATACCAGCTGAGTTATTATCGATCATGCTCCTAAACTCATTACCTAAAAATTATGAGAATTTCAGGGTAGCTATAGATTCTCGCGATGACATACCGAAACCGGAGGTACTTAAAGTGAAGCTAATCGAAGAAGAAGCCAGAAGGAATCAAGGAAGTCGAAAAACGCCAGAAAGTTCTGATGCTCTCTTCAGTGGAGAAAGAAAGAAGTCTGATAAGCCGAGTTACACTTTTCGAGGAAACTGCTTCAATTGCGGCAAAAAGGGGCATCGACTCACGGAATGCAGAAGCAAGAAAAAAAACACAAAGGTAAACGTCGCTACAGCTGATGACGACGTTATGAGTGCAACAGTTTCGGTCATGCAGTCGGTAAACGATACCGAATGGTGCCTGGATAGTGGTGCAACGGCACATATGTGCAAGGACAGAGAAAAATTTGTGTCAATAGACGAGAGCTTACAAAGTGAAGTTAAAACAGCTGCCAAAAGTTCGGTAAAAGCAGTCGCGGTAGGAACAGTCAAAATTACGGTAAACAATAAAAATCGAAATAGCTTAGTGACATTGAAAGATGTACTTTATATACCGGAACTTCGAAACAATTTAATCTCAGCCGGTCGAATTACTGAGAACGGTTACACGGTAAATTTTCGGAAAAATTTCGCGAGTATTAACAGGCATGACGGTTCGGTTGTCATGACCGCTCTAAGAAAGGGGCGCCTTTACGTTATTCAAACCGCGAATATCGATTCGGCCATGTTTTCTGAAGAGACCAAGTCTAACTTAGTAATGTGGCACCAAAGGTTAGGCCATCTGAACGTCACAGACGTCAAAAAGTTGGCAAATAAAAATATGGCCACAGGAATTAAAATCAACAATTCAAGTGAACAACAATTAAATTGTATTGTTTGCAGTAAAGGAAAAATTTCCAAATTGCCTTTTAAGAATTCGGGCACTAGACACGAAAAGATTTTAGGACTAATTCATTCAGACATTTGCGGTCCCATGAATACAAAATCAATCGGAGGTGCTCAGTACTTCGTGACATTCATAGATGACAAGACTAGGTACACGGAAGTTACAATGTTGAAATCAAGGTCAGAAGTGTTCGACGCTTTTAAGAAATTTAAACAACGCGTAGAAAATGAAACGGGTCAGAAAATAAAAATTATTCGAAGTGACAACGCAAAAGAATACATATCGAAAGAATTTACGCGATATTTGGAGGATTCAGGAATCAGGAGACAACTAACAGTCGAATATACACCAGAACAGAATGGAGTAGCAGAAAGATCGAACAGAACCTTAGTAGAAATGGCTCGCTGCATGATGATTCAGGCAAACTTACCTCCCAGTTTATGGGCCGAAGCTGTTAATTCTGCAGTATTTATTCGAAATAGAAGCCCGACGAAAGCATTGCCCGAGAAAACTCCTTTCGAAATGTGGCATGGTAGGAAACCATATATTGGATTCTTAAGAATCTTTGGAAGCAAGGTCATTGCTATGGAAAAGGGTCCACGAAAAGGGAAGTTTTCGGCAAAAGGGAAAGAGTATACCATGGTTGGATATTCTGATGAATCGAAAGCATATAGACTATGGGACAGAAAGCAAAATACTGTGACGAAGAAAAGAGATGTTCATTTCATTGAAGAATTTTCCAAGTCAACATCGGAAAACAGTGAGAGATACGTTTCACTAGAGTTAAAAGCAGATGGAATACCAGCAGAATCAAATAATAAAGACCTCAAACTAGAAAGACAACTAGAAGTTAACTCGGGACATAAACAAAACTCAGGAGAAGAACCAGTTATAGAGAATAAAGAAATCGAGGAGACAGCAACAGACAAAGAAGATGATGTTATAATTTTAGAAAACCGAATTACACCAATCAAACAACGGCTTAGGAAAAATTGCAAAAATCGCACCGAGACAACATATTTGACTTACGAAGATGCATCTGCAAGCCCTACAATGAAACAAGTCTTGCATTCAACGGACAAGGAAAAATGGATATCAGCGATGGAAGCTGAATACAATTCTCTCATAGAGAATGGTACTTGGGAGATTGTCGACAGGCCTAAGGACAAAAAGGTTATATCCAATAAATGGGTATTCAAAATAAAACAAAAGCAAGACGGAAGTGTCGAACGTTATAAAGCACGGCTTGTTGCTCGTGGATGTGAGCAAAAGTATGGAGTTAACTACGAAGAAGTGTTTGCCCCCGTTGCAAGATACGAAACAATCAGAACGTTTTTCGCTGGATGCGTTGAGGAAGAAATGCATATCCATCAAATGGATGTCGTGACAGCTTATGTTCAAGGTAATCTGTCAGATGAAATTTACATGGAACAACCTGAAATAGACGAGGACACGAGAAATACAAACAAAGTTTGTAGATTACTAAGACCATTATATGGATTGAAACAAGCAGGGAGAGAATGGTACAGAAAACTTGATGACTATCTCACCCAAATTGGAATGACGCGATCAAAAGGAGAACACTGCGTTTACACAAAACTATCCGAAGGAATTAAAGTTATTCTAGTAGTGTACGTAGATGACTTGCTTATAGCATCAGCTCATGTATCTGAAATAATCAAGGTGAAAGAGTTGATGAAACGCGAATTCAAAATGAAAGACCTTGAAGAAGTCAGCAGTATACTTGGAATCAACGTGAATCGCGAAGGAAGCATCGGGAAAATTAAGCTATCCCAGACTAAATACGTAAACCAACTTCTCGAGAGATTTGGAATGACAACGGCGAATCACTGTACAACGCCATTGGAACCAGGCTTAAAGCTATCGACGGAAATGACACCCAAAAACCACCAGGAAAGGGAAGAAATGAATAAGCGACCATATAGAGAGCTTATAGGCAGTTTAATATACCTCGCAAACGCAACTCGTCCAGACATCGCATACGCCGTTAGCAGCTTAAGCAGATTTTGCGTGAATCCAGGCAGTACACACTGGGAGCAGGCAAAAAGAGTTCTCCGATATTTACGCGGAACAATAGATTATGGGATAACATATCAAAAACTAAATAATCAATTAAATGCTTTTTCAGACTCTGATTGGGCAGGTGACGTCGATGATCGAAAATCCTGTACAGGCTGCATAACTATATTTGCAGGAGGCCCGTTAAGCTGGAAAGCACAAAAGCAGAAAACCGTCGCCCTATCGACTATGGAAGCTGAATATATGGCGCTGTCCGAAACAACAAAGGAAGTTTTTTATCTACGATCGCTTCTTCAAGAAATGGGATTTGAACGATATGTCTGCGGATCAACAACCATCTACTGTGACAATCAAAGCGCAATCCAACTCAGTAAAAATCATAGCAGCCACGGTAGAAGTAAACACGTCGATATAAGGTACCACTTTCTACGTGAGGCTCAGGAACGAGAAGATATACTAGTAGAATATGTACCAACAAATGAAATGACAGCGGACATCCTAACTAAACCACTAACTAAACAAAAACATTTAATATGTATTAATCGTTTAGAATTAAATATTTAAACATTATGTAAAATAATTATGAATTTCTTATATTTTGAGACAATGTATAAACATTTAATTTTGAAAGTAACTACAAACGTATAAATCTTGATATTAATGTACAATAACTATGAATTACTTATCTTTTGAAACAATATATAAACGTTAAATTTAAAGTAACTAATAACGAGAAAAACTTAACATCTAAAATAATTAATATTTTTTTGTAAGGCACATTGATAGGAGGAGTGTGAGAATTGAACGAACCCTAATCAATGCGCCATTTAGATTAAGCACTTTGCTCTCGCTTCTTCTTTCTTCTATTTCCGGCATCGGCGCTGATCGGTCGCAACTTGAATACGCACAACACTTTTTATAATTTAATAACGCTAATAAACCTATCTTAACCAACAATACAAACAACTAAAACTAAATATTACTCAGGAAACAGAGAGAGAATTAGAGGATTTTCGGAGCTTTCGCATTTTTGTTTTAAGTCAGATTTGCAATGATGTCAACTATTCGAGGTAAGTCAGCTAGTACGTGTAGTTCTCTTGTGGAAAAATGCCAGGGCTTGTTCAAAATGATATTAAGACACTTATTTTACATAAAATTGAAGCTATTTCTTATGCACTTTGGCCCAGGGATTCCAAACAGGTGAACCATACAGAAGAATAGGCTGCATTACCGATTTATGTATACAGAAAAAGTTGGTTTTCCTTCGATAGTTCAGATTTTCTATTTATAAGGGGATAAAGAATTCGGATGCTTTTCATGGTTTTTGAACAAGCTTCAGTAGTGTGGAATTGAAAAGTAAGTTTTTTTCCTAAGTGAATGCCTAAATATTTTATATTTGGAGACCAAGTAATATTTTCACCTAGTGCTTTGAAGGTAACGTTCGGCAAGTATCTACGAGCACGCCTTTTAGTAAAAAAATATTGCGTCAGTTTTCGCTACATTGATTTGAATTTTCCATTTAGTGAAATATTTCCCTATTTCTTCCAGTTGCTTTTGAAGAGAGCCTGCAATATAGTTAGGGTCGACGCTACTAGCATAAACCGCCAAATCGTCGCCAAAACTGGCTAGCTCACATTCGAGGTTTTTCGGTAAGTCAGAGATAAAGATATTATATAATATAGGACTTAGCGAAGATCCTTGAGGAACTCCTGCCGGGATGATACGACTGGTCGAAAGCTTTGAATTAATTCGTACTTGAAATGATCTTTCCGAAAGAAAGAATTTTATAATATGTATAATGTGTGAAGGGAAAGAGAATTTGATACATTTATACAATAGACCATTATGCCACACTGAATCGAAGGCTTTTTCTACATCCAGGGTAACCAACCCAATGGATTTTTTGTTCTTCATTCTGTTTTTAATGTAATTTATGACTCTTAGTAATTGGTGATTGGAGGAGTGACCTTGACGAGATCCGAATTGGTGATTTGGGATTATACATTTTTTATTTATGTGGCATTGTATACGTACGAATATAATTTATTCAAATATTTTCCCAATAGATGATAACAAACGAATTGGTCTATACTTACCCGGGTCTGACGCATCTTTTCCAGGTTTTGATAGTGGAATTATTTCAGCTATTTTCTTCTTCCTTGGGAAATATCCTATTGCTAGACAACTATTGAAATGGCATTTCTTGATGGCCTTTTTGGGAAGGTTTTTCATAAGTATATAAGATACCCTGTCGTTCCCTGGGCATTTCCTGTTTTTCAGGATCAACCTAATTTCTTTTGGCTTACATAAGTCGTTGTAATCCATCTGAACTGGGAGAGTTGCAAATCTTCGTACCAAATAATCGACCTCTTTAATAGTCTCAGAATCACTAAGATTTTCAGTTAGCCGAAGTGAGGAGGAAGTTGTCCGCCAATAGTTCAGTCAGCATCGAATTCCAGCTGGTATTTTTAATTTTAATGATCTCATTGTTAATTCTTTTCTGTAATCTATTACCTTCAAGTTTCATTAGGTTGTCGCGTGCTCTTTGCCACTGCCCACGCTTGCTTTTTCGTAGTGTTATTAGTTCCTTAATTCGGGGGCTTAGTGTAATACTATTACCTATGATGGTCGTTTTAGGAGTACATCTGTTTCATATGTCAAAAATTGTTTTTGTGAAATGGTCGATCATCTGATCGACTTTCGCACAATTAATTTTCGATAGATCAAAGCTTTGAGTGTTAAGGGAATGACTTAAGATAAGGTGAAATTTTATCCAATTAGTTTTAAAATAGTTGGGGACTACAACAGATGAGTTGTTTCGGTTAAATTTTCCTAGAATTTGGAAAGCAGTGGGAAGGTGGGGAGAGGAAAGCTGTTGCAAGGTTGTTGGCTGGGAGATACGAACACCTGCATTAATTATAATGTCAAGAGTCGAACCGCGACCGCTTGGTGCATAAAATGTATGTTCGGAAGGTGGTTCAATAATAAAATTATGTTGAGAAATGATGTCAAAGAGGACTCTTCCGGCTTTATTGGATCTGCTACAATTCCAGTGGCTGTGCCTAGCATTAAGATCCCCGCATAAAATGAAATTAGTTTTATTACGGACTAAGAGCCTAAGATCATCTTGAAAAAGTTTATAAGTGTTTGAATTTAAGTGGGTTCCGGAAAAGTAAGCAGCGATAATTTCTAGACCACTATCTTCGAATTTTATTGACAGGTTTTCTATAATTTGGGATAGTTGGAAGAATATTAACATTTTTAAAGATTTTGTTCACCATTATTGCAACGCAACCATCAGTTACATTCTCTCTGTCTCTCCTGAGGACTACATGTTTTGGAGCGTACAATTTATCCTTATGTTTGAGCCAGGATTCAGTAACTATTACTATGTCTATATTATTGTCGTCTACAAAATTAATTAACTCAGTGAATTTATTTCTGATGCTTTGCGCATTCCATAACATGCATTTAATATTGCAACTATCCATAAAGAAATCTACCAGCTAATTCTACTAATACCTGATATTGTTTTTGCTTGGTATTACAGGCTGCAAGTCGGCTGATGAGTTCAAACGATAACTGGATCAGCTGATCAGTTGAAAATAGGTCTTCGGTGTGGATGACGTTGCTTCTGTGGTTATTAGTATTTTGCATTAGTACAACATTAAACGTAAGATTAGTGCGGGATGCTGCGTCGCGGACTGTTGTATTTCTCGGGCGTGTTGGAAGTGCGGGAAAATTCGCTGAGTTCAAGTTGAGATTATTCGCGAGTGGAGGTGATGTATGAGTTCTCTGATCTACTTTAAGCTTTGTTTTCCTGTGTTTCTGGTTTATTCTGTCCCTAACTGCCAAGTACTCGTGACGTTGGGGACAGGAGATGTAGGACGAAATATGTTTTCCGGAACAGTTTGCACACTTAACATCCTGATCTTCTGTTTTTGGGCAGTCTGTATGTGAGTGGGCCTCTGCACAGATCATACTCTTGGTGGGCACATGACAATTATTGGAGCCGTGACCGTACATCTGACAGTTACGACACTGTGTGGGTCCTAGACGCTTGCGTGTGTAGTAGTTCCAATGGACTATGGTATTCATTACCGCTTTTTTTTTTTTATTTTTTATTTTTCTTAGCTCGGCAAGTTTAACAGTACCATTGTCGAATTGGAGGATATAGAAAGTTTGATCTTCGTATTTCAATAATTCATATTGCTATCTAAAATTGAAGGCTTAAAGTTAAAAAAAAACTTATAGCCTTCAAAGCTATAAATACAGGGTGTAACTAGTACTGAAGTTCAAACGAAAATGGGAGATAGAGGAACTTGTCCTGAGTAGAAAATCGTGAGTAGAAAATCGTTCCACACGTACTCCCGTTTTTGCACCGCTAAGGAGATAGTGCGATTTTAAGGACGAAGGATTTTCATCGTACCTGTGATCACTGTGTGATCTCCAACTTCTGCTGTACTTAGCGTAACGTAATAATTCTGGGCTCGTTGGAAACGTTCTCCTTATAGGTGCAAAACCAGGAGTATGTGTGGAACGATTTTCTACTCAGGACAAGTTCCTCTATCTCCCATTTTCGTTTGAACTTCAGTACTAGTTACACCCTGTATAAGAGTACCCTTTTAAGCCTTATTATATTTTATATACTCCTTTAGAATTGCAGTCTAATATCATAATTGAGTATAAAGCCTAATTTTATTAAAGAGATAATTTTTCATAAATAAATTTACAATCTATTGCCTAAACTTCAGCTATTTAATCATATTAGAATTGCGACAGTGACTATTTTCTACAAATCACAAAGATATTGAAACTTTATATTTTATTTTTGGGGCTTGAGCAGGAATAGTTGGAACTTCATTAAGTATTTTAATTCGAGCTGAATTAGGTCACCCTGGAGCTTAAATTGGAGATGATCAAATTTATAATGTTATTGTAACAGCTCATACATTTGTAATAATTTTTTTATAGTAATACCTATTATAATTGGAGGATTTGGAAATTGACTTGTTCCCCTAATATTGGGAGCTCCAGATATAGCTTTTCCTCGAATAAATAATATAAGATTTTGAATACTTCCCCCATCTTTAACCCTACCTATTATTAGCCTCTAGTATAGTAAAAGCTGGAGCTGGAACAGGTTGAACTGTATATCCCCCCTTATCTGCTAGAATTGCTCATGGAGAAGCTTCTGTAGATTTAGCTATTTTTTCATTACTCTCAGCCGGAATTTCTTCTATTTTAGGAGCAGTAAATTTTATTACAACAGTAATTAATATGCTATCAACAGGAATTACTTTTGATCGAATACCTTTATTTGTTTGATTTGTAGTTATTACAGCTTATTATTATTATCTCTTCCTGTTTTAGCAGGGGCTACTATAATACTATTAACAGATCGAAATTTAAATACATCTTTCTTTGATCCCGCTGGAGGAGGAGATCCTATTCTATATCAACACTTATTCTGATTTGTTGGTCATCCTGAAGTATATATTTTAATTTTGCCAGGATTTGGGATAGTTTCTCATATTATTAGTCAAGAATGTGGAAAAAAGGAAACTTTTGGTTCTTTAGGGATAATTTATGCTATACTAGCTATTGGTTTATTAGGATTTATTTTTTGAGTCCATCATATATTTACTGTAGGTATAAATGTAGATACTCGAGCATATTTTACTTCAGCTACAATAATTATTGCTGTACCTACAGGTATTAAACTTTTAGATGATAAGCTACTCTTCATGGTACTCAATTATCTCATTCTCCTGCTATTTTATGAGTTTTAGGATTTGTTTTCTTATTTACAGTAGGAGGATTAACAGGAGTTGTTCTTGCTTACTCATCAATTGTTATCATTTTACATGATACATATTATGATTCCGCACTACTTGCTAAAAATGCAAGATTTATGCGTTAACATTCATATTCTTTGCGTACTATAATTTTTTTTTGGCCATAATTAAGGCTCCATGTGCACGTTAAATGCAATTTTGATAATTTATGACTGTTTTCTTACTAATATTTCACGTTAATGGCAACAAAAAAAAAGCTGCCAACAGTCTGGGCGCAACTTTATTATTTTTCCGGCAGAAGTTCGGAACGCGCTCTGTTCTGAGATGCGGCGTAGGTTACTATGTAACTGAAAACCCAACAAAAAGTTCGGGAAGTGGTTAGTCTAGGGCGTAACATATGAATAACATAATTGTGTTCAGTCTAGGAGTTGAAAAAGGAGAAAAACTTGTAAGTAGGTGTTTATTAAACAAGTCCGTGGAAGCTAAAAGATATTCGACATCTGATCAAACCTGAGAGATATGAAAGAATTCATGAAAAAGTATATAATAAGCTTACACCCCCTTAGGGGTCAATTTTGGAGAATTCATAGAATAAAAATGAGTTCAATATGTTGAAAGACCTAGTAAATATAACGAAAATCATGGAAAAATATGCCCCCCTTCTGAACGCCAATGGATATTCGAATTTTTTTTTCACCAAATTTGCTTTTCTCGTTGATTTACATATACACACCAAGTTTCAACTTTCTAGCATAAGCCAAAAAAATGCTATAGCTCCACCGCTGCTATAGCTTCACCTAAATACCAAGTTTAAGGTTTAAATCATTTCAGGTTCTTAAGATATAAATATCGGAACTTCTTCCTTTTCACCCTCCCCCACCCTCACCCTCTACACCGTTATCCCCAATTTCAATTGGCACTACTTCTGGTAAAAATTTTAAGCATCTATCTTACACTGTTCTTGAGATATGAAGAGTGCTTTTTTGAAAAATTTTTATCCTCTCCACTTCTATCCTCCACCTCCCACTTAAAATTTTTTACTTTGATCAGTTTTTATTTGTCGACTTTTATACCCAAACCGAATTTTATTTGTCTAGACAAATTGGTTCATGAGATATCGTAATCTAAAGTTTTTCACCCCCCACCCCCATAAGCAACTTCCCCAACCCAAAATTTTTTTTTCAATCTTTTTTCCTAGTATAACTACAAATATTTCTTAAGTTTGAATACTGTGCCACTAACGGTTTAGGAGATATGGATTTTAGGATGTGTCTATCTCGGCTTTTTTGGGTTTCGGACGCATTATATTTCCCCCCACTCCCACACCTCTTGATCAATATTGACAATTTTTACGCAATTGGGTTTTCTATCAGAGCTCTATAGCTTTCTATCATAAGCGGTTACTGAGATCTAGAAACCAAAATTTTCCGTCTAAAACGCTTCCCCCTCCTTCCCCTCACACCCCACCCCTAAAAATTTGGTCACTTCTAGTAGCCTACCCCGTGTATCCGTAAAAAAAATTTCAATTTAATATCCCAAAGCGTTTGGGAGCTACGAGCCTCCAAACGATTTTGCGTACGGTGGACAGACGGACTGAACATTTTTATTGCTTTTTTCGTGTCTAATAGTTATGAAACGTGAAAATAAAAATTTTCAGGGTAGCAAATTTTTTTTTTAAAAAAATCGATCACATTACTGTATTATTAAAATAATAAAGCAAAACAAAATAAAAGTACACTATTTTATTAGCTGGTGTGTAAACAAGGCCATACATAAAAAAAAACTCAGTACTACAACCCTTGAAAAATTCTTAAAAATGCGTAAATTGGAATTTTCTTAACGCATATTTCCTATTTCTTGAATAATAAACATTATCATTTTCATTAATATAATAAATCTTAAAGAAGGCCCTCCATAAAGAAAATTTAAAAAATATTTCATTTCTGTTAATAATATATGAAGTCAAACTCAAGCAATTTTTCACGATTTTCATGGCAAGAATTACATAAGAAGACTACATTTCATTGAAAAATAGGTAGTGTAATTAATTGGAATTTCTAGAAGATAAATCAATGAAAAAATTATTGATTTTTAATAGTTATGCGTTTAAATAATTTGAAAACCTATAACACTATTTTACTTTATTATTTTTAATACAGTATTGTTATTGATTTAAAAAAAAAAAAAATTTGCTGCCCTCAAATTTTTTTTGTGTACATATCATGACTAGACACGAAAAAAGCAATAAAAATTTTCACTCCTTCTGTCCGCCGTACACCGTACGTCGACCGCTAAAAATCCTTTGAAGGCTCGTAGCTCTCAAACCAGTGGAGCTATTAAATTAAATTTTTTTCTAGGAATAGACTGGGTAGACCCTTTGAGTTGACATTATTTTCAGGGGGGGGGGTGTGAGGGGAAGGTGGAAAAAGCTTTTTAGATGAAAAATTTTGGTTTCTAGATCTCAGCAACCGCTTATGTTAGGAGACTGAAACTTGGAATTTCTATAAAGCTTTGATAGTGAACCCATTTGCAAAAAAATTGATGATATAGGTGAAGGGGTGTAGGAGTGGAAGGGGAAGCAATGCGTCCGAAACGCAAAAAAGTCGAGATCGACACATTCTAAAATCCATATCTCCTAAACCGTTAATGGCAAGCAATTAAAACTTAACAAATATCTGTAGTTATACTAGGAGAGTAGATTGAATCAAAATTTTTGGGTGGGGGTAGTGGCGTACGGGGGTGGGGGGTGAAAAACTTTAGACTACGATAGCTCCCAAACCAATGGCACCAGAAAAACAAAATTCGGTTTGGATATAAAGCTTGATAAATAAAGATTGCTCAAAGTGAAATCTTTGAAGGGGGCGGGGGAGTACGTAAGTGGAGGGAATAAGAATTTTTCAAAAATAACACGTTTCATATCTCAATAACAGTGTGAGATGGATGCTTCAAATTTTTACCAAAAGTAGGCCTAATAGAACCCTAGCAGGGAAAAAAAGTTTGGGGTGTAGGTGTAGAGGGTGAGGGTGGGGAAGGGTGAGAAAGAAAAAGTTCCGATGCTTATTTCTTAAAAATCTATATTGATAGGAAGCTTAAACTTGGTATTTAGCTAGAGCTATTGTAGTGGCATGGTGGAAAAAAAATTTTTTTTTTATTGGTAGTCTGGTACGGGGGTGGGGGGGGGGGGGGGTTTCCTAACTTTTGAACGGCTTATGCTAGGAAATTGAAACTCGGTACGTATTTGTTGTTCTTTTGTACGCTTTATCTAAGAAAAACACTTCACTTTATTGTCTGTAATAGTGCCATATGTGCCAAATATAGTTCGGTGATATGGGCTGCGTTCAGTCTAACAGTATTTGTAAATTAACTAGAAAAGTAATTCTGATAAAAAAAACATAACGCAGTCACGATCGGCTGCAAGCCAATCGTATGATACTCTAGATGAAATACTGAACTCCGATTTATATTTTAGTTGGAAAAATATCAAAAGAATGAGGAGAGCACAAGAAATTATTACATGACCTTTTACTTACAAGTAGAAACTATTGTATAGTGGCTACTCGATTTTTTGATTTATAGTGAGTTCCATAAAGTAAGTTAGGACATTTTACAGAATTCTTGTATGGCAACTACATGAAAAACTAATGGGATATTCTTCATATTAATAGTTTCAGCTGCGACTATTATAAAATTAATGTGTATAAAATTTCAAAGTCGTAAGTTAAAGCGTTCTAAAGTTATCGTTCAATATTGGTGAACATGTTTATTAAGGACTTTTGTATGGCAGCTACCCGAAGGAATCAACGGATGGCGCTAATTAATGAACTCCGTCTTGGTTTTGGTATAAAACTAATTCCTGTAAAATTTTAAATTCCTGCTTTAATTCGTTCTGCAGTTATAGTGGATTCAGTAACAAGCATACATTTTTGAAGGACTTTTCTAGGCCTGCTACACGAAGGAATCTTTCGATTTGCATCATATTCGGAACTTTCGATTCAAACATTGTAAACCTTAAGTATGCAAAATGTCAAGTTCCTAACTTGAAGCATTCGAGCAATAATTGTGAAAACGTATTTCAAGGACTCCTGTATGGGAGGTACCCGAAGGAGTGGAAGGATATCGCCCATTAACGAACTTAGCCTTACTTTTTCTATTTTACAAGTTGTGACAAAATTTCAACTTCCTAGGTCAACGCGTTCTTGAGTTATCGTGCTAACGGACGGACGGACGGACGAACGGACGGACGGACGGACGAACGGACGGACGGACGGACGGACGAACGGACAGCAAACGGATTTGGGGGTTTTGGCCAAAAATAAACATAAAATAATATATAACTTTTTTTCGTCCGAGGCTTGGTTCTATGCGTTACAAACTTTTCGGGCTGGATTAAACTTATAATACTCTATATGTTCATCTAGAGTATAAAAATACGAATATTCATTTTCGTTCAGAAGGGGGCGAAAAAAATAATATCAGTTAATAAAAAATGCATATATTTTCACGATTTCCGTCATATCTAGTAGGTCTTTCGAAATATTGAATTCAGTTTTATTCTACGGATTCTTCATAAGAATACCTAGAATGTGTTTTCAAGATTTTTTGAAATTCGATCCCTAAGAGGGTGTAAACTGGTTGTATACTTTTTCATGAATTCCTCCATGTTTCTCAGGTCTGATCAGATATCGAATATCTTTTCACTTCCCCAGGCTTGTTTAATAATCACCTATTTTTATGTTTTGTCTTTTTCAACCTCTAGACCACATCCCGGAATATGACCCAATTATATAATTCATATGTTACACCCTTTTCTAACCGATTCCCGAACTTGTTGTTAGGTTTTCAGTCACATAGTAACATACACCGCATCCCCGAATTGAACGCATTCTGAACCTTTGCCGGAAAAATAATAAAGTTGCACCCAGACTGTTGGCAGATTTTTTTCTGTAAAATCAAAATTAGTGCGCTGATAGACAGCGAACGATGCAGTTGTATTGTTAACGCCAATTTTCATGAACGAAAAGCGATTTCAGTCGATTAAAATCCTCTCTAGAAAGAAAAATCAAAAAGGGACAAAAATGGTCGTACCGGACTCATGGCGCCTTAAGAAATACTGCTGTGCTTTTGTGATCTGTTATATTTGTTTCTATATCCGCAGATTTTAATTCATGTGCTAATTTTGGCTTAAGGGGCTCGTTGCAAATTTCGAGCTCCCATACATTTTGTGTGGAGAAACACGTTAACTTTCGGTACCTGAATGTCAGCTTCCACTTAACTCACAACAGTCAAATTTTTTACACTTATTGTTTAGTGTATTTAAAAGTCTAGTACGTGAGTAAATTAAAAATTTTTCACGAAAAGTGGAAATATTTAAAAAAAAGGAAATGAAATTTTTTTTTTTAACGTTTTTCTTCATTTATACAGGTAAGCCTCCTACAACGCGGTACTTTTCCAACGCGGAAATAATTCACCTGAATTGCAAAAATGCCGAGATCGACACATTCTAAAATCCATATCTCATAAACCGTTGATGGCACGAAATTCAAACTTAGCAAATATCTCTACCTATACTAGGAGAAAAGATTGAAAATAAATTTTTGAGTGGGGGTAGTGGAGTACGGGGGGCGGAGGGTGAAAAAATTTAGATTACGATATCTCACGAACCAATTACTCTAGAAAAATTAAATTCGGTTTGAGTAGAAAGGTCGACAAATAAAGATTGCTCAAAGTAAATTTTTTTAAGAGGGTGGTGGAACATGGAAGGGGGGGATAAGATATTTTGAAAAAAATCACGTTTCATATCTCAAGAATAGTATATAGTAGATGCTTTTTCACCAGACGTAGAGCCCTAGCAGAGAAAAAAAGGCCAGCAAAAAAAGTGGCATTGTTTCCATAGAAAACAAAAAAATCCGAAGAATGTGTTTTACGAAGTGCCTTATGCACGATGAAACTGAAGAATATGTTTTACAAAATGCCTCGATAAAAAGATTCCACGTACTGGATCTCGATGAAAAATCCACGTATTCGATAAAAAATCCACGTACTGTTCCTTGTGCACAGTACTATGATTACACAGCCTCTCTAAGATTGAAAACCCTTCGTTGCGTTGTTGGTTTTTTATTGCTCGTCAAATTGAAATAGCCACTTGATGCTATCCAATAGAAGCGCCTCCAGTAGCACAATTTGTCAGTCGAAATGTATTAAGACGAATTCAATCCGTTTGATTGAATTCCCGGCGTATAATTGTATAGTTACCAAGCGAAAAGTGAACAAAACTATCAATTGAAATGAAACACTAACTGTCGCACTGATATCTTAGCTTAATTTATTTCTTATGTGGGGTGCTTTTACTTCGACGGCTAGACTGGTAATGAAAATCCAACAATACAAAAAATGTAAAGTGCGATAGGGACCAAAGGTCCCGTAAGGTACATAATAAAAATTCAGTTCAAATGCGTTAATAAAAATGCAAGAAAAATGACTATAGCCTGATTTTGCCGAAGCAGAAACTTATTGAGTTGTGCAAATATGTACTATGTTTTAATCTTAAACAGGCGCAACAGCCCAAATCGGGCCTAAGCCTTGAAGTAATGCTAGAGTTACTTCATTACGAGACCAACGGAACACTAGGAGGTGAAGTGATCAGCTACACGCTCGTCCGTGATTATTACTTTGATTTTAACTCAGGTACTCATTTACAGCTGAGTGAACTGGTAGTCCGGCACCCAATCCCATTCTCGAAAATTACTTGTCGCCAAGCAGATTCGAACCTGGTACCAGGTGCACCGAAGGCAAGTGCTCTAACCGCTAAGCCACCCAGGCTACCAGAAGTTGTGTTTTAGGTGTGACATAATTAGTTCCGGATTTTGGTAAGTCATTTTGTTTAATAACATGAATCTAGTACATGATATAGTCAGGTCCAGGGCTGCCTATTCCTCAGGGTAAAATGGGCTATAGCCCTAGGGCGCAAGCCATTTGGGGCGGCAATTTTATTGATTTTATGTTTTAAATTTTTTAGAAAATACTGGCCACAAAAACGCATATTAATATATTAATAGATATTAATTTGGAAGATTGTAGAGGACTGTCTTATGATAATGCCGAGTACAGCAGCATTCAAGCGCGCCTTAAATCTAAACAATCTTAGCATTAACGTACATTGTGCAGCACAGTCAAGAAACCAAATTATTTCTATTTCTACAAGTTTTAGTTTTAAGAAGATGAGACGCACTGAGCCACCACGCACACTAGGCTCCAAAAAGAGCCCATAGCGATCCCTTCGGAGCCTCGCAAGTCACTAAACATCCCCTGGGCAACCCAGATTTCTGAAGAACTTGACTAGCTTATCATGATGTCCTACAGACCTCAGGTCATTGGTGGATACAGAGGGAGGGGAGGCGTAAGAGGAATTCCGAATTTTCTAAACATATGTACATACTTCAACCGTTCTCCGATTTTTTTACTCTACTGCAATGTGGACTGTAATTAGCAGTTACTGTAGTTCTGCTGTGCAAGCACAGAACCGAACCCTGATAAAAGACTACAAGACAACATATTGTATTGTATATATTGTTGTTATTATATAATAGGGTCATTCCATCAAAAATCGCCAAAAATTACGAAATTTGTGACCTTACCATCTCTGATTCATTCGAAAATGTTTGTAAGAACTAGTGAAAAAAATAATTGAAATTAAATTTTTTGTTTCTATCTCATTTTTTTTTGTTAGTTATAGCATGTTAAAGTTTTCGCAAGAACGGTGCCCGAGTATACTGGTAGGTTATTATTCAAAACATGAGCTTGATATTAAGCGTATGTTTTAAAAACATAAGATAGAACTAAATAATTTCTATTAACTTTACTAATTTTAATTCATATAATTAAAAATAATAAAAATATGTTTACCCTAATCAAATATATAATATAATATAATGATAACGGTAAAAATCTTTTTCAAGCTAAATATATTAATTTATCATTGCGATAACGAAGTAATGTTCCATGAACTCAAATAACCATAAAAGAATAAAAAACCAATTCCAAAACAAATCTTAATGGGATCTGGGTCAAAAAATTGAAGAACATTATAGTGGTTCTCAATTATTTTATGGAAAAAGTTTTATTCAATCAATAATCGCCAAAAGTGTGACCTTATCTTCACCGATTCTTTTGAAAATTTGTGTACTCAAAGAATTAGTGAAAAAATAAATTATTTTAATATTTTTGTTTCTATTTTTTGTTTCTATTTTTCTTGTTAATTATGTATGTATGTTTAAGATTTCTCACAAAAGATGTCCGAGTCCTCTTTGAAAGTTCATATCTCTGGTAATTTTTATCCTTGAATAATAAAGTAAGGCTTATTTTAAAGATTGTTGTTGTTTTTGTTAGAGATAGAAACAAAAACTTGAATTTCCATTATTTTTTTCACTAATTCTTCAAGTACAAACAATTTCAAAAGATTCGGAGATGGTGTAAGTTCACAACCTTAGCGATTCTTGATGATTTTTGATCCCATCATAAGATGACCCTTTTTTGCTAAGTGCAGTAAACTTGATTAAGTTTACAGCACTTATAGCCCAATCAAAATGTATAATATTCACTGGAAACTGTTAGGATTTAGGATGAGTGAAGGTACAACCAAATAAAAAAGAATTCTTGTTTCACATGAGGTTATAATGCTTTTTTATTGAACGGTTATTTGCGACAAGAAGTAAGCGTTATGGCGGTAGCTTCTAGCTTGGTTCTAAAAGGTAAAGATTCATCGAACTACTGATAAGTGGATGGGCTGCTTGTAGAACGTATCGATTCACAATACTTCCCCTCGAGCTGCAAGCAGTCCTTTGATTTAGTGCTAGCAATACTCAAGCCTAGGGATTCAACACATGATCGATGTTTGGGTCCAGGGAGTCCTTTCACCAATACGTCTGCTACCATACGCTCTATCGGCGTATATTCAAGATGAACTTCGTTGTTTTCTAAAGCTTCACGTATACAATGATGTCGAATATCTATTTGCTCGTTCGGCTGTCAAACACTGGATTATCGGCAAGTCGTTGCGCCCCGGCACTGCCGTTAAACAATGTCGTCTCAGCTAAAGCCTGGAGCCCTAATTCAATAAGAAACCTTTCAAATAAATGGCTTCTTTTACTGCTTCCGTCAGCCCTATATACTCTGCCTCGACCGATGAGAGTGCCACCGTCCGCTGCTTTTTGGAGTCCCACGTTACTGCGCAGTTGCTGAGGATGAATACGAATCCGGTATATGATCGTCTGTCATGAGCACAATTGCCCCAATCAGCATCAACAAATCCAATGAGTGATGATTTTTAAGATCCGTACGTGAGCCCGTGCTCCATCGTCCCTTTCAAATAACGAAGAACGCTTGGCTGCTGACCAATGTTCTGGTCCATGGCAGTTATTAAATTGGCTTAATACGCTCATAGCGTGTGCTATGCCGGGTCTGGTAGCAACCGCTAAATACATCAGAGCTCCGACCAACTCTTGATAGGGATGATTATTCTCCTTCTCTTCGGAGTTTTCTTCAAATTTAGTCAATTTAATACTTGGCTCCATTGGCGTTGTCCTAGAATTTGATTCTGACATACCGAATCGCGTCAGTATATCCTTGATGTATCCTTTCTGGTTCATCAATATTCGCCCGTTATTTCGCGAAAACTCAATTCCCAAGCAGTGTTTCACTTGTCCAAGGTCCTTGACCTCGAACTCACCGCAAAGATGATTGAACAATTCTACTGATTTTCTTGAATCTCGAGTTGCCACTAGAATGTCATCTACATATATGGCTATTAAGGTCAACTCTTCCCCTTGCCCACAATAGTATAAGCAAGGATCTGCACTGGATTTCGTCGCTGAAAACTTGTTTAATTCTGTTTTCAACCTCGCATGCCACTGACGGCCGGCTTGCTTTAGACCGTAGAGAGCTTTCTTTAAGAGACAAACTTTGCCCCCTGATTCGAAATCCTTTAACATCTTTTCCGCCTTCCGTCGAATTTTGCATTTCGTTGGTTCAGCACTGATAATAATCTGTAGCGCTTTCTCTAGCAGCTGGGGAACTTTCATATATATTTCCTCATCTATTGTTCCATTTCAGTAAGCCGAAGTCACGTCGAATTGATAAATTTGCATATCAAACTGAGCTGTGAGTGCTGTCATTAATCTGATGGTACTTAATCTTGCCAAAGGTGAGAACTTCTCATGAAAATCGATTCCGGGACGCTGCGAGAAACCTTGTGTCACAATTCTAGCCTTCCTTTTCTCCAGGGTTCCGTCCGGGTGATATTTGTTCCGCAATACCACACGGCTTCCAATGATTTGTCGACCGATAGGACGATCAGTAAGTTGCTAGGTATCGTTTTTCAAAATTGATTTCAACTCTTCTGTTACTGCCTGTTACCATTCATCTGATTCCGGTCCCGACGTTGCTTATTTTAGTGGTATTTCAGCCGCATATGAGAACTCTTCCTCGAAAGCTCCGTTACATGATTGCTGGTATTCTTTTCTTGGTCTTTCACGTTTTCCAGTTTTACGTGATCTCGGACTTCCCCGTCCTCTACTGGATTTTGGGGTTTCATCTCTTATTAGTATTTCGTCGTTAGATGTTGATCCTTCAGCAATAATCTTATCTTCACTGACTATAAATTTCACTTTGATTGGTTTGATTTCAATTGGTGTGATCTGTAATTCCATCCCATGATGATAAGAGCCGTCAGGTTCTTCCGTACAATTTTCCGGTAAGTTTACACTGCATTCCGAAGTAAGGTCTTCGTATGGTTTGTCCGAGCAATACGATTTGCTATTTTCCATAAACTTAACGTCACGTGCAATTTCAATTCTCCTTTCGTCTGGAAGCCATATTCGGTAGGCTTTTGACTGTTCCGCATATCCTATAAATATGCACGATTTAGCTCGTTGATCGAATTTTCCCCTCGTACTTTTCCTATTGAGTATGAAAGCGTTGCAACCAAATTCCTTGAAATAGTGTACGGCTGATATTCGTCCTTTCCAAATTTCATGCGGTGTTTTCCCGTTGAGAACTTTTGTTGGGCAGCGATTTCGAATGTAGTTCGCCGTCAATATTGCTTCCGCCCAAAACGATGCTGGTAATTCCGATTGAATCAATAAGCATCTAGCCGCGTCAAGTAGTGTACTATTCTTCCTTTCTGATACTCCATTCTGTTCCCTGTTCTGAGGTATAGTCAATCTTCTTTGAATTCCATTATTCTTCAAGAAGCTGTCAAATTTAGAATTATCATATTCCCCGCCGTTGTCAGATTGTAAATACTTAATTTTCCTACCAATTTAACGTTTCCGCAGCTGCCTTAAATTCTTTGAATGCTTCGAAAACTTCATCTTTATGTTTCATAAATCGTACTTCGCACCATCTAGAGCAATCGTCGATGAAGGTAACCATATATCTGGCTTTTCCGTTTGATTCCGTTCGCATCGGCCCACATACATCGGAGTGTATAATTTCCAAAACATTTGTCGTTCTATTTGATTTCTTAGGGAATGGCTTTCTAGTCATTTTTCCACGGATGCAAATCTCGCAGCTGAAGTTGGGTCGAATGGTTCCTAAGTTCATTCCTCGGACTGACTTCTTCGACTGGATTTCGTGTAAATAATTCATATTTAGATGACCTAGCCTTCGATGCCAAATTTCAATTTGATTGTTGCTGTTTTTCGTAGCGATGTTCGTAATTTCTTCCATCGTTTCGCCCGCAACGTTTCGTACGTAGTATAATCCACCAATTTTGTCCGCCACTACTTTCGTATTTCCGCTCTGATCAACGACTTTGGCACAATTTTCCTAGAACACTACTTCGAATCCTTTGCTAGTTATTTTCCCGACCGACAATAGATTTGTTCTCAAATCTGGTACATGTAACACTTCAAGCAAAGTAATGTTTTTCATGTCTTTTCCAGTACCGACATTAATCCGAACCGTTCCCTTCGCGTTGATACTGGTGGACGTATTGTTTGCCAAATTTACAATTCCGTTCTTGTTATCACTAATTTCCGCGAATTCGGTTACACTTTTGCACAAATGAGAAGTGCACCCACTGTCCAAGCACCATAATTCACTGTAGACGCTTTCGATCTTTAACGCTTCGTGGCTTTCGATTAAATTGACCGGCGCGTACAATGTCATTCTTTCGGCTTTTCCAGTTAATTGTTGATCAGCTTTTCCAGTTGATTGTTGATCAACTTTTTCGGCGTTGCATTCAGCCGCTTTGTGTCCAATGTTGCGACACCTGTGGCATCGGAATTCGAAATTTGATTCGCACTTTTGTGTGTTTTTAAATACCTTTTTCGAGTTTCCGTGCCGTTTAAAATTACTCCCGGCCAGCATCGCGTTTGGTATCGTTGTACGCATGTCGTTCATTCGCGCGTCACTTTCCTCGACAATTTTGATGCGTAATATTTCGGGGGAGGGCAACGCGTCCCGCGACTCGATGGCACATCGAAAGTTTTCAAAACTGTGTGGCAGGCTGTATAATAACATTATGGCCAGTAAGTCTGGATGCACGTCGACGTCCATTTCGCCTAGCTTGTCGACTGTCTCAAAAAAAATTCCTACGTGTTCTCGTATGTCGCTGTTATCTTCCATGCGATGTAACGTAAGGTAAGTTGGTCTTTCTGGCTGGCCCTTTCGATTGATATATCGATTCTAGTTTTAGCCATACTGTACGAGATGTTTCGCATCCTTTGATCTGTTTTAATTCCGACGGATTTATTGACAGGATCAGATCGGCTCTGGCCTTGATGTCATTTTCCGACCATGACCTTACTGCCGAAAGCGATGCTGCGTCGTTTTCTATAAGTTCCGGCTTCACGACTGTACCACTAACATATTTCCACACGTCATTCTTTATTAGAATAGCTTCCATTTGGATTTTCCATGTGTCGTAATTGTTTTTGTTCAGTGTTTCAAACTTCACTGAGCCCGCGACGTTCATTTTTTTTTTTTTTTTCCGCGAAAAAAAAATTTACGATACGCGACGCCCGGAGTTTATTTTCCACTTTAAGTTGCTACCCTTCGGCTTTCGTGGCCTGGGCCCATAACCTGTTAGGATTTAGGATGAGTGGAGGTGCAACCAAATAAAAAAGAACTCTTGTTTCACACGAGGTTATAATGCTTTTTTATTGAACGGTTATTTGCGACAAGAAGTAAGCGTTATGGCGGTAGCTTCTAGCTTGGTTCTAAAAGGTAAAGATCCATCGAACTACTGATAAGTGGATGGGCTGCTTGTAGAACGTATCAATTCACAATAGAAACTGCTACCATCATTATGGAGCGAAATATTGAAAATCATAAATAAAACTAATAAAATACTAATATATAAAAAAAGTTGATACACTCAGAGAAAAACCTTGGTAGCATTGACAAAAATGCAGGTCAATTCGACAAAAATTTTGTCAATATACGTCCAACAAAATACTTTGTCGTATTGACAAATTTCATGTATTCTTCGACAAAAACACACTGTCTAGACAACAAAAATTTTTGTTGAATTGGGAAAAAAATTGTTCCGTAAAAATTTTTTAGTTCTTGTGGTTTTCAAACTTCATCCCGTACCGGCGATCAAAATTACAGGCGAAAGAAAAAAAGGTGGTGTACTATTTTGCAGGACATTTCAATTGACCTGGTACGAGTCCTAGAAGTGGCTTTGTGGATGTACTGTCTGTGCTTCTTTGTACAGCCAGAAATACTTGGTCAACCAATATATATATCTCCAATATATGTATGTACTACAGCAGGGGTGGCCAATCCGCGGCCCGCCTAGATTATTTTTCCGCAAAGATTTCTTGCGACACCATATTTTGACGAAAAGTTTATTGTTTGCAATGTTACCGCGAAGCGATGTTTTGGAGTAGGAAAATCTAATATGGGGATATATAATGATATGTGGCCCGCAGAGCTATGATGCATTTCCAATGCGGCCCGCGCGATCATTTCGGTAGGCCACCACTGTACTACAGTGTACATTGTATGTGATGTATAGGGAATTTGTGAATATGACTTATTCAAAATAACAGATATTATCTACTGATCACCATCAATTATGGACCGGTGATCGATAAAAACCGTCGAATCTCTCTACGAACAATAATAATGCTTCAATTCGAAACAAATGAATTGAATCAAAATTGTACTTTTTTGTATGAAGCCATCCATCGCCGATTCTTTTGAAAATTTATGTACTCGAAGAATTTGTGAAGAAAAAAATATGATTTTAATTAAAAATATTATGTTTTTAATTTTTTTTCTATCTCATTTTTTTGTTTGTTAGTATGTTAAAGATTTCATAAAAATGGTGTCCGAGTCCTCTTTGAAAATGCATATCTCTGGTACTTTATCGTAGAATAATGAAGTAGGTCTTATTTTAAAGTTCAAGGTTGTCGCAATATAAGAATAATACGAATAAAACTTATCCTTGCAATTTTTTTTTAAGGATAGTGACTTTGTCTTTCCTTTGAATATCTCAATCTCAACTAGGGGGATCGTGGTAAAAATAATTTAAGAAAATCTGTGATTCTCAATTAAGGTTAGTATAGTTCTTAATAATAATATTAAATTTTGTTGACCCCGATCCTAGCCCAGTAATCAGAGACAAAATTTCAGTATATATCGGAACAAAATAGAACACGGAATGTTTTGACGTAGTTAGGTTCCAATGATGGAGTAGAATAGGGAATCACAGTTTTACAACAAAATTTGATATGGTGTGTGCCCGAAATTTTAAGTTTTCTATTTTGTCGATTTGTAGCCGTATTTTGCATTTCTCGCAAAAAATAGTGAGAACCAAATTTATAGAGAACTAAATTCTCTATTTTTTTTCCTGACCAACTTTTTTGAAAAATAATTATTTATTGTTAATAATAAGCGTAAAGTGCAAAAAGTAGGAGATTGTACCAGTTTTTTAAACTTTTCGACCATTTTTATTAAAAATGGGTGACATATTTACATGGCAAAAAAGATAGAGAATTTAAATTTCTATAAATTTGGTTCTTACCATTTTTTGCAAAAAATGCAAAATACAGCTACAAATCGACAAAACGGGAAAGCCAAAATTTCGGGCTCACGCCATATCAAATTTTGTTGTAAAACTGTCATTCCCTATTCTACTCCATCATTGGAACCTAACTACGTCAAATCATTTCGTGTTCTATTTTTTTTTTTTTAGAATTCCTAGATTTACTGGACTAATCCCCTTGAGATCCTAAATCCTGGTGTCCTAAATTCTTCACCTCAAACCGTCTCGATTTAAAGACCTCGTCCTCCAGTAGCTAAGTTTTAAGATAGCTTTGCTATCTTCCTTAACCTTGTATAATACGTTTTATTTGCTATCGATGAATCATCGTCGATTGATTTTGTCCGTTTCGTGGCCATTTTTTTCTAGATTTGTCTCAAGATATATGAAATTATCTATACTCTCCAAATTATACTCCAAAATTGGTGTATGGCAGAGTCAAGATTGACAAATACCTCCTCAGCACTAGGGAAGGATCTTGCGAGTATGTTTACATACATATATCGTTAGCCTATGCTATTGGATGGTTAGGTTTAGGTTTAGGTTTCAGTGGCGGCCAAAGGCCTCACATAGACCCACGAGGGTCCATAGTGATACCACATAAAAAATAGGAGACCCAATGTACTTATGGCAGGTGTGCTTGTGTTTCGATCTGTGTTGAGAGTTTCTCGTTTAATTCAACGGTTCCTCAAAGTTGATTAGACTCTGCATGCTGTTAAAAGAGACTTCCTTAAGGTTTGCGAAGGTCGAAGCACCCAGAGCTTTCAGCCGTCTTCTAGCGAGAGGTGGGCAGTTGCACAGGAGGTGTTCTAGTTATTGGGTGGACTTGAGTAGACGGATGACATTCTTTAGTGCCAAGTTGAAAAGCAGGGGTGCCAGACCATCTCCCTACCATAAAGGGAATTATCTGAGTAGACATTTTTTTTTGTTTATCTCAAAGTTTATAGTCTTAGGAATGTTGTCTGTAAATTTCATGTTAAAATTTCAATAATTGTGGAAGCTTGTAGGGCTTCCGAGTTTGATATCTCGAGAATCGCTTCATTAGAGCTCGAAAGAGAGCTCCATTACTTACAAATTTCTCTTTCTTTTATTGTAGTATATACTATCTACTACTACTAGTAACTAATTGTAGATAATATCGAACCTTACTGGTCAATTTAAAGCTCAAATTAATCAATATTAAAAAAATTTTGCTGACCCCTCCCCGAAAATCATGTCTAGCTACGCCACTGTTTGGGGTGCAATGGGGGTAAATGGGGTAGGTAATTTAGTATTTGTTGAGGGAACGATGGACAAAGTACATTATTTGAACATTTTGAAGAATAATTTGAAACAAAGCGCTGTCAAAATTGGCATAAACGGTGGGTTTTCACTTATTCAAGACGAGGATCCCAAACATTCTTCTAGATTAGTGCGTCAGTGGTTGCTCTACAACGTTGCTTCTGTTCTTCCACATCCACCCCAATCCCTTGACTTAAACCCTTTTGAGCATCTTTGGGATTATTTAGAAAAAAAAGGTACTTGCGCATCGCATAAACAGCCGTGCTCAATTGAAGGACATTATTTTAGAAAACTGGAACAAAATTACATCCAATTCAACTCGAAAATTAGCACTTTCAATGCAGGATCGTCTACGAGCAGTAGTAGCAGCTAAAGGACATCATACTCGCTATTTAAAAAGTAAATAACGTGAATTTCTTAAGTGTATGTGCAATTTTTTGATGTGAATATACTGACTTGTGAATGACAATATTTCTAAGAAAATAAAGTAAACACAAATGTTTGATTCTTGCATTTAAAAGACCTAACTAGAAATAATAAGAAACCCAAAACGAAATGATCTTATCTTTTTTCATTCAAAACAAAAACTGACTCTATTCCCGATTATAGCTGCGGTATGTGCAATTTTACTTTATTATTTTAATAATAAAGTATTGTTATCGACTTTTAAAAAAAAAAAATTTGCTACCCTGAAAATTTTTTTATACGTTTTATGACTAATAAACGCCAAAAAAGCAATAAAAATTTTCAGTCCGTCTGTGCTCCGTACGCCGTACGCAAAATCGTTTGAGGAATTATAGTTCCCAAACCCTATGAGCTATTAAATTGATTTTTTTTTTCTGAATAGACATGGTAGACCTCTTGAAGTGAGAATTTTTTCAGGGGTGAGGGTGCGAGGGGGAAGGTGGGGGAAGCGTCTTAGACGAAAAATTTTGGTTTCTAGATCTCAGCAACCGCTAATGGTAGGAAGCTGAAACTTAGAATTTCTATAGAGCTTTGGTAGTGGACCCAGTTGCAAAAAAATTGCTGATATGGGTGAAGGGGTGTGGGAGTGAAGGGGGAAATAATGCGCCCGAAACGCAAAAGTGCCGATATCGTCACATTCTAAAATCCATATCTCTTAAACCGTTAACGGCAAGCAATTAAAACTTAACAAATATCTGTAGTTATACTAGGAGAGTAGATTGAAACAAAATTTTTTGGTGGGGGTGGTGGCGTGCGGGGGTTGAAATAGTAAAGATTACGATATCTCACAAACCAATTGCATCAGAAAAACAAAATTCGGTTTGGGTATAAAGCTTGATAAATAAAGATTGCTCAAAGTAAAACCATTGAAGGGGCCGGGGGAGCATAGAAGTGGGAGGGATAAGAATTTTTCTAAAATATCACTTTTCATATCTCAATAACAGTGTAAGATAGATGGTTCAAATTTGAACTAGAACTAGGCCCAATAGAACCCTAGTAGGGAAAAATAAATATAAAGCTGGGGGTGTAAAGGGTGAGGGTGGGAAAGGGTGAGAAGGAAAAAGTTCCGATGCTTATATCCTAAGAACTTGTAATGATATAAACCTTAAACTTCGTATTTAGATAGAACTATATTAGTGGCATAGTGAAAAAATAAAATTTTTTTTACGGGTAGCATGGTGCGAGGGTGGGGGGGGGGGTATTTTTCCTAATTTTTGAACGGCTTATGCTAGAAAGTTGAAACTCGGTACATATATGTAAATCAACTAGAAAAGTAATTCCGATAAAAAAAAATTTCAATATTCATTGGGGTTCAGAAGGGCAGAATTTTTTTTTTTGTAAATATAAAATGCATATATTTTCACGATTTTCGTCATATCTACTAGGTCTTTCCAAATATTGAATTCATTTTTATTCTATGGATTCTTCATATGAATACCTAGAATACGTTTTCAAGATTTTTTGAAATTCGACTCCTAAGGGGATGTAAAGTGGTTGTATACTTTTTCATAAATTCCAACATATCTCTCAGGTCTGATCAGATATCGAATATCTTTTCACTTCCACGGGCTTGTTTAATAATCACCTTTTTTAAAGTGTTTTTCTTTTCCAACCTCTAGACCGCATCCCGGAATATGACCCAATTATATTATTCATATATTACACTCTATTCTTCCCGAACTTTTTGTTAGGTTTTCAGTCACATAGTAACATACACCGCATCCCCGAATTAAACACGTTCCGAACTTCTGCCGGAAAAATAATAAAGTTGCGCCCAGACTGTTGGCAGATTTTTTTGATTTAGTGTATATAGTCTAAAGCACAATTTGTCGTTGGATGCAACAATTGTATGGTGTATGCTTATAAACAACGATTGGGCCAATATCGCACGGTTGTATGCTCTGAACCGAAAACCGGCGGTCGCATGCGTTAGGTTGTATGTATATTGTAAAGTGTATTGTCGTGAATACAGCTGTTGTAGCGCTTTCATTCCTTACCTTTTAGTGCTTCTCTGTTGTCAAATAGTGTATTGGAATTAAAACAATGAAGTCTGGTTGCAAGAAAATTGTAAGCAAATCGCATCGTGTGTGCCGTGCATACAACCGTTGGATTGATATCGCAACAACACATCTAGGTACGACCGTTGTATCGTGTATTCCCTGCTTAAGGACCGTTATTACGACCTTCAGTTAAAATTTAACCGGATCTTTAACTGTAAGTTTCGTATGTCAGTTAAAGTTCCAGTTAGAACGTTACTGACGATCGTAGGAACAAGCCTTAGTCCGACAAAGTCATATTTTAATATTTCAATTCAGCCTCTCTGGTTAAGAATGGCACGAGCCGCCACTGGTGTACTAGGTCTTTTTAACATTGCTACGCATAAAATTTTCATAAGATTTTTCAGTTGTTATTGGGTTCGAAATATTAATAAACATACTGCAGTCTCGATCGGCTGCAAGCCAATCGTATAATACAATAGATGATTCAGAACTCCGATTTATATTGTAGCCTTTTTGAAGGACTTCCATATAGGAGGTGGTGCAAGGACTCACTCGATTACTTACACATTCATCCTTTTCCTTGGAACCATTCAAAAATTAATGTGTACAAAATTTCAAATTCGTAGCTTGAAGCGTTCAAAAGTAATCGAAAAATATTGTTGAACACGTGTCTTAAGGATTTTTTGTATGGAAGGTACCAGAAAGAGTAAAAGCATTTCGCTGACTAGTAAACACGAACTTTGTTTTCACTCAAAACTAATTTGTACAAAATTCTGAACTCGTAGCTAAACGATTACTTGAGTTAAAGTGAGTTTCGTGAATTGAATGAAGATATTTTAACAGGATATTTGTATGACAGCCACTCGAAGGACTAATAGGATTTTCTTCATAATCATACATTTAGCTCCAACTATTAGAAAATTAGCACACACAAAATTTCAAAGTCGTATCTTAAATCCTTATGAAGTTACCGGCCAATATTCTTGAACTAGTGTTTTAAGGATATTTTGCGTGGCAGCTACCAGAAGGAGTTAAGGATTTCGCTGACTAGTAAACTCGAACTTGATTTTCACTCAAAACTTATTTGTACAAAATTCTGAACTCTTAACTAGAAGATTATTTGAGTTATAGTGAGTTTCGTAAATTAAGTGAAATCATTTTTACAGGATATTTGCATGGCAGGTACACGAAGGACTAATTGGATTTTCTTCATAGTCATACTGTTGGAAAAATAACACATACAAAATTTCAAAAACGTAGGTGAAGCCCTTCTGAAGCTATCGACCAATATTCTTGATCACGTGTGTTAAGGACACTTTGTATGGCAGCTACCCGAAGGAGTAGGACGATTTTGCCCGTTAACAAACTTAGCCTTACAAATTCAACCAAACACCCAGATTCAATATTTCAAGAGCCTAGGTGAAGGCGTTCTTGAGTTTTCGTGCTAACAGATAGACAGACGGACGGACGGACGTCAAGCGGATTTGAGGTTTTTGGCCACAAATAAACAAAAAATAGGATAGAACTTTTTTCGTCCGAGGCTTCGTTCTATGCGTTACAAACTTTTGGGCTGGATCAAGCTTGTAATACTCTATTGCCCGATTTCACATTGGTAGCTTTAGCTAAAGCTTAGTAAAGCTAGAATAGGTAGCTTAAGCTATGGATTCGTTTCGACTGATTTCACAGTTTTTTGTATCGTGCGGCTTAGCTAAACTAAGCACAATGCGGAGTAGCGTTTCCTTTGGCAGCCTACTGTAAGCTTTTGTAATAGATTTGCGTACATTCGATATTTCTTATGTAGTGGAGTAGCTACGCGGCTATATTTTTTTAATTACACAGTTTTGAATACAGAAAAAATTACAAGTTTGACAGTTCGTAAGCTTATTTTATTACGGAGCTTAAGCTCGCAAAACTGATGGCTTAAGCTAAGCTAGCGCTTGTCTTAGCTTAAGTCTTAAGCCATTACTGTGAAATCGAAGATGTTCCTAAGCCCAAGCTTAAGCTCCACACAGAGCTTAAGCTACCACTGTGAAATCGGGCATATATGATTTCATCTAAAGTATAAAAATAGTGATCAGTACTGAATGTTTAATATTATCACTACTAAAGGATTTAACACTGAGCGGTAAAAGTTCAGTTTGTATTCTTATGAAATTCACTAGAACCAGTGTCAGAGATACCAGAAAGTAGTTGAATTGTTACATACATACTATACATACATACATATAAATATTTATTGCTCTGTTAATTATTACTAAGCTTAGATACAGCTTGTCTGTCTTTACAACTTCAATGTTGAATACAATTTGCTTGTTAACAACTAGTTAAGAAATTCTTTAGAGCTAGTACAAATCTTTTTAGGGGAAAACTCTCAAAAATACTGCCTAAGAAAACGTAGCGATTTAAGCCTTAAGCCTAACTTATGAACTAAATTTAATTATGTTAGAAGGAAAAAGAAAAATAGAAATACAAAATTAAATAAATAAAATGATAAAGTGAAATAGGAAAGAATTAAATTGATAATATAAGCTAACATAGAAAACTCGTAACTAGAGGATTGGTTGAGTTTCGAAATTTTTCGTAAATCTTGACTTGAATTTCGCTGCCTTTTCCGCTAATAATGGAGTATTGGCTAACTCGTGTATGATACGCGTGGAACAGAAGAAAGGTTTATTTAAAATAATGTTTAGACACTTATTTTGGAGTATCTGCAGTCTTTTCCTGTGAACGCCAGCAGATTCGATCCAGATAGGTGCACCATAAAGGATAATTGGTTGCATGATCATTTTGAAAATCAAAAGCTTGTTTCCGACTGATAGCTGTGAGTTCCTGTTAATTAATGGATACAAGGTGTGTATAGTTTTGGAGATTTTTAAGCAGGTTTGTTCGGTATTTTCATGAAAAGTTAATTTTTTGTCCATGTTAGACTAAGGTATTTTATTGTTTGTGACCAGTTAATGGGTTTATCAAGGATGTTAATAGAAGGGTTCGGAAGATTGCGCGTTGCCCGTTTTTTTGTAAAATAAATAATTTGTGTTTTCGAAGAATTAATTTTGATTATCCATTTGTTGAAAAATGATTCCAGTAATTCGGCCGAACTTGTGAGAATGCCAGTATCATCGGCATACATAGCTAAATCGCAGCTGGGATGGTGGGGGACGTCAGCTGTATATATATTAAACAGCATAGGACTAAGACAGGAGCCTTGTGGTACGCCTGTTGGTATTATGTAACCGCTAGATATGCTACCCTTGACCTTTACTCTGAACTTACGATTGTCAAGAAAAGATAGTAGTAGTTTAATAATATAAACAATGACAATAAACTGACAATTTGGGTATGTTATATATTAGGCCATGATGCCAGACGAAGTCCAATGATTTCTCTATATCCAGGACGACCATGCCAGTGGAGCGTTTTGTTTTCAACGATTCTCTTATGGATTTAGTGACACGTAGCAGTTAATGATTTGTTGAGAGATGGACAGAAAATCTGAACTGAAAATTTGGTATTATGTTGTTGCGATCAAGAAAGTTTTTGATTTCGGCTAGAATGCCTTTTTCGGTAATTTTGCTTAATGTAGGAAGCAGACTAATCGGACGGTAGCTGAATGGAAATTTTGGATCCTTGCCAGGTTTGGGTATAGCGTATAGGCAGAACGGTTGCGCTTTTCCAAGCTTTACGAAAATAACTTAATTTTAAACAACAATTAAGTTTAACAACAGCTTTTGTTGGATGATGCATTACAAGTATGCTGGGGAGTCCATCTTCGCCAGGTGCTTTATTGGGTTTTATTGTACGCAGCAGTTTTCTGATTTTGGTAGGTCTGCAAAGATCTGCATGTAGTTGAATTGTTATAGGGAACATTGCTGTTCTGGTAGATCATATCACAGCCACGAGAGCACTAAAGAATTATTAACACCTACTAGTACACTGCCATACCTGAAAAATTGATAGATTCCTTCTTATAGTCGCAGCATAAAAGTAAGTTCATTCATCTTCTATAAACCAAAAGCTTAACATAGAAGAAAATATTGAAAAAAGAAATAACATTTTAGCTATAATAAAGAAAAACACACTATTTGATTCTATGCACTTCTCATTCCTGCTATAACTCCTAACTACAGTATGAATGGAAGTTCAGTATTTCATCTCAAGTATCATACGATTGGATGCGGCTTATCGGGTCTGCATTATGATGTTGCTCACATGACTATTGGGTCGAGGCCAAAAACAATGTTTGGGCAAAATTATGACTGAAACGAGGAGGAAATAAAAAAAATTAAATTTCATTTGTTATTGTCTGTACTATATACTCATGGAAATAAGTGTTTTTTTCAATGTATATATTACGCAAATAAATGAAATAAATAAAAACAATTCAAAAAAATGAAATCTAACATCAATTACAGACAGAAATCTTCGAATCAGCTAACCGGAAACTTATAGAATCAACGCGAAATAGATGCAAGTGGATCCTGAATAAAAAAAGAGAAGCCACCATATATTAATTTAGCAGTTTAAATATAAAAGAGTACAAAAAATTCGTTCGACCCAATAATTATGTGATGTTAGATTTCATTTTTTTGAATTGTTTTTATTTATTTCATATATTTGCGTAATATATACTTAAAAAAAACATTTATTTCCATGAGTATATAGTAAGACAATAACAAATGAAATTGAGTTTTTTTTATTTCCTCCTCGTTTCAGTCATAATTTTGACCCAAACATTGTTTTTGGCCTCGACCCAATAATTTTGTGAGACACTGTATACATTTTGCTAAACAAAGTGCTTTGTGTAAATTGTTGTACTAACTGTACTTTTCCTATAATTAACGCTTGCATTCTTCTACTCTACAACTCTTTCCAAAATTCTAAGAAATTGAAACTATACGAAGTTTAATATTATGCTGATGCTCAAAAGTAATTTGCAATGATGTCGCATGATAAGTGTCACCAACTTTTCAATGGTCTGATATAGAAAATACTTGGCAAATCCTTGTACAACTAAAAAAATCTGCCAACTTTATTATGGGCGCAACTTTATTATTTTTCCGGCAGAAGATTGGAACGTGTTCAATTCAGGGATGCAGTGTATGTAACTATGTGACTCAAAACCTAACAAAAAGTTCGGGAAGCTTTTAGAATATAGTGTAACATATGAATTAAATAATTGGGTCATATTCCGGGATGCGGTCTAGAGGTTGAAAGAGACAAAACTTAAAAATAGGTGATTATTAAACAAACCTAGGGAAGTGAAAAGATATTATATCTCTGGTCAGACCTGAGAGATAAGGTGGAATTCATGAAAAAGTATACATCCACTTAACATCCCTTAGGGGTCGAATTTCAAAAAATCTAGAAAACCCATTCTAGGTATTCATATGAAGAATCTGTGGAATAAAAATGAATTCAATATTTGGAAAGATCTAGTAGATATGACGAAAATCGTGAAAATATATGCATTTTATATTCACTGATAGTTTTTTTTGCCCCCCCCTTCTGAACGCCAATGAATATTCAAATTTCTTTTTATCAAAATTACTTTTCTAGTTGATTTACATATACGTACTGAGTTTCATCTTTCTAGCATAAGCCGTTCTAAAGTTAGGAAAAACACCCTCCACCCGCGTACCATGCTACCCCTAAAAAAAAAAATATTTTTTCACCATGCCACTATTATAGTTCTATCTAAATACGAAGTTTCAGATTTATATCATTACAGGTTTTTAAGATATAAACATATGAACTTTTTCCTTCTCATCCTTCCCCACCCTCACCCTCTACTCTCCCTCCACTTCTATGCTCCTCCGTCCCAAAGATTCAAAGATTTTACTTTGAGCAGTCTTTATTTATCAAGCCTTATACCCAAACCGAATTTTGTTTTTCTGGTGCAATTGGTTTCTGAGATATCGTAATGTTAAGTATTTCAACCCCCACTTCCGTACGCCACCACCCTCACCAAAAAATTTTGTTTCAATCTACTCTCCTAGTATAACTACAGATATCTGTTAAGTTTTAATTGCTTGCCATTAACGGTTTAAGAGATATGGATTTTAGAATGTGTCGATCTCGGCATTTTTGCGTTTCGGACCATTATTTCCCCCTCCACTTCAACACCCCTTCACCCATATCAGCATTTTTTTGCAGATGGGTCCCCTATCGAAGCTCTATAGAAATTCCAAGTTTCAGCTTCCTACCATAAGTGGTTGCTGAGATCTAGAAACCAAAATTTTCCGTCTAAAACGCTTCCCCCACCTTCCCCCTCACGCCCTCACTTCTCAAAAAAATATCACTTCTAAGGATGCACCATGTCTATTTAGAAAAAAAAATTCAATTTAATAGCTCATAGGGTTTGGCAACTATAATTCTTCAAACGAGTTTGCGGACGGCGGACGGCGCACAGACGGAGTGAAATTTGTTTTTGCTTTTTTGGCGTTTATAAGTCATAAAACGTATAAAAAAAAATTCAGGGTAGCAAATTATTTTTTTTTTAAAAATCGGTAATAATACTTTATTATTAAAATAATAAAGTAAAACTGTACGACCTAGTAAACAATTTGGCACACAAAATGAAGACAAATTGTAAAAGTGCAGATAGTCGTTAAACATCCAAGAATAAGATTTCAGTCAACTTTCATCTCTTCTATTCAAGCTCACTGTGGATAAACTTTTTTCTAATTTTCATCTGAACAAAAGCGGAAAATTTTCGAGCAAATCGTCACTGGGTACATACAAGTAGTCTATCAACTAGAATTTTAGTATGCCAAGGAACAGGATGTATTCAGGAAAATGGAGCCAAAATCGATAAGAGTCGAGGTACAACGTTAAATGAGAGCGGACCATCAACAATTTATATTTTCTATGGGGCTTGCTGATGAATAACTCAGGCATAAGTTGTACAACGTTCGAAGAAGTCGATAAATAATTGAAATCTAATGAAAGAGAGCAGACGAATAAAAGTTCAGTGAAAACAAACAATTCGATGTCACGTACATGTTATCCAGCTTGAATAGAAACGAGTTTTCGACGAGCCGTATTGAACTGTGAAAAATTCACTACCGGATACCATTCCTCTTTTTTTTTGTACATTTGAAACTGGATTTTGCGTTGGAGATGATCGTTGACAGTGTCGCTGTACTTTAATCCATAATATCGTTTACAGGTGTGGGTACACACAAGAGTATGGACTTCCGAGGATTAGAGTAAACGCATCTACATATGTACATCATAATCTTATTTTTCATTATACTCCAATTAATTCAGCTAAAATATTAGATCTTTATACTCTAGATGAACATATAGAGTATTATAAGTTTAATCCAGCCCGAAAAGTTTGTAACATATAGAACCGAGCCTCGGACGAGAAAAAGTTATAGATTATTTTGTGTTTATTTTTGGCCAAAAACCCCAAATCCGTTTGCTGTCCGTCCGTCCGTCCGCTCGTTTGCACGATAACTCAAGAACGCGTTGACCTAGGAAGTTGAAATTTTGTCACAGCTTGTAAAATGGAAAAAGTAAGGACAAGTTCGTTAATGGGCGATATCCTTCAACTTCTTCGGGTACCTCCCATACAAGAGTCCTTGAAACACGTTTTAACAATTATTGCTCGAATGCTTCAAGTTAGGAACTTGAAATTTTGCGTACTTAAGGTTCATTATGTTTAAATCGAAAGTTCCGAATATGATGCAAATCGAATGAGTCCTTCGTGTATCAGCCTAGAAAAGACCTTCAAAAATGTGTCCTTGTTACTGAATCCATTATAACTCCAGAACGAGTTAAAGCAGGACTATAAAATTTTACAGGAATTAGTTTTATACCAAAACCAAGACGGATTTCATTAATTAGAGCCATCCGTTGACTCCTTCGGGTGGCTGTCATAAAAAAGTCCTTAATAAACATGTTCACCAATATTGAACGATAACTTTAGAACGCTTTAAGTTACGACTTTGAAATTTTAAACACATTAATTTTATAATAATCGCAGCTGAAACTATTAATATGAAAGTCCTTCATGTAGTCGCCATACAAAAATTCTGTAAAATGTCCCAACTTACTTTATGGAACTAACTATAAATAAAAAAATCGAGTAGCCACTATACAATAGTTTCTACCTGTAAGTAAAAGGTCATGTAATAATTGCTTGTGCACTCCTCATTCTTTTGATATATTTCCAACTAAAAAATAAATCGGAGTTCAGTATTTCATCTAGAGTATCATACGATTGGCTTGCAGCCGATCGTGACTGCGTTATGTTTTTAATTATTATCAATTACTATTTTACGCTTTCTGGTGTACATATCATAAATACTACATAATATATAAGAGATAAGATCATTCATGATGAAAATTTCAATTTCTGCTCGTTAAGATTATTAAAAAACACGTTGAAATAAGCATTTGAGTACGCGGAGACTAGAGATTTTCAATCGGACGAAAGTTAAGCTGATTGGCTATGCAGCTATATGGAAGTGCGCAATCGTTTCGACTTGTCCCAGGGATGCCGTTTGCTCTCGATTAAATTACCCAAACAAAATGTTCAAATTCCCCGAAATTCACCGCGATTCCCCAAAAAATATTGAAATTCCCCGCATAATACCCAAAATGTAGACCTTGGAATGAAAACTAATAAAATATCACAACAGTACTATCAATTTATTTATACTTTAAGTGTAATACACTTTACACTGAAAGTGGAGGGTGCATTTCGTGCAAAAAGAACGGGTTAGGTCCTGTATTTCAAAATAAAGTTAACTCGAGTCGTTTTGATTAACTGATTGTTAAAATATTTTTCATATTTCAATATCAGATAACCAACAAAGTGTTAGTAAAAGTAACTTTCAAGTTAACTCATACTTCAGGTATCAGTTAACTTATGACAGTTGCTAGTTGATAACCTTAAAAATTTGAAGTAATTTCTAAATTGACTGTAATTGTTTCTGTTTGTTGAATTTATTTATTATCAATTAACTGTTAAGCATACTTAAGTACTTATACTGTTAAGTACACTTACTTACATAAAATTTATAAACTTGAAACCAAACGTTTTTGTTTAATTATAAGTTAACTACTAGTTAACTCCCAGTTAAGTTTTTGGCATTAGCTACGAAACTTACAAGTTAACTCTACATTGAAATATTGGGCCTTAGTGTAGAAACGTGACAGCTAAAACTTCGAACTTTTTTATTTGCTTTATTCTTACACTTCTATCAATGCAAATTTATTCGTATTCGAAATTCTTGCATGTATATAATCAAAACAGTAGTTTCATAAATTCAAAAAGTCTCATTTTTATTTGCATACAGACATTAATTTTGGCAGATGGTAAAGAAGAAGAACTTACACCTGCTCCGACTCAGTGGGAAGTAATCGCCCATTTTGCATGAAGGGACTAAATCTATTATTATTATTAAAGTGTACACTGAGTACACTACACTCGACAAAAAAAACCTCTGACGTCACACTGACTAAGAGAACAGCAAAAGAATAAAAACTGTGAAAAGTGTAGAAAAGGCAGGGAAAAACCAAACTAATACAGCAGTGGTTGCGACAGCAGCGCAACTTTCTGCTCTACTGAATGAACTTAATTGAAAGCAGAAGCAAACAAAAAAATGTCTGTGCAAACTGTCAAAGTTTTAACAGTCCCAATTATTTTAGACTCTTGTTTGCGTGACCGAAAACATTTTGTTTCATTTAAGTTTTATGAGATTTTAATAAAAATTTTTAGTAAATACGAGTATACAGTGGCTCACAGCTTATTTCAACCAGCACGTGAAAAAAACTTAACTGCCTATAAAAGCTAAACTAAAGAAGATATCAATATTATATAAACACAGGTTATTAGTCTAATGTTTAAACTAATCAAATATGACTTAATTTATTTTTTTTATATTTTTTCAATATTCTAAAACAATTAAAAACGAAAAATGCATCAAAAAACAATGCCACAGCTTATTTCAACCAAACACTTTGCAGGTATGCAATGATCCTTTATTTTGCAATGTAGCTGTTATTTTTTTTCTGTGATTTAGTTATTATATTCGTAATGTGTTCAAGTTCATTCTGCCTGAACTCTTTGAGAGGATCGTGCAGAAAAATTAGTTTTGCGAAATGGGACCACGTACAACAATTGATCAGCGAGAACTGGTTCTCAGTAATTTTAAAAAAAGTCATTGGCGCAGGAAAATTGGTGAGATGGTTGGAATAAGTGGTTCTACTGTGCAGAGTATCATATATCGATTTATCCGCGAAAATATAACGCACGATAAAGAGAGAAATGCCCCCAACAAAATTTTAAATCCAACGGAAGATCGTTATATTGTCCGGAAAATCCGGGAAACCCCAAGACTATTGTCTCGCAAAATTGCCAGTAGAGTGGAAGCTGAGTTGGGCAAGTCATGCCACCCGTCAAACTATTCGTTGTGTGCATAGAGAGCCAATGGTAGAATAGCGCGCAAGAAGCCATTTATAAGCGCCAAAAATCAGAAGTGACGTTTAAAATTGGCCAAGGAACATTTATATAAGGATTCTAAATTTTGGAATACCGGCATATTCGCTTATGAGTCGAAGTTTAATATTTTTGGCTCTAATGGAGACTCATATGTTTGGCGTAAGCCAAATACAGAATTGCAAAACAAAAATTTGAAAGCTACAATCAAATACGGAGGTGGTAACGTTATGTTTTGGGCCTGTATGTTCTCCGCGGGAGTTAGAAATTTGCAATTTATTAAGACTACAATGGATAGGTCTCATTATCTCGAAATTTTTATGTCCAATTTGCTTGATAGTCGGGAAAAAACTGGGCCTTCGCAATGACTTCAGATTTTATCAAGATAATGACCAGAAGCATAAGTCGGTATTGTACAGACATGGCTGGTTTGGAACTGTCTTCATGCTATCAAACCACCGGCAGCACAGTCGCCCGACATTAACGTCATCGAAAATTTGTGGGCTATTTTGGATAGAAACATCGGAAAACAGAAAATATCCAACAAAACCGATCTGCAAAATGCATTCAATGAAGAATGGGTCAAACTTACCCCAGAAGTGACACAAAAACTGGTCGATTCAATGCTTAAGTGGCTTAAAATGGTGGTTGACCAGAAGGGTGGTCATACCAAATATTGAAATTTTTTGTTGTGCCTTTTAACTTAATTTAAACATTGAATCTGTTACTTGGTTGAAATAAGCTGTGGTATTGTTTTTTGTTGCGTTTTTCGTTTTTAAATGTTTTAGCATATTAAAAAAATATAAAAAAATAAATGAAGTCATATTTAATAAGTTTAAACATTAGACTAATAACCTGCGTTTAAATAATGTTGATATCTTCTTTAGTTTAGTTTTTATAAGTAATTAAAGATTTTTTTACGTGCTGGTTGAAATAAGCTGTGAGCCACTGTATGTAAAAAAATTTGACTCCTTCATCACGTCTATTGCTGTCAACATTTCCAATTCTTAAGGAATCTTAGAACTAAAAATTAGAATAGCTTTCGTGGCTGCTTCTGCCTCTGCTTTTATTTACAAGCAGAAGTTTTGCTCTGTGTGTAAATTTTACATTGAACATTTGCTTCGATGGCGGTTTTTGACGCAGATCAAAGGAATATGCGTGTAGCATATGCTTGCCGTTTCCACATATGCCTAGACATTCGTGCTCATCACATATGCGCTACGCATATGAAGGCATAGGTGGAAACGCGGCATTAGAACAATATTACTAGATGTCACATTTTTCATACAAAATCAATAAGTACGAGTTGAATTGGAAAATTCAGAATCACCTGTTGGTTCTCTCTCAAAAATGTTGTGAATCGAGCGAGCCGAGTACAAAATTTTAATACAAATCAAGTTTTTATGAAATTTGAACGTTGTAAATAAAAATAATTAATTACAAAAAATATGTTTTATGAGAAATTATACTGTTCATGATTTCATATTAGCAGTATTAGGAATATTGTCGGCAATGATTCCGGCTTTAATTGTGTATATTTATATACAGATTGCTGCAATGATTGAATCATGGGCTTAACAGTTAACTGTCAATACATTTCACACGTATCATTTTATCTTTTATAAAAATGTATATATCTCAACATTTTGACAGCTGAAATGCAGTACAGAGACCACAAGAATGCATAAAAACCTAGCCTACTTAGACAAAAATTGTCGTTACGAATGTTTTGCATAGTGCAATAATTTGCAATAATAGAGATATTGGTTCGTATGTCCGCGAAATTTTGCACGCTGGGTAAAAATTCTGTAGAAGAATTGCGATATTGCTATGTATGTCCACGAAATTTTACACGCTGGGTAAAAATTCTGTTTTGCTATGTATGTCCACAAAATTTTGGACGCTGGGATAAAATGAACATTGGAATGTTTTAATCAGAAGTTTTTCGTACTAAAATCTGTTTTTAGTACGTGAACATAAACTGACTGCAGCTCCCCAAAATGCCTCGCAATTCCCCACAATTTACCCAAATTGTGCTTAAATTCCCCACATTTATCCATTCCCCGCAAACAACCCACACAACGTTGAAATTCCCCAATTTTGGGGAATTCCCCACAGATCGGCAACCCTCTTGTCCTAACTAAATAGGTGAATATGCAATAGTAATCCCAGTCGAACGAAGCGCTTGTATCTTGTGTCTCTGTAATTTTCCTCTATCCCAAGTTAATATATTCCTAGCCTTTTGACTATCCAACTGTGGCCAGAAAGCTCTAGAAATCGAGCTGGTTAAGCCTGTCTACCGACTCATAGAACGTTCACCAATTTTTTGTTGGGGGTGGTGGCGTACGGAAGTGGGGGCTGAAATACTTAACATTACGATATCTCAGAAACCAATTGCACCAGAAAAACGAAATTCGGTTTGGGTATAAAGCTTGATTAATTAGCTTGAGTAGTCTGGGTGGCTTAGTGGCAAGAGCACTTGCCTTCGGTGCACCTGGTTCCAGGTTCTAATCTGCTTGGCGACAAGTAATTTTCGAAAATGGGATTGGGTGCCGGACTACCAGTTCACTCAGCTGTAAATGAGTACCTGAGTTAAAATCGGGGTAATAATCACGGACGAGCGTGTAGCTGACCACTTCACCTCCTAGTGTTCCGTTGGTCTCGTAATGAAGTAACTCTAGCATTACTTCAAGGCCTAGGCCCGATTTGGGCTGTTGCGCCATTGATTATTATGATTATAAAGCTTGATAAATAAAGACTGCTCAAAGTAAAATCTTTGAAGGGGGCGGAGGAGCATAGAAGTGGAGGGGATAAGAATTTTTCAAAAATATCACTTTTCATATCTCAATAACAGTGTATGATAGATGCTTCAAATTTTTACCAAAAGTAGGCCCGATATAGCTCTAGTAGAGAAAAAAAATTGAAGGTGGGGTGTAGAGGGTGAGGGTGGGGAAGGGTGAGAAGGAAAAAGTTCATATGTTTATATCTTAAAAACCTGTAATGATATAAATCTGAAACTTCGTATTTAGATGAACTATAATAGTGGCATGGTGAAAAAATATTTTTTTAGGGGTAGCATGGTACGAAGGTGGGGGGCGTTTTTCCTAACTTTAGAACGGCTTATGCTAGAAAGTTGAAACTCAGTACGTATATGTAAATCAACTAGAAAAGTAATTTTGATAAGAAAAAATTTGAATACTCATTGGCGTTCAGAAGGGGGGGGGGGCAAAAAAAACTATCAGTAAATATAAAATGCATATATTTTCACGATTTTTCCAAATATTGAATTCATTTTTATTCCACAGATTCTTCATATGAATACCTAGAATGGGTTTTCTAGATTTTTTGAAATTCGACCCCTAAGGGGTGTAAAGTGGATGTATACTTTTTCATGAATTCCACCATATCTCTCAGGTCTGACAAGAGATAGAATATCTTTTCACTTCCCTAGGTTTGTTTAATAATCACCTATTTTTAAGTTTTGTCTCTTTCAACCTCTAGACCGCATGCCGGAATATGACTTAATTATTTAATTCATATGTTACACCATATTCTAACAGCTTCCCGAACTTTTTGTTAGGTTTTGAGTCACATAGTTACATACACCGCATCCCCGAATTGAACACGTTCCAATCTTCTGCCGGAAAAATAATAAAGTTGCGCCCAGACTGCAGATTTTTTTACCTGTTTTCATTTGTATAAATAACAGTTGTAAAGATATTGTCGATCAGTTTGATAAGGGACTCAGTCGATTCCGAAACGTCACACAAAATAAATTTAACAGTATTCACCCGAAAACCTTGTATTTTCAATTTTCAATTTTTAGTTCTGTTGGATATAATACGGTCTACCGGAACAGCAAAGTTTCCTATAAAAAACCAACTACTGTATGTACTGTATGCTCTGATAGAATTTGTGAATCTAAGAAGAATGTACATAAATAGTAGCTTAGTTCTGTAATTTGTAGTGAGAAGTGAACCGGCTATGACGTAGTCCGAAATTGTCACACGTACTTCTCATCTTGGAAATGAAAACCATTTCTGTAATCGCACATGAGAACGAATATATTAAAATGGTGTAGGTATATCGCGTCAGAAAAATGGTGTATATCGCTTAACAAAGCACAGTGTTCAGTGCTGCATGTCGGACCAAATAATCCCCGTATTACGTACAGCCTTAACAGTACAGCATTAATATCCACCAACAAAGTTTGCGACCTTGGAATCACAGTGACATCAGAACTAAGGTGGGAGCAGCATGTTACCAATATTTCGAAAAAAGCCAATTCGCTAATATACGTGATACGAAAAACATTTACTGTTATCACTTGTGAGGCTTTCATTAAGATTTACAAAACCTACGTAAGGCCTCTTCTCGAGTTCGGATTCCAAATCTGGAGCCCCAACGTTCGTAAGGATGTTGACTTACTGGAGAAAGTACAGCGTCGTGCAACGAAGCTTCCGCATGAACTGAAAAATCTATGCTTTACAGACAGGTTAGCACGCTTACGACTTCCAACTTGGGAGCAACGAGTAAGAGGTGACCTTATAGAGACCTTCGAAATTCTAAACGGTCATTTCAACTGCCCAGAACTACAGAATATATTCACGTGCAACAAGAATTCTCATCTTAGAGGACATGTCGACAAACTTAACAATTGTATAGTTAGCACGAGCACGAACCCTTTTCGGAACTTTCTACCGAACAGAGTAGTTGATGGCTGGAATTCTCTTCCCGTGGACGTTATTGGTGCTACTTCAGTGTTAGATTTTAAAATCAAAGTAGATAGACATTTCAATTTTGGATGAATTAAGAATTAACTTTATTTTGTAACTAACTTAACTTCTCTATTTTATTGAATTTAAACTTTTAACTTCTCTATTTAATTCAATTTAAATTTAATTTTTTTTTTTACTTTAAACTTCTTACATTTTCTTAAATTTAAACTTTTTTTTTTCTCTTATTATTAATTTCAATACTTCTACTCTTCCACTAACTTTAGTTGTACACATTCTAATTTGCTTAAAAAAAAATTGTTTTTTTGTTTTTTTTTTGTTTTTTTTTTGTTTTTTTTTTTGTTTTGGATAATACAACAATTGCAATAAAATTATATTTCTGATATCAGGTGTATCAGCGAAAGCTGCCTTCCTGATTATTAAATAAATAAATAAATAAAAATAAAATAATAATTCTCATCGTTCCAATCAGCTGCAGTGTCCAATGTAATTTAAATGTCAGTTTGCATTGAATTTAAATTTAAATGACAGTTTTCATAAAAATGAAAAATATATAAATTTTAACTGCGATACATACAACACATACAACCATATAGTGTATGTACTAATAGAGAGACAACTCTCTAACATTAGGTGTGTTTTTTATTCCCGGTTAACCATAAAGCTCGAAAAAATTGCACGGCAAAACATCAAAAGTGCGGTTACCAACAATTCAACCACGGTTATATCGACCGGAGCTTCGGGAAGTTCCGGTTAAGTAAAATTATTGTTACGATATTTACGATATTTAAAGCTTCGCCGTTTAGTGCACTTGCAACCCTACAAATGTACATGCAAGTGACAGTTCGATCAGCTGGTTGCTGTCATAACATCGTTCAACCGGCATAATGAGCAACAGGTAAATATGTAGCTGCTTTGATTTCATTATAAATTACACTTTTTTATTCAAAGGAGACGGCACAACCGGACGTACACCGAAACGAAGGCCATGCTGGAAAGTTATAAGGCACGGGTGGAGGAGTTCAAGCACCCAACAAAAAAAAATACCTGGAAGAATGTGTTGGAGGACTTAGTCGCGCAGAATGTCATGGTAGGTAGATTAATAGAAATACAATAAATACCATAATGAAATTGTTTTTGTTTGCTTAGGTATCTCCAGTTTGTGAGGACATTCTCGCGATGAAACTGCGAAATTTGCTGTGGGCATACAAGTCGGCCAAGGACAGCAAAAAAACAGGACTGGTGTAGGGTACCAGCCAGTCCCCTTTGAGGATGAGCTGGACGAAATATTTAGTAACTCACCCATTATATCGACCAGCGGAGCGACGAATTTGAGGGGACGCCCTTTGACACCACTGCGAGTAGGTCTCAAACGCTTATCCTCGCTAGCAGCGTCCCCCAAAGCGTTATCCGCAGTTGTGCCCGCAGTTGTGCCCGCAGCAGTACCCGCAGTTTTGCCTCCAGCAATGCGTTTAACTTCACCAGCAGCGTCGCGTCTTGCCGTAAAAGAGCAGCGCCACAAGAAAAGATGGATCTGCTGGCAAAGTTGACGGCAAACCTTTCTGAGCGGATAAAACCACCGTAAAGTGCTTGTGCCCCTCTGGCACACACCATAATTTTTTTTTTGTTTTCTTATATATTTGTCTGGAATGGACACTTTTTTTTATAACTCTGCCAATCAAAAAAGAATAAACTGAATTTTATGTAAGGCACAAATATGTTATTTATTTTCCGTATTTATGAGGTGAAAATATGTAAGTATATCCTCTTCGTATGATGGTGGCGTTCGTATCTAAAATATTAAGATAATTGTTAATACAAAAGGAAAGCAAAAGTGATATACTAGGGTCTAGCCTGTAGTAATGATAACTTACTCTGGAAGAATCAGCGGGGAATTGGATCGGTGCGGAAGGTACTTGCGGAACACTACCAACAGAACGAATCGCAATTGTAAATTAAGAATTTATTAACATAATTGAATAACTTGCAACTTATGACCGAATTCGGTTCGTACGTAGTAGATATTCTATTAGCTCCTCATGTCGATTTACACCTGGTGGGCCGTGTGCTGGTGCCAGACCATCATCTTCATCACTAGTATCCACTTCACTAATGTTGGATTCACTGCTTTTGGATTCCATGGTTTCGGCTTCGATGGTGTCATTTTCGGATATGCATATGTTGTGCAAGAATGGAGCCACAGATAAAAAAGGCTTTTTATTATTTCTTGTTCAGCTATGACTACTCCAAAAAAAGCGATTTCGTTCATTCGGGAGCACGTGACGTGGACAGTTTTTCACATTCAAAAAACAGTTGTAAGGCTAATTTCCCTAAAAGGGGAGTACCTTCAGTACTTCTTATACCAGAGTACTTATAACGCACTAATGAGATACCCATACATATATACTATTTTCTTTTACTATTATAATATCTTAAATAATACGATAATAAATAAAACCTTCAGGAAGCGGTTCGAATAGGGTCGCGCTAGAATACTTACGCCGCTGCCACAAATACCATATGACTTACATAATTGGGTCATATTTCGGGAATCGGTCTAGGGTTGAAAAAGGAAAAAAACTAGGAACTAGGTGATTATTAAACAAGCCCGTGGAAGTGAGAAGATACTCTATATCTGGAAAGGCCTGAGAGATATGGCAGAATTAATGAAAAAGTATAAACACATTACAATATTCATTACACATTACACCCAGTTAGGGGTCAAATCTCAAAAAATCTCAAAAACCCTTTCTAGGTATTTATATGGAAAATGCATAGAAAAAAAAAATGAATTCAATATTGGGGAAGGCCTAGAAGATAAAATCGAGAAAAAATAAGCATTCTATTTTCACTGATCATTTTTTTTGCCCCCCTTTCGAACACCGATGGATATTCAATTTTTTTTTTAACCAAAACTACTTTTCTAGTTGATCTTCATTTACACACCGAGTTTCAACTTTCTAGCATAAGCGTTCTATAGTTCGGAAAAACACCCCACCTTTGTACCATACTACTTCTATAAAAAATTATATATCCCAACATGCCACTGCTATAGCTCTATCTAAACACCGAGTTTCAGCCTTATATCATTATATGTTTTTAAGCTATGGTATCACTAGCACCCTCAGAACCACACCCACGGCAGCACTGGAAATTATCCTCCACCTGCTGCTAATGGACATGCACATCAAAAACATGGCTGCAAAAGGCGCTCTTAGACTCAAAGTGTTAGGTTACTGGGGAACTAGATCTGCTGGTCACAGTACCATACTCAATAACTTCTTGGAGTGGGATATGAACAGCGAAACGGACTATATTATGCCAGAACTAGATTTCAATAGGGAATTTTCTGTTAAAATCCCACACAGGGTCGACTGGAATGTAAAACGCAACCTAGACAACAGGACCATAATGGTACTTACCGATGGTTCGAAAATGATTTCTGGTACAGGCGCGGGGGTATTCTCACAGGAACTGAATGCAACAGAAGACATCACTATTTGCATTGACAGCCAAGCAGCCATTAAGGCCCTTAGCTAGCTAGTTAGACAATGTCGTGGTTTTCTTAACACCATCGGCACACGGCACAATGTTACCCTCTGCTGGGTGCATGGCCACTGTGGAATCCAGGGGAATGAGCAAGCTGATGAACTCGCTCGAGCAGGCTCCAGCCTAAGCTCACTACTGATGGACCAGCACATTGCTATTCCCATCGGATCCATTAATCAGTCTATCGACTCACTATGCTTGCAGCGGGCAGGCAATAGATGGTCAAACCTAACTACATGCTCAATATCAAGAACTTTTTGGCCTGAATAAGATAACGGGAAAAGCAAGTATATCCTGAGCCTGAGCAGGAAAGATGCTAGCACACTAATCGGAGCACTGCCTGATCGGTATACATGCTAGACGACTGGGAGCCGACGCAAATGATCTCTGTCGTAGCTGCGGTGATCCAGAAGTGGAGGAGTCAATCTTTCACGTCCTATGTGAGTGTCCGGGCCTATCAAAAACGAGAAGACGGAACCTCGGCGCTTATTTCCCCGATGACCTCGGTGATATTGATAAAGGAAAGCTATGTAACATAGCAAACTTTATAAAAACCACTGAATGGTTTTAGGTTCCAGGAGTTCTTCAAACTGAAACGGGGAGCACAATGGACGAACAATAACGTCTAAGTGAAGGAGGATGATAGCATCACCACCCCTTATACCATACAATAAGCTATGGTATAAACATCGAAATTTTTCCCTTTTCACCTTCCCCCACCATCCTCTACACCCAAATTTTTTTTCCCTACTAGAGTTCTATTGGGCCTACTTCTGGTAAAAATTCTTACACTGTTATTGAGATATGAAACATGTTTTTTTTTAAAAAATTCTTATCCTCTCCACTCCTAGGATCCACTGTATTAAAAAATTTTACTTTGAGGAATATTTATTTGTCAACCTTTATACTCAAACCAAATTTTATGTTTATAGAGTAATTGGTTTGTGAAATATCGTAATCTAAAGTTTTTCACCCCCCGTCACTGTACTCCACTGCCCCCACTCACCAATTTGAATTCAATCTATTCTCCTAGTATAATTTTAGCTATTTGTTAAGTTTTAATTTAGTGCCATTAATGGTTTAGGAGATAAGGATTTTAGAATGAGTCGACCTAGGCTTTCTCTCGTTTCGGTAGCAGCCCATATCAGCATTTTTTTGCAAATGAGTCCACTATCGAAGCTCTGTAGAAATTCCAAGTTTCAGTTTCCTATCATGATATGAGCGGTTGCTGAGATCTAGAAACCAAAATTTTCCGTCTAAAACGCTTCCCCACTTCTACCCATTGACCGATTTTTTGCGATAGCTTTGTTCTCTTCACCAACCTAGTCTTCTCACCGCTTTCGTGGCTTGCTTACTATCTTGTTACCACCCTCTTTGCTTTTAATTTGAAAAACGTTGAAGCTTTTGACTCCTTAAAGCCGGCAGACTAAAGGCCCAAACAGAACACGGACTTCGACTTCGACCGCGCAGTATCTGTCTTTTAGAATACACAGGATTATATGGTGATGCCCACAACACCGACTTCGCCTGCGACTGCCGTAAGGTAGGCGAATGTAGGAAAATCGAAGTTGAAGTTCGCGTTCTGTTTACTACTTAAGCGTGTTTCGCCTATTTCACGTCATTCGCATCTCTCTTGTACATAGATGCTTTTCATTCAAGACGAAAGAGAAAGAATGAAGTGAAATAGGCGAAGCGCGCTAAGTCTATAGCAGACTTAAAATACTAAATAGAACACGGACTTCGACTTCGACTTCGATTTGCCTACCTTGCGGCAGTCGTAGGCCATTTCCCTACCTTGCCGCAGTCGGAGGCGAAGTCGGTGTTGGGGACGTCACCATATAATCCTGTGTATTCTAAAAGACAGGTACTGCGCGGTCGAAGTCGAAGTCCGTGTTCTGTTTGGGTCTTAAGAGTTTATACAGCTCATGGTTGTATCTTATTCGCCCAGTCCGTTCCTTTCTTTACAGGTCCTAAACATTCTTCGGGAACCCATCCTTCGAATGCGTTATCTGTTTTTTCGAAATCGCGGTAATGTCTAGGTTTCGCTACCTCATAACAGAGCACAGGTCGTAAAATACAAATAATTATTTATTCACTGCTTAATGATTCATATTAATATGTTCCGGATATTAATATTTCTTCTAGTGTCAGGCGAGAGAACTTATTATTCTTATATGTACTTTTGTGTGTACGTAACGTGAAATGTGCCATATGAACATTACTAATCCAAAACCGCGGATACAACAAAATGTATAGAAATAAAAAAGAATTACGAAATTAAATAAAAGTCTATGAAACGTAGATCAGTTAACATTTACTTCAATCGTAATGAAATTACTGTACCACGTAATGTCAAAAAATTTAAAAAAAATTAACTTATACTTATATCTCTTACCTACTTCTTGTCGTTGAAACGATACATGAATTTATCGTCATTTAAAACTTTTCCCCTTTTCGGCTAAACTCAAGCTTTTTCCAACTAGTGGGTAGGAAACCTTTTTTATACAAAAGTAGCTTTTCTGGACAGAACTTTCATATCGATTGTATTAAAAACGAATCAGTAGAGAACGGCTATGAGGTTGTTTCTCTATAAAGTCTTTCTCTATGATACAAGTACACGTTTTATTGTTAGTTTTTATACTCTAGATGAAATCATATAGAGTATTATAAGTTTAATCCAGCCCGAAAAGTTTGTAACGCATAGTACCGAGCCTCGGATGAAAAAAAGTTCTATATTATTTTATGTTTATTTGGGGCCAAAACCCGAAATCCATTTGCTGTCCGTCCGTCCGTTTGCACGATAAATCAAGAACGCGTTGACCTAGGAAGTTGAAATGTTGTCACAACTTGTAAAATGGAAAGTAAATGTAACTTGTAAATGGAAAGTAAGGCTATGTTCGTTAATGGGCGATATTCTTCCACTCCTTCGGGTACCTCTCATACAAAAGTCCTTGAAACACGTTTTCACAATTATTGCTCGAATGTTTCAAGTTAGGAACTTGCAATTTTGCATACTTGAAGTTTACAATGTTTGAAACGAAAGTTCCGAATATGATACAAATCGATTGAGTCCTTCGTGTAGCAGCCTAAAAAAGTCCTTCAAAAATGTATGCAAGCAATAGAATTTACTATAGCTCCAGTACGAGTTATAGCAGGGATTCAAAATTTTACAGGAATTAGTTTTATATCAAAAGCAAGTTATCGCCATCCGTCGACTCCTTCGGGTAGCTGCCATACAAAAGTCCTTAAGACTCGTGTTCACCAATATTGAACGATAACCTTTAAACGCTTTACGTTACGACTTTGAAATTTTGTATACGTTAATTTTATATCAGTCGCAGCTAAAACTATTAATATGAATAATATCCCACAAGTCCTTAATGTAGTCGCCAGACAAAAATTCTGTAAAGTGCCCTAACTTAATTTATGGAAATCACTATAAATCAAGAAATCGAGTAGCCACTATACACTTGTTTCTACCTGTAAGTAAAAAGTCATGTAATAAATGTTTGTGCACTCCTCATTCTTTTGATATATTTTCAATTAATATATAAATCGGAGTTCAGTATTTCATCTAGAGTATCATACGATTGGCTTGCAGCCGATCGTGACTGCGTTATGTTTTCATTTATCTATGACAGTTGGAGATCTGCAAACACTTGTAAACAATTATGAACTTGTCATTGCCGCATTTTCACATGCGCCTTCATGTGCATTGGCCGAGGCACATTATCACGCATGCGCATGTGGAAAGAGCACATTCGCGTCAGTGCGCGCATGAAATCGAGATACGCGTACATTTATCTCGCTGGCACTGTTTGGACGCGTTTCAAAAAAATATGCTTACAGAACAAAGAGATGTGCTTGTAGCATATGCGTTTACCATTTCCACATGCGCCTAGACATTCGCGCTCAAGGCACATAAAGACGCATGTGGAAATGCGGCATATGAATGCATGTGAGGTATTCGCCTTTCTTTCTAGCTTGTACTGAAATACATCCGACCATTTCCGGTATGAGAGATCTTCTATCGCACATTGTATTTACCGATTTCTCTAACGAAACATCGCAAAGATATAAACAAGATAAAAGTGTGTAATATACACAAGCATGTTTTTGGAGCCGTAATATTGAAGTGATTTGAGGCGCTATGATAGGACCTACATCATACATAGTATCCAACCAACCAAATCATCATACAACATCACGACCCAAATAACCATCTTAGCCATCAATATGTACGTACATATATATCCATTACCCTGCCCCAGAACAACTGATTGGAGTAAGTCTCCTTAATCAATTGTCCCGAGTTAGTCAGGACATATACTTATCGAGAAGACGAATGTCATCCGGTGACCAAGCCATACAGTTGGGTGACTTTAGTCCCATGGTTTCCCGATAGGTAGCGTGCATCTAGCTCTAGCACGTGCGTAGCTCGTCGGCAGGGGCGTGAGTGGCTACCTTTAACCATAGACAACGTAATTTATGCACGTTTTGGGCTGAAAGTCCGACTTGAGAGGGCTCTTTCATCAGGTAAAGGAAGAAGGAAGGAAGAAAAAACAGACCGTGAACAGGATAGTGGAAATGAAAAGAAAGGAAACGAAGGTGGAAAAGCACAGAAAACAGACTGTCTTCGGGAAGGCCGATGCCATACGCAATCATACATCATTGAGATGGTACAACTCAAAAGAGTTTGAAGTAAAGAAGCCCAAAAGGCTCATCGAATAGCGCCTACGATTGCCTGTACTCGACTTTGTTAGTACATACGCTTTAATCTCTCATGGAGCGCCATTTGATGGGTGAAGCCGTATATTTGCTACGCATATAATGTGTTATACACATGTGCGCGCCATCTTCTGACATCATGCTCGCGTTGGACGCCATACAAGGTGCGCCGTTCTCTGACACCACGTCGTTGAGCGCCATAAAATGGGAACCCCAGTCAAGTAAACCGTACTGGTAAAAAAAAAAGTTTACCCTTTTTGGGTACCATCTAGGATGAGCCCTATGTGCCGAAAGCGTGTCCGACAACGACGCCATCAATTAACCACGAGCCATTTCTTAAAAGAGAGGAAACATCCATAATTTCTCTCGAAAGATGCCATATAGTTCGGTACGCCTTAGGAGCCGTGTAAACGGGCCCAACGAATATACATTTTAGCAAATAGATGGCTAATATACTTCTACCAATACCGAAGCTAGTCTAAATAAGCTTGCCCTTATACATCGCGAGTTGCCAAAACAAAATTAACTAACCTACAAATGAACCGAATCTAAAATACGCAAAACATACAGGAAAATGGCATTTACCACAAACAATTCTCAACATGATACCATGTAGGGCTTTTCTGCATTAAATGCGCCTGAACTAGGGAGGCGGCTACCTTAAACAAGGGGCGACAAAAAGAAAAAAAAATTTTGTAACCGCAAAGTTGTTGTAAGGCTCCGATACTCAGGTGCATGACTATGCGGGTTTTCAGGTTAACTTCTCTTTCTGCTCTTTGGGACCAAATTCTGCTCATACTCTTGACGAAACTCCATAACATCGTTCCTGGAAGTGTTGCTTTTGGTTTATTTTTGGTGCAATAAAAGAGGGACTCCGGTCGGTACTTCTCTTCCTGGAACCGGGTTTAGGTACGCTAGCTGAAAAGTGTCGGAGTAGTAAGGAAGGCACCTGCCGTATAAGAATTACCAGGTGCGATAGTGACAGGTAGCAAAGAGAGTGTCCAAAGTGCCTACCAAAAATGCCGGTCTTTGTTGTTGTTCTGAAGGTAAATGACGTCAGCTGGTGCATTCTTTTGGGCGTCAACAATTGTGATGACGTCAGCTGGTGCCTTCTTTTGGGCGTCAACAATTGGGTGCAAGGGAGTGAGGTAGTTAGCATTCTTGAGAGAGCAATATGTTTGATGAGAGTTATTTCCCTCACCATGTGACGGTTGAGCGGATTTTATATCCCACCAGCAGATTCCAGCACCCAGCAGGTGAGATGCAGTTAGCATTCTCGGTGTTTGAGTGAGGAGGTAGACAGGTGATGGTTGGTAAACAAAAAAGCAGTTCCTCTACATTATAAGCAAAAAAGAATCATTTCCTCTCCATTGTAAACGAAGAAGAATTAGTTCCTCCCCATTATAAACAAAATAACCAGTACCTGTACTCCTCTCCATTGTAAACGAAGAAGAATTAGTTCCTCCCCATTATAAACAAAATAACCAGTACCTGTACCTTTTGTGCAAAACCACTTGCGGGAATGTAATTTCGGTAATCTCGTATTCCGTTTTAGACTCTGGCCTTCTTTTTAAATCTCGACTAATGTACCATACATATGTATATCCAATATGCGTAATGTGTTTAAGTTTGAGGTGATACTCTTGAGATGACTTTTTATTTGGGTGAATTACCTACCGTGGGAATATTAAAAACAAGTTTCCAGCTTGCTTCTTTCAAAACGTTATAGCGTCGATCGTTTTGTTTTTTCTGATAAATCATATATGTAAATAATAACATGGGTGACGTGTTGGGTTGAATTGATGGGAATTAAAGTACAAATTTTTCGTCATATGTTTTATTCAAAGCTGTATAGAACTTTTACAAAGTGAGTAATTTGATACAATTATGCTACAAGAGCTTAACTTTATTTTGATTACAGAATAGATTGTTTCTTAAGTAAAATAGGTGTTAGTAATTCTTCCATTTTTAAAATCCTGCGTTGAAATCTTAATCGATCTAATGCATCGGTTTGCCAAGTACCCTTTCTACTGGATCTATATGCGTACTCCCATGCAATTATGTATTTAACCGAAACCTGATCACAAAATCGAACATGTTTATAATCTAGAGATGACATTGAATAGATTGAGTAGCTCGACGATCAAGAAAAATATTGCAATTATCAGCAGAAGTAATTTCAACACTGTAGGCAATGATGGCGGCCAATGTGATTTTTTAACCGGCTTGTTATACGGTCCACAAACGTCTTTGCCGTTAGCGAACACACAATCAGGAGACAAGCGTCGATGCGCAGCTTCCACATCAGAAGACGTAGAAAATGCACTCATTATCAGTGAGCAGAAGAAACACCTGACGTAGTCCTTCAAGTTGGTGTAAAAGAAACCGCTTTTTACAAGCTTAAGAACTTTCCTCTCCTCTAGATCCAAATTTTTAAATGTCTTTAAACGGTCGTATTCATGTCTTAAGTTTAGCATATTGACTAAAGTCCGAATGTTATAGCACGTCTTTTATAGCAATCCAAGAATTATGAGCTGATGGAAAACCAAGCCATTTTACGTAAACTTGACTCCCCCTCCTTTTTAGAATCTCTTCTACAAGGTAAACATCAGGATGTTTGACTTTTATTAACTCTAGTTCATAGAACCCTCCTTGTATTATATTTCCCTGATAGTCTTTGAGTATGTATGTACGTGGTTCTGTTCTCTTTACTTCGGTTATCTGAAATATTTCGGTGGACCAGTTAGGGGTATAACCCTTCTCGAATACATGCTTGTACTTGCTTACACGTACATGATCTCCTTTCTTGAATTTAGGTCTTGACGTAACCTTCAGCTTACGGTAGACATCTCTAAGAAGCTGAATTTCATTTGATGGCCCAACATCTATAGGACGCATTTTTATGGTACGATGTTTTGTCCTATTGTATTTATTTATTAACTCTTTTAGTAACCCAGTCCAGTTATAGCTCCCGTTCATACTAAACTCTCTCCACATCATATTTTTCAAAGTTCTGTTAAATCGTTCTACAATTGAGGCCTTTAACGAACTGTACGTGGAGTAGTGATTGATTTCAAATTTCTTCATCAAGTCCTGAAATGCTTTATTGAAAAACTCTTTCCCATCATCTGTTTGCAAATTTTTTGGAAAGCGTTGTCCATTAAAAATGGATTGCATAGCCTTGATAATCTCCCCAGCACTTTTGTTTTTAAGTGGTAAGGCCCATGCATATTTGGAGAATGTGTCAATTACTGTTAGAAGAAAGTGAAAGCCCTTATTCTTAGTTGAATAAGAGCTCATATCCACTAAATCCGCTTGCCATAAGTCATCTATTCCACGAATGGTCACACGACGGCGCCTAAAATTTCTGCGGGCTGTCTTATGTAGTTCGTTAATAACCTGTCTTCTGCTCATTTCATCATGTGTATAAATAGAGGACATGTTTGTACATGTTTTATATAGAATCCAGTATAGGAAATGATACGTTTTGATCATCCTTTCACCATGATGGTAGCGGGTCCGTCAGGAAGCGGTAAGACGACGTTTATTGAAACGTTACTGGAAAACACATCACTCATAAACACTCCGATAAAAAACATAATGTGGTGTAATACCGAGCGAGGCGCCATTCCTTCACAATTACCATTTCAAAATATTGAGTATTTAAATTCTATACCGGAGGATTTTATAAACGAAACCAATGAGCCAACATTAATCGTACTAGACGATATGATGCTAAATGCATTTTCAAAGCAGGTTTGTGAACTTTTTACAAAAGGGTCACACCATAGGAATTTTTCAGTAATACTTGTAACACAGAATGTCTTCCATCAAGGCAAGTTTTGTCGAGATATTTCGCTTAACTGCAAATATATGGTCGTTTTCAAAAACCCCCGCGATAAAAGCCAGTTCCTTCATTTGGCCAGACAGATTTACCCTGAAAATAGTGCAGAGCTAGTGAGAATATATAAAGAAATTACTCAAGCTCCCCACGGGTATTTGCTTATTGATCTGACTCAGTCTACCAACGATTTACTTAGATTCAGAGCGAATATTTTTAATAAAAGATTTGTAACGTGTTATTGTTCAGGGACTGATTTAAACAGTAAAAATGGTGTCACGAATGAAACGCTTGAAGGACAACAAACATATGCTATATGTTCTCAAAAATGCTAGTCCATGTTTAAGAAAGGCTATCATGAAAAAGGCAGATCCTGAAGTGATCAAGACTATTTGTGAAATTGCATTAAACACGCTGAAGGGGAATCATGTGCCATGTCGTAAAATATTTAACAGTCTATGCAAGTATAAAAAGAGCATGCGAAGGTTAGTTGATGCTAGACGATCTGTTCCTAGACAGCGTAAAATCTTAGTACAGCAAGGAGGCTTTTTACCAATCCTGATAGGGAGTGTACTTTCAAGTGTTATTGGCTCGTTGATTGAAAAATATGCATAGAAAGAGCGTTCTCAATAAGATGTTTCTTCTTTCACCAGAAGTGTATGAACAGTTAAGGGGGCAGATAGATGATGGAGTTGGCCTGTCCATCTTCGATAAGACTATACATGGCATATTGAGAAATAAAAAAATGTCTGACGAGGACAAATGGTATAATTATAGGAACACGCTGATAAAGTTTCTTAATGCAAAGCGCAAAGGAAGACAGATTCGCGAAGAAAAACCTCTCGCGTTTGCGCCAGAAGTAAAGTTAGGAAATCATAAAAACTTACGAGATAATGCGACACAGACAAGGTTTGCTTTCAAAGAGGAAATGTCAACACAAACTTCTCCGATTAAGAATCCCGATCCGTTTTACAGTATGGCTGAAGATATCTTTGAGGCTGGTGACATGACTTCACCAAAGTATAATAGCTCTAGTGCGGAAGAGATAACCCCGCCAAGGCGATCACTATCGCCTCGGTTCAAAAGACGATTATCTGTAAGCGGTATAGCTAAAAGTTTAAAACCGGCTTCAAAGTTTCGTAAGACTACTCCTGAAGTCAAGAGCGTGGATAAAGAATATAGAGTTATAACAGGTGATGACGGTATAACGCAGTATACTATACCGAGTGAAATGGAGGTTGATGAAGCTGCCCGACTTATAGACGAACTAGAGCAGAAAGAAGGAGCAGAAAAGCCAGAACAGAGAACGCCTGCCAAACAGCTTATATTAAGGCCTTCACGACTAGAAAATGCTTCATTAAGTACAGACGAACAGTACCCTATAGCTGGGCGTTTAAGAAGAAGAACTGAACGAATCGGAAGTGCACCAAATATTTTCTGGGAAAGACTTTAAAAATGCCTGTAAGCATAAGAGAAAACGAATTTTACATAGGCCTTCTAAGTAATAATTCTATGGGCATATACAATGGAAATACTTTGTCGGCCTTCACAAATTTACTTCCTAATGCTTGTAAGCCGGACGGTGGATGGACTGTTGGAATTACAGAAATTGCATTAGCTAATCGTAAATCGAGAACTGCTGAGAAGAAAGATGGAAAACGCGTCATAGATGATGAAATAGCGAAAAGTACTACTAAAAAAGCGAAAAGAGCTGCTACAGATGCACTTAAGATTAATGCTTTTGTAAAAGCAGTGTATGGTTTGTCTATTTATCTTAAATGGAGTTACCAACAGTTATTAAATTTATGTTACAATAAACAAGATATGAACTTTTCTACTTTCTTATCTTCGTTTAACGACGCAGTTGAACCCTATTGGGCTGCTGATACCTTTGCAGATTTTAAAGAGGGTTTGTATAACAGTTTGGTAACTGATTCAACTATTCGAAATATTCCTGATACTAGCAAAGATGCGCGACATCCGAGACCAGAAGATTTCTCTTTGCACATTTATCAGGATAGTGAAGTTGCGGATATTGTAACTTTAGGAGCTTCCGAATATAAGTCTATATATCATCTTTTCAATAGTATAATTGGACAGATTCCTAGAGAGAAGCGAAAATATGAAGCACTATTACACATGATAGACTATTACATACCTCCAGTTTACAGTATAAGTGAAAAGGCCGGGGAAAGTGTTCCGAAGAAGCTTGACTCTTTAGATTTAGAGATAAAAGAATTGAAACTTAAAATAAAGATAAAGTATCCGCTACCAACGCCCATTAACGTTAATGATTTAGTCGGGCTTTTTGTCGCGAATATACAGTATGATGACGAAACTATAGCTGTTCTACCTCGGAGGAGAAAATCAGATCAAATTAGGAAAAAAATTATTCAAACTCTAACTGACCTGGGGAAAGAGGCATCTACCTTTGAGATACCGCACAAGCGCACAATTACGGATAAAAGTATAATATTAAAAGTTCCTTATAAAAAACTACCCGATGGTACCCTGTTAACGACAGGTGTGCCTATAGATTTGAAGAAGAAAGACTTATCAGGATTCATTACCGATATATTCTTTCAAAAGCCAGTGAAGGAGCGTGATGCTAGTGTCCTTGCCGAGGAGGTAGGCAAGTCGTTTGAAAAAATCTCAGTAGAAGAGGAGAAGAAGAAGGGTACTTTAGACAGAATCGCCGTATTAGAAGATTCCATTATCGAAATAAAGAGCAGATTTCCCCGAGAACTAGCAACTGTAGCTGGAGTAGAATGCAAGGATGTAGGAATAATACACGTTTACACTGATATCATTCGCCCCCAAATAGTAGGAAACAAATTAGTGAGAAATCTGCGTATGATTCCATTGAAAGAATGTGATAATATCTTCAGGTTTGAGCATGTAGAATACTACCCTCTGGAAAAGACCTACATTGAAAGTATCTCCATAAAGATAACCGATGATCAAGGTGAATTAATTGACTTCATCCCCGGCTATACCCCGACATATGTGATGCTTCACTTCAAAAGACAATAAAGTATAAATATTCAGACGCGCATAAGGGATCTTCATAACTAGTGCACTTTCAAATCAGAATGAATTCATCTTATACAAGGTATTATTTAATTCAAAGCGGCGCTGGTTTGTCGGATATAGGTGATGTTTATCGATCTCCACTAATATTCCAGCGTGGAAGAGGTATCGGTAGCTTCTTTAGCGGATTACTACGTTATTTACGACCTTTAGTTTCCTCAGGTGTAAAAACTATAAAGGAGCAAGCTGTTAAGACTGGAAAAACAATATTATCAGAAGTGGGAAGTAAGCCTCTCAAGAACATTTTGAAAGAACAAGGACAAGCCGCTACTCAAGAACTGATGCAAAAAGGTGTGGAAAAACTCTTTGACAGTATGGGTGGAGAGGGAATGAAAAGGCGTACGACTATAAAAAGGGCTAATCCGTTTTCGATAGCACAGTTACATACAGCTCTTAAACGTAGAAAACCTACCAAGTCCAAGAGAAAATCAATTAAGAAAAGACCGGCAACCAGTAAAAATAAAAAAGTTAAAAATAGAAAACGTAAGCGCGTATTGGATATATTCGATAAATAAGGAGAATGACCTCGTACAGAGAATGTATGAAATCTGAATTAGATTTATTCAAGGCGCCACCGATACAAGCTAATATTTTAAAAACCGAAGAAGTTTCATACAAGCCAATAGCATCTCTTGATAACTCCTCAGTTCTGGAATTCGTCTCGCTTGGACATGGGGATACTTACCGTGATTTATCCAGTATCTACCTTCGCTTAAAAGTTCAGCTTATTAAGACAAAAGGCGGGAAAGAAGAATTGTACACTGGAAAAGAAAAAACAAAAAGGTAAGGATTCAAAGGGTGCTGAGCATGAAGAGTCAAGTGACCCAATCGGTGTAGTTAACAACCTAATGCATTCGCTTTTTAGGCAATGCACAATACAATTAAATGGTAGACCTATTGCGCAAACTGACAACAATTACCATTACAGAGCATACATCGAGAACTTATTGAATTACGGTAGAGATGCATCAACAACACATTTAGAATCTGTAGGATGGTACCTCGATCAAGATGGTATGGAAATGATTGAAGATGGAAGCAAAAGTGGTGCTCCTAGTGTATTTAATGAAGGATATCTCAAACGATCTGATTTGTTTTCGAAAAGTAATGCGGTGGAGCTTATGGGAAAGATTCACGGCGATTTACTCAATCAAGATAAGTTACTTTTGAATGGGGTGGATTTCAGACTTTCACTTTCTATGGAAAAACCCGAATTTTACCTCTACTCAAAAGATGACGGACACTCTCCGCAAATTAAAATTATTGATGCCACAATGTATATGAACCATGTAACTGTCAACCCCAATATTTTAATGGCACATGAAACTATTCTTCAACGCTCAAACGTGATATACCCGTATAAGCGCGTCGAGGTGAAGAGTTATACGCTACCAGCTAACAGTTCAACACTATCTTTAGATAATGTTATAATCGGACAGCTACCGAACTTGTTAATTTTCGGTATGATAGATAATGATGCCTACAGCGGTAAACAGACGAAGAATCCATTCAACTTTAAACACAATGATATCACACGATTTAATTTAGCCGTCAATGGAGTCCAAGTTCCAAACCAGGCTTTAGAGTTTGATTACTCTCAGGAGAAACCTATAAGTACACGAGGGTACCTTTCACTATTTAAGGGTACAGGTATTCATTATTTCGACAAAGGATACCAAATCTCAAAGAAATTCTTCGATAATGGATGCTTTCTAATGGCGTTCGATTTAACTGCAGACAATTCATACGGGTCATCTTGTGGCAACTTATTAAATCAAGGAACTGTGAGGATCGAAGGAAGGTTTAAGAAAGCGTTGACAAAAAGTGTAACTTGTATAGTGTATGCCGAGTATGATGGAAGTCTTGAAATAGACAAACTTCGTGGAATACATACTGATTTTTGAAAAGTATAAATATAACCTTTTAATCTCACAATTCTTCATATTATTCAGCTGACGGGTAAGAATAACAGAGATGGCCTATTGTATTGTAAATGTAGAATATTTTAATGAAGGTAATCTAACCTTCTTTAAAAAGGTTTCGTTTGCCGGTTTCTCATCACAAAATAAATTATTCTCGAAGGAAATAACGTATAAATATCCCACATCATCGGCTAGCACAACAGATCAGGCTGGTGCATTTGGAAATTTGGAGCTTAAGCGTCTGGATGAAAATCTTATTATGACATTAGCGAAATTCGCAACCGTTTTTGTTTATAGCGCAACGACAAAGGAATTCTTAGAAAGTTACACCACCAGTCACACTAAGATCATTGACATTGATGCTATCGCTTCAAAAGAGCAGATATGAACACGATTGAACTTGTTAATGCATTAAGGAAAAATAAAAACACAAGAAGATTATTCAAAGGTGTATTTCCTTGCGATCGCTTACCTTATAAAATTAAAAAACCAGCATGTGTTATTGCAAATACCGACCCCGCAGACAAGAAAGGTATTCATTGGATAGCATTTTATTTTCCGAGGAAAGGTCCTGCTGAATTTTTTGACTCCTTTGGCAGATACCCCAACAATAAATATTTTAAAAGATTTTTACATACCAACTCCAAGGTTTTTATAAATAACAAAAAACGATTACAAAGTGTATACTCTTCGACTTGCGGAAATTACTGCTGTGTATTTATATATTCTCGTTGCAAGGGGAAAAGTCTAAATTTTTTTCTCAAGCAGTTTTCATCAAAAGATTTTACGGATAATGACGCCAAGGTAGTTAACTTATACCACCATATATTTTCATCGGGTGCTACACAGAACGGTGGGATTTTTCGTAACCAGTATTGTAAATCGGAGGTTGAGAGTATAAAAGCATCAGTTTAAACCACCCGACTTTCAGTTTTTCTCTAAAATTCTTCCGGACAATATGGCTTCACCTATTACAAAAAATGAGGGTGTCATGAAACAGCGACAATCTAACAAAAGAAAAAAATCAGCCCCTTCGGGTGAATCAACTGTTAAGAAACCATGCAAGCAGAAAAGGTCTGACGTTCCTGGTGAAGGTGCTCTACTGAACTACACCTACTATCTGGACGGTTGCCAAAACCGAAAGGTTGTATTAGGCTTTGACCCGTTCACATTTGAGGCGAAAATAATCTTCAGTTACCCTGGACGTTTCCCTGTGTCAACAAACTACTCCGGATGGACTTCGCTGTACAATTATCTGATCAAGCTAAAACATGAAAATGACGAAGCTACTCAAGCGGTTCAAGCTGGTTTAAAAAAGGAATTCGTCATACCGGTCGATGAAGGTAGTATTCGACTATCATCCCAGAACCTTTTAAATTTGTTTGAAAGGATGGATTTCTTCAATATCGTCATGTTTCATAACAACAACGCTTCTGAAAGTGTGAGGGATTATTTCAATCAATACACAACTAAATGCAAGGAAAAAGATGTATTACAGCTATCGAGTGAAGACTTTTTTATACCATCACGCACTTCATATGTACATATTAATTATTCTCGACTTTTTTATGAAATTCCGTGGTTTTGTAGGGCAAGAATTATTTTTAATATAACGATTTGCTAATAAAAAATTTGTCTAAACTAAATATTTGTGTTTTCTTTTATAAATAAGCTTTATTCATCAGCATATATAGATATATATTTACACAGTTCTGCACGGCGCAACGAGTAGCTCGAGCTTGGTTATGATTTTTACATAGTGATTGAAAATTTTGAAGCTCTGATAATTTAGGTATTTCAAGCTGAATTATCTCAGCGTCTGGTAAGTACCTTCTGATGAAACTCTCCTTCACAAGTCCTTTCATATATATAGTAAAGCTGGTAAATTCCTTCAAAATATCGGGTAAATTGTTATAACATGTCTCGCCATCATTCCAGTGCAAACCATTAATGTTTTCTCGTTCAAACTTCTGCTGTCGATCCGCTTTTATGTTCAGCTCCTGATAAGGGTGAGGGGGTAGAAAGAAATAAAACGTTGGGTATATCGACCCAAAAGGCAGAATAGCAAGCTCTTTAGCAAAATACTGCCCGAAATTTCCAGTGACGAACTGGATATCAATAATAATTTTATCCATATTCTCGTGAAGGCGTAATACCGTAAAGTGAGAAACATTTTTTGTTTTTCAGACATTTATATATATTTCAAGAAAATTTTTTATATTTTTACAATTTAATTACATTAATTTATTTCAAATATTCGGTAATCTCTTAATTCTTAATCTTAACAAAAGTTATACAAAATATCAAAAGAGTGCTTATGCATGTAATTTACATTATTTTTTATCTTCTATCTTCATTTTCTTGTGGCCGTACGGAAAAGAGAAATATCCATCCTTGACGATTCTTTTATCGAATGTAAACTGAAAGTTCTTTTTTTCGGGTGAAGAAATAACAACACCGGGGCGTTTGCGTTTTATTTTTCTATCATTTTTGATATATACGGGCTCATCATCATCATTTCCGATCACCATCGACTTGAACCGATCAAAATTAATAACCTGGGCATTTTCAAAATTTAAAGTTATACCTTTACATTTTGTGATATATTTGGATCCCTCTTCTGTTTCAACTTTCAAGCTGTAGCTTTTTGGGCCTGTACTTACGAATTCCGAAATAAAGGCTTCAGATCCGAAGCATTGAATTTCATCTGTTAAATCGCCTAAAAAGTCTGATATTAAGAATGATGAAGGAGTCTTTTTGCTATCCACGAAAATTAAACTATCAGTGTCGCAATAAAGCATATCAATACCAGCCTTTTCTAACACCTCATGAAGCTTTAGTCTAGCAAACGCTGTAGTATAGGCCGCAACAGGGATATTGACGTGTGGAAGCATATTCATATTTTCTTCGATATACTTCCATGTGATCCACATTGTCTCCTCATTAGCTGGGAGTAAAGAGCATATTTCTATACCTGGTGAGTCAATAAACTCACAAAATTCTTTATACTTGTTGACAACTTTTGTATACGTTCTATCTTCTCTTTGCGCGAATTTTCCCCAAAAAGAGTTAAGACAAATCTTAGCAGTATTCCGTTTACCAGGATTTTTTTCGATATTTTTCTTCTCCAAGACAATATCTTCTTTCAACCGGTAAGCTTTTAAAAATTCATCTTTCTCAACTTCCGAGGAAAGCTTACTGTTCCATCCGCTAGCTTCTTGCTTAATTTTTAAAAAAGTATTAACATATTCTGTAAATAACCCCCCTGTTTTTAAAAATGGGTCATACTGAACATGGTCGTATTTCCAGACTTCAAATACTGTCTTTATTTTATAACCATTTTTAACAGCTAAAGATACTTCAGGGATAACCCACGTACCAGTGAAGGCTCTATCTTCTTCTATGTGATCGCAATTAAATAAGTTATTTATTTCAGCACACTTTCTGCATAGAGCAAAATATAATTTCTTATTATTTTTGAAAGGGAGAACCGGAATATACAAAGTCGGTGGTGGGATAACAGTGCATTTGATAATTCCATGCATTAAAAGTATATCTGGTAATAAGGGTATATTTTCATTACGAAAAATTGTAGGATGTCCGATTGGATATGGAGAATACTTATTAATGTATGGGTATAGACTCGTGAAATCTAAATATCGTATTACTTCATCTTCTTTTGCTTTATGATATAATTTGAATACTTCAGTACGACCTCCGAAAATGGCATCTCTCGGGTTAATTGGCAGAGTAATGTTCATTATACTTTTATCTAACCTCTTATCTATTTCTTTGTTTTCTCTTAAGAACTCCTTAAACTCACACTCCCAAATATATTCGAGATTGTAACCGCAGTGTTTAATTGTTTCGAGACGTCTTTCTGTACTCTCGTTTCTTTGCTTTAAAGTGCCTAAATTATGATTTGATTTATCAGAGACTTCTTCTAGCTTAAAACATTGTTTACAACCGTGATAAAAGCAACCTAGGAACTCAAATACTGTATTAGTTCTTGTATTAAAACCATCTACTCGAAAGCCGCTTTTTTCCAGTTTAACTTCCCCTTTGTTTATAGCAGAAATAATTTCGTCATCTAACTCCCAACTCTTAGAAGTAAGCCACTTTAATGAAAGTCTGGAATAATTTTTAGTATTATAGTAGCTACTTTTCGGCATTATCCCCAATGTATTTCTTTTAAGGAAATTTTTTCGGAAGACAAGCATACAAGCTGAAGCTATAGTCACACTTGATGTGAAAGGATTAATTCCGGTTATAGTAAGAAATTCTTGCATGAATCGAATACAACCTATTCGTAGTATATCGACATCATTAATACAATATTTTAACATTTCCATTTTATTATTGAAGACTCCTGAAGATACATTGTTGTACCACTTTAAAAATTCCTCTCTTTCGCCCGATTTCATGGCGTTGTATCCATACATTTCACGGTGCGGAAATCCTCCAACATAATCAATATTTTCCACAGTGTTAAAGAAATAAGGATAATACCCCTTCACATGATCGTTAATAGCAAATACTTGGGGGAATTTGGAAAGGGGGAATGCTAGAAAATTTAATGAGTCTATAAAGGCTATTTTCCCACATTTCAATTTCATAATTCTAGTACCATTCATAATAGGTTCAATTTTTAATTTCCTATTTAAGATCTCTGAAATTAAAAAGTGCCCATCGTACCCCTGTAAATTATGTGCAATACAGAACACATTGTTTATAAAGGGACGATCTTTTAAACAATAATCTAAAAATCTACTAATAACCGTTGTTTTATTATCAAACTCAAAAACATGCTCTCTGACACCGCAGACGCCACATTTTTCTTTTATATCCGGGTTGTCATAACATTTATAACATACTTGATGTGCAACTATTAAATTCACGACATGTAAAAAGGATGTTGCACTTGACTCATATGAAGTATTCTGTGTGCTTTCACAGTCGAAAAAAATAATTAGGAATCTAGTATTATCCTTACCATTATATGGCTTGATATAGCATAAGTGGCCTTCAGGAACAATTTTTGAGCAAATTTGACAATAATACTCATTACAGGTATGACTTTTTTCTCGCTTCTTGTCATGAATTATAAATTTTTGACACAATTTACATATCTTGAAGGTTTCGCACATGTTTTTACCTTCAATTTTGTTTTGTAAATGATTGAGGTAACAAACTTCACCTCTAAAAGTACGGTTACAGTCTTCACACATTTTTACCTGCCTAACAAATTTACATGATGGGAAAGCATTACAGTAAGAACATTTCATTACACACTTATGCCTACTCTTTTGTGAAATTTTATCGCAAAAAGGACAGATGTAATCTTTATCAAAAAGTCCTGTTACTGACTTGATCACGTAAAAGTGTTTTAAATTCTTTGAATAGTAAAGAAAATTTTGTTTTCAAAACTTCTTTGCATTTGAAGATTGAAAATAATTGAGTTTGAATCTCCCAAGTTATCGAAAACGATTATCTGATAATCTTTTAAAAATTTTTGGAACTTATAAAGATCCTGTAAAATGCACCCATCCTTTCCAACCTGAACGTGTGCATTTTTGCACAGAATCTCGGCCTTTTCACCCAAAGTTTGAAGAACTTTTACACTATGACGTTTACTGACATTTTTTGCAGCCAATTCTATTGCAAAACAAATGCTTCGTGGTAGACAATTTACATCATCATCCTTTCCCACATCTATTATACTCCTTTTCCTACTAAGTATTTCACTCTCTCCCATAGAACCGGCTTTAAGTCTAGCTCCTGCATTTGGAAAATTAACTATATCTGCATTCAATTCCATAATATTGTCTGAAAGGAAACTGTTATTGGACTGATTCACATTCGAAATCAGCCCAATAATATATTTCCCGCTTAATTCATTAATAGGTCTTAAACTTGCCCATATTGGTTTTACGTCCGGTGAGTTTGGTAGCGTAATTGTAAATCCCACTTTACTATCTTTGCTTGAATTCGTAAGAATCTCTTTAATCACTTCATCAAACACTTTTTCTAAAGCCTTAAAAGGATCTTCCGAAATATCACCAAGATCCTTTATCTTAAAACTTATTTTCACGCCTTCCACATGAAATTTTTTATAAAATTTTGCATGCTTGGATAGCAGTTCATACCCTGTTTTTGAACCATGCCCAATCTGTATGTCTTCGTTGCGACCAGCGCAATTCTTTCCAAAAAACATTTGCTTAGTGCTTCCTGTCTCTGGAATATCTTCCATCTTCCGAAGATAATCTGCGGCTTCCTTCACCACACTGTTTGAAAACGAGACATTGAAGACCGTCGAGAATTTTGTCAATATTTCCAAGAATGTATATTTCTCTTGGACTGAAAATGAGGTTTTTTGTTTTTTTATCTCCTTAATTACATTACTTAAACTAGATATAAAGAAATCATGGCCTAGGACTAAAGCACAATCTAAGAAATTAAAAAATTTTTGGGTATCCATAACTATGGTAATTCCCTTTACTAAACTATTTTTATTAAAAACTCTTATTTATTTTAACTTAAATTAACTTAACACTATTCCACTATATTATTAATATTATTTTGTTTTTTTAAATTATTTTTCCTCCGTAATTCCTAAGTATTTCTGAGCCAAGAGGAGGTATGCCAGACGGGGTCAATGGGGTGAATCCTCACTTTTCGTCTTCTTTCCTGCTTTCCTGAAACTTTTTTTCTTTCAACTTGTGTTGAGCTTTCCTTTCCGGATTTGATTATTACTTTTCCTTCTTCATCTAACGCCTCCAAACGTCTATTAATTTTTTCTATTTGTTTGCTAAGGAGCTTAATTTTCTCTCTTAGAACAATGTTTTTTACAACTAATGTAGAATTTTTTGAATCGGACATAAGGTCTGTTCTTTCTACATACAATTTCTACACTAGATTACACTAGATAAACTCATATAGTATTATCCTTCAGTTTTTTGGTGTGGTCCGTACTAAAGATGTCCAGTTTCACTCATATAGTCATCAACTTCAACAAATGGTGAAGAAGAAAAACCTACACCTGCTCCCAAACCAGTGTAAAAAGTGTTATTAGAGTACACTACACTCGACTAAAAGAATATATCTTTTAGGAGACGTCGAACTTTGTGGTTTTGGATTTTTCCTTCTTCTCCTTTCCAGTGCACCTACAAGCGCTATTATTCTTCAGTTTTTGGTGTGGTCCGTCCTAAAGATGTCCAGATTCTAGCTTTTTGGGGTAAAAATATACACAATTAAAAAGTTTTTAATATTGACAATGAAGCATACTTACATCTTCAGCTCCTTAGTTATCGTGAAATGTAACTTCCGTTGGTTACTTTTGGCTTTTTATACTGAAATCCATGAATATTTTACACAATGAGAAAGGTGGGGGGCTATCCACCACTCTAAACTTAAATAAATTGTGTAATATGGTAAAGTACCTTATTCTTTGATCCGTATGAACTTGACTGAACAATTTTTTCCTCAATATTAAACCAATAATTAAATATGACCTTTTGAGACATATTGGAATATTTTACCTCAGACATAGTAAAATCAGAACTGTGAGATATATATAAATGTTTTTAATCGAAAACATGTTCGATTAATGCTTCTACACTTTACTGGTAAACATAACTTATACGAAAAATGAAACTAATAATTAAATATGACCTTTATAAAACATATTGGGAAAATTTTTCCTCTGGCATGGCTTAATTACACCTGTGAGATTAAAAAATCGAAAAAAAATTTAAATCGAAGACATTTCCAATTAAAGCTTCTCTTTATTTCAGGTATACAAAAATGACTACTGGAAAAATTAATTCAGTTTTAATATAAAATTAAATCAGTTTTTAATTTACCGATTTTAATGGACCTACGATTTTTATGACATTGTAGTAAACGACTATGTGTATTATCTTTTTACTCTTGATTTAAACATCTTATATGTGTAATTAGTACCGTGAATTGTATATAAATACAGAAAATTCTGTGCCCATCATCACATTCAATCAAACCTATTACAGGAGTAATAATGGTAAGAGTTTTTTGCTCAATTTAAAATTTTTACATTTTAAATCTAATTTATTTTGTTTTTTTTTTTTATTTCAGAGCACCTTTGAGCTTTTGTGCGATACGGCGGAGAATGGGTATGATACCCTTATTCCGATAACATCGTTGGAAATTGGAGTACAACACCCTATAAAGTGTTTCGGCTTGGTGAAGACCAAATATGGTCTACGCCTAACCGTTCATTTTAAAAGAGGGGAATATAATTATTTACCGCCACGGTTTGCGGATAAGATAAAAAATCAGAAGCAGATTGATGAATTGAACCAAATTCCTCAATCTTTAGTATTTGAAGGTAAAGATGAAGCTAAAGGTGGCTTCATCATGATGAAATTTGTCAAAAACTAATTTAAAAATTAAATAAATGAACAAATTTGTTATTTTAAAAATAATTGTTTTATTCATTTTTCTTTTATCCCCTTTCCCATTTTTCCTTCTTCTGCTCACTGATAATGAGTGCATTTTCTACGTCTTCTGATGTGGAAGCTGCGCATCGACGCTTGTCTCCTGATTGTGTGTTCGCTAACGGCAAAGACGTTTGTGGACCGTATAACAAGCCGGTTAAAAAATCACATTGGCCGCCATCATTGCCTACAGTGTTGAAATTACTTCTGCTGATAATTGCAATATTTTTCTTGATCGTCGAGCTACTCAATCTATTCAATGTCATCTCTAGATTATAAACATGTTCGATTTTGTGATCAGGTTTCGGTTAAATACATAATTGCATGGGAGTACGCATATAGATCCAGTAGAAAGGGTACTTGGCAAACCGATGCATTAGATCGATTAAGATTTCAACGCAGGATTTTAAAAATGGAAGAATTACTAACACCTATTTTACTTAAGAAACAATCTATTCTGTAATCAAAATAAAGTTAAGCTCTTGTAGCATAATTGTATCAAATTACTCACTTTGTAAAAGTTCTATACAGCTTTGAATAAAACATATGACGAAAAATTTGTACTTTAATTCCCATCAATTCAACCCAACACGTCACCCATGTTATTATTTACATATATGATTTATCAGAAAAAACAAAACGATCGACGCTATAACGTTTTGAAAGAAGCAAGCTGGAAACTTGTTTTTAATATTCCCACGGTAGGTAATTCACCCAAATAAAAAGTCATCTCAAGAGTATCACCTCAAACTTAAACACATTACGCATATTGGATATACATATGTATGGTACATTAGTCGAGATTTAAAAAGAAGGCCAGAGTCTAAAACGGAATACGAGATTACCGAAATTACATTCCCGCAAGTGGTTTTGCACAAAAGGTACAGGTACTGGTTATTTTGTTTATAATGGGGAGGAACTAATTCTTCTTCGTTTACAATGGAGAGGAGTACAGGTACTGGTTATTTTGTTTATAATGGGGAGGAACTAATTCTTCTTCGTTTACAATGGAGAGGAAATGATTCTTTTTTGCTTATAATGTAGAGGAACTGCTTTTTTGTTTACCAACCATCACCTGTCTACCTCCTCACTCAAACACCGAGAATGCTAACTGCATCTCACCTGCTGGGTGCTGGAATCTGCTGGTGGGATATAAAATCCGCTCAACCGTCACATGGTGAGGGAAATAACTCTCATCAAACATATTGCTCTCTCAAGAATGCTAACTACCTCACTCCCTTGCACCCAATTGTTGACGCCCAAAAGAAGGCACCAGCTGACGTCATCACAATTGTTGACGCCCAAAAGAAGGCACCAGCTGACGTCATTTACCTTCAGAACAACAACAAAGACCGGCATTTTTGGTAGGCACTTTGGACACTCTCTTTGCTACCTGTCACTATCGCACCTGGTAATTCTTATACGGCAGGTGCCTTCCTTACTACTTGTCGGTAAGAAAATGGAAGTATACACTTCCCAGTGGCTAATGTTGATCCAGCCGGTGTAATCTCGTAATTGTAGCATACTGTCAACCTATGTATATTTCCAAAAAAAACTCCCAAAAGGAGCACACTACAAGCAAAAGAACGCATGGACCAAAATAACCATCTAAGAGTCTTTTCACTGTCGAAGCCACGAAGTTGACCAACCCTACGTGAATTTTGTCAACAATTCCCAGCCAATGCCTTAAGGAGATCCCATAAACGGATTTTCAGACCGCTAAATGGGCTTAAGGCACTAATTCTTAAAAATTCGTGTTCAATAAAAAAAAAACTTAAAATTTGCACGGAACACGCAGTTGAGCGTCACATAACGGTGAGCTAGTAGCAGTAAATGAATTCGCACAACATTAAAATTTATTTTTGAAGTTTTGAGTTATAGAAAACCATGAGTAATTTTTTCTTCGAAAACTCTAGAGTGGCATAACGCCTTAAGGGGGTTAGTGACTTGAATACGAAAAATTTATCAAATTTTTTTATATATTATTATTTTTCTGCATTCGATTCTACACCAAATAAAGAAGTGGACAGCTCGACAATATTTTGGTATTATGTATACATTTTCATATGTATTTTTATCATATTTCGAATGAAAAACAACACTTAATCTGATAAAAATCAAGAGAAGATTTTAAAACAGAACCAATGCCATTTGTGTTATTTGTATTAACAATATAAACAAGTAAAAATTGAATTTAGAGGGAAAACTATTGAAAAAGATAAAAACTAAACGATTTCAGTTTTTTTCGCTCTCCTGTACAATTTTTTTTTTTGCATTTTTTTCCATAAATGTTCCTTTTTCTCGAAACTGATAACAGATATCAAGATAATATTTTTTTGCTTAAAGATGGAAAAGATGATTCTAAATATTTTTTTTTTTTAAGCTTAAAAAATATGAAAAAGTCTTAAACTTTCAAAGCTTATAAGTCATTTAGTTTTTAATATTTTTGAAATTCCTCCATTCAGTAGCATTAGATTTACTAACATAAGTAATATGTATGTATGTGTAAAAGTTTAATTAAATTCGGTCGAGCAGTTCCTGAGAAAAAAGTAAATGAATTTGTATGAAAAGTCGTCAAGTCACTAACCCCCTTAAGCTAACATTAATTAATATTTGCATCGAAATATTTTCTACCCCCTACCATCAATATTTTGGGCGAAAATATAACTTGGTGTCAAGAAATAAAATACCTGGGTATGATTCTAGACTCGAAACGGACATTTCAGGCCCATACATCAAATTAAAATTAATTAGGATTTTATACCCCCTGATCAACCGTCGCTCTAAGCTCTTAACACATAATAAACTATTAATTTACAAGGTTGTGATGCGTCTCACTTTACTCTATGCATGCCCAGTCTGGAATAAATACGCAACTGCCAATAAAAAAAACTACAAATAGTACAAAACAAATGGCTTAAACTTATACTGGACAAGCCCTGGCATTTCTTTACCAGGACTTTGTACCAACTAGCCAATATACCTCCAGTTAAAACAGCGACTGATAGCCAAGAGCTTAAAGCCAATTGTGCACACTCTAGCAATCCTTTGATTCTTTCTATCATTTAATTTAAATCGATCTCTTATTATTATGAAGCTTTTTTTTACTCCTTTTTATCCTTATTTTCTAGTATTTGTATATTATTTTCTTTCGTCTTCCTTTTGTCGTTGTTTAACTTTCTACATTCATATTTTATTGTTAACTAGCCGCGTACCGCGACTACGCTCACGTTGTTTTATTGCCCTGTTACTCCCGTCTTTCCCGTTTCTCCGTTGATCCATTGATCCTGTTCCTCCCGTTGCCCGTTTAACTCGTTGATCCATTGGTCCTGATTCTCCCGTTGCTCCTGTTTCTGCCGATGCTCCGATTTCTCCCGTTGCTTCCGTTACTCTATCCTCTATCCACAATCTTCCATCCACCACCCTCCATCCTTCATCCTCGATCTCCCACCCTCTATCCGTCATCCATCATCCTCCACCCACCATCCCCCACCCTCCATCTTCCATCCTCCATTTATCTACCATCCTTCATTATCCATCTTCAATCCTCCATCCTCTATTCACCATCCTTAATCCATTCCCCATCCTTAATCCATTCCCCATCCACCATCTACCATCCTCCATCCTCTATCCACCATCTTCCAACCTTCATCCATCCATACTTCATCCATTATCATCTATCCATCATCTACCATCCTATATCTACCATCCACCATCCCCTTTCCACCATCCTCTGTCAACCATGCTCAATCCACCATTCATCATTCTCCATCCTCCATTCACCATCTCCTATCCAACATCCACCATCCACTATCATTCATCTTCATCCACCATCCTGCATCCTCCATCTAAAATCCGCCATTCTCCATCCACCATCCTCCATCCATCTATCCTCCATCCATCATCCTCTATTCATCTGCTACCATCGTATATCCACCATCTCAATCCCCTATCCACCATCCTCTATGAACCATCCATTATCCTCCATTTTTAATCCCCCATCCTCTATCCACCATCCCCCATCCTCCATCCATCCATCCTCTATCATCATCCTATATCCATCATCTACCATCCTATATCTACCATCTCATATCCTCTATCCACCATCCTCTATCCACCATACACCATCCTCAATTTTCTATCCTCCATCCTCTATTTACCATCCTCCATCCTTCATCTTTCATCCACCATCGACCATCCTCCATCCACCATCCACCATCCTTCATCTACCATCTACCATCTACTATCCACCAACCTTCATCCTCTATCCAGCATCCTTCATCTTCCAGCCACTATCCACCATCCATCTCCATCTTTACCAATAGGAATGAAACTAATGCACCGAAAACGAACGAACTGCCGCTAAATCATTTGAAATACTCTTAAATGTTGAAATAACTCTCGTACCACCAGTTGTAAAATGATTTTGTTAACGCAGAAACCTTCGCGGGCGTGTGCCCAAAATATCAGCGAAGTTTCATCGTAATCGGATGAATAGTATAGGAAAGCGCAAACAAACCATTCGAGCACCAGGGTACTAAAATCGTGAAAAAATTTGAAAAATGTTTAAAAAAAACTTTTGTTTTTCATTCGATCTGGACCAAACTTCACAGGAACCATCCCGGGACTACTCTACACGTTTCCTGAAAATTTCATCAAAATCGGTTCAGCGGACTAGGAGTCTATAGGGAACATACCCACATTCATACATACATACATCCTTTTTTATATATATAGATTAGTTACTGAATAGGTGTACTTTCCTAGCTCAAGGTTTTTTTTCCCATTTTTCCTTGAAATTGATTTTGAATTCCAAACACTTTAATAAAAAACATGTTTTATGATTTTTAAAATTTTCAGGTCAGCGTCGAAAACCTGTACTTAGAATCACTACCACCAGGCAGTACATGCGTATGCGTGAAAATTGGCAAAAGCTCTGGGATCTGTATAGTGTGCAAGCTATAGCTGCTATTTAGCTTTGTCTCCGCTAAGTACCGGAAGCGTATTTATAAACCCTAAACCCCATACCATTTCAGCCGTGTACGGCTGGTTGCAACCGCTATTTAAGCGCAGCTGTGCGTGTGAAAAACTGTAGTGATGACAATCGGCGGTATCGGCGGCTTTCTTTCTATTAATATATCCAACTACACTTTTATACAAATTTGTGATATTTTCATTTTTCCAAGAAACTCTACAATCGCTCGTCGTATGGCAAAAATATGATGTGCAAAATTTACTTTTTGGTTGCTTTTACCCTGGAAAATTTGTGGGGAGGGTGTGGGGAGGTCTGATATTTCTCCAAGCGATTGTCTATGAATATCATCCCTTTTTGTTGGACTCGACACCTTTTCTTTACATTTTTTAAAATGTTTTTTATGTACAAGGTGGCGCAAAATTAATCATCCAATTTAATTTTTCATAACTTCTTTACTAAATAAAAAAAAAGTATTTAAAAAACCCGTTTTAGAGACATGAATGCGTTACGCGCCTTTAGGCCCGGACTGCATGGTCCGTGTTTTTTCGACTCCGGAAATAATAAAAACCATAGAAATGTATGAGATTTCAGCTGGTCGACTACATGACTCCGGAAAACCGCGTGTGCGGAAAAAAACCTGAGCAGGCACAGGTTTCTCCGGACGGTTGATCAGAAATTTTTTCGTGTCTTCCCTCCCCAGCGACAATATGGAATTTCTTCAAATTTCTATTGGCATGGGCTAAAGTGGTGCGAAATAGTCTCACATTTCTGTGAATTAATTTTCATCTTCCAAGAGTTCGTGTAGAATTAAACGTCGTTAAACATGTTCTGCAGTTCCTCTTGTGTATATTATTAAGTCATCTGCGAAGGCTACAATAGATATCTTGGGTGATTTATTAAAATCGAATGTTTCCGAAATTCCGCTAATGTAGATCGTGAATAAAGTGGGTGCAGTTACTGTTCCCTGTTGGAGCCCTACCCTAACATTATCTGTGTGGTAACAATTTTCCCGTTTGTTAGCACAAAGTTTTTGTTGTATATCATGTATATAAGGATATTTATCACGTGTTTGGGGAATTTTTTTTGGATTAATTTAAAGATCAGACCGTCAAGCCAAACTGTGTCAAAGGCCTTCTCCATGCCTATTAGACAGGCACCTACGCATTCTTTATTATTCAAATGCCGACAGATGTCGGATGTGACCTTCGTTATGGTGTGTATGGTAGAATATCTGTTTCGAAATCCACATTGGCAACTCGGTATCAGATCATTCTGCCGAATGTGAGAATTCAGGGAGTCATTGAGGAAAGGCTCATTGCCTTCGCTCTCATATTTGAATTCTGTGACCTTTTCAGTAACTAATTGATTTAGTCTTTCCCTTCCCAAATTGGAGTTCTGTAAATGGATTCCCTCTAAGTGGGTCCGTATTAGATCTACATAGCTTTTGGGGCTCGTCGTTTATCACGAAGTAGCCGTTTGTATCGCGGCTTGCACTTGTGATATCAATATTCGCGTCTTCAAGGAGTTTTTGGGAGTGTGCCTGTACCTTAATCGTGGGTACACTTGCATTATTCTTTTTCATGAATATAGAATTTATTTGGGCAAACTTCCCGGAAGAGTCGCTGGACCTAACAGATTGAATTTTTTCCCTCCATTGCCTATTACTTTCGTTCGCGAAGTTTTGTCGAATTGGAGTTTTAACATTTTTATAATCCAGCCCGAAAAGTTTGTAACGCATAGAACTGAGCCTCGGACGAAGAAAAGTTATATATTATCTTATGTTTATTTTAGGCCAAAACCCCAAATCCGTTTGCTGTCCGTCCGTCTGTCCGTCCGTCCGTTTGCACAATAACTCACGAACGAGTTGACATAGGAAGTTAAGATTTGAAAAAAAAAAAAAAAATAATAATTTTGCATACTTAAGGTTTACAATGTTTGAAGCGAAAGTTCAGAATATGATACAAATCGAATGAGTCCTTCCTGTAGCAGCCTAGATAAGTCCTTTAAAAATGTATGCAAGTTATAGAATCCACTATAGCTCCAGTACGAGTTAAAGCAGGGATTCAAAATTTTACAGGAATTAGTTTTGTATCAAAAGCAAGACTGAGTTCATTAGTTGTCGCCAGCCTTCGACTCCTTCGGGTAGATGTCATACAAAAGTCCTTAGGACACGTGTTCACCAATATTGAGCGATAACCTTAAAACGCTTTACGTTACGACTTTGAAATTTTGTATACGTTGATTTATAATAGTAGCAGTTAAAACTATTAATATAAAAAATATCCCATAAGTCCTTCCTGTAGTCGCCATACAAAAATTCTGTAAAATGTCCTAACTTAATTTATGGAACTCACTATAAATCAAGAAATCGAGTAGCCACTATACACTTGTTTCTACCTGTAAGTAAAAAGTCATGTAATAAATGTTTGTGCACTCCTCATTCTTTTGATATATTTTCAACTAAAATATGTTGGGTCGCCCGTGTGAGTGTTATACAGTTACTCCCATAATTATTGGGTCGAGACCAAAAACAATGTTTGGGCAAAGTTGTGACTGAAACGAGGAGGAAATAAAAAAAACAAATTTCATTTGTTATTGTATGTACTATATACTGACGGAAATAAGTGTTTTTTTCAAATATATTATATATTACGCAAATATATGAAATAAACAAAACAATTCAAAAAAATGAAATCTTATATCACATAATTATTGGGTCGAACGAATTTTTTGTACTTTTTTCAATTCAAACTGCTAAATTAATATTTGGTGGGATCTCCTTTCTTATTCAGGATCCACTTACATCTATTTCGCATTAATTCAATAAGTTTCCGGTTAGCTGATTCGAAGATTTCTGTCCATTCATCTTGTGGAACCCTTTTGAACTCCGGTGTACTGCTAATTGGGTGAATCCTGCTTCTATCATCAAGCTCCTCCTGAAGATATCTTCTGGGAGCAGATTGGTGGAAGGTGGAAGAGTGGTGGTCGGTTTTTTCCACTTTGTGACATTTATAGTGTAGGAATTCTCGAATGATCTGTACCGAATGTTTAGAATCTTATCTTGATAGAATTGAAATGTTTCTAGAATTCACATTTCCTCTGAAGAAGTTTTCCATTTATTTCTTGAAAATGTGTCGCAATACATTATTGGTCATAGTGCCATCAATAAAAACCATGTTTTCAACTGCTGAGAACGATATACAGCCCAAACCATTACTGATCCCATGCTATGCTATACAGTCATATGAGTGGATTTTCTTTATTTAGTTCAACATTAGTCTTGCGCAGCACCATGGTGCATCCAACTGACCCAAAAACATTAAAACTACTCTCATCTGTAAAAACCTTCTGATTCCAAAAGTTTTGATCCTCTTTTAGATGGAGTTCACTAAACTCCATCATGTCTTTTTATTGACGCCGCTTACAATTTTTTTCTTTGTGAGATCAGTAGGTTATGGTTTGGGCTGTATATCGTTCTCAGCAGTTGAAAACATGGTTTTTATTGATGGCACTATGACCAATAATGTATTGCGACACATTTTCAAGAAATAAATGGAAAACTTCTTCAGAGGAAATGTGAATTCTAGAAACATTTCAATTCTATCAAGATAAGATTCTAAACATTCGGTACAGATCATTCGAGAATTCCTACACTATAAATGTCACAAAGTGGAAAAACCCGACCACCACTCTTCCACCTTCCACCAATCTGCTCCCAGAAGATATCTTCAGGAGGAGCTTGATGATAGAAGCAGGATTCACCCAATTAGCAGTACACCGGAGTTCAAAAGGGTTCCACAAGATGAATGGACAGAAATCTTCGAATCAGCTAACCGGAAACTTATTGAATTAATGCGAAATAGATGTAAGTGGATCCTGAATAAGAAAGGAGATCCCACCAAATATTAATTTAGCAGTTTGAATTGAAAAAAGTACAAAAAATTCGTTCGACCCAATAATTATGTGATATAAGATTTCATTTTTTTGAATTGTTTTGTTTATTTCATATATTTGCGTAATATATATTTTGAAAAAAACACTTATTTCCGTCAGTATATAGTACATACAATAACAAATGAAATTTGTTTTTTTTATTTCCTCCTCGTTTCAGTCACAACTTTGCCCCAAACATTGTTTTTGGTCTCGACCCAATAATTATGGGAGTAACTGTATGTGGTTTCAAATTTTTGAATCTTAAACTGAATGAGTAGGCTGTCCAGTGTAGGTACTGTGAGGATTCGATGATTTTTTTTTTTTTAATTTTTGAACGGAGTGAGTAGGCGAAGAAAAAAGAAAGAAGATTGAGTTTTTTTAGGAGTTTTTGAGTAAAAAGAATGGCGTGGGGCGTCTAAGAAAAGTTCGGTAAAAACGTTTTGAACAAGAAATACGAGAAAAATTTCGGTGTGTGATAATATTTTCGCTGCAGAAATGGCTCAAAGAAATCGTCGACGAATCACCGAACACCTGTAAATTTCGCTAGCCCTTAACGCGACCATTGTAAATAGTTTTCTCTTCCCCGGGTACAGAGTGGTAAAATTTTCGATGATCGTCGAAGCCCGAGCGTGTGTGTTCTTCCGTTGATTGCGCGGCAGCCTCCGCTGTCGCCGTTTCGAATCGGTTTTTTTATTCTTGTATTTCCCCGGAGATCTTGAGATTTTAAATCGAATAATAAAGAATAAACATATATATTTATAAAACTAAAAAAAAAAAACAACTGACATGACAAGACGAGGACGGACATTTTAAATAAAAGTAAAAATAAATTAATTAATTTTAAATAAAGAGGAAGAAAGAATATATACGGGGTGAGTTAAAAATTTCGTTAATATTTTTTACATAAAATTTTTCTGTTTTACTTTATTATTTTAATAATTAAGTATTGTGATTGATTTTTTAAAAAAAAAAATTTGCTACCCTCAAAATTTTTATTTTCACGTTTCATAACTAGTAGACGCGAAAAAAGCAATAAAAATTTTCAGTCCGTCTGTCCGCCGTACGCCGTACGCCGTACGGCGTCCGCCGTACGCAAGATCGTTTGGAGGCTCGTAGCTGCCAAACGCTTTGAGATATTAAATTGAAATTTTTTTAACGAATAGATGGGGTAGGCGCCTTGAAGTGACCAAATTTTTAGGGGTGGGGGTGTGAGGGGGAAGGAGGGGGAAGTGTTTTAGACCGAAAATTTTGGTTTTCAGATCTCAGTAACCCCTTATGTTAGGAAGCTGAAACTTGGAATTTCTATAGAGCTCTGATAGTAGACCCATTTGCAGAAAAATTGTCAATATTGATCAAGGGGTGTGGGAGTGGGGGGAAATGTAATGCGTCCGAAACCCAAAAAAGGCGAGATAGACACATTCTAAAATCCATATCTCCTAAACCGTTAATGGCACACTATTCAAACTTAAAACGTATTTGTAGTTATACTAGGAGAACAGAATGAAGAAAAATTTTGGGTGGGGGGAAGTTGTGTATGGGAGTGGGGGGTGAAAAACTTAAGATTACGATATCTCATGAACCAATTGCTCTAGAAAAATAAAATTTGGTTTGGGTATAAAGGTTGACAAAAAAAGATTGATCAAAGTAAAATTTTTTAAGTGGGAGGTGGAGCATAGAAGTGGAGGGGATGAGAATTTTTCAAATCAAACACATTTCATATCTCAAGAACAGTTTAAGATAGATGCTTAGAATTTTTACCAGAAGTAGCGCTAATTAAACCCTAGTAGGGAAAAAAGTTTTGGGGTTGAGGGTGAAGAGGGGGAGGGTGGGGGAGGGTGAAAAGGAAAAAGTTCCGATGCTTATATCTTGAGAACCTGTAATGATATAAGCCTTAAACTTGGTATTTAGATAGAGCTATAAAAGCGGAATGTTGGAAAAATAAATTTTTTTTAGGGGTAGTATGCTACGGGGGTAGGGGGTGTTTTTCCTAACTATTAAACGGTTTATGCTAGAAAGTTGAAACTCGGTGTGTATATGTAAATCAACTAGAAAAGTAATTGTGATAAAAAAAAATTTGAATATTCATTGGCGTTTAGAAAGGGGGGCAAAAAAAATTATTTGTAAATATAATAGATATAAAATTCATATATTCTTACGATTTTCGTCATATCTACTAGGTCTTTCCAAATATTGAATTCATTTTTATTCTACGGATTCTTCGTATGAATACCTAGAAAGTGTTTTCAATGTTTTTTGAAATTCGACCCCTAAGGGTAGTGTGGTACAAGTGGGAGGTGTTTTTCCTATATATAGAACGGCTTAAGCTACAATGTTGAATCTCGGTGGTACGGCGTTTAGAAAGGGGGGCAAAAAAAAAATATTTGTAAATATAATATATATAAAATGCATATATTTTCACGATTTTCGTCATATCTACTAGGTCTTTCCAAATATTGAATTCATTTTTATTCTACGGATTCTTCGTATGAATACCTAGAAAGTGTTTTCAAGGTTTTTTGAAATTCGACCCCTAAGGGTAGTGTGGTACAAGTGGGAGGTGTTTTTCCTATATATAGAACGGCTTAAGCTACAATGTTGAAACTCGGTGTGTATATCTAAATCAACTAAAAAAATAATTTTGAATAAAAAAAACGAATATCTATTGGCGTTCAGAAGGGGGGCAAAAAAAATTATCTGTGAAAATAGAATGCATATTTTCCCACGATTTTCGACATATCTACTACCTCGTCCCAAATAATGAATTTAATTTTATTCTATGTTTTCTCCATATGAATACCAAGACAGTGTTTTCAAGATTTTCTGAAAATTGACCCCTAAGGGGGTGTAAAGTGATTGTGTACTTTTTCATAAACTATTCCATATCTCTCAGATCCAATCAGATTTTCACTTCCATGATCTTGTTCTTTTTGATAGGTTTTCAGTCACATAGTAGCCTACACCGCATTTCAGAATTGAACGCGTTCCTTACTTCTGCCGGAAAAATAATAAAGTTACGCCCAGATTGTTGGCAGATTTTTTTTTTTTGTTGTAAAGTTTTTTTCAGGTTTGATTTTTTTTCCTCGACAATTAATTTGGGTCTCTAATTTTTTTGAAATTTGATAATGTTTGAAGGCTATGAGAGCCATAATGGACCCTCGCGAGTAAGTTTTCCTGACCCTGAACCTCTATATGGGGCCACGACGCGAACATTTTTGGGAAAGTCGTGGCTGAGGCAGGGTGGGCAGACAGGGCACTACAACACTAGAGCGCCCTGACAAATCACGAAGTCGCGCCATCCTACGCTTCTCGGTCTCTCATGACTTATTGGGAAAGATATCAAAATTTTAAACTCCTGGATATGTCGACGTGATTCATTTTTGTTGTACAGGCCTAGGGTTAATGGCCTGACGTGAGAGCAAGTACCCCCCACACTGCCGTAGCTATTCCCGGCCGCCAACAAGCGCGTCGCTCCAGCTCGAACGTCAGCCACCAATTCGGACGTAGGCGGAATTGGCCCATTGTTTCCCATACCTTACCTTTCCCTTCGAACATTTTAACTTTTTCAAGTTGAAATATTCACTCCAAGCCCTCCGTTCACAACAAAATATAAATAGGAGTTCAGTATTTCATCTAGAGTATCATACGATTGGCTTGGAGCTGATCGTGACTTCGTTATGTTTTTAGATTGATTTTAGTCTATTCAAGTTGGGGTTATTGTGATCTAAAAATCTACGATAGATGTTTTTAATTCGCGTGAGCAAATGACTTTTAAGTATTTGAAGTTTTCGGATAATAGGGTTCTCGTAGTTGTCTAAGGTATTTCAGATTTTTCATTTTGTAACAGTTCGTTCTATTGTGGCAATTGTGAGATTTTTTAATATTTGGAGATAGTGTTCTATCTCCGAGTTTCTTGGGTTCCCATCTGGGGGGGTTATGAATTCTTCTTCTTCTGGAATTCTTTCTGAGTGAGCTTTCGCTATTCTCTTTCGAAAGAATTTCCAGTTATTTTTTTTTATAATTAAGGATAATAATTTCCGCTTGGGAATTAATGGCGAAATGATTGTCTTTATCATGACCAAATGTCATGAGTATGGCTTGGTGGTCGCTATCGTAATTTATGGTTTCTAGTTTATTTGGACTTCCTGCGAACGTGAAGTTCAATCGGGCATCTGCTATGCAGATATCAAGGTATGAATTTGCTCATGGTAGAGTGGGAGAGTCGGGGCCGTAGAGTACATATATAAATTCCATTTGGTTTTCTAGAACCCAGTTATATAGGAAATTTCCCCGTGTGTTATTATCTCGGTTAAGCCAAGATTTGTGCTTCGCATTGAGGTCCCCTGCTATTAAGTAGTAGTTCCTAAGGTTATTCAATTCAAGGGTCTGAAATAGTGAATTAAATTCGTCATTGAATTTTTCAGAATTTTTTGTTGAGGCATAGGTGCTAATAACGAAAAGATTATCATTATTCTGCAGGGAGATTTTTATACAGGTCAGTTCTAAACATTCAAAAAGGGTGAATTCTGGCCGGTTTATTGTGGTAAAGTTTAGAGTATTTTTATAAGAATACCCGTGCCGCCTCCGCCTCGGGAGTTCGGTCGGTCTGTTCTTATAAAATCGTAATTATTGAATTGTGGGGTATGGTAAGGTTTTAATTTCGTTTCGTTTAAAAGGAGGAGATCGGGTTTTTCTTTTTTTAGTAGATCGTCTAGATTCATCCTTCTATTTAGGTACACAATGGAGTTGACATTGACAGAAATGAGCCTGAGCTCGGTCTTCTGAAGGATTTGTGTAACCTGGCCATCAACAGATACTGGACATATTTAAAACGCGACTTATATGGCTAAGTTGTTGTGCGTAAGCGCCAATGTAGTTAATAACTGTTCAAGTAATTGCGCATCGCTACCAGGTTCAGTCAGTTACCTTTAAACTATAACAACAGAGCAACCGCAAAATTTCCCTCCAGGATTGTCGAACGTTATGTCGAACGCGCTGACGGGTCCCCTAATCGATAAAAGTAAGTCTAATGTATTTAGTGCTCCGCAATTCGCATATATGTAGTGGTCCAAACCTACCTGCAGGTAATGTGTATAACGCATTTAGTGCTCAGCAATCCGCGTATAGTGATCCAAACCTGCATGCAGGTAATGCGTATAACGCATTTAGTGCTCCGCAATTCGCGTTTGGTGCTCCAAATCTACCGGTTGGTAATGCGTTTAACGCATTTAGTGCTCCGCAAATGGCGGACGGTGCCCCAAATCCACTGGTTAGTAATGCGTCTAACGCATCTAGTGATCCCCAATTGGCACACGGTGCCCCAAATCCACCGGTTGGTAATGCGTATAACGCATTTAGTGTTCCGCAATTCGCGTATTGTGCTCCAAATCTACCGGTTGGTAATACGTCTAACGCATTTAGTGCTCCGCAATTGGCACACGGTGCCCCGAATCTACCAGCTGGTAATGTGTCTAACGCATTTAGTGCTCCGCAACTGGCACACGGTGCATTTAGTGCTCCGCAATTGCCACACAGTGCCCCAAATCCACCGGTTAGTAATACGTCTAACGGTTTTAGTGCTCCGAAATTGGCACACGTGCCCCAAATCTTTCGGCAGGTAATACATATAACGCATTTAGTGCTCCGCAGTTCGCATACAGTGCCCCAAATCTACCAGTACTTAATACACATATGGTAATCGGTGCACAACAAAGCGCGTATAGCGCGCAAAATACGCCTTTAGTAGGGAACGCATACAATGCATTTAGTTTCTCGCAACTCACATACAGTGAATCAAGTCCCCCAAACGTCTCAAGAACATTAGTTAATGCCATCAATTCAGTTAGTGCTCATTGTGGAACATCTACTGTGCCACCAAGCGTTGCATTAGGAATCATGCAAAATAATAATGTTGACACCTCAAACCACTTACCCTCGGCTCTTGTATACGGAACTCATAATATAACGAATCCAAATAGTTATCGTTCTCATGCATTTAACGCGACAGTAGCGTTGATCCTAGCATAAACCTAAGTCACTGCAGTGAACTGGCCATAGCTCAAAGCCAATTGGCTGCTAGGAGAGTAATGCCGAAGGACTTGCCAATTTTTAGTGGGAACCCCTTTGAATAGCCTCTGTTTATCAGTAGCTTCGAAGGATCATCTCGTGTGTGTGGATTCTCCAACGAGGAGAATCTTTTTAGACTTCAGAGGTGCTTGAAAGGGAAAGCACTTGAAGCAGTTAGAAGCCGGTTACTTCTACCACAAACGGTTCCTCAAGTGATTGAAACACTGCGACTGTTATACGGTCGACCGGATATAGTGATAAATTCTCTTTTACAAAATGTGAGGAATCAACCGTCACCTAAAGCTCAGCGGTTGGAAACACTTGTTTCATATGCGCTCGCAATACAAAACCTCTGCTCGACAATAGAAGCGTCTGGTCTAGAAGTGCATCTCTGTAACCTTATCCTTCTACAGGAACTTGTAGACAAGCTTCCCGCACACATTTAGCTATCATGGGCGATATTCAAGCAAAGCGTACTGAATGTTACCCTGGCGGACTTGGGAAACTGGCTCTATCGAATAGCGCGGTTACGATACCGCAATATAACTCAAGTCCAGAAACTCGTTTAAGCAAAGAACGAGGCTTTGTCCATACACATGCAGAGGGTACTGTAAATAATCATATTGAAACTCTAAAATCTGGTTCAAGCCAATCAACTCAACCTTCGTTGCCGATACAAGGTCTTGCTCAACAGTCAAGTTCGAAGGAGTGTGTAATTTGCGGCATTGGCAGCCATGCTATCGAAAAATGCAAGAAATTTTCTAGTCTAAGCCTCTATGAAAGATGGACGGCTATAAAGACAAACAAGTTGCTTCGCACATGTTTAAGGAGACACAATAAACAAAAATGCAAGATAGATATAATTTGTGGACAGGATGGTTGCCCTTACAGTCATCATTTGTTGTTACATAAATTTAACAGCGGTGGTGAATCAACCTCAAAGTCTGAAATTGAGGTTCCACAGAAAACTCATACGAGTAATACCCATCAGCAAGTACAACAAGCAACCTACTTCCGAATTTTGCCCGTAACCTTTTATGGCAAGGAAATGTCGTTTGAAACATACGCTTTCCTTGACGAAGGTTCTTCAATTACGCTTATAGAAGACGATTTTGCAAATGAACTAGCTTAGATGGTACGAAAGACGAATTATGTCTTAAGTGTGCCGATAATACTTGCGTTGAACCAAACTCCAAAACGATCTCGTTAAAAATTTCCAGAACTTACGATAAAGCTAAATCCTATAAAATATCCAACGTGCGAACCGTGGAAAAACTAAGTTTACCCAAACAATCAATTTCACTTTCGAAACTTTGCGAAAAATATCCCCATCTCAAAGGTATACCGATTAAGCCCTATAACAATGCAGTTCCACGTATTCTTTTAGGTATTGATAACTGGAGGTTAGGCCTGCCTTTGGAGGTTAGGCCTGCCTTTGGAGGTTAGGCCTGCCTTTGGAGGTTAGGCCTGCCTTTGGAGGTTAGGGAAGGAAATAGCGAAAGCCCAGTCGCAACGAACACCCGACTCGGTTGGGAAATTCATGGTCATTGTGATAAAGCGTAAGTGATGGACATGATCAAATCTATAAACACGGTAGTTTTCATATTTGCGACTGTAAACTCGGCGAAGATTTGCACCGTTTGGTAAAAAACTATTTTTCATTCGAAAGTATCGGTGTTAAAATTCTGGATGTTATGCCTGTCTCAAAGAATAACCAACGTGCTATAGATATCATGATATCAAGTATACGTAAGATGGAAGGTCGAGACTGGCTTGCTATGGAAATATGACAACTTAACGTTGCCAGACAGCTTTCAAATGGCGCACCAACGCTTTAAGTGCCTCCAAGCACAAATGTCGAAGAATCCAATACTGGGTCAACGCGTTGAGGAAACGATTCAAGACTATATTCGAAAGGGTTACGTTCGTAAGCTAACTATGCAAGAGTTAAAAGCACATTATCCTCGAATTTGGTATCTGCCACTCTTCACAGTTAAAAATCCAAATAAACCGGAAAAGTTGAGAATTGTATGGGATGCAGCGGCGAAAGTTAATGGTATTTCACTCAATTCTGTATTGCTACAGAGTCCCGATGAGCTACCACCATTACTAGATACTCTTTTCAAATTTCGCGAACATGCGATAGCTGTAACTGGGAATATTCGTGAGATGGCCGGGTGTAGTCCAGTGGTAGCGTACTAGGCTTGTAAACGCTATGTCGTAGGTTCAATTCCCACTTTACGCATAAATTATTTATAAGAATTTGTCAGTTGCTATTGGCTTTGAAATTATTAATATAAATAGTGAACAGTGCGGAATGTTTAATAGGATCACTACTAAAGGATTTAACACTGAGCAGATGAGTGAGTTCTGTTTACATTCTTGTCAGATTCACTAACACCATCAGAGATACCAGACAGTAGTTGATTTGTTATAGGCAACATTGCTGTTCTGGTAAATCACATCATAGCAAAAAAAAAAAAATGACCAAATTTTAATCACCGAAGAAGACCAACAAGCCCAACCGTTTTTATGGGAAAATGGACAAGATGAAAAGAATCTTGATATATATGTCTTACGTGTTATGAGCTATGGAGCTGCATGTTCACCGAGTTCGGCCCAACACGTAAAAAATTGCAATGCATCTCAGTATTCTAACAAGTTTCCAAAAGCAGCCAAGGCGATTGTGGCAAACCACTACGTCACCGACATGTTCATCAGTGTCGAAACGGTACAGGAAGCTATCACATTAGCAAAGGAGGTACGGCATATCCATGCAGAGGGAGGTTTTGAAATCCGGAATTGGGTTTCTAACTCGCCCACAGTTCTAAGGGCGCTAGGAGAAAATGAAGAAAACAAGCTGAAAAAGATAGGTACGACGAACGAACCAGCAGCTGATAGAGTCCTGGGCATGCTATGGAGCATCTCTACGGATACGTTTATGTTTCCTCTTACTCTAAGCAGAGTATATAGGGACATGCTAACACAGAAACGAAGTCTTACTAAACGTGAAGTACTACAAACGCTAATGTCAATTTTCGTTTGTGGGAAAATCCTGCTTAAGGCATTTGGCGCTTTACCTTAGATTGGGATGATCAGTCAACTGAAGAACTTCACCGGTGATGGTTACAATGGTTAAAATGCCTCGAAAATATAAGAAAGCTCCATATTCCTAGATGCTATAGCCAGGCACCATTGTCGAAACAAAAAAGCGTTCAACTGCACGTGTTTGTTGATGCTAGTGAATCTGCATGTGCAGCAGTTATATACCTGCGAATAGAAACAGACGAGGGAGCTCAGTGTTCTTTGGTAGCAGCGAAAACTAAAGTTACTCCGCAAAAACCGATCTCGATCCCTCGACTTGAACAGCAAGCGTTAGTGCTAGGTACTAGACTAGCAAATACTGTCAAGCAAGGTCACTCCCTGAATATATGGTAGATCGGTCGTTTATGTGATCAGATTCACGGACAGTTCTGCGCTGGCTAAAATCCAACCCTACGAAATATAAGCAATATGTGGCATTACGTATCGGTGAAATTCTGGAAACAACCAATTTAATGGATTGGCGTTGGGTTCCAACTAAAATGAATGTAGCGGACGACGCAACTAAGTGGCCTAATGCCAACTCGGAACTAAATTCCGAAAGCCGCTGGTTTACGGGTCCCGACTTTCTAAGTGAAAGTGAAGACCAATGGCCTGTCGAGAAGACAACTCAGGAAGAGTCTGTAAGCGAACTGCAACCGTATGTTTTACACATACACCAATCTGAAAATCCATTGAATTAACACGGTTTTCAAACTGGTTACGCTTAGTGCGAACAATGTCTTACGTTTATGGTTTCATCCATAATACGCTAGGTTCTATAACTCAAGAAGAGTACGAGCAAGCGCAAAATAAATTATTTTGGATAGTACAATCTGAATGCTATAAGAATGAAATCTCTATACTTAGTCGGAATAGAACGTTTAGCGTGGCGAGTCAGTCCTTAGCAAAAAAGTCTAGTCCGATCTATAATCGATCTCCCTATATAGACGACTCTGGTATACTAACAGTTAGAGGACGCATAGATGCAGCAACAAACACCTCACTTACTGTTAAGCGGCCCATATTACTACCAAAACATCATGTCATCACACATCTACTCGTTGATTACTTTCATCGTAAATACCATCATCATAACCACGAGACCGTTGTTAATGAAATTCGTCGGATTTATGATATCCCCACTCTTCGGGTCCTCTTAAGGAAAATTGTAAAGACCTGCCAAATATGTAAGAACCTGCTATCAGCTCCAGTTGCTCCTGAAATGGGAAGTCTTCCAACCGCGCGACTAGGTTCTTATATGCTACCGTTTACTTTCGTAGGTATCGACTACTTTGGGCCCATGTTTGTGACTGTCGGAAGACACAGAAGAACGGTGGGCGTCCTCTTTACATGCCTTACGATACGTGCTGTTCATATTGAAGTTGCATATAGCTTACTCTTGCAATAAGAAACTTTGCGGCTAGGAGGGGTATTCCCAAAGAAATTCGTTCGGACAATAAAACTAGCTTCCGTGGTGCCGATGAAGAACTTCGCCGTCCAAAATCAACAACAATAAACTCCAGGAAGAGGCTTTTATTGGTAAACCTCTGAAGTGGGAGGGAGCTGGGAGCGCTTGAAACAGTCGGTTAAAAAGACACTGAAATCTATAATTCATGTACGGAATCCAAATGATGAGCTCCTAAGGTCAATGTTAATTGAAGTTGAAATGACTGTAAACAGTAGACCCCTTACATACATACCTTTGGAGTCAATCGAACAAGAAGCTCTAACCCCTAACCATTTCCTACTGGGCACCTCTAGCAGACAGAAAATTCCGGGCGAATTCAATACTGACCCCCTAGTCTTACGAATGAACTGGAAAATTTCCCAACATCTAGCGAAAATCTTCTGGAAACGCTGGAACCATGAATATCTCCCTGATCTTACCAGACGAACCAAATGGTTTAAACGCGCAGAGCCAAAACCACCGTAAACTACATACAAGCCTGCAACTAGGTTGTGTGCAAGGATGCGTAGGGGGCCGACAGTTCTTTGCACAACAAGTGAAATACTATGGCGGTTAAGGTTCCACGAACGTTTTAAACGTACTTAAACTATTAAAAATTGTATTTTTTGAAAAATAAACGGAAATGTCTTTCACAGAAATGTTTTTGCTAATTGATCATGATAAATTTTAGAAGTTTAGTGCAGAGAATCATTGCGATTTAATGAAAAATAGAGTAAAAAAAGAGAAATATTTATATGATTTGCGAAAAGATCACAAAAAATTAATTGTCATCTAACTATTGACAGCCTTAAATCTGATACGATTCAGCAAAGACAATAGATACTAGTATCTTTTGTCTTTAGTTTCAGCTAGTAAATATCTATGATGACTGTTACTGTGGAATACCTAGCATTTCTATGAACAAATTTCTAATCCCCTTGGCAAGCCAATATATTATTAAATAATTATGTTATGTTAAATCTATAAATACCTCATTCGACAAAAAAAAATTACTATAATTATAAATATCTGCGATGAAATCTTTTGTATTTTACAATTCGAATTAAGTGATATATTGTTATATCTTATTTATAGTATTCTTTATATCCTTTCGAAGTGAACTTTACTTCATTTATTTATTGATGTTATATGTTATCAATTATTTCAAGTTTCGATGAAGGCTTGATGAACTAATCTGAAATCTGTGATTTTGCCCGAATTTTATGTCCGAGAAGCTACATAAATGACAATATTTGTTAAAATGTTTAATTTTCTATCCGCTTATTTCAAATCAGAATCTATTTTTATATATTTCGTTTAATAAATACGAAAACTGTAAAGAAATTGTTTGAAATGGCCAGCAATCACAGCGAAATACACATTTCACATCTCGAACGTCGCGTCCCCTTTGCTTTCGTAGTGTGCGTGCGAGATTCCCGCTATAGTTGCAGCGTAACCCCCGGAACACTAGCACAAGCCATGAAGCAGAAAGTTGTGAATGTGTGCTAGCCGTCCGGATGGTTGTGTATATCTGTCAGATTTTGGTGGGAAATAATTATTCGTCGGAGCAAAGTGTTCCAATTAGCATTGCTAAAATTCGGTTTCCTACTTAACTAAACATCAAAAGGTGAGTAAATTTGAATACAGTAAGTCCAAGTTATACAAATTATGCGCAAAATGTTTATTTTACAGGAAATTTGCGACTAGGAGGAAAGGAAATTCATGGCAATGAACATCACAGAAATTGACCTCGATATGACAACAAACAAATTTTTTGTGAATGGATAAATTGCTTTTAATTTTAGGATAGTGGCCAGAATCATCAGCGCTAAAAGAAACGACGTTGGACAATATTTCACCATAATTTTTCGTGAATAGAGCCAAGAAAAAACGTTTTTCTCTCTTTGTAACCTGTCTGTCCCGCCCCGTCACAGGACTCCGATCCCGAAGAAACCGCCGAAGCCAGTCGTGGTGGATCCGATCGAGGATCCCGATCCCAGCACCGCGGTTATAACACACGAGAACCTAATGACGGCCCTGGCACAAATCAATTGTATTTTTTCGGGTTTGCGAAAAGATGTTCCGATATCGGCGCCACTGGTTATTTCGCCGGCTAGTACAAGTGTTGGCGAGGAAAGTGATGTCGATGTTGGTGATGATGGTGTTACTGCTGCTTCGACCGGAAGGTGGTAGCAAGCGATGGCCGCAGAAGTTGTTCGCGGCGCGTTTCTTGATGCTGCCAATTCACATTCGACCGGTGTATCGCTAACTGATCGGAATCTAATCATGCCACAATTGGCCGCCAAATATCTACCGGAATGGCAACACAATCTTGTTAGCCGGGCCGCTAACGAGGTCGTCCGGCAAAGATCGGGTCTCAACGTCGAGCCGGAACCGATCGATTCGTCCGGTGCTCCTGCTGCTACCGCTGGTGGTAGCAACGACGAGCCACCGGTAGTCAACTTAATTCCAACCGCCGATCTCGGTGACTATAGTACATTGAATTTGACCGACGGTGGTCAGGGGCTGTTGCACGAAAACATCCAAAATAAGTTAACGAAGACTTCGAATTTGTATATTTGTATTTTCAAGTTATTCCTTAAAATTGTTTTTTTTTTGCCAATAAATTGAAGTATGTCTTGAGATGTTGTGTTTTTATTTGGCTTGGGTGTGGTGGACTAGGGTCACCGGATGGTGCGCTTTGATCTCTCCAGAGTGAAGCTGTAATCGCCTCCAGAGTGGAGGGCTGTAATCTCCAGAGTGGAGCTGTAATCTCCTCCAGAGTGGAGCTGTAATCTCCTCCAGAGTGGGGCACTGTGATCTCATCCAAAGTGGTATTTTTTATATCATACATGTCCAGCGAACGTCATAGCTTGCGTTTTGGGCCTATCAGGTCTGATTTTGGTATTATTTAAATAAGCCTTCCACGAGGACCTGAAAGGATCACAATGGGCCTATGGCGTATGGCGCCTAGTGAGCGCGGTGCCCTTCTTAAACCTAACTTAAATCAGGCCTTACGACTTTTCCCACAGAGATCCAGCAAAACAACAAATGACAGGACAGGCAAAAACATTTTTCGGGCAACTTAAAAAGCACACAAAAAAGATACGAACACAAAATACGGTAATTGATGTTTTTTCCGGTAACGCGGGTTACGATACGAATTCTAAAATATATAAATATCTAACTAAAATGCGCGAAGTGTTTACATTCAACACCAAAAAATGACAGCCATCGTCATTTTTCAATCAGCCGGACGGACGGCTAATGGCCTTGTATGTATTGAGCACAAGTTCAGCTTCACGGCTTTTATAAGCATTCCGGGGGTTACGGTTGCAGGCTTGTAGTTTACGGTGGTATTGGCAGAGCCAATAAAAAAGGGTGATGTTGTTATAATTGTCGATGAAGGACAGCCACGGAATACATGGAGAAAGGGAATAGTGCTAGAAGCTTACGCTAGTAGATCAGGACAAGTCCGGCAAGCTGTAATACAGACAACCAACGGAATTTTAACTAGGCCAGCTGTTAAACTAGCCGTGTTAGATTTAACAAATGATATAACCGCCAGCAATGGGTAAATCGACTTATAGCAGTCGACATACCGGGAGGGAAAATTTTACAGCGGTTTGTAGTCTACAAATTTGTAGAAATACACTAAACGCACTAACGCGAAATATTAAAAGACTCTGACTTCCGGTCTCTCTTTTGCGAAGGCGAAGGCGAACAAGGTTCGTTCTCATCCAAGAAATTATTTAAATTTAAATATAAGTTTTGAATTTTGAAGTTAATAATCAGTAAAGGGTAAGTACTTTAACCAATTTTATACTTTAATCAAGTTTATGTAAATGTAACTATTCATTAGTATGTTTTGCTTTATTCTACTAGAACAGCGATTTAAATTTGAAGCTTTTCCACCATTTTATTATTGTTAAATAAGAAGCCTGAATCAAAACAAAATTGAATCAGAAGGAATCGTTTCACCTAATGTCAATTGGTCCGGGCTTCAACTGCTCTCAGATTTGCGTACCTCAACACGTGCATACCCTACATTACGTTGGCTGCACATGTTTTACTTAAAAAATCGTCCATGTATAGTAGCGGTTTGGAGACGAGACTGATTTGTGATTATGGGTGACAATCACCACTCACGCAAGCTACTTAAGACATTGCCGGTCACAGTGCGAAATCTCTGATATGACTAATATAAGTAAGAAATAACCGAAATCATTGCAAATTTTTCACTAGTAAGAATGGAAAATCGAAGTGGAATAAATATACAGTTTTCGCTCCGAATATACGAATTCATTTCAAGCATTTGTGTTCAGCAAATCATTACTCTCATAAGATTACGAATATTCATAGCCAGTTTCCACGAGTCTTAAAACATATTTCGAAAAATTTGCAAGCTGGTACGATAAAGATCTTGAAGTATGTTCTAAGGATATTTCAACAACAATACAACAAAGTACTTGTCATGAACAGGGTGCAATTATTTTCCTTTTTATAGCTCGAGTAAAGCCAGTCATACCACACTGCAGTTCATACAAGGCGATCTTGAGATGTAGTCAAGTTTGTCTGTATGTACTGAATGCACTCAACATTCTTTCATAAGAATTTGTTCTAATTAATGTAGAAATAAAAGAATAGAATGTCTCGTCCTTGAGAATCTATCGAAAAAATTGGGCCAAAGTACTCATCTATTTCTAGAAGTTTTTAATAAAGCTATAAAATTGTATAAGTATGAAATTACAGAGCAATGGCAATGAAGGAACCATGGCACCGCCAGAAACTTTGAACTTACTTTAACCAAAATAAAAAATAATCGACCTGAAATTTCAGAAAATTTTGCTACCCTGAAATTTCAGAAAATTTTGCTACCCTGAAATTTCAGAAAATTTTGCTACCCTGAAATTTTGTATTTTCACGTTTGAGGACTAGTAAACCGCAAAAAAGCAAAATAATGTCCGTCTGTACGCCGCCCGTCCGCCGTACGCAAAAAAAATTCGAAGGTGCGTAGCTCCCAAACCTGTTGTTTCATTCTACTTTACTTATACTTATATACTATTCTTACATACTAACTTAAAACTAAGGTTTGAGCCGAACTCTCCGCCGGCGGGGACAGCAGCATCATGCTCCACTATTCGAGAATAGTAGAGCAGAAACCACCGTTCCCAGCCGCGGACAGCCCAGTCCAGCATATAATATTTGCATTTATTAATGCATCGAGAAGGAATTATTTAGGTGGGATAAGAATCACTATATTTAATTTATTACAATGTTTCTTAAACTTAACAATTTTTCATACATAAATTTTTCTTATAACTATTCCGGGCCGAGCCATTCGTCACTTGTACCGATTCGGTATGGCATGCCTTATAACTAGGAAAGCTGCTAACAAGGTTAGTACTTATTCCAGTTTCATTTATTTGTTGGGTTAGCTTAATTACTTAATTAACTTATTTTAGAAAAACTAACTAAACGTCGTATTGATTGAGCCACCAGTATCTCGTAGCCTCACGCTCATGTCTGGCAATGTCTACATAGTTCGCGGTGGAGTATCGCCATAACGGTAGTGGGTCGCTAGTTTCAAGATTGGGAGCGTATTCAATTTTGTTATCGGTTGCGCGCCTATATGCGTGATAAATGATTGGTACGTAGTCGAAATCTAAGATCTAGCCGTTTTCGTCAAGTAAGACGAAGGATTTCTGCCGTTTCATATATTGCCTCATTCGATATATGATGTAGGAAATCTGTCTCTGCCTTTCTATAGATGCCAGTATACGCGCGTAGACATTGTCTTTCGAAAAGTCTAAATTTTTCCATATAAGATGGACTAATATTTTCTTGCGCTTCAAATCTCTATTGGCATGGGCTAAAGTGGTGCGGAATAGGATAGTCTCACATTTCTGTGAATTAATTTTCATCTTCCAAGAGTTCGTGTAGAACTAAACATCATTAAACATTTTCTGAAGTTCCTCTTGGGCTTTAGTCGCTTAAGAATGCGGTGTGTATATAATAAGGTCGTCTGCGAAGGCTACAATAGATCTCTTGGGTGAGTTATTAAATCAAATGCTTCCAAAAGATCGCTAATGTAAAAGTGGGTGCAGTTACTGTTCCCTGTTGGAGCCCTTCCCTAACATTAAAGGTCTGTGTGGTTACAATTTTCCCGTTTGCTAGCACAAAGTTTTTGTTGTATATCATGTGTATAAAGATATTTATCAAGTGTTTAGGGAATTTTTTTTTACATTAATTTAAAGATCAGACCGTCAAGCCAAACTGTGTCGAAGGCCTTCTCCATGTCTATTAGACAGGCACCTACGCATTCTTTATTATTCAAATGCCAGCAGATGTCGGATGTGACCTTCCATGATGGGCTTAAGAGCCGTACAGAATGAACGTAATCGCAGTCGGATTGGAGTGTCAAATTAACGGAGAGGAAAAAACAGTTTTAAATGTCGAGAGAGAGTCGCAAGCAAGTTCGTAATATTTTAAAATGATCGCAAGTGATCGGATCGAATTTCAAATATAGCATTATCAGAATCTAAAACGCACTGTATTATTTAATAAAGAAAGTAATAAACTGGAAAATGCAAGAAATTTCGATGAGAATTAAAAATAATTCACTGAATTTCGTGTCTATATCAATTTCTCACTGACTGTTGATGTTGACACTAATAGAACTGCGAATCAATCCGGTCATTGTATCCATGTAGCGTTTACTTGCTACAGGGTCATTCCATGAAAAATCGCAAAAGTTGTGACCTTACCACCGCCGATTCTTTTGAAAAATTTTTTGCTTGAAGAACTAGTGAAAAAAAAATACTGTTTCAAATTTTTTTTCACTCTCATTTTTTTTGTTAGTTATATGTTGAAGATTTCGCAAAAATGGTGTCCAAGTCCCCTTTGAAAATTCATATCTCTGTTAGTTTTTATCATAGAATAATAAAATAGGACTTATTTTAAAGGGGAAGGTTGTCGCAAAATAAGAAAAATACAAATCAAATTTATCCATAATTTTGTTTTCAAGGATAACGATTTTGTCCGTTATCCTTGAATATCTCTAAATACGGGTTTTTCTATTTTTTTTATTTTTTTATATTTTGTGTATTATACTGTTCTTCAAAACATATCAAAAAATCAACTTGGGATCGCAATGGGATCGGGGTACAAAAAATAGAAGAACATCAGTGCTTCTCAATTTACTTTATAGAAAAAGGGTCATTCCATCAAAAATCCCCAAAAGTGACCTTACCATCACTGATTCTTTTGAAAATTTATCTACTCGAAGAATTAGTAAAAAAAAAATGTAATTTAAATTTTTTGTTTCTATCTCATTTTTTTTAGTATGTATATTATGTTAAAGATTTCGCATAAAATGTGGTCAAGTCTTTGAAAATTCATATCTCTGGTGATATGATGAGGTATGGCTTATTTTAAAAATTTTTGTTAAAAAATGTCTGTAATATAAAAAAAATACGAATAAAAGCTATCCTTCAAAGTTTTTTTTCAAAAAAAAAGGATTTGGTCCTTTATCCTTGAATATCTCAAAATACTGTTTTTTCTATTTTTTTATTTTTTTACAATTTCTAGGTTATACTATTTTACACAACATACCAAAAACTAACCTTGGGATCTCAAGGGGATCGGAAAAAAAATCAAAGAACATCAGTAATTCTCAATTATCTTATAACTGTAATTTTTCTATAATATAATTGAAAAGCACTGATGTTCTTCGATTTTTTTTTCTCCGATCCGCTTGAGATCCCAAGTTAAGTTTTTGGTATGTTGTATAAAATAGTATAAGCTATAAATTATAAAAAAATAGAAAAAACGTTTTATTTTTGATTTAACCACTTTCATTAAGTGCAAACTTCTACTACTACAATCATTATCCCTCAATTTCACCCTAGATTTTGCTTTTAAAAACCTTTGCCGGTTGTATATAAGTACTAGAGATGGGCAAAGCAGTTCCTTTCAGTGAAGTATTCTGCCGTCCTAAGAAAAAGGGCACAAGCGCCAAATGTCAAAAATTGAGATAGAGGCATATTTGGAACCATGAATTAGTTTATAATTTTTGTGCTAAGCTAAAAAGGTCGATTTCCAACTGCAAAGGACTGAAAAACAGGAAGCAAATGGGTCACATCAACCACGTCTAGTATGTTTACTAGACAAAAAAGTGGTATCTGCCACTTACTTAGATAAAAAGGCGCATATACGACTAGAGGACCGATGTACCTACAGTCGATTTTCGTACGCCCGACGTTTAATTTGAATTGGTTTTTTAAAATACAAAAAGCAATTTTTTAAAGGTGGCAAAAATAAAAAACTTAATACCTAAACATTTCAAAACTACTAAAATGGAGATGGGCCCTTTCTTCTTAGGACGGCAGTATTTCACTCCGCGTCACTCACTTTAAGAAACGAGTTCAGTGAAGTATAGTACTCTCCTCCATTCCATCGTTCTTTTTCGTTTTCTTTGCATCGTTCTTTTTCGTTTTCGTTGCATCTTTCTTTCGTTCGCTCGCGAACTACTTCGTTCTCTTAGTTCATTCATAGTTCAACTTGAGGGGAGAAGATGAAAAGCACAACAAAAAGGTAATAGATTTTGGAAGATGATGAGCAAAAAAAGAAAGGTCATTCGATCTCGAAGATGATTCTTTGTCACGTGTCCAATGGAACTGCAGTTCCCCAAAAGGAGTGAGCTACTTCACTCACTCACTTCAATGAAGAGTTCTTTTGAAACAGTTCTGTTTTCCTTACTTGTATTCAAAAATTTTTAAAATTATGTATTATTCAGTACATTCAATATTTGATCAACAATTTGTTGACTAAATTCAATTAAGTGTTCGACAAAACGCACCTGTGGTTGAAATTCATCCTCAATAATAATATCTGTTACAATTTGTTGACAATTTGCACACAGAAATCTCAAGCCGATAATCACGAAAAATAAAAGTAAACCAAATATTACTTTAGCTCTATATCCCATCTTTAATAGACAGTTTTTCCTTTTTCAATACCAAAATGAATCTTCGCTTCAATTAAAAGAAAACGCATTTACATCGGTAATTACTCGTCTTAGTATCGCATGTCTATAGTCCAGTTCATAATTACAAAGATTTGTACGTACTATCGGAAAATTACACACTTTCACTCCATATCTCTTGCTGGAATTTTCGTAGACATATCATATCACATGTTATTTAAAAATAAGCATTTGTTTCCGAACACTAAAATGAGCATTAACAATTAATAACTATTGAAAAAAATCAGACCATCAACATTGACCGGTCAAATGGATTCGAAATTAACGTAATATTCCATTGGAACATTTTTTAGCACGTACTTTCTAACTTTTCGCGCAATAGATAACTTCGACAGTACTACCAAGAGATATAACCTCCGCGAACTGACTAACTGAACTAATGTCGGGCGATTGCATTGCAAGCCCAACATCCAACCACATCGCGAAAACAACCAGCATCTATAATAGGACAGGCACAAAAGTGAAACTCGCATTCTCCTTCTTCATACTCCAGCCAGCTCTACACACCACTGCAACATGTCGTTCTTCTACAGTTCATTACTGAGTGATTCATGATAGAAATGCCCATTGGCATGTAGTCGACATTAGAGTCACTGTATAAGAACTAACCAAACATCCACTATCTTGAGTACGGACAATGACCGCTTTTGGTACCTTTTTAGTACTCTTGAACCCTGCGAACTCCAAAGTTCGCAGGTTTCTTAAATGGCATAGTTTTAGTGTGTATACGTGTAGCAGATGGATTTTGATTAACGTTTCACGGAATCGAGATACATATGTATCATGAAATGTCAACTAAATACAGCGTTTATCCACTTTAGTGGAGATAAAAATGAAAAATCGGACAACTGCAAAAAAATTTCAAATGTACTGGTTTCAAATGAAACACACATTGTCCGTACTCAAGATAATGGATGTTTGTGTTAGTTCTTATACAGTGACTCTAGTCGACATCTAGAGTTGTAAGTTAAGGCCCAAACAAACACGGACTTCGACTTCGACTGCGCAGTCCCTGTCTTTTAGAATACACAGGATTATATGGTGATGCCCACAACACCGACCTCGCCTGCGACTGCGGCAAGGTTGGCAAATGGCCTGCGGCTGCCGCAAGGTAGGCAAAATCGAAGTCGAAATCCGTGTTCTGTTTAGTACTTTAGGCAGTGGTTAGCCTAAACTCCGGACTCTACCTGTTTCTGCTCTTGACATTTTATACCTGCCGTATCCGATGTACCTATAACCTGATACCTGACTTCGGCAGTTATTTTCGTTAAAAACCAAATTCTCTCCCATAATAGGTCTGTTATTTTTGCATAAAATTACTGCACTTTTTAACACTAACTATTCATAACAACATTTGACGTCAAATCAATGAAACAAACTGAAACAGTAAGTATGCTTGTTTATCTAGAGCCAGACTATTTTAGTATACGCTAGATCGAATTCTTAATCGGAATGGAGAGATGCACTTCTTCTGATGGAATTTCTATTTTCGCTTTCGCGTTTATATCTGCAATAAGTGGAGGTAGGAGTACCTAATTGGTCGATAGCACTGACTATTGTGGCCTTTAGTCGAGTTGCGAGTCTTTCACTTATGCTGTTATGACACTGGTTATTTTTCGCGCTTTAAAGCGGTTAAAATAACCAAACGGAGAAAGATAGAAAATTTAACATACAATTGACGGGCTTAGAACCAGAGGGAAACAAGTGTAATTCAAGTAGTTTCGAGTAAAGTCATGACAAAGTCTTTTAAGTGCTCAAACATCCCTGCACTGAAAATTTATTATGAAGGTTAGCTATGTGGTGAAAAAAAAAATTTAATTGGTGAGTCCACATATTTTATCAACTATACAACTATAGACAAAAAATAAATTTTTTTTTGTTTTCTATATTAGCATTGTTTTTACGGGTATACATGAAAAACATGGCGCCTGCTGGTCGACATCATAACTTCCCCAAAAATAATTCAATTTGCAAAAATAAAAAAAAAACAACGCAGTCACGATCAGCTGCAAGCCAATCGTATGATACTCTAGATGAAATACTGAACTCCGATTTATTTTTTAGTTGGAAATATATCAAAAGAATGAGGAGAGCACAAGCAATTATTACATGACCTTTACTTACAGGTAGAAATTATTGTATAGTGGCTACTCGATTTTACTGCATTATTTATAATACAGTATTGTTATCGATTTTGAAAAAAAAAAAAATTTGCTGCCCTCAAAATTTTTTTTTCCACGTTTCATGACTAGTAGACACGAAAAAAGCAATAAAAATTTTCACTCCGTCTGTCCGCCGTACGTCGACCGCCCCACGCAAAATCCTTCGAGGGCTCGTAGCTCTCAAGCCAGTAGAGCTTTTAAATTAAATTTTTTTCTATGAATAGACTAGGTGGACCCCTTGAATTGACATTATTTCCAGAGGAGGGGATTTGAGGGTGAAGGTGGGGAAGCGTTCTGGACGAAAAATTTTGGTTTCTAGATCTCAGCAACCGCTTATGGTAGGAGGCTGAAACTTAAAATTTCTATAGAGCTTTGATAGTTGACCCATTTGCAAAAAAATTGTTGATATGGATGAAGGGGTGGGGGAGTGGAGGGGGAAACAATGCGTCCTAAACACAAAAAAGTCGAAATCGACACATTCTAAAATCCATATCTCCTAAACCGTTAATGGCAAGCAAATAAAACTTAAGAAATATCTGTAGTTATACTAAGAGAGTAGAATAATACAAAGTTTTTGGGTGGGTGTAGTGGTGCACGGGGGTGGGCTGTAAAAAACTTTAGAGTTCGATATCTCAAAAACCGATTGCACCAGAAAAACAAAATTCGGTTTGAGTATAAAGCTTGATAAATTAAGATTGCTCAAAGTAAAATCTTTGAAGGGGGTGGGGGAGCACGGAAGTGGAGGGGATAAGAGTTTTTCAAAAATAACACGTTCTATATCTCAATAACAGTGTAAGATGGATGCTTCAAATTTTTACCAGAAGTAGGCCTATTAAAACCCTAGTGGGGAAAAAAAATTTTGGGGTGTGGGTGCAGAGGGTGAGGGTGGGGAAGGGTGAGAAGGAAAAAGTTCCGATGCTTATATCTTAAGAATCTAAAACGATTGGAAGCTGAGACTTGGTATTTAGATAGAGCTATAGTAGTGGCATGGTGGAAAAAAAATTTTTTTTTTATTGGTAGTATGGTACGGGGGTGTAAGGTATTTTTCCTAACTTAAGATCGGCTTATGCTAGGAAGTTGAAACTCGGTACGTATATGTAAATCAACTAGAAAAGTAATTCTGATAAAAAAAAATTTGAATATTCATTAGCGTTTAGAAGGGGGGAGGCAAAAAAAAATATCAGTAAATATAAAATGCATATATTTTCACGATTTTCGTCATATGTACTAGGTCTTTCCAAATATTGAATTCATTTTTATTCTACGGTTTCTTCATATGAATACCTAGAATGGGTTTTTAAGATTTTTTTAAATTCGACCCCTATGAGTGTGTAAACTGGCTGTATACTTTTTCATGAATTCCACCATATTTCTCAGGTCTGATCAGATATCGAATATATTTTCACTTCCCCAGGCTTGTTTAATAATCTAATATATTTAAGTTTTGTCTTTTTCAACCTCTAGACCGCATCCTGGAATATGACTCAATTATATAATTCATATGTTACACCCTTTTCTAACCGCTTCCCGAACTTTTTGTTAGTTTTTCAGTCACATAGTAACATACACCGCATCCCCGAATTCAACGCGTTCTGAACTTCTACCGGAAAAATAATACAGTTGCGCCCAGACTGTTGGGAGATTTTTTGATTTATAGTGAGTTCCACAAAGTAAATTGGGACATTTTACAGAATTTTTGTATGTCAACTCATGGGATATTTTTCATATTAATAGTTTCAGCTGCGACTATTATAAAATTAATGTGTATAAAATTTCAAAGTCGTAACTTAAAGCGTTCTAAAGCTATCGTTCAATATTGGTGAACATGTTTATTAAGGACTTTTGTATGACAGCTATCCGAAGGAGTCAACGGATGGCGCTAATTAATAAACTCCGTCTTGGTTTTGGTATAAAACTAATTCCTGTAAAATTTTAAATTCCTGCTTTAACTCGTTCTGGAGTTATAGTAGATTCAGTAACAAGGACACATTTTTGTAGGACTCTTGTATGGGAGGTACCCGAAGGAGTCGAAGGATATTGCCCATTAACGAACTTGTCCTTACTTTTTCCATTGTACAAGATGTGACAAAATTTCAACTTCCTAGGTCAACGCGTTCTTGAGTTATCGTGCAAACGAGCGGACGTACGGACGGACAGCAAACGGATTTGGGATTTTTGGCCAAAAATAAACACAAAATAATATATAATTTTTTCTCGTCCGAGGCTCGGTTCTATGCGTTACAAACTTTTCGGGGTGGATTAAACTTATAATACTCTATATGTTCATCTAGAGTATAAAAATCTTGTAAAATAATGTAATGACTAATGTGATGGCTTTTTTTTTAAAATAAATGAGTTACAGTATTTCAAACATTAGTAATAAATTTTTTTTAAAAAAATTTGCGCTTAATAATTTATAAACAAATTTCCAAGGCAAAAATTAAAAAAATCTCTCGATAGACTAAAGAGAAAACAGTTATCAAAATTTAATAATAATAATAGTAATAATTCGTTTATTTCCCAAAAATTTTCTATCATTTTAAGCTAAGCTAGATAAAAGAATTGAGTGTTCTGACAGACTTTATCTTTACAACTACGGTATAGTAAACATTTAAATGGTAAAACATGTTTTTTATTAAAATTTTGGAATTCAAAATCAATTTCAAGGAAAAATGGGGAAAAAAAACCTTGTGCTAGGAAAGTTTATCAAAATTTAAAAAAAAGTTGAAAAATATTGAAAATTGACTGATTATCGTGCCGACCATGTCTAAAAACATAGTTTCGAGAAAAATGCGTTTAAAGTTTTTGATAGGTACAACGTGTACTTACGGCTAGTCTTCTATTCCAGCTTCGTACTGTACACCTTCTTCCTCTTGGATCTTCGTGTTTTTCACAGATGGTCATATAACCTTATTTTCTATGATAGCCGGCCTTTGCGAAAAAAACATTATTAAAATAATAAGATTTCGTGTCGGCTTATTCCAGGTTAGGTTAAAATTGAGACTATCTTCCAAAAAAAAAAGACGCTGTTGGAGTGGCGCGACTTCGTGACATGCCAGGGCGCTCCGATGTTTTAGCGCCATGCCTACTCAGCCACGACATTACTTAAAACGAATATCGCGTCGTGGCCCCTTGTAGAGGTTCGGAGCGAAGGAGCTAAACGCTCGGGTTCACTTTAATTTATGGCCCTTTATCCTAATACCATTTTCAGCAACTTTAAGAAAAATTATATAGGGCCAAAAGGAGCAAAAAAATTACGAAAAGAAACAGCTAAAAAAAATCTTAATACCAAAATACTACACAAAATTTACTGCAAAAAAATAAAGTAAAAAAAAAACTCACCTTAATTCTTTCAGCATTCTTTTTTGTTTTATATTAAATTATATTACTTTTATTTCATTTTAAGTTTTTATTTTACTTCTTTTAAAATTCAGTGTTTTTGGTTTAATTAATTTTTTGTATTTTTTTTTTTTTAAATTCATTTGTTGTTTTATCATTTTTTCATTTAAGGGGAGCAATCCCTTTAGACGACCGAATATCAGCCATTTTTCATGAATTTTTTTATGGTGATAAAATAATCGCATCATTTTAAAATTTTGACATGATATTATTAGAACTTGTAAGTGTTTAAGTTTTTGTTACAAAACAAAATGGCGGCGTTATAGGGTATTCCATTAGGCGTCTTTTGCGTGACATCGAAAACTGCTCCATTCGTCATATTTTTTCTATTGATCTTAAACTGAAAACTATAATATTTGTGGAATTGTAACCGATAAATGGGAAGGATATACCTAAAAAATATAAATCAAAAAAGATATGAGGCTTTTCAATCAAATGTTCATTTTTCGACTATTTTTTTGATAATTTTAACCCCAAAATAGTGGTTCATTTACGCGATATCCCCAAAATTTTAGGTATATCCTTCCGATATATATGTAGACAGAAAGCTCCAAAAAAGTCAGCCAAATCGATCCATAACTTTTTGAGCTACAATAGGAGCAGTTGATTAGGAGTTAGTTATTCTTTCCGGTGTCAGTGGAGTGAAAACTCCAACACGGAGTCCCCGACTGTGGACTAACCGCCATCCCTGAGGATATGACAAATTTGGAAAGAAACTTCACTGGAGAAGCCAGTTCATCATAAGATTGTGTTGGACTAGGTCCGAAGGAGCTGTTTCGTCATCGGAGGGCATAGACTCTTCAGAAGGTGTATTCTTGCCTACTAACTGAAACACCTTGACAGCTGGTGGGATCGCTGAGGTAAATTCTATATAGCCACATCCCATTCCAAATTTATTACCGAGAAGAATTTAATGGTCAAGAAGGGCGTCCTCTACTGAACACGAATGTGCTTTATTGTGCAATATAGGAATTGCGGATGGGGTGGATGCAACGAGGTTGCGAAGGTAAAATTATGGAATGTGTGGTGGTGACGCTAAATCAAAAAAAACAGACGAAAGAAATGGTTGAAGAAAAAAAAATAATTGCCACCGAAATAAAGGTACTTCGATGACACGCCGGGGTTCGCAGAATTATTTTCCTTTTGTTTTGGAAGTTGCAATTACGGGATGCTAGACCGTTCAACCAGCTTGGCTGGTACAAAATAATTTAATACAATGCGTATTTTCCATGAAAGATTGTCTCCTGCTGCAACAGCAAAAACAACAATCCCTAATGGAATTCCGCAATGGAAATGGTTATACCTTTTTTTTAAAAAATGCTGAAATCAGCCGAGCGTAACGCTTCTCCAAATGGTTCGTGATTGAAAAAATCGACTAGAGGCCGAATCAACGGCGGCCGGGCCTTTTATAGGGCCGGTTAGCTTTATGCACCGTTTATCCTTTCGACGGATAACCGGCGCCAACTCTACTGGACCACAGTGGCACGTGAAATTGTGCGTCAAGTTCACGCCGTGGTGAGTAGCGTTTACGCGCGTATGTTTGAATTTCAAATTTAATGTATAAATTCAATGTAATGCATTTGAAGTTCAAACATTCTCCCGGGCGCAAAAAAAAAAAAAGAAAAAAAAGAAAAAGCAAATAAATGAACCGAATAAAAAACCGATTACTTGTTTACAGCATAGTATGTGTATTCATGATAGATGCAGTGAAACAAGGAAGAAGAAAAAATATGAAAAAGATTAAGATAATAAAATGATAATGATAAAAAATGGAAATAATACAAATAATAAAATAGAATAAAATCCACGATGTGATGCATCTTAATGTGAAAAGGATTAAGATAATAAAATGAAAATGATAAAAAAATCCACGATGTGATGCATCTTAATGTTGGTGCTTGCGTTTCAACGCGAACCACGTTGTCTTCCCCTTTGCGAAGCGAACGCGCACCTTGTCCCCGCCGTTAAAAAACAACGTGTAAATCGGTCGTTTAAACGTTTTGATACGACTCCATGGGACTGTTTCCAATTCGTCGTAGGTGACGTTAAAGATTTCTCCTTTGTTAGTCACTAGACTGTACGTGGGTCCCTTCCCTCGGTTGCTTATATCGTACGGCCGTGGTCTTGTGTGGGTTTTTGGCATGGGTGGCGGTTGCTGAGTGCTGTCAGCTGAAGACCGCGCTGGTAGTTCCAGGGTTTTGCCTGGCGTTACTGGCAGTGGTACGGGTGTGGTAACCACTGGAGTGGACGACCGTTCCGTGCTGGATGAATCGGCGACGGCGAGAGTTGTCGGGGGTACGCTTGTAGGCGGGGATGGTTCTTCCAACAATTCTTCCTCCGTGTATTGTGGCCAGTTGTTCCACATTTCGCGTTCGTCGTCGCAAGTTATGTCCAGAAAATCGAAATCCATCTAGACGGAAGTAAAATATTAATTTAATCAATAGGAAGTGGACACACCTTGGAGATGGGTCTCTGAATGGTCTTGAATTGTGTATCTAGCGTCACCACCCTAACTAGTCCATCACTTCCCGGGTGGACATCTTTGATCTTCCCCAGATGCCATTTTGAAGGTGGGACGTTATCTTCTCGCACCAAAACGATGTCATTTGGGTTGAGGTTGTTTTTACATAGTCGCCACTTTTGTCTTTGCTGAAGTTGTTGCAAATACTCTCGGGACCACTTAGTCCAAAAAATTTGTACTAACTTTTGGCAGTATTTCCAACGTTTGAGGGTGTGATCGTTGGTTGTTTCTAAAGAAGGTTCAGGAGGCAGTATGATAGAGGAACCTATAAGAAAATGACCTGGAGTCAGAACTTCGATGTTGTCTGAATCGGAACTAATTGAGCAGAGGGGTCGAGAATTTAAGCAAGCTTCGATTTGTATTAGAACCGTGGTTAGTTCCTCGAAGGTCAGCGTTGCGTTTCCGATAATGCGTTTGAGATGATGTTTCACTGACTTAACACCAGATTCCCAGAGACCGCCGAAGTGCGGAGCGGCAGGAGGGTTGAAATGCCATTTTACTCCATTGTTGACGGTTTTGTCAATGGCTTGAAGAGAACCTTCCTTGATGGCTCTCTTTAAATTTTCCTTCATTATTCGGTCGGCACCGACGAAGTTTGTCCCACAGTCGGAATATATGTCTGTGCAGAGACCTCGCCTTCCCACGAACCGTCGGAAACCTGCAAGAAAGGCTTCCGATGACAGGTCAGACACAGCTTCGATATGTATTGCCTTGGTCGCGAAGCAAATGAACAGACAGAAGTACCCCTTGGTACTCCGTGACTTTCTTAGGTTAGACTCCTTAACCTCGAATGGTCCCGCAAAATCTACACCACAATGTTGGAATGGCCGTGACATCTGCACACGAGGAGAGGGTAGATCCCCCATTTGTTGTTCGCTTGGTCTTGCTCGAAAACGATAGCAAGTGGTGCATTTTGAAATGATGTGCTGGACAACGTGCCGAATGTGGATGATCCAGTACTCAGCTCGAATCGTGCCGATGACCAAGTTATGGCCTCCGTGGAGTGTTCGTATATGACAATCGCGTATGATTAGATGAGAAAAATGATGATTCTTTGGGAGAATCATGGGGTGACGGTTGTCGAAGGGTAGAGATGAATGTTTCAGTCTCCCTCCCACTCGAAGGATTCCTTCGGCATCCATGAATGGATTCAAACTGTTGAGGTGATTACCGGGTGGTAATTGTTGTTTGCTCTTTAACAAGGTTATTTCCTTGGCGTAGTTTTCCGCCTGAACGAATTTTACTAGTGCTTGTTTAGCTGTGGTGTATTCGTTTACTTGTAAACTCCCTGTTGTTCTTTGATTTTTGTCATGCTTCTGACAGTTGCGATAAAACCTGATGCAATACGCTGTTACCCGTATTAGGGTGGTTAATGAGGAGAATTTTTCTAATAGTGAGAACTCGCTTAAATCTGGATGTTTAGCGAGTAGTGCTATGGGTGATTTAGCTTCTAACATGGTTGTTGGAACGTCTAGTATTTGTTGCTCTGATGGCCAATCCATCTGTTGTTTCGTCAGCCATCCAGGTCCGTTCCACCACAATGCGTGGTGTCTGAGCTCGCTGGGCTTCATTCCTCGAGAGGCGACGTCGGCGGGATTATCCTTGGAGGATACGTGCCTCCATTGGTTGTTATTCGCGTTATCTTGTATCGTCACCACTCTGTTTGCCACAAAGGTTGTCCATTTAGTCGGATGACCTTGTATCCAGGCGAGTGTTATTTTGGAATCAGTCCAAGAGAAGCTTTGAACTTCTTTCATGTCAAGGTCTTCCCTTGTGTTCCTCATCAGTTTTGACAGCAATTCGGCTGCGCATAACTCGAGGCGCGGTAAGGTAATGAGTTTGAGTGGTGTCACCTTTGTTTTGGAGGCGACCAGACTGATGTGCACTTTATCATTTGAGTCAATAACTCGCAGATAAAGAACTGCTGCGTATGCTCGAATTGAGGCATCGCAAAAACCGTGGAGTTCAATGGTTTTGTTGTCTTTGATATTTGTATGCATCCATCGTGGTATCTGAATTTTTCCTAAATGGTGGAAGTCGCTCTTGTAATCCAGCCATTCACGGTTTAATTCTGGTGGCACCGGACCATCCCAGGTGCAACCTGATACCCATAGTTTTTGCATTAAAATGTTCGCAATGATGACGGAGAAACCCACCCAAGAGGATCAAATAGCTTAGAAATTTCGGATAGGATAACTCTTTTCGTTGATTGTTTTTCTTCATGTCCTATTGATTGATTGGTGGATAGTGTGAAATGGTCTCTTTCTGGGTTCCAGATGATTCCTAGTGCCTTCACACAGTCCTTTTCGCCGAACTTTATTGGAGACTGGAGTTCGCGATCTTCAACAGGAACTTGATTTAGAAGGGACGGGTCATTACTTGACCACTTCCGTAAGTGAAAACCTCCACCGATTAGTAATTTACTTATTTCGGCTTGCAGGTTCCGTGCGCTGTCGATGTCATGACTTCCTGTCAGCAGGTCGTCGACATAAAAATCTTCTTGAGCTACTTTTGAGCCCAACGGGTATTTGGATGCATCGTCAGTGGCTAATTGTTGCAGAGTTTTAATTGCCAAGTACGGAGCTGACGTTAACCCAAATGTTACCGTAGTGATGCAGAATTCTTTGATTGGGTCAGTTTGATGTTCCCGCCAAAGTATTCTTTGGTACTGTTGACTTCCTGAGTCCACCTTTATCATACGATACATCTTTTCGATGTCGGCGGAAAGCGCATATCGATGCATTCTCCACTTCATTATGGTTGCAAAAAGCTTCTTTTGCAAGGTGGGACCAGTCAACATTTGTTCATTTAATGATTTCCCGTTTGATGTTTTCGCGGATGCGTCGAAAACTACTCTTAGTTTAGTGGTCGAGCTGTCTTTAAGAACCGCGTGATGTGGCAGATAATAGTACTGCTTATCGCGTTCATTCGTGGTATGACCTACATGAATGGGTACCATATGCTTTAGCTTTATATATTCTTTGATGCAGCTGGAGTACAACTCTTTCAAAACTGGATTTTTCTCGAGTTGTCGTTCGGTACTTTGAAATCGTTTCATAGCAATGTGCTTCGATTCCCCCAAGACTGGAGCGCTTGGTTTGAATGGAATGGATACCTTATATGTCCCGTCTGGAAGTCGCTCATGTGTGGACGAGTAGAGCCCTTCGCACAGCCGTTCATCAGCGGTGAACTGCCTTTTTGGTTGCAACTCCTCGATCTCCCAGAATTTTTTCAGTTGGTCGTTCAGAAGCGTGTTTGAAGTTGTGGTTATTGTGAAACCCGTGAACTTTGGTTGGTTGGTCGCAGGATGCTGCGGCATTTGTCCAAACAAAATCCAGCCCAGTGAAGTTTCTTGCGCTATCGGATGATCCTTTGGTCCATACCTAAGACCCGCTCGCAAAATCTGCGCGTAGGTTTGGACCCCGAGTAGCAAGTCAATTGACCCGGGTTCCATGAATTTTGGGTCTGCAAGAATTATATCGCTTATGTAAGGCCATTGCTTCACGGGAACGCTCACTGAAGAACGCATCTGTGTTATGTTCTTGATCACATATGCTTGAGTTCGAATTTCTTTCCCGTTTCCGATCTTCGGAATAATGTTGAAACTAATTTCTTGCGTTGATGTGCTAACGTTTGTAGAGTTCAACCCAGTAATGGATATGGATGTGGGTTGTGCTTTCGTTCGCAGAAGTTGGTAAGCAGCACTAGAAATAAACGAGTTTTCTGACCCAGAATCTATCAATGCTCGGAGTGACATGATATTTCCTTCTGGTGTTTTAATTGTGACGATGGCGGTTGCTAATAGAGCTTGCTTACATTCTTTGGTTGTTGCAGATTTTGAGCATAATGCTTCAGTACTTGATGACGGTTCAGGTTGTGCACTACTTGTGGGTGTCGCAATTGAATGTAACGAGGATTTATCAGACTTGTGTAAGGTAGTGTGATGTCTTTTATGACAAGTAAAACAGGTTCGCTTACTCTTACATTCGTTCGAAGGGTGTTTTGTCAAACAATTGAAACACAAATGTTGAGTTTTAACAAAGTCCCATTTTGCAGATGTGTCGAGGTTGTGAAACGTTTGACATTTGAAAAGGAGATGATCCTTTTTGCAATAAGAGCAAGATGGCTGGGATGTCTTCGAAAAATTGCTTGAGCTTTTACGCTGGTTATTGTTGCTTTGTGTGGCCGACTGTGACTGTGTCTTGGCTGCAGCTAATACTTCCAGCGTTCTATGACGACATTCAATGAATTTTTCAAATTCTTTATAAGTCGGTAACGACTCTGTTGTTGATACCTGTTGCTCCCAAAGACTTCGAGTTAATGGAGGCAGTTTAGCTGTTAGAAAGTACAAAATAATGGGATCCCAATTTTTTGTATCAAGACCTAATTGCTGTAGCTCATGCACGCACTCGTTTGTAGTGTCTAACATTTCCTTGAAACTCTGCTCTGATTCTGAGCGGATCTCGGGGGTGGAGAACAACGCTTGCAGATGTACATTACATGTGATTCTTTTGTTATCGAATCGTTTAGTGAGCAAAGTCCATGCTGGGTCGTAGTTTGAATCGACGCTTTCGAACTGATTCAGAATTTTCGACGCGTCCCCGATCAAACTGCCCTTTAAATAATGCAGTTTATGAACTCTGGATAGTTGATTGTTGTCATGTATAATTGACTTAAAGGTATCTCTGAATACCCGCCAATTTTTGAACTTTCCATCGAACTTTGGGAGGCTTATGTTCGGAAGTTTAAATGATGGTTGTGGTTCTTGCCTCGACTCAACGCGTTGCTTAGAAAGCTCTGCTTCGGGCTTTTTAATCAATTGGTGCAGATCACCGATATACTCAAAAGCGTCTTTTTCTATTTCGCCGTAAGTCGAAAGGTATTGGGTCTTGACTGACTCAGCGATCTCGCTCTGACTTGTTATGATTGTCACGTGCGCGTCTTCGCACTGAGACCAGATTTTGTGGATGTGTTCGAGTCGGCCGCTGGCGTAGCCAACGGTTCTCCGTACTTCGCTAGTCTTCTTGAAATTCGAGATCGCTTGTCGTACGAGGGCAAAAAAACCTGTTTGTTTCTCTATCGCTTGCTCCATGGCCTGTGAATAGTGCAATGCACGTGCAACACAGACAAACGATCGGAAATGTGCGAGGTTCTATGAGAGAACGTGGGCCGGTTTGTTTTGAGTTTACAAGGAATCGGCCGACAACGCGCGATGTTGTTCGAAATACCTCGATTGCTTGTTTACTTAAAAATTTTTGCCGCTTGATTGTCGACAATTTTTTTTGCGTGCCGGCTCGAAGGTCGACAAAATTGCTTGTTGGGAGCAAGTTTTGTTGTTCTACTGGTGGCGTGCCGCTAGACAACGTTTACGCAAAATCACGGAAATTTCAGGCCGTGACTAGTGAATTCCGTGCGATAAATTGTGTCGGAATTGTGCGGAGTTGTCGTAGTTTCGCGGAATACGAATGTGCTTTCGTTTTGTTGTGTGTCTTGTGCAATTTCCTGGTGAATTGCTGACGGAAATGGTTTTGTTTTAAATCGCGGAGATTTCGGTTGGTTTTTTTGATTCCGCTCGATAAATTGTCGGCGGAATTGCGTGAAATTGTCGCAGATGCGACTTATGTGTTCCGTGCGATGGTGTGTCGTCGGAAGCTATTTTTTTCGAGATCACGGAGATTTCGAATTGAATGTTTGCGAATTCCGTACGGTGGGATTCCGACGGAATTGGTTTGCGTGAAATCACGGAAATTTCGATGTGTGTTTGATTGCTAGTTCCGTACGGTGAGATTCCGACGGAATTGGTTTGGTTTTGTTGTGAATTCCGTACGGCGATGTACCGACGGAATTACTGTGTACAAATTCGCGGAGATTCCGGCTGAATTTTATGTTTTGTGCTTTCCGTGCGGCGATGTGCCGAACGGAATTAAATTTGTGAAATCACGGGAATTTCAGCGTGTGGTTTAATGGTTAGTTCCGTACAGTGAGATGCCGACGGAACTTGAATTGCGCGAAATCACGGAGATTTCGGGTTGTTTGTTAGTGAATTCCGTGCTGCGGTGTTCCGACGGAGTTACCATGAGCTAAATCACGTAGATTTGTGCTTGAATTTTGGCTGGATTCCGTACGGTGGTGTGCCGACGGAGTTGATGTTGCGAGTTTACCAAACTTCGGCTTTTGTGTGTAAATTCCGTACGAGAGATGTCGACGGAATTACTTGTGCGAATTTATGAGAAATTCGGCTTTTGTGTGTAACTTCCGTACGCTAGATGTCGACGGAATTACTTGTGCGAATTTATGAAAAATTCGGCTTTTGTGTGTAACTTCCGTACGCTAGATGTCGACGGAATTACTTGTGCGAATTTATGAAAAATTCGGCTTTTGTGTGTAACTTCCGTACGCTAGATGTCGACGGAATTACTTGTGCGAATTTATGAAAATTCGGCTTTTGTGTGTAACTTCCGTACGCTAGATGTCGACGGAATTACTTGTGCGAATTTATGAAAAATTCGGCTTTGTGTGTAACTTCCGTACGCTAGATGTCGACGGAATTACTTGTGCGAATTTATGAAAAATTCGGCTTTGTGTGTAACTTCCGTACGCTAGATGTCGACGGAATTACTTGTGCGAATTTATGAGAAATTCGGCTTGTTTTTGTGTTTTGTGATATCCATACGACGATGTGCCGACGGAGTTGAGCTTACGAAAACACGGGAATGTCGGGCTGAATTTCTTACTTTCATACGGCTAGGAGTCGACGAAATTGAGTTCGATAACTTGCCGACGGGAATTTCAGCTGATTTGTTTACAAGTTCCATACGGTGCTGTGCCGTCGGAACAAATTTTTGCAAGTTTTTGTGAAGCACCTGATTTGTGCTTTGTGAATTCTGTACAGCGATATGCCAACAGAACTGTGTTATTCAAAATGCCGAGAATTTCGTTTTTGAATTTTTGATAAGTTCCGTTCGGTGATGTGTCGACGGACTTGATTTGTGAATTTACAGGAAATTCGATTTGATGTGAAAAAACGGTTTTTCAGCTTTGAATGTAAATTCCGTACGCTAGATGTCAACGGAATTACTTTGTGCAAATGTATGGAACATTTGGCTTAGTGAAATTACGAAGAATTTCAGTTTTGGTGCATGTGAAAAATGAACCACATCGGGGTCACCAATAATTATGCTACCTGAATGTTGCGCGAAATCGCGGAATTTTCGAATTTTTCGTAGGTTTCCCTAGAGATGAGCGTAAAATTGGACAATTCTACCTTCGGTCTCGTCAACTATCCGGCTCGACGGACCATGAACACGAATGTGCTTTATTGTGCAATATAGGAATTGCGGATGGGGTGGATGCAACGAGGTTGCGAAGGTAAAATTATGGAATGTGTGGTGGTGACGCTAAATCAAAAAAAACAGACGAAAGAAATGGTTGAAGAAAAAAAAATAATTGCCACCGAAATAAAGGTACTTCGATGACACGCCGGGGTTCGCAGAATTATTTTCCTTTTGTTTTGGAAGTTGCAATTACGGGATGCTAGACCGTTCAACCAGCTTGGCTGGTACAAAATAATTTAATACAATGCGTATTTTCCATGAAAGATTGTCTCCTGCTGCAACAGCAAAAACAACAATCCCTAATGGAATTCCGCAATGGAAATGGTTATACCTTTTTTTTAAAAAATGCTGAAATCAGCCGAGCGTAACGCTTCTCCAAATGGTTCGTGATTGAAAAAATCGACTAGAGGCCGAATCAACGGCGGCCGGGCCTTTTATAGGGCCGGTTAGCTTTATGCACCGTTTATCCTTTCGACGGATAACCGGCGCCAACTCTACTGGACCACAGTGGCACGTGAAATTGTGCGTCAAGTTCACGCCGTGGTGAGTAGCGTTTACGCGCGTATGTTTCAATTTCAAATTTAATGTATAAATTCAATGTAATGCATTTGAAGTTCAAACATCTACCTTAGGCTAAAGGCGTGTATTTTGAGAAGCTTTTTCTCTTGATTTCGACTATTCTCTGGTTGTAACCCTGGATATGGTCAGCGCTTCATGGCTGTGAAATTTACAATGGTTGTAACCTTGGATCTGATCTACGAAGAAACAAATCCCGTCCGCCGCAACTTATTTTTTTAACCAATATTTGTTGTTATTAGATTTTTCGTGGTAAGCTACCAAAGAAGCTATTATGATTAGGAGTTAGTTATTCTTTCCGGTGTCAGTGGAGTGAAAACTCCAACACGGAGTCCCCGACTGTTAGTCCACAGTCGGGGACTCCGTGTTGGAGTTTTCACTCCACTGACACCGGAAAGAATAACTAACTCCTAATCATAATAGCTTCTTTGGTAGCTTACCACGAAAAATCTAATAACAATAGGAGCAGTTTTTGAAGATTCAGTTTCGAGATAATCGCGTTTAAAGTTTCAATACAAGAAAACTATAACTTACCGAATCAGTGATTCTAGGCGCATATAAGAAACGTTCAATTTTTAACTCACTCACACCGTCACTCGTATTTCTCTAGCATATATCTGTAAATTCATTCCCGGATATATCCTTTTTTAGAACATTTTCGAGCTATATTAAATCGCGTTCCTTTAGAGTAGTTTGGTATTTTAGTTTCGAAATTCAACCGCACAAGCCATACTTTCGAGCCAAACTGACTCTATTTCGTACACAACATTCGTTACGCTTTATTCTTTCGAAAAATGTGAAAAACAAATTCTAAAAAATATATATATATAAAGCTGTAAAGGGATTGCTCCCCTTAATCGATTCATTTTAATTTCAATTTTTTTTATTGATTTATAAAGGTACCAGCAGGTATAATAAAATATAAAACGAAATAGACGATCGAATATTAAATATAAACTTCGGATTTTATTTTTAGAATAGATGTTCAAATTCAATATAATAGGTATAGTTCATTTACGGTAAAAACAAGTTTAATATTTGGTGTACAGATATGAACAAAAATGAATTTAAATAAAATGTACAATTATGCGATTTTTTGGTCATTGTATTATATTTAAAAATTTATTAAGAATTCATTTAATTTTTTTTTTCTTTTATTCTTCGCTAATTCTATTTCATATATGTACCTATATAGATATTGTATCCAACGTATGATTTGGCCGCTTGACGAGACATTTTTGGCTGACCCGTCATTTTTGTTTTCTCGTGCCGTAGACGTCTCAGAGAAAATTACCGACAATAAAACTTATCGGTGCTTCGATTCTAAACCAAATTCGCTCGCATTACCGATTCGGAATTATTGACATTCAATTAATCTGAACGCGGATGAGATCGATATAACAAATTAATCGCGTTATACAAGAGAACGTGGCCTATGGCACACTTAGGGCCGTATTATTCACCTCGGGTTATTTTCGCCTTATTTAGCTGATAACTTAATTTCTCTGGGTGAAAAATTTTATTATTCACCTCTGGTTAGCAATTTAATAGGTCGGGTAATCTTATCGGCTGGTTATCCATTTTCCCATTATTTTCCCATTCAAACGTCAAAAATTTTATTAATTATTTTCAGAATGTGAAAAATTTTCTTTTTTGTGAATATAAAAAATTTATGTATTTCAAGAAAAAATAACAATTATTGGCTGCAATTTTTTCATGGCTGCGGACCTGGGAGCAGTACAAACGTTATGTGTGGCGCACGGCTTACACGTTCAACGAGAACCGTCCCATTTGATCCCAATAGTTTTCCGAGTGTGTGCTACCGAGTGATTGGGTTTCGCCAGTGCGAACAGTCGGTTGAAGGCTTGCATCTCCCAAATCCTTGGAGCTATTGCATTTAAGTTTATTGGTATGTTAGATTGAGTGAACCCCTTCAACTGATAAGCTTCTAATGGAGTGGTGAAGGGGAATGTGGGTGGAATGTGGTCAACTTTAACCATAACTTGAATTATCTTGCTTAAAAACAATAAATTTAAAGAATTAATAGATAGACTAAAATTAAAAAATATTTATTCACTAGTGTAAGCCCAGTAAATATTGTAATAGCTTTGTATTACAAAGAACAAATTTAAAACAATAGCTTACAAAATTAATTTAAGATGATGGTAAAAGTCACTAGTTCTAAAGGAATAATTGTGTATATTTATATACCTTTTATTGAAAATAAATAAATAAATAAATTGCGTGCTATAAAGGAACACCATTGTAATTTTCCTGGCAAGTCAAGTAAAAGTTGTAAGCAAACTATTGCCGTTTTTGATTAATTTTTTTATGAGAAGAATAAATTACTAATTTGTTGACATTCATGTATCGATTTTATTATTGCATTAAGGTAAAAAGTAGTGAGGGTCAGAATTTCGATTATATAATTTCCTCACTGGAAAATAAATTCAAATAATGGCATCAAAAGCTGGTTGTTGAATCAGTTTGTATTTCTTACTCGGGATTCAGTGTTCGTCATAGTGAGTTTCGTTAGTCGGACTAATTTTGGTGGAATGCCGAAAAGAAGCATGATACAGAAACCTCCTTTGCTAGTCGTATTCGCGATGAACGTGCCTAAAATAAATTTTAATTTTTCTTTTAATGAAAACAAAAACGGTCCTTTTCAGGACCACCAAATCTTTCACCTAAAGACTAATAAAAGTATAGTATTCATCTTTGTAGTGTTTAGTCGAATACTGTAAATTTTTTCCAAATAAAGGCACATACATATCCATACTATCCTTTACAGAATGGGAAGTTGAGTGAGCTTCGCATAATTCTTCGGAAGGAAGATCGTAAATTAAAATTTGTCAAAAAACAAATCGGATTGAGGTAACTAAATATTTATTAGGAAAAAGGTTTCGGTAATTAAATTACGTTTGAAAAACAAATTATAACTGACTATTATTAACGACAAAGTCTGATCTCAAAGATAGGTACATATTAACGTATAAAATGATTATATTTTGTGCAATAAAATTTATTTATTTTTTTCTCGATTTCGTTAACGTTATATGTCAGCTATTTGCCGGAAATGCTCTCGTAATCGTGACTTGTGACACCTTTGACGATTGCCATCCTATCGATGATTTCGTCGAGTGTAGAGTGCCGCTGAATTTCCTTTTTAAATGCTCGGCCCATTCCCTGTATTCGGTGATTTTCTTTCGTAGACGCAAGCGAAATTCTTGGTCCGAGCTATCTAGAAATTATTAAGAGTTCACGGATGTTTGCCGACGTTTAATTTTTCACAATTGTTATTTTTGCTTATTTCCAGCAACTCAAAAATGCAGTCCTCGTAGTTTCGCTTCCAGTCTTCGGCCACTGGTGTCGTACTCCACGGCCCTCACGTAAATCTCCTTCACCGGCTCATGTTTCGCAACAGCTTTTAAATAATTAAATTTTGTTTTAATTAACTAATTACAAACGCGAACCGTATCTTAAGGGGTTATGCCACTCTAGAGGCTAAAAAAATAGGCCTTTTTCGGAATTTTTTTTCAGAAAAACTACAAAATAAATCGATATTCCAAAAATACATATTTATAATACATGTTATTGACTATGTACAGTAGTTTTTTTTAAGTGAATAAATTCAAAATGGCGGCAGTGTAGCGTTTTTGCGATGACGTCTCCGTTTTTTAGGGGTCCATGGCCGGACACCTAGTGCCTGTACTTTTTGAATTATGATAAGCTAATAAATTTATTTCGACTACATATAACAACAGCCACAAGAGTACGTAGGATTTTTTTTCGATATTTTGATTTTTAGCCAAATGGCGCACTTCTGAAGTGAAAAGTGTGAAATTTGCCTAAAAAATCGTCAGAAAATTGTTAATAACAAATGAACTATGCAATATAAAAAAAAAATCCTATGTACTCTGATGGACAATATAGTTTTAAGGATATATTAAAAATTTCAAGTGAATCGGTTGAAAGTTGTCTGAGTTATGTTTCCGGCCAGCTTGAAAAATGTAATTTTGAGATAAACGCTTTTGAAATTGTCAGTATGTAGAAAATCATAAGTAATTTTGAAATATTGCTTGTACTAAAATTCGAAAACCGAGTTCTTAGAGACTTTTATCGGTCATAATCTTTTGGGACAGCATTTTTGAGGTCCTAGGGGACCATTTAAAATAATAAAAAACAAATCGATTTCCCCATAACCCCTTAAAAGAGTCATCCCGTGTGACGGTTTCCAAAAATCGATTTTTTGGTTTTTGCATAAATTACATCCAAATATAGTGCAGAATATGTGGTCGGAGTGATATTCCGATATTCGAAGCCGTTCGGAAGTTACAGGCCGTTATATTCTCTAAGCTCCTTTGTTGCTTCGAATATAATAAAACAGTCTAGTCGCGTTTTTCTCAAAACGGTAGTTTTGAAATCGGTACGATATCTCGAAATCTACCAAACGGATTTCTGTGAAATTTTGTAAACTTATTCAGTACACATGTATATAGTTCTCAAACTAGGATAATTGTGATTCATCAAGCCGTTTTTTTTGGCGACCCGTAGAAGTCGTAAAAACAGGCTGAGGCTGTGAGGCTGACTGACAGATGAAACGATGACATCAGTCTTCTCACTCTCTCGTAATCGAAGTCGCCTTGTATCCAGTGAGATTGTCCGCGAGTATAGTGTTGAGGTTCCTAATGGAATCCTTAACTTATATATGATACAATTAATAATCACATAAACGGGAGTTTATTGTTTGTACACTGAACCAAAAAGGTTCATCATATCGACAATTACGGTTGTCATATTGATAAAAAAATTGTTATTTTTCATCCAACAACTGCAATTGTCAATATGAAAAACGTCCGGTAATCAATTTTCTGAGTTATGAAATTGATTATTGCTTGGTTTTCAATTTAAGAACCGCAGTTGTCAATATGAAAACTCATCTTGTTGATATGAAAATCGCAGTTGTCAATATGAAAACCTACACTTTTGGCATGAAAATCGCAGTTATCAACATGAAAATCGAAATTGTTGATATGAAAATCGCAATAGTCAATATGAAAATCGAAATTGTTGATATGAATATCGCAATGGTCAATATGAAAACCAACGTTGTTGATATGAAAATCGTAGCTAATAACATGAAAACCCAAATTGTTGATATGAAAATCGCAGCAGTCAATATGACAACCCACGTTGTTGATATGAAAATCGTAGTTGTCATTATGAAAACAAACGTTGTTGATATGAAAATCATGGATTTTAATACGAAAACGCACGTTGTTGATATGATAATTGCAGTTGTCAACATTAAAACCAAAATTATTGATATGAAAATCGCAGTTGTCAATATGAAAACTCACGTTGTTAATATGAAAATCGCAGTAGATAATATGAAAACGCATCATTTTGATATGTATATTGTAACTGTCAAAACGAAAAAACATACTGTTAACAAAAATTCACAGTTGTCAATATAACCCACGTTGTCAAGCCGAAGGCTGAAAAATTAAATGCTAACAGAAATAATACGCATTGCTTTAGAAATTGGTGTAATCAAATATTTATATTTCTTTTTTAATTAAACTTTTTTTTAAACCGTATAAATTTCTATTTCTATAATTAATTATAGATTATATGTACATGGATTAATTATAATTATTTCAATATTAATTTTCACTTTTTTCAACATGATCTTATTTTTTTAATGTGTCCAGCATTGTAAACAGCTTAGGTAAAAGCTGCTTTTTTACTAAATTTGAATCGAAATAAAAAAAAAATTCTATAAAATTCCATAAATTCTCACATTGAACTGGATATTTTATATTAAACAAAAAAAACGTTTATGTTACTAGTTTTTCATGGTCATGCTACCATTGAAGCTATTAAATGTTAAGAGTTTATTGTTCTTTCCGGTGTCTGTGGAGTGAAGCTCCAATACGAAATCCCCGACTGTTGATTGATCGTAGTACTTGACAAATTTTGGAAAAAACTTTCACTGGAGAGGCCAGTTTATCATAAGATTTTGTGTTGGACTAGGTCCGAAGGAGCTGTTTCGTCACTGGGCCCCGGACTTAACAACAGATTTTCAAGATTCATAGCCATATGGTTATCCAAGGTTACAACCATTTCATACCCATATACGTCCCGCCTTTAGTATAAGGTAGATGTCCGGCAAGTTCCCGATTACATTATTCGTGGAAATGAATTTGGATTACGATATTGCTATATAGAATTTGCCTCAGCAATTCCACCAGCTGTCAGGGTGTTTCGGAAGTTGGCTAGAATACTCCCTCTGAAGAGTCTTCTGCATTCTGATGACGAAACAGCTCCTTTGGACCTAGTCCAACACAAAATCTTATGATAAACTGGCCTCTCCAGTGAAAGTTCATTCCAAAATTTGTCAAGTGCTACGATCAATCAACAGTCGGGGATTTCGTATTGGAGCTTCACTCCACTGACACCGGAAAGAACAACAAACACGATAACTCAAGAATACGTTGACCTAGGAAGTTGAAATTTTGTCACAACTTGTAAAATGGAAAAAGTAAGGCTAAGTTCGTTAATGGGCGATATCCTTCCACTCCTTCGGGTACCTCCCATACAAGAGTCCTTAAAACACGTTTTCACAATTATTGCTCGAATGCTTCAAGTTAGGAACTTGAAATTTTACATACTTAAGGTTTACAATGTTTGAGTTGAAAGTTCCGAATATGATGCAAATCGAATGAGTCCTTCGTGTAGCAGCCTAGAAAAGTCCTTCAAAAATGTATCCGTGTTACTGAATCCACTATAACTCCAGAACGAATTAAATCAGGAATTTAAAATCTTACAGGAATTAGTTTTATACCAAAACGAAGACGGGGTTCATTAATTAGCGCCATCCGTTAACTCCTTTGGGTGCTGCCATACAAATGTCCTTAATGAACATGTTCACCAATATTGAACGATAACTTTAGAACACTTTTAGTTACGACTTTGAAATTTTATACACATTAATTTTATAATAGTCGCAGCTGAAACTATTAATATGAAAAATATCCCTTAAGTCTTTCATGTAGTTGCCATACAAAAATTCTGTAAAATGTCCTAACTTACTTTATGGAACTCAGTATAAATCAAAAAATCGAGAAGCCACTATACAATAATTTCTACCTGTAAGTAAAAGGTCATGTAATAATTGCTTGTGCTCACCTCATTCTTTTGATATATTTCCAACTAAAATATAAATCGGAGTTCAGTATTTCATCTAGAGTATCATACGATTGGCTATCATTAAGTATCATACGATCGTGACTGCGTTATGTTTTTTCTTTTAGATAGCTTGTATTTGATGAAAATTTTGAAGTATTTTAAAAACGGTTGAAGATACCAATTTACAATAGTTTGCCGAACTTTTTTTTTTCTAAGAAAAAATTTTTAATTATTTTTTTCATTTTTTTTATTGAATTAAAAAAAAAAAAAATTCCGGTACAATCATTTACAGACGGGGTACTATCTGAATAATATCATTTCAGTTAATTTGGTGCAAGTCGAGTGCTAAGTTCACACGAACCAATTTTTTCTCCGTTCCCTTTGAGGTACAAACAACATTTTTTTTTCGGTACAATCAAGTACAAACAAAGCTCCATCCGAATACAATTTTTTTATTCAATTTGGTTAAAGTGGGGTGCTAAGTTCACAAAGGTGCCTTAGGCTTAGTCACAACACCAACATTTAATTTGATTTATAGTATCATCAAATAAAAGTATGTAAATCGGGGATCAATGTATCTACTATTATTATAGTAATGAACATAGAACATACCTTCTGCAACCTAATTGAGTCATCCTAATTCTGTATTGTACTTTCACTCTTTGTTTATTATATTGGAATGGAAATAGACCCTTCACATACGCGTTAAACGTTGCGACATGATCCGTCATTGAGTTGAGCCGCCAGATTCTCTTCTTTACTACATACATACATATGTAGTTATTTTCGATATCGGCGGCGATAACCAATTCTTTGAAATTTGTGTAACATTTCGGAAAATGATTACGGCAGGTAAAGGATTTCGCGTTCGCATTTGAAGAAGAACAGCGGCAAGTAGGGTACGGTTTATGATCGGTAAAGAAAGTTAGGCTCGAACCAGATTGTTTGTAAAGACACAGCTCAGCTGTGCTTGTGTGACTTCATTTCTCATACTGATTGTAGCTGAAACAATTGAAAATAGAACCCCCGAAAAAATGCGTGTACCTACAATTCAAAACTCCCACCAATATAAATTGAATATGAATGAAAAATGTGTGGCGAATGAAACTGCAGTTCACTCCGAAAGACCCATCTCTAATTTGGACACGTTGTTTTGTGGTTTGTGGTGGTTTGCCATTCATCACTGAACAATTACAACAGATGAAAAAAGAAAAATCGCAAAAGTTGTGACCTTACCATCGCCGATTCTTTTGAAAATTTTTTTGCTTGAAGAACTAGTGAAAAAAAAATATAATTTCAATTTTTTTTTCTATTTCATTTTTTTTGTTAGTTAAAGTATGTTAAAGATCTCGCAAAAATGGCGTCAAAGCCCTCTTTGAAAATTCATATCTTTGTTAATTTTTATCATAGAATAATAAAATAGGACTTATTTTAAAGGGGAAGGTTGTCGCAAAATAAGAAAAATACCAATAAAATTTATCCTTGATTTTTTTTTCAAGGATAACGATTTTGTCCTTTATCCTTGAATATCTCAAATTACCGATGATTTTTTTTTATATTTTTATATATTTATATTTTTTGTATTATACTGTTCTTCAAAACATATCAAAAAATCAACTTGGGATCGCAATGGGATCGGGGTAAAAAAAAATAGAAGAACATCAGTGGTTCTCAATTATTTCATAGAAAAGTTACAATTATTTTGATTACTTACTCGTATGTAAAGAGGATTTAATTTTATGATACTAGATTTATGACCAGCTGTTAAAATCATAAATTTAAGATAGTTTAGTTATATAATAATTTAATTGAGCAACTATTTCATTAAAAATATAACTGTTTTATAATATATTAAAAAAATTAAATTTGGTTTAAAAAATTACAATTTCTACGGAGTATTACTTTATTATTTTAATAATTAAGTATTGTGATTGATTTTTTAAAAAAAAAAATTTGCTACCCTCAAAATTTTTATTTTCACGTTTCATAACTAGTAGACGCGAAAAAAGCAATAAAAATTTTCAGTCCGTCTGTCCGCCGTACGCAAGATCGTTTGAAGGCTCGTAGCTGCCAAACGTTTTGAGAAATTAAATTGAAATTTTTTTAACGAATAGACGGGGTAGGCGCCTTGAAGTGACCAAATTTTTAGGGGTGGGGGTGTGAGGGGGAAGGAGGGGGAAGTGTTTTAGACCGAAAATTTTGGTTTCCAGATCTCAGTAACCCCTAATGTTAGGAAGCTGAAACTTGGAATTTCAATAGAGCTCTGATAGTAGACCCATTTGCAGAAAAATTGTCAATATTGATCAAGGGATGTGGGAGTGGGGGGAAATGTAATGCGTCCGAAACCCAAAAAAGGCGAGATAGACACATTCTAAAATCCATATCTCCTAAACCGTTAATGGCACACTATTCAAACTTGAAAAATATTTGTAGTTATACTAGGAGAACAGAATGAAGAAAAATTTTGGGTGGGGGAAGTTGTGAATGGGGGTGGGGGGTGAAAAACTTAAGATTACGATATCTCATGAACCAATTGCTCTAGAAAAATAAAATTTGGTTTGGGTATAAAAATTGACAAATAAAGATTGATCAAAGTAAAATTTTTTAAGTGGGAGGTGGAGCATAGAAGTGGAGGGGATGAGAATTTTTCAAATCAAACACATTTCATATCTCAAGAACAGTTTAAGATAGATGCTTAGAATTTTTACCAGAAATAGCGCTAATTAAACCCTAGTAGGGAAAAAAGTTTTGGGGTTGTGGGTGTAGAGGGGGAGGGTGAAAAGGAAAAAGTTCCGATGCTTATATCTTGAGAACCTGTTATGATATAAGCCTTAAACTTGGTTCTTCTCACTGGCGGTTGCATATTCAGTCCTCAATCTGTCAATCATCTCATCCTCTCGGGGTTGTTCCTTTTGATCTTCTAATCCAAAAACTTTTTTTAATACGATTCTTTTCACATCTTCAAGCTTTTTCCGGATGTAGTTTTCTCTGGTAAATCGTCTTTTGTCGGAAGGTTCTTCTCCTAAATATTGAAGACATTCATTTAATGAGTTTAATGCGGCTTCCTTACTGATGAAATTTTGGTGTAGCGCTTCATCGTCACCGGGCTCCTCATCTGTATCCAAAGAGAAAGGTTCTTCTTCCTGGTCGAACATATCATCATCAGTAATCTCCGTTGATGTTCCTGGTAGCATTTTAACCCTTTTTCTACAGGAAGAGCAAATTTTTCCTGCTGAAGTCATCGCTGGTACTCTAGAAATCATCCATGATTGCATAGGTCGTAAATCCGATATTTTTGGCCAATGTATTGATTTGATTCTCCAAAAGGATTACACCAACGCGATTTTGACCAACAGTTAATTAGGTTTTTTTTCATGATTTGTAAAATAATAAATTACATTTTGTCTTTTTAATACTGCAAGCACGACTGAAATGTATTTGAGGTACCTACCTATTATTTTCTGGTTAGTAAGACATTCCAAATGAGATAATGCTTGCTATTTAAAATTTAATGGTTTATGGGATAAATTTATTTAAACACTCACAATTAATTGCTCAATTAAATTATTATTGAACTAAACTATCTTAAATTTATGATTTTAACAGCTGGCCATAAATCTAGTATCATAAAATTAAATCCTCTTTACATACGAGTAAGGCCGCGGTACGAATTACGCTTTCTGCGCTTTTAGCGCGCTCACACTCGGTCCGAATTATACTCACAACGCATACAATTTGCATGGAGGGGAAATTTTCTGGCGCTTACACTACTCACGGTTTCGAGCATATGCACTGTGTGTGCGTCTTTGCAATCTGTCACATTGACAGTTATAACATTATTGTCAAAGAATATGAAGATGAGGAGCCAGATATCATCTCCAGATCGCTATCACTGTCACACATTTCCATTACCGTATCAACTTAAAACACTTTTTCAAAACTCATTTTAAAATTACTGACACAACTGACATTTCAAATAACCAACTGACATTTGTGTGCATACGATCGGTCCGAATTATATGCGTTGTAATACGCATACAATTCGGACCGACTGTAAGCACTGTTGGTAATGTAAGCACCGTAAGCGTAATTCGGACCGTGACCTAAGTAATCAAAATAATTGCAACTTTTCTATGAAATAATTGAGAACCACTGATGTTCTTCTATTTTTTTTATCCCGATCCCATTGCGATCCCAAGTTGATTTTACTTTATTATTTTAAGATTAAGTATTGTGATTGATTTTTAAAAAAAAAAATTTGCTACCCTCAAAATTTTTATTTTCACGTTTCATAACTAGTAGACGCGAAAAAGCAATAAAAATTTTCAGTCCGTCTGTCCGCCGTACGCGAAATCGTTTGGAGGCTCGAAGCTCCCAAACGCTTTGAGATATTAAATTGAAATTTTTTTTACGAATAGACGGGGTAGACTCCTTGAAGTGACCAAATTTTTAGGGGTGGGGGTGTGAGGGGGAAGGAGGGGAAAGTGTTTTAGACCGAAAATTTTGGTTTTTAGATCTCAGTAACCGCTTTTGATAGGAAGCTGAAACTTGGAATTTCAATAGAGCGCTCATAGTAGACCCATTTGCATAAAAACTGTCAATATTGATCAAGGGGTATGGGAGTGGGGGGAAATATAATGCGTCCGAAACCCAAAAAAGGCGAGATAGACACATTCTAAAATCCATATCTCCAAAATCGTTAATGACACTTTATTCAAACTTAAGAAATATTTGAAGTTATACTAGAAGAACAGATTGAAAAAAAATTTTTGGTGGGGAAAGTTGTGTATACGGGTGGGTGGTGAAAAACTTTAGATTACGATATCTCATGAACCAATTGCTCTAGAAAAATAAAATTCGGTTTGGGTATTAAGGTCGACCAATAAAGATTGATCAAAGTAAAATTTTTTAAGTGGGAGGTAGAGCATAGAAGTGAAAGGGATAAGAACTTTTCAAATGAAACACTTTTCATATCTCAAGATCAGTGTAAGATAGATGTTTAGAATTTTTACCAGAAGTAGCGCTAATTAAACCCTAGTAAAAAAAAAGTTTTGGGGTTGTGGGTGTAGAGGGTGAGGGTGGGGGAGGGTGAAAAGGAACAAGTTCCGATGCTTATATCTTTAGAACCTGTAATGATATAAACCGTAAACTTGGTATTTAGATAGAGCTATAGTAGCGGCATGTTGGAAAAATATAATTTTTTTTAGGGGTAGTATGGTACGGGGGTAGGGGGTGTTTTTCCTAACTATTAAACGGTTTACGCTTGAAAGATAAAACTCGGTGTGTAAATGCAAATCAACTAGAAAAGCAATTTTGATTAAGAAAACATTTAAATATGTATTGGCGTTCAGAAGGGGGGCAAAAAAAATATCTGTAAAAATAGAATGCATATTTTTCCACGATTTTCGTCATATCTACTAGCTCATCCGAAATATTGAATTTAATTTTATGCTACGGATTCTTCGTATGAATACCTAGAAAGTGTTTTCAAGGTTTTTTGAAATTCGACCCCTAAGGGTAGTGTGGTACGGGTGTGGGAGGTGTTTTTCCTTTATATATAGAACGGCTTAAGCTACAATGTTGAAACTAGGTGTGTATATGTAAAATAACTAGAAAAGAAATTTGGATAAAAAAAATTTCAAATATGTAGTGGCATTCTGAAGTTTGGCAAAAAAACATATCTGTGAAAATAGAATGCATATTTTTCCACGATTTTCGTCATAAATACTAGCTCGTCACAAATATTGAATTTAATTTTATTATGCGGATTCTTCGTATGAATACCTGGAACTTGTGCCGAAAAAATAATAAAGTTACGCCCAGATTGTTGGCAGATTTTTTGATATGTTTTGAAGAACAGTGTAATACACAAAATATAGAAAAATAAAAAAAAAAATCATCGGTAATATGAGATATTAAAGGATAAAAGACGAAATCGTTATCCTTGAAAAAAAAAATCAAGGATAAATTTTATTGGTATTTTTCTTATTTTGCGACTACCTTCCCCTTTAAAATAAGTCCTATTTTATTATTCTATGATAAAAATTAACAGAGATATGAATTTTCAAAGAGGGCTTTGACACTATTTTTGCGAAATCTTTAACATACTATAATTAAAAAAAAAAAATGAAATAGAAAAAAAAATTTGAAACTATATTTTTTTTTCACTAGTTCTTCAAGCAAAAAAATTTTCAAAAGAATCGGCGATGGTAAGGTCACAAAATAGGCCTTTTTTTGCGATTTTCCACATGACCTTATAACAACCGATAGAACCATAACATATAGGGGAAGGTGCTGTACCTCGGACCGAATGTACCTCGGTCCAAACGTCAATTGCAACTAAACTGTAGCTGCTGGAAAAAAAGGTTCTTCATTGAAAGATTGCCAAATACGTAGGCTTTAGTTTCAGTTTATTAAAGCGAGCCTAGAAGATAAATTAATTAAGATAAAACAAAAGAAGTGATTTAGAAGTGACATAAAAGTATTTAATTGTTAGTTCAGTTATTGTTTTTTCTAAGTCGTGTATAATTATTTCTACTATATAGCAGTTTTAACTGGTAAGACAATTATTTTATCGTGGACTTGACCGTAAATTTAATCCTTCCTTACCATTAGAAATAAAAAAAAAATATGTTTGTAGTAATGAGTGATGTACTTTGGATACCGTTTTTTTGGTTGTACCTTGGAATATATAAGCTACATACATTAAAAAAAAATTGTAACCAAAAGGGACTTTCTTGCTGAAATTACACCCGCAGAGGTAGTGGGGGATTTTGAAGCAGACAGCAGCGAATCCTCTTTTACACTACTGAATATTTCAGCTAGACAAACCATTTTCTAAAGTTGTTAGTTCTTGTTATGAATTTTTCTTGTTTTTTTTTTTAAATTTATAACTTTACTTGATTTTTCTTTTCAAATAAAATAAAATAAAATTAAATAAAAGAAGGCTGTACTATTTTTTAGGACTTCGAATTATTTTTTATAAGGTCCAAGGTACAACTAGCAGCGGACCGAGGTACAACCTATAGTTATACCTTGGTCCGTTTGAGGTTCACTCCAAAAACCGTTTCAGAATCCATCAAATTTACTCACAGCAGTTCCAGCTATAATTAATTTTGTTGTAAAACAAGTTAGCTTTCATAAGTACTATTCCCTAATTTTCATTTGTTATTGGCTTAATAGATTTAAGGGTTATTGTAAAACTTGGACCGAGGTACAGCACCTTCCCCTACATATATAGGTATATATGTATATACAGGATTTTTCAACAAGAACTTTGTTTTTTTTGATGGATGTTTTCACAGTACATTTCGAATTGAAAATACAAGGTTTTCCGGTGAATACTGTTAAATTTATTTTGTGTGACGTTTCGGACTCGACTGATTGAGCCGTTTTTTTCAAAATTCGGCTGGAAATACGGTTACGCTCAATGGATTACGTTATCGAGAGATGTTAACAACTCAATTTTGGCCTATTATTGATGATATGGATATCACTGAAATGTGGTTTCAACAGGACGGTCCACAAGTCACACAACTACCGAAACAATGAATTTATTGCAAACCAAATTTCCCGATCGCCAAATTTCACGAAATTCACCTGTTAACTGGCCGGCCCGATCATGTGATTTAACACCACTGGATTAAATTTGGTTGGGCTATGTTAAAGACAGAGTCTATACGAAGCCAATCGAATCGATTGAGCCTTAAAACTCTAAATCCGTGACGAGATTAACGAAATAGACCCGCCATTTTGCCAAAAATTGATTGAAAATTTTGATGAAAGAATCGACATCTGTATGCGTGGTCGTAGTTTATCCGATATTATTTTTAATTTATAATTGCCTAACCTTACTCTCTCTTATACAATACAAAATTGAAACATTTTAATCTAATTTCCCTGTTTTATTTTGTCTCAAAAAACAAAGTTCTTGTTGAAAAACCCTGTATATGTATTGTATACAAATAACAAATTTCGAGCGCTCCTATTGAAACACCACATATATCAAACGCGGGAATATTTAAAAAGCGTTAAATATTTGTGAAAGGCACTAATTAACGCGCAAGCGGTAAAATTATTTCTTGTCCTCTCAGGTGAAGTTTTGAACACCAAATTCAACGCTGACAGCACTACGCTGGCATTTTTGACACAACACTGTCTAACTACGCGCGATAGTGACAGCACGGCATTACTGCTACACAATAACTTATTTTTATACTCTAGATGAAATCATATAGAGTTATTTTATGCCGGCTTTCCACCAAACAGACAAAACAGAAACTCATGTCGAAAAAAATATCGCTTCAATGAAAACGCAAAGAAATATTTTTTTCGACACGAGTTTTTGTTTTGTCCGTTTGGTAGAAAACCGGCATAACTTTAGTCCAGCCCAAAAGTTTGTAACGCATAGAACCAAAAAGTTATACAGTATTATTACAGTTTATTTGTGGCCAAAAACCTCAAATACGCTTGACGTCCGTCCGTCTGTCCGTCTGTCCGTGAACACGATAACTCAATACGCCTTCATCTAGGATCTTGAAATTTTGAATTTAAATGTTTGGTAGAATTTGTAAGGCACAGATCATTAACTCGCAAAATCGTCCTACTTCTTCGGGTAGCTGCAATACAAAATGCCCTTTAAACACGTGTTCAAGAATATTAACCAATAACTTCGGAACGGCTAAAACTACAACTTTGAAATTTTGTATACGTTGGTTTTTCAATAGGTGAAACCAAATGTATGATTATGAGAAAAATCCTATTAGTCCTTCGTTGAGCTGCCATACAAATATCCTGTTAAAATATCTTCACTTTATTTAACTCAAGTAATCTTTTAGCTACGAATTCGGAACTTCGTACAAATTAGTTTTGAGTAAAAAGAAGTTCGAGGCTACTAGTCATTGAAATCCTTTTACTCCTTCTGGTATCTTTTATACAAAAAATCCTTGAAACACTTTTTCAACAATATTTCCCGATTATTTTTGGACGCTTCAAGCTACGAATTTAAAATTTAGTACACATTCATTTTGAAATGGTTCCAAGGAAAAGGATAAATATGTAAGAAACCGAGTGAGTCCTTCCAGCTTCCATGTGAAAGTCCTTCAAAAACGAATATATTTCTTGGTGACTCACCCAATTCATGATATGAAATTAAACGCTGGATATTGTCTTTTAGGTTTGAGTAGCAACCAAATGTGTCCTTAATAAAGGACATACAACATGCACACAAATAATTTTACTTTATCCCTAACTACAATATAAATCAGATATCTTTATTTCATATAGAGTATCATACGATTGGCTTGCAGCCGATCGAGACTGCTGTATGTTTTTTCTTAAGTTTAGGTAAAGAAACAAGAAACATATTGACACCTTAAATACCGATACAAATTTCTTCAAATATTTAGTACAACTATTCTTTCATTTCAGCTGGGCAGTTTCGACAGTTATGACGCGCCAGAATGCCATACCTCGCTCGAAGTCCAAATTAGGAGAAAGCTCAAAAGAAATAGAAGATTTAATACCCGCCTTAATACCGTTTTGGGATTTGGCAAATCATATGGAAGGAGACTTCACTTCGTCGTACAATACTGAAGAAAATCGTCTCGAGAGTTGTTCACTTTCTGACTATGTAAAAGGCGAGCAGATTTTCATTTATTATGGCGATCGATCAAACGCGGATTTCTTGATTCACAATGGGCAAGTTCTCTTTAAATTATATTGGATACTGCTTTCTTTTTTTAACGTATTTAGAGCGGTGTTAATTGTGCATATACGGGTCTGGCCCGATTGTTTACTTGGGCTTTGATCGAAATTCAATCGTCATGCATATTCAACTTTTTAATTTGGACGAATCGCATCGATCGGTGTACGCGCATTCATATAAGTAGATGCATAGCGAGTCAATTAATTTACAGTTAGGTTGGGTAAAGTGGGCACCCGCTGATACAACAAGACATTTAGACCGCCAATAGGTCCGTTGTGATTCTATGTCTAAGGAAAAAGCTTATTTAGCCCAAGTCCATGGCGAAACGCATACCTAAAGTAAGTTCCTGCCTTAAATCCAGACCAGGGCCTGGGTCCTCTAACTCTCAAACGATGAAATCGCTGTCGTTAACTGCCTCTTTCGAAGATTTTCGTTATGTGTTATTCTGTAAGATACAGTTAACGATGTTAGCCAACAGTTGTCATCGTTACGCTTCGAAAATTCAAAAATCTTATCGATACGCTAGCGACGGTCTCCGGAGGTCTCGCAAAGCCGTAACGATAATCGTTTATAGAAACGAGAGGTACTACTCAAGAAAATGAAATTCAACCGATTTGAGTTTTCTATATGATATTAAGGGCATTTAAAAGTATTAAAAAAAAATTTTATTAATATTTTTTAAACTATTTATTCCAGTTTTTTAACAGGAAAGTTAGCTCTTTTTAAAAAAAGGTGGGTGGCTGGTTCAATACATTTCTGCGCTTTTGGAAATCTGAAAAAATCATATTCATATATTGAATATTTATTGTGCGTTAAACTCTTTTGTTTAACACACTTGGATCAATTATTATTCTGTCACTTGTTCGAGCAATATGCTTGAACCAAACGCAATAATACTTAGGATTCTAAGGTATCCAGAAAAGGTCAAAAAATAAAACAATATGTTTTTTCTTAATTCCTTAAGTGTTCACCAAAGAATGGTCATAATACCCTCAGTGGTGTTATGTATATTAAAATAAATTGCCTACATAGTAAAAGATGAATCAAAATAAAATAATGAATTACGATATACTGATCGCATATTGACTTGATTACAATTGATTGAAAAATAGTGCTGATACAGAAAAAAAGGTAATAAAAATATTATGTTGACTGCATCGTACGTTGACCAGTTGACCTGATATTTTTGTGCAGCAGTAAACGATGATATGCGGTTTTTGCATGTCTATAATATTTACGAAATCCGTCGGAGTTCATCCAACTATGTTGAATGTCCGACAAGACCTTTGTAAATATTCCTAGACATTCTGCCGGGCCGTGCTGTAATGAAGCATGAAGTCATCTGATGGTCTTGTTGTACGTGGCCTTGGTTGGGGTGTTGTGGAAGCTGGAGTGAATTTAGTTTTGAAGTGCCGGGTGATGAGCCATATTACCAGCATCAATGTTATCCCTAATGAGAGGTATCCCAGAATATAGTGATGAGTATGATGAACAGTTAAACGGTCTGAAGGAAGTGTTTGTAATTTCAATCGGGCAGCGTGGTGAAGAATTGTGTTCCATTCTGTGTGTTTAGGGCTGACAATGATCTTCGGTGTTTCATCCTGGATGTTTTTTGATGTAAAAAGTTCAGTTACGTTGAATGCTGGTACAAATGAGGCGTTGAGGTGGGTTTTAAAGTTGGAATGGCCTCGAATACTCATGGCTTCTTGTTTTAATTCACATTCTGGTTTGATCGTAAATAAACCATCTCCCTGTAGTGTAACAGAAGTGACGAATGTGTTGCAGATGACATCAAAAGTGTGTTGTCGATCTAATGCGTATATCCATGTGTTGATACGATGAAGCTGTATCCAGAAATTGGTTGACTTGGTTGTTGATAGATGACAATAACTCGAGACTGGCTCTTTGTGGTTGAGAAGTGCCATTTCACAGTGATTTATGTCCGCGTTTCTGTAATAAAGAGGGTGTTCTTGGTTACATAGGAATACATTCTCTTCGAATCGGTTGCATTTGTCTAGTTCCGACTGAGACAATGGATAATGTTGACTTCTGTCTAACGTAGTCAGAAGATATTTTGTGGATGGTTGAATAAAAAGGAATTGTTTTTCTTGTGGAAAAGGAATCGGAGTTACGTGGAAGAGTTGGAAGTATTCGGAGCGAGTGATTGGAATCTCTAAGTTGAAAATTACACTTGTACGCATTATCCGTGCGCTGATCCTCATCACTTTATAGATGCCGATCTCACCCATTATTTTGCTCATGGGTATGGTTAATGTTGGAGGAAGACCTTGTTGGATTAGGGTCAGCTGCTCGTGTAATTGCTTAGGTGTGAGAATAAGAGCATTGTTTGATCCGTGCTGTACATCCGTCAAAATATTCCATAGTGCTTCTTGAGTGTGTTTATGGTTCTATATAGTTATCATGGTAAACATACATAGAGACGTAAAAAGTTGTTCCTCGGTACCGATATCAGTTAATGTCTTTAGGTAGCTGTTTATAGTGTTGAACTGTTCCTGGACGTGTGATTCTTCCTTTTTAAAGATGTTGATTGTTGTTTCGATGATAGATGTTTGATTGTTGATGAGTGTTTGCAAATACTGCTCGCTTGCCCGAGTTTTCTCGATTTCTCCTTCTATACAGTTGGCATAGTCCGAATCCAGAAGTCCGAAAAGTTTATTGCCTACATTGCCGATGATGTCAAAGGCCGCTCGTTTCGTTCGCTGTTGATCGGTGTGCCCACCATTTTTGTGAAGGAGAATGTCGTTTGCTTCTTCGATGTGTGCAAGTTGGTGTTCAAACTGGAGAAGTATCTGTTGGCAAAATTTCCCTTTAGTAATTGTGGTAATGCAAAATTTTCACATCTCTTCTATGCTCTGTTTGATTCCAATTAATTCTTGCCAATATGTTTTTAAATTGTAATATACGATGAGATTCCATTGACTACTTATCAGTTTTACTTCTCCTAAATCTTCGAAGTAAATTCCTGGATGATTTTCGAATGGCTTGATTTCTGTAGTGTTAATGACATTACAGTGAATAGGAAGAATAAATAGTGTGAGCAGTGCAATTGTGATTAGACTGGTATGCCTTGCTATTTTAGGTGGCAAAGAAGGTTCATCGTCTTTCTTGTTAGTCTGAATCCACAGTGGGTTTATTGGTAGGAATCGTGTACCTCTTCCCTTGCGAGGTAGCTTTGCTGCTTCTCTAGTACTGTTTTTATTTTCACACAAGTCTTCCTCTTCGTCTGGCTTATCTGATAATTCTGCTGGTTCAACTGGTAGAGGACACACCTTATGAATTGCTCTGCGTAGTTCTCCTGATGCGGTCTTGACGTCTACAACGCGTGTTAGATTGTCTTCACCTTTAATGGCTCGTATGATTCTTCCCATCCGCCATTGCAATGGAGGTATGTTGTCTTCCTTTAATAGAAACAGGGTTCCAGGTTCCACGTTCTTGGAAGGATGCTTCCATCTATATCGATTTTGTAGTTCGTGAAGATACTCTGTTGACCATCTCCGCCAAAACTCTGAATGTATTGATCGAACTAAATTCCACCTAGCCACCGTAGTTAAACTTTGCATTTTTCCAGTGGAGTCTGGTATTGTGACAAGAGGTTCTCCGACCAAAAAATGTCCTGGTGTTAAGACCTGCAAATCGTTAGGGTCTGCGGATAATGGTGTTAATGGTCTTGAGTTTAATACTGCTTCAATTTGTACTACAACTGTACAAATTTCTTCATAAGTTAAGGAAGCACCTTTCATCACTCGTTTTAAATGGAACTTTGCGGATTTAACAGCTGCTTCCCAAAGACCTCCAAAGTGCGGTGAGCGAGGCGGAATTGGGCTCCACTGAATTCCTTTCTCTAAACAGTGCTTGAATATTTCCTTCTGGGCTGTTTCATTTTTTAGAGCTTCGTGTAACTCTTTGAGATCTGACCGTGCTCCCATGAAATTTGTAGCATTGTCCGAAAAGATCTTTGCTGGATAGCCTCTTCTGCCGATGAATCTTTTTAATGCTCCAATGAATGCTTCAGTAGTCAAATCCGATACTACCTCAAGATGTATTGCTCTGGTAGCAAAACACACAAATGCCGCAATGTATGCCTTGGTAGGTCGTTTTCCTCGAAGTTTGTAGTGTATTTCTATCGGGCCAAGAAAATCTACCCCAACGTTTAAGAACGGACGAGATTGCTGAATTCTTTCTGTTGGAAGATTTCCCATCATTTGAGAGAGGACCTTTGGCTGCGCTTTACAGCACGTGATGCAGTGATGAACGATAGTCTGTGCGAGTTGTTTTCCACGTATTGGCCAAAATCTTTGTCTGGTGATGGACAGGAGTCCTTGTGGTCCAGCGTGTAAGTTCTGCTCATGTAGTTGTGTCATCAGTAGTTTGGTATACACGTTTGAGGATAATAGCAGTATTGGATGATTTGCGTTATATGAAAGACTCGATCTTTCAAGCCTTCCGCCGACTCGAATTATGCCCTTTTCATCCAAGAATGGACTTAAACTACAGAACCGATTTTTTTTACTTAGTTGACCGGTTTCTTTCAGCTCGATTAATTCTGTAGTAAAGTCCTCACTTTGCATTTCCTGGATAATTAAATGTAAGGCATCTTGTAGAATTAGCGTGCTTATACCTGTTGCTGCTGCGTCCTGGGTATACTTCTTCATCCTTTGCGTGGCCAGTAGGATATGTGCTACCACATTTTGTAGGTGTTGGAAGGAGTTTTTGTGGTTAATTCGATGAACAAAATGTAATTTTTGTTTAGTACAGCCCAAGGAAACCTTTGGTTTTTTTATTTCTTCAGGTAAACTGATTGTTGATTGAAGTGTGTAGTTCGATATGTTCAGATCTGGATCTTGTAAAAAGCCTGGGCCGTTGAACGAAAGGCTGGATCTGCACAATTCCTCTGGTAGCATCCCTCTGGATACTATGTCAGCAGGATTAGACTTTGATTTTACGTACCTCCAATGATTTTTTTTTGTTCGTTCTTGGATGTAAGCTACTCGATGAGCTACGAATTTCTTTAAATTAGCTGAAGTCGCCTGGATCCATGAAAGCACAATCTGAGAGTCAGTCCAGAGGACTGTGTTGTCTACGTTAATGTGGATGCTTCTTTGAACTTGCTGTACTAATTGAGTCATGAGTTTGGCGGCGCACAGCTCTAGTCTTGGTAATGAGATCGTTTTGATTGGTGCTACCTTTGATTTTGAGCACATAAATCGTACCATGATATTTCCTATTGAGTCCCTTGATCGCAAGTAAATCACCGTTCCGTAAGCCTTTTCTGATTCGTCTGAAAATGCATGAATTTCAATATTAACGGAATTATTGACTATCAGGTGTCGAGAAATTTTTATATCGTTTAGTTTGACAAGTGTCTCTCTAAAGATACTCCATTTTGTATGCAATTCTTGCGGTACGGCTGCGTCCCAGTCCAATTGTAATTTCCACAATTCCTGCATCACCATTTTTGTCAATACAATTACTGGGCTGACGAAACCTAATGGATCGAATAGGTGTGCGATATCAGTTAGTATTGTGCGTTTTGTTATCCTTTTGTGTTGCATTATTGTCGATTTAATCCCAAATAGATCGGATTTTGGATCCCATATAACTCCTAATGTTTTTATGCTTGTTATGGAGTCATCATTTAGGTTAAGTAGCTTTTGCTGCTCATCTTGTAATAAAGCCGGGTGGTTCGCGCACCATTTGTGTAGATTAAATCCACCAGTTTTAAGCATACCAATTAGTTGTCTCTGGATCTCCCGGGCCTCTTCTAGATTGTCACTACCAGTCATTATGTCGTCGACGTAGAAGTCCCTTAGTGCTACTGTTGATGCCAATGGGTAGTTTTCGGCTTCATCCTTTGCAAGTGTTTGTAGACATTTGATGGCTAAGTAAGGCGCGGATCTTGTCCCATATGTCACGGTTTTCAGCTTGTATGTCCGTATTCTATCAAGTGGGTTGTCTCTCCATGCGAGTCTGCAAGTTTTGATCTGCCTTATCAACGATGATTTGCCTATACATTTTTTCTATGTCTCCTGTAAAGACATAGCGATGAGTGCGGAAACGAATTAGTATGGAAAAAATATCTTCCTGAATGGTAGGTCCTGTGAACATTAGGTCGTTCAAAGAGGTATTTTTCGAAGTCTTTGCTGACGCGTCAAATACTACTCTCAACTTGGTTGTAATGCTGTCCGGTTTTACCACGCAATGATGTGGTAAATAATAATGTGGTTCGATATAATCCACAAATTTTACCTCTTCCATATGGTTTAGATGCAGATACTCCTGAATGAATGCGACATATTGTTCCTTAAGCTCGGCATTTGAATTTAGTTTCCTTTCCAGGCTGAGGAAACGTTTCACAGCGATATCCTTTGACTGTCCCAATGATGATAACGACTGTTGGAGCGGAAGATTGACTATGTATCGTCCAGATTTATCGCGTTTCGTAGTATTCATAAAAAATGCTTCACACTCTTGTTCGTGTGCAGTCATCGTTTTTACAGGTGTCTCAGGTTCCTCCACAGAAAGCAGAAAGCAGATGATGTCGTATTTGATGTTTTTTCCCAGAATAACCCATCCAAACGTTGTGTTTTGTAGAGTAGGCAGATTGTTTCCGAGCTTGATTTGTCCGATTGACAATAGTGTTCCGAAGAGTTCCGCTCCAATTAAAACATCTATTTTTCGTGGAATGTTGAACGTTTTATCTGCTAATTGAATATTCTTAGGGATTGGCCAGTCTTTTACCGGTATGTATTCATTCGGTTTATCTGATGCTATTGCTGGAAGAACAAATGCTTCAATTCTTGAAGAGAAGTCTGAAATTAGAGAATGAATTTTAATATTGGCTCTTTTTTGTGATTTAAGACTGATGCTGCCAATCCCTGCTATATTCAACTCTTCTTGATGCGATGTAAGTCCCAATTTTTTGAAAAGCCTTTCTGAAATGAAGTTCAATTGGGAGCCTGAATCAAGTACTGCACGGCATTCGACTGGTCTTCCTTGATTGTCCATGATTTGAATGTTTGCTGTAGCTAGGAACACGTGATTTGTACTTGGAGCTTCAGCGTGAGTTGCTGCCATACTTGAAGGCTCCTTCTTCGATTCGGTTTGTAGTTTGATGATGTCCTGATGAAGAAGAGTATTATGCTTGTCCGGACATTTTGAACAATGTCGAGACTGACACGCTGATGCCTTGTGACCTTCCTTCAGACAGTTCAAGCATAATTTTAGAGCCTTCACCTTGTTCACTCGAGCGGTTGGTTGCAGCTGCAAAAATTGATCGCAGAAGTAAATTGGATGAGTTTTATTACAGATCTTGCACTGAGATCCCTTTGTTGAAACTAAAGCTGACGTTCTGCCTTTAGTTTCAGTTGCTGATGGTTGGCGCTTATGATTTCCAAGCGTTTCCAATGATTGGAAGCGACGCTCTAGAAACTGCAATAAGCTGGATAGTCCTTGTAGTTCTCGCGGAGAAGTCAAGGACTGTTCGTAGAGTGTATGCGTTGAGGAGTCCAATTTTTTCACCAAAATGTGGTGAAGAAACGGATCCCATTCTTTGACGTTTACGCTCAAGTTTTTCAATCCAGAAAGACATTCCTTGGTAACGTCATGTATTGATTTGATTGAGGCTGATGAGTCGGTCTGAGCTGACGGCTGTGATATCAACTTGTCCAAAAATGCTGATACAATTAACCGCGTGTTGTTGTATCTGTCCTCGAGCATTTTCCAAGCTGCATCATAATTGTTCTCCGAGATAGTGAGATGATGTATTAACTTACTGGCCTCTCCAGTAACAGTTGACTTCAGATACATCATCTTTTGAGCCTTACCCAGTGATTGACTATGGATAAGCTCTGTGAAGAGGTCCTGAAATTGTGGCCACATCATATAGTTACCGTCAAAACTAGGAATTGAAATTTTCGGAAGGTTGACTGCTGTCTGAACACTGGCTTTTGCTTGTGGCGCAATACCAGCTGGAAAATCGCGATCCTGATTTTCATGTAGTTTGATGATGACTTCCAGGAACTGTCCTTCTAACTGTGAAAACCGTTCCACAGGAAACTCATCCTCTGCAATGACAGCACCATGTATGCTGCAAATACCGGCCCAATATTGATTGATGAACGAAATCTTTTGTTCGTAAAAGGCCTTGGAATGGGGAGCAGCTAATTCCGTCTTTGTCGTTGAAATGAGTTTCTCTAATGACGTCATTAGAGTATTTAAACTTCGGATCCGTTTCTCCTTCAGCTCTTCACTACCTGCAGGCTGTGCAACTTCGGGATTGGCGGCGTTCGATGTTATTTCGTCCAAGGCATCATTGATGAGATTTCTGGCTGTGTTGAAGACAGTCTCGATTTCGTCGTAGTACTTCTGTGTAAAGTACGGATGGTCTGCATGGTCCTCGGCAAATTGGTACAACTGTTGGTCTGCTTTGTCGAAAACGCTCCACTCAAAATCAAGTCGATTCAGCTTATTGGTGAGATTCTGAATCGTCCGCCTTGACTTTGAATCCTTCTTGAAGTTGACCAGAATCCTCTCGATGGCGGTACCGGTCTCCTTCTGTTTTTGAGTAATTGACTCCATGATATCTTCTTGCGAATGACTACAAGATATTATCAATTTAATCAATCACGTCGGGGTCACCAATGAATATTTATTGTGCGTTAAACTCTTTTGTTTAACACACTTGGATCAATTATTATTCTGTCACTTGTTCGAGCAATATGCTTGAACCAAACGCAATAATACTTAGAATTCTAAGGTATCCACAAAAGGTCAAAAATAAAACAATATGTTTTTTCTTAATTCCTTAAGTGTTCACCAAAGAATGGTCATAATACCCTCAGTGGTGTTATTTATATTAAAATAAATTGCCTACATAGTAAAAGATGAATCAAAATAAAAAAAATCTGCCAACAATCTGGGCGTAACTTTATTATTTTTCCGGCAGAAGTAAGGAACGCGTTCAATTCTGAAATGCGGTGTAGGCTACTATGTGACTGAAAACCTATCAAAAAGAACAAGATCATGGAAGTGAAAATCTGATTGGATCTGAGAGATATGGAATAGTTTATGAAAAAGTACACAATCACTTTACTAATTACTAATTTTCAGAAAATCTTGAAAACACTGTCTTGGTATTCATATGGAGAGTACATAAAATAAAATTAAATTTATTATATGGGACGAGGTAGTAGATATGTCGAAAATCGTGGGAAAATATGCATTCTATTTTCACAGATAATTTTTTTTGCCCCCCTTCTGAACGCCAATAGATATTCGTTTTTTTTATTCAAAATTATTTTTTTAGTTGATTTAGATATACACACCGAGTTTCAACATTGTATTAAGCCGTTCTATATATAGGAAAAACACCTACCACTTGTAAAACCTTGAAAACCCTTTCTAGGTATTCATACGAAGAATCCGTAGAAAAAAAATGAATTCAATATTTATAAAGACCTAGTAGATATGACGAAAATCGTGAAAATATATGCATTTTATATATATTATATTTCCAAATATTTTTTTTTGAACCCCCCTCCCCGCCCTTCTGAACGCCAATCAATATTCAAATTTTTTTTTATCACAATTACTTTTCTAGTTGATTTACATATACACACCGAGTTTCAACATTGTAGCTTAAGCCGTTCCATATATAGGAAAAATACCCCCAGTTGTACCACACTACCCTTAGGGGTCGAATTTCAAAAAACCTTGAAAACACTTTCTAGGTATTCATACGAAGAATCCGTAGAATAAAAATGAATTCAATATTTGGAAAGACCTAGTAGATATGACGAAAATCGTAAAAATATTTGCATTTTATATTTATTATATTTACAAATATTTTTTTTTGCCCCCCCCCCTTCTAAACGCCAATGAGTATTCAATTTTTTTTTTATCACAATTACCTTTCTAGTTGATTTACATATACACACCGAGTTTCAACATTGTAGCTTAAGCCGTTCCATATATAGGAAAAACACCTTCACTTGTACCACACTACCCTTAGGGGTCGAATTTCAAAAAACCGTGAAATCTTATTCTAGGTATTCATACGAAGAATCCGTAGAATAAAAATGAATTCAATATTTGGAAAGACCTAGTAGATATGACGAAAATCGCGAAAATATATGAACTTTATATTTATTATATTTACAAATAATTTTTTTTGCCCCCCTTTCTAAACGCCAATGAATATTCAAATTTTTTTTATCACAATTACTTTTCTAGTTGATTTACATATACACACCGAGTTTCAACATTGTACCTTAAGCCGTTCCATATATAGGAAAAACACCCCCACTTGTACCACACTACCCTTAGGGGTCGAATTTCAAAAAACCTTGAAATCACATTCTAGGTATTCATACGAAGAATCCGTAGAATAAAAATGAATTCAATATTTGGAAAGACCTAGTAGATATGACGAAAATCGTGAAAATATATGCATTTTATATTTATTATATTTACAAATAATTTTTTTTGCCCCGCTTTCTGAACGCCAATGAATATTCAAATTTTTTTTTATCAGAATCACTTTTCTAGTTGATTTGCATATACACACCGAGTTTCAACTTTCTAGCATGAACCGTTTAATAGTTAGGAAAAACACCCCCTACCCCCGTAGCATACTACCCCTAAAAAAATTTTTATTTTTCCAACATTCCGCTACTATAGCTCTATCTAAATACCAAGTTTAAGGCTTATATCATTACAGGTTCTCAAGATATAAGCATCGGAACTTTTTCCTTTTCACCCTCCCCCACCCTCCCCCACCCTCCCCTCTTCACCCTCTACCACAAAACTTTTTTCCCTACTAGGGTTTAATTAGCGCTACTTTTGGTAAAAATTCTAAGCATCTATCTTAAACTGTTCTTGAAATATGAAATGTGTTTGATTTGAAAAATTCTCATCCCCTCCACTTCTATGCTCCACCTCCCACTTAAAAAATTTTACTTTGATCAATCTTTTTTTGTCAACCTTTACACCCAAACCAAATTTTATTTTTCTAGAGCAATTGGTTCATGAGATATCGTAATCTTAAGTTTTTCACCCCCAACCCCCATACACAACTTCCCCCACCCAAAATTTTTCTTCATTCTGTTCTCCTAGTATAACTACAAATATGTTTTAAGTTTGAATGGTGTGCCATTAACGGTTTAGGAGATATGGATTTTAGAATGTGTCTATTTCGCCTTTTTTGGGTTTCGGACGCATTACATTTCCCCCCACTCCCACACCCCTTGATCAATATTGACAATTTTTCTGCAAATGGGTCTACTATCAGAGCTTTATAGAAATTCCAAGTTTCAGCTTCCTAACCTAAGGGGTTACTGAGATCTGGAAACCAAAATTTTCGGTCTAAAACACTTCCCCCTCCTTCCCCCTCACACCCCCACCCCTAAAAATTTGGTCACTTCAAGGCACCTACCCCGTCTATTCGTTAAAAAAATTTCAATTTAATATCTCAAAGCGTTTGGCAGCTACGAGCCTCCAAACGATCTTGCGTACGGCGTACGGCGGACAGACGGACTGAAAATTTTTATTGCTTTTTTCGCGTATACTAGTTATGAAACGTGAAAATAAAAATTTTGAGGGTAGCAAATTTTTTTTTTTAAAAAATCAATCACAATACTTAATTATTAAAATAATAAAGTAAAATGAATTACGATATACTGATCGCATATTGACTTGATTACAATTGATTGAAAAATAGTGCTGATACAGAAAAAAAGGTAATAAAAATATTATGTTGACTGCATCGTACGTTGACCAGTTGACCTGATATTTTTGTGCAGCAGTAAACGATGATATGCGGTTTTTGCATGTCTATAATATTTACGAAATCCGTCGGAGTTCATCCAACTATGTTGAATGTCCGACAAGACCTTTGTAAATATTCCCAGACATATATTATTTTATATTAGTGACGAAAAGAAACGGTTGCAGTTCCTGCGATAGCCATTTATATGTGGAACAATATATCCAAACCTCGGTGAAACATCGGTTTGAAAGAAAAGCTGTAATGTGGAGGTCCAGCCGAAAAAACGTTGTTTCGAGTAAATCGATTTTGAAGTTTTAAAAACAGATTTATTATAGAAAAATTATACATACATATTCACCCTTTTAACACTTTTACAATATATCTATGCACGAAATAATGAACGTACACTAGCTGTTAGTACATATACACAAAGGTGCTCGAACATGCTCGAAGAACAGTCAAATTTCAAACAATAGAGGGGACCTGGGGGTTTACAGGTACCGTGCGATCAACGCGCGCAACTACGAGACACTCTCGTATATGTGCTATAACTTCGTAAATATTCCGAATTTCAGTCTGCAGTTTTTACAGTATATTCTTAATATGCAGTACGAACTATGTAAGAAAAAAAAATTTATTGTTTCAAACCAACTTACCAGAATAAAAAAATATAAAATATAAAATATAAATACTTTCAGCCAAGTCCTATTATCCATCTTTAAACAAAAGACACATTTCCTTTTTCTGGTTTAATTGGTTTGTGAGACATTGCAATTCAAAGTTTTTTACCATCCATGCCCCTGTCCAAAAAATTATTTTCAATCTTTTCGCCTAGTTCCTAGTCTAGCATGTTTCAAGTTTCAACTTTGTGACATTTACCTTTCAGGAGATATGAATTTTAGAACTTCTCGACCTAAGCTTTCAAGTGTTTCGAACACATTGTTTTTCTCAGAACTCCCAAGCCCTTTCACTCATATAAAAATTAATCAAGCAAGTGGATACATTATCATAGATCTATGTAAGTTCCGAATTTCCGCTTCCTAGCATAAGTGGTTCCTGAAATATTAAAATCAACGTTTTTGGTCTAACATTCCACCCACATTCCCCTTCACCACTCCACTAGAAACTTATCACTTAAAGGGGTCCACTCAATCTACCCTACCATAAACTTAAATGCAATAGCCCCAAGGATTTGATAGATGCAAGCGTTCAATCGACTGTTCGCACTGCCGAAATCTAATCACTCGGTAGCACTCATTCAGAAAACTATCGGAATCAAATGGGATGGTTTTCGTTGAACGTGTAAGCCGTGCACCATACATAACATTTGTACTGCTCCCAGATCCGCAACCATGAAAAAACTGCAGCCAATAATTCTTATTTTTCCTGAAAACATAAATTTTAATAATCACAAAAAAGAAAAATGTCACATTCTGTAAATAACTAATAAAATTTTTGACGTTTGATTGGAAAAATAATGGAAAAATGGCCGAAAATTTATCGAATTTATCGTTATTTTCGTATCGAATTCTGCATCAACAGACATCGCTAATGCAGTTATGATGCTGTTTTGACACTGGCTATTTAGTGGCTATTTCTTAAGTGCAATAAAAGTGCAACAACGGCCCCATAGTGCGACAAGACGAACACCATTAAAAGAAAGAGATACCACTCTTTCCGTCGCTAGCGGCATCTAGTAAACAACATTAACAACTACTTTGTAAAGAAAAATACTGAACTGTTAAAAACAAGTCTGTAGCAGTTCAAAAAATCTGCCAACAGTCTGGGCGCAACTTTATTATTTTTCCGGCAGAAGTGCGGAACGCGCTCAGTTCTGAGATGCGGCGTAGGTTACTATGTGACTGAAAACCTAACAAAAAGTTCGGGAAGTGGTTAGACTAGGGCGTAACATATGAATAACATAACTGTGTCATATTCCGGGATGCAGTCTAGGGGTTGAAAAGGAGAAAAACTTGTAAATAGGTGTTTATTAAAAAAGCCCGTGGAAGTTAAAAGATATTCGATATCTGATCAGACCTGAGAGATATGAAAGAATTCATGAAAAAGTATATAACAACTTTACACTCCCTTAGGGGTCAATTTTCAAAAAATCTTGAAAACACTTTTTAGGTATTCATATAGAGAATCCATAGAATAAAAATAAGTTTAATATGTTGGAAGACCTTGTAGATATAACGAAAATCATGGAAAAATTGCATTCCATTTTCACTGATCATAATTTTTGCCCCCCTTCTGAACGCCCATGGATATTGCACTTTTTTTTCATCAAATTTCTTTTCTAGTTGATTTACATATACACACCAAGTTTCAACTTTCTAGCATAAGCCGTTCTATATTTAGGAAAAACACCCCCGACCCCCGTACCATACTACCCCTAAAAAAAAATATAATTTTCCAACATGCCGCTAATATAGCTCTACCTAAATACCAAGTTTAAGGTTTATATTACTTCAGGTTTTTAAGATATAAACATCGGAACTTTTTCCCTTTCACCCTCCCCCACCCTCACCCTCTACACCCTCATCCCCAATTTTTTCCCCCTATTAGGGTTCAATTAGCGCTACTTCTGGTAAAAATTTTAAGCATCTTTCTTACACTGTTCTTGAGATATGAAATGTGCTTTTTTTGAAAAATTCTTACCCCCTTCTCTTCTATGCTCCACCGCCCATTTAAAAATTTTTATTTTAATCAGTTTTTTTTTCGATTTTTATACCCAAACCGAATTTTATTTGTCTAGAGCAATTGGTTCTTAAAATATCGTAATCTAAAGTTTTTCACCCCCCACTCCCATACGCAACTGCCCCACCCAAAAATTTTTATTGATCTGTTGTCTTAGTATAACTACAAATATTTCTTATGTTTGAATAGTGTGTCATTAACGGTTTAGGAGATATGGATCTTAGAATGTGTCTATCTCGGCTTTTTTAGGTTTCGGACGCATTATATTTCCCCCCACTCCCACACCCCTTGATCAATATTAACAATTTTTATTCAAATGGGCCTACTATCAGAGCTCTATAGAAATTCCAAGTTTCAGCTTCCTATCATAAGCGGTTACTGAGATCTAGAAACCAAAATTTTCAGTCTAAAACGCTTCCCCCTCACACTTCCACCCCAAACAATTTAGTCACTTCAAGGAGCCTACCCCGCCTATTCGTAAAAAAAAATTCAATTTAATATCTCAAAGCGTTTGGGAGCTACGAGCCTCCAAACGATTTTGCGTACGGCGGACGCCGCCCAATCTAGCTGGCCAAAATTATTTTCATTGTCGATTCAACTGAAAATAAGGTATTATAATGTTATTATGAAGTAATAACATTATTGAAACCTATTTATTGAAAAAAAATTGTTTTGAATACTAAATAGATGTAAAATTTATTTTGGTGTATCTTTTCAGAGCACATTTTTAACGGAAATTACTAGTTTTCCGAGCAAAATACTGTTTATTTTCATAATAAATATAGTTTATTGTACATAATTGGTTAATTTTTTTATATCAAAACAATAAAAGTTATTCTGAAGATATCGGTTCCTCGTCTAATTCTTCAGTTTCGTCTATATCATCAGCTGTACTTGAAGTACACATATACATAGTCACCAACAACATTTCCAAGGTTATTGACGAAAATGGTTTGCCTTTTTTTTGGGAGCTGGCCTCATGCTTGTTATAAAGGGGTCCGAGGTAAGCAAAAGTCTGTTTATTACATCCTTGTTGCAGGACTCTCTGGTAAACTTTCTTGCCTTGTTGAGTCGATATATGCGAAAGTGTTTATTGCGCGCCTCAGCTGCTTCTTCCGACAGTTGCCCGATTGGTAACAAACCATTTTCGATCACTGTCGGCCCATGTACTAAAATCTTATAGTGGGAGTCATGGGATACCATGGGTATAGGTTCACATATAACTTTGCAGTGTCCATAGCATAGGTTGCGAATTTCGAGTTATTCACCTTGTGTCCAGAAGATATGACTTCGAGGATTATTTTAAATCTTTGTTTCAAATTTACATCGACTCCAGTTATTTCAGCCGATAACTCCGGATCCTTCGGCTGGTATTTCCATCATTGGTATTGCCAAATCCTTGCTTGGGAATATCAACAAAGAGGCCTAATCTTTCTCGAAATTTTTTTGGTATGCTGTGTTTTCGCATATGCACAGCAGTTTTGTCATCTTCAGACTTTATTATCCACTTCTTTACATCTAATTTATATGACAAGTGCAATAAGGTTTCGAATAAGCGTATTCTGGCATGTAATATCAAAAGGCCAAATGTCAGTGCTGATGGAGTAGCTTCTTTTTGTAGAGACAGGTGATTAAAATTTTTCGAAGTCGCACCGCAAATGTAACATCTCATCGAAGATGTTGTATTGGTAGCAGCATTACATACTTTACCGTCTACCATAGTGAATATTAGTACGTGCTTTACTGGGAGCGTTCTGTTTCCTTCAATTATCGACTTTTCCAAATAGTCAATTTGATCCTGTATGTATTTAATTTCCTTATTAATAATTTCCGTAGATTCTTTTGTAAAAACTATTCTAATCGGACGACAGTATCGAGGAGAAGACGGTGTAGGATTTTGCCAAAGAATTTTAATCTCGTTATTTATTTTACAGTTCAATTGTAGCGGCACAATGGAACTTTGGAAAACGTTACTATCAATGTCCGAATTATTTTCGAATCTTTGTTTATATACTGTCTGTTGTGATCCATCGCATCCCCACTTTGTTATCAGCTGCATTGATTAAGCTTCTTCTTCGTTCAAGGAACTTACTACTTCACTGAGGTATTCAATTAATCTTGCACTGGTATGATCCAATAAATCTTGCAGATTAATTTCTGCAGAAGTAGGTGATACTTGGTATGATTCTGGCCTAGGCCTTTCTTGAGCTTTTGTAAAATTTTGTAGCAGGGGTAAGCCTTTGGAGCACCACTTCTAATTATTTCATACTGGTTTCTGCTCAAATCTGCTTCAACGAATATTGCAAGGCCATGTACAGGGTGCAGTGGTTTGTCCTTTTTTTCCAAGCTGGTGCGGTAGGCTTTCTTGTACTTGGTATGGTATGGTATAAGGGGTGGTGATGCTATCATCCTCCTTCACTTAGACGTTATAATTCGTCCATTGTGCTCCCCGTTTGAGTTTGAAGAACTCATGGAACCTAAAACCATTTTGTGGATTTTATAAAGTTTGCTATGTTACATAGCTTTCCTGTATCGATATTACCGAGGTCATCGAGGAAATAAGCGCCGAGGTTCCGTCTTCTCGTTTTCGATAGGCCCGGACACTCACATAGGACGTGAAAGATTGACTCCTCCACTTCTGGGTCACCGCAGCTACGACAAAGATCATTTGCGTCGGCTCCCAGTCGTCTAGCATGTCTACCGATCAGGCAGTGCCCTGTGAGCACTCCGATTAGTGTGCTAGCATCTTTCCTGCTCAGACTCAGGATATACTTGCTTCTCCCGTTATCGTATTCGGGCCAAAGAGTTCTTGATATTGAGCATGTAGTTAGGTTTGACCATCTATTGCCTGCCCGCTGCAAGCATAGTGAGTCGATAGACTGATTTATGGATCCGATGGGAACAGCAATGAGCTGGTCCATCACTAGTGAGCTTAGGCTAGAGCCTGCTCGAGCGAGTTCATCAGCTTGCTCATTCCCCTGGATTCCACAGTGGCCATGCACCCAGCAGAGTGTAATATTATACCGTGTGCCGATGGTGTTAAGAAAACCACGACACTGTCTAACTAGTTTTGATCGTGTTGAGTTCGAGCTAAGGGCCTTAATAGCTGCTTGGCTGTCAATGCAAATAGTGATATCTTCTGTAGCATTCACCTTTGCTTCAATAATTTTGCAGGCTTGAAATATTGCAAAGATTTCCGCTTGAAATACACTGGCATGGTCCGGTTGCTTGAAGGACTCATTAATATCGAGTTCCTGTGAGAACACCCCCGCGCCTGTTACAGAAATCATTTTCGAACCGTCGGTAAATACCATTATGGTCCTGTTGACTAGGTTGCGTTCTATATTCCAGTCGACCCTGTGTGGGATTTTAACAGAAAATTCCCTACTGAAATCTAATTCTGGCACAATGTAGTCCGTTTCCCTGTTTGTATCACACTCCAAGAAGTCATTGAGTATGGTACTGTGACCAGCAGGTCTAGTTCTCCAGTAACCTAACTTTTTGAGTCTAAGAGCGCATTTTGCAGCCATGCTTTTGATGTGCATTTCCATTGGCAGCAGGTGGAGGATAGTTTCCAGTGCTGCCGTGGGTGTGGTTCTGAGGGCGCTAGTGACCCCAATGCATGCCAAGCGCTGTACTTTTGTCAGCTTGCTAAGATACGTGGACTTCCTAGTCGCCTCCCACCACACTATCGCACCATAGCTTAGGATTGGTCTTACTATGGCTGTGTACATCCAATGTACTAATTTTGGTTGTAGACCCCACTTATTACCGAACAACTTTCTGCAGGCGTAAAATGCGTTATGCGCTTTTTTAACGCGTTCTTCCAGATTAAGTTTCCAGCTAAGTTTCTTGTCTAGAACAACCCCAAGATATTTAGCGCTGTCGGAAAGATGAAGCTCGTCGTTTCCCATCTTTGGTAACGCAAAAACTGGGATTTTGTACTTCTTCGTGAAGAGGACCAGCACTGTTTTAGAGGGATTAACCCCTAGACCGCAGTTGCCGGCCCATTCTCGTAGTTTGTTGAGTGCTGTCTCCATCAAACTACTAATTGTCGGTAAATGTTTCCCTGAGACAAGTATGACCACGTCGCCTTGATTCCGAGGTTCTCAAGTTCCACAAGGATCTCGTTGACTACGAGAAGCCAGAGTAAGGGCGAGATCACTCCTCCTTGCGGAGTGCCTCTGGAGACTGACTTTGTAATAAGACATTGCCCCAGTTCGGATTCAATGATTCTATTATGTAGCATTTGGTCAAGCCAATTGCAAATCTCGGGTTCCACTTCCATCGTTAGTAGTGCGCTTTTAATAGTCGAAAGACGAACATTGTTGAAGGCGCCTTCTATATCAAGGAATGCGGCGAGAGTATATTCCTTGTATAAGAGTGATTTTTCGATTGTTAGCACTACCTCATGTAAGGCTGTATCCACAGACTTGCCCTTTGTATAGGCATGTTGTGACTGTGACAGTAGATTGCGCGGAATTTTGTTGCGAACGTGGTTCTCCAGAATCTTTTCAAAGGTTTTGAGGATGAAGGACGTGAGACTTATCGGTCTAAAGTCTTTCGCAGTCGTGTGACTAGGTTTACCCACCTTGGGTATATAAACTACTCGTACCCTGTTCCATTGCGATGGAACATGGTTGAGTCTAATGCAGCTTGTGAAGATCACCAGTAGCCGAGGGATTACCGAATCTGCCGCGTGTTGCAGCATTGCAGGTATAATTCCGTCAGGTCCTGGCGATTTGTACAAAGAGAAGGATCCGACTGCCCAGCTTATTTTGTCAGTATCAATTATTGAGTTGGACAAGTCTTGGTTTCCTTCTTCTCGACTATGTTCGTAGCTGACAGAGTCAGTGTTGCTAGCTGGTGAACAGTCAGGGAAATGAGTGGTCATCAGAAGCTCTAAAGTTTCCTCGGGAGATTCTGTCCAGTTCCCTCCGCCATCCTGGATGAAGGTATTCATCGGTGGAGTTTTAGAAAGAACCTTCCTCAATCTTGCCGATTCGTTTGTTGATTCTATTGACTCGCAGAAGTTCATCCAGGACGAATTCTTTGCTTGCCTAATAGTCTTCTTGAGGCATTTAAGACCCTTTTTGTAGCGCTGCCAGTCTTCTGCAGAATCGCTAAATTTAGCTCTGTTGAAGAGTTTTCTAGCTTCTGCACGTCGGGTCTTAACCTCGGCATTCCACCAGACGGGTAGTCTTTTCGTAGAAGGTCTGCTGATTGGACAAGTTTTCTGGAATGCGTCACGCAGCACAAAGGTCAGTTCCTCCACCGCAGTGTCTAGTTCTGCTCTGTCTTGGACTGTGTCCATGCTTCGTGTGCTCAGTTGTCCATTAACTAAATTCGTAAATTTTTTTCAATCTGTTTTCTTGGGGTTTCTGAATGGTTTAGGGGGAGTTACTTGATATTCTACGTTGAAGGTTATCAGACAGTGATCCGAAAGGGATGGCTTGTCCGCAACCCTCCAATTCTCGACCCTTAGTCGCTCTGAGTCAGATACCAGGGTTAGGTCAAGAACTTCTCTTCTAATACTATTCATAAAAGTTGGGGTATTACCCCGATTACAGATTAACAGAGAGGAAAATAAAATAAATTGAAAAAGGGACTCACCTCTATCGTTTGTATTACTACTACCCCATTGGGTGTGATGCGCATTCGCATCAGATCCCACTATGAGGTCGAGTTTCTTTTCGGTAGCCATATCTACCAGTTTAACCAATTCTTCCGGTGGTGCGTCCTTGTCGTGGGACAAGTATGCAGAAGTCAGAATGAATGGTTCCAGGCAGCTATACCTTTCGCATCTGGTGACCGTAAGATCGCCAGAGCTATATGACGGGACAAAGAAGAGGTGGAAGCACTTCCTTGCAAGAATGCAGGAGCGAATTTTACCGTTGTCCTTGCTGTAGTATATATTGAGATCACGCATCCTCAGTCCCTGGATCTGGTTACAGAGTATCCATGGTTCCTGAATTAGCGCGATGTCAATATGCTCTTCGTCGAAAAGCGCTAAGAGATTGGCCGAGGCCGCTTTGCTATGGTGGAGATTTATTTGAGCTATCTTCATCACCATGCTGCTAATTGGGGGTTTGTTCGGTATCTATTTCTGGATCCCCGATGGGCCAGGATTCCGTTTCGCGATGTCCTTGCCGTCCTGTGTTCCAGGGGCGTCATCGTTAGTCCTCTCCTCCTTAGTCCGCCCCTTCCGATCAAGGATTTTTACTTTGACGGTTCCGAGGCTAAAAGACACTCGGTCCGAGTTGTCCTTGATATATCGGACTGCAGCGGGGCCAAGGTGGAGGATGAAAGTTTGACCCGTCTGTCCAGTTTTCTCCGTTTTGGCAACGCATATCTCGTCAGGCGGGATGTTCGCGTTTTGCCTCCGCAGAGCAACTTGCACCAGATCGGGCTGAATAGGAGGTCCAGGAATAAAAACCCGACCTATTGTCGCTTCCGGAAACTGATCGCCCTGGAGAACTTCGAGCTTAGCTCCTTCCCAAAGCTCCCCCATTGTAGCGATTGCGGCCCTCAGGAAGGCCAGCGCATGCTGGTCTTGGCAGCGAATGATTCGCATTCCCCGTATCCGACCGCTGTCGCTGTATACCGGAGCCTTCGCGTTAGGATCCTCACAGATACCTATAACCCGCTTGAAGAACTCCGTAGATACTATCGTCCAACGGTCGTCGGGGATTTTTAGTTCCGGGTTTCCCCGGTCAACTACTGCCGCCTTCAGGTTATCCGCTACAGCGTCACGATATGTGGCTGGGATCTTCTGACTGACGGAAGTTTCTTTATGTTTTTTGGAGGGACCCTGATTGTCGTCATCCTCCGACCTCATCCTTTTCGGGATTAGTCCAGTTGTAGCCTTCTGCCTAGTAACAGCGGTACGGGTCGCCTTTTGACTGATTCCCGTCTTGTCCGCTTTGTGGCTAGGTTTGGGCGTACCGCCGCTCTTCATTGTCGAGCTTGACGGTGCTGTTGTGATTCCCTTCGGAATCGTTGGTTGTGGGATCATTGGTGATTCCGACGAAGAGGAGGCCGATGTTCCTGGCTTCTCCTTATTCTTCTGGAATTCCTCCGCATCCCGAACGAGTGCCTCTCCCGCTCTTTGGCATTGAAGTCGTTTGGGTTCTTGCTAACAAGTTTCCCCAGTACGAATCTTGCGTGCCGAAGGTGCTGAAGTGCTAGTTGGGCCGGCGACTTGTGTTTTTTACCAAAGCCAGGCTTCGTGCGAAGCGGATGCTTCCCTCGAGTTCCTGCCTCAGGTAGTCTGGTCTCCTGCCCTACCGTTGTAGCCTGGGTCTCCCGATTACCCCCTTGTGAATCCGGTGTCTCGGCATCATATTCCACCACGGATATGGCCGTTGACAGATCGGTCACTGGGATGTCCTCGAGACTGAGGCTACCGACATCGACATCAATGTCAATGTCCTCTACTTTATAGTCTGTTTTTGTGTTTTTTTTATCTTTTGTGTTTTTTGTTGTTGTTGTATCGCTCATTGGTCCCACGAGTAAGCTCGGAAAAACGGTCCACCCCGACAGAGCCGCCATGTCCGGGTAAGGCTAAGATACTGTGGGTATTCGCCTGGTCACCCACAGGACGCCGTTCGCGACTGCTCGATACTCAGCAGCCAACTGGTCCCTCGGCACGGCACGTCATGACACCACTGGATTAAGTGGGTTGGTCCACGAGGTTTTATTCATGAGCAAGCTCACTATTCAACCTTAACCACCAGAGCTAAAGAAGCTATCCGTGGCCGTTCCCCTATCCGCCACCTGGGGACGCGCTCGATAGGGATCCCACCCCACTTAGTTGCTCGAGTTGGACTCGACGTAATATTCTATAAGACTTTTGACGCATCCCTCTTTCCGGAAGATCGTAGTTTCATCCGGGCAGCAAACGTCAATTCATCCGTGCTCATCTTTTCTCGCACTGTTTTCGTTTTCCTTCGTTTTGTTCGATCGCTTGATTCCTTGAAGATTTTAGCCGGTCGTCCTGCATGAAAAGTGCTCTTGGGTATTTCGAAGGTTCCTTTCAGCCAATCTTCGTTGTTTTTCCTGAACGTACTATCCGTCCTCTTTGTAGCTACCCATTTACTCTTGAACTTCGTCTTTAAGTTGTGCACTTTTTTCTTAAATGCATCGAGAAAATACTCCGCTAAGCTTGCACGTTCAAATAGGTAGTTTTCCAAAAATTCCAACTTTTTGTTCAAATCGCGGTATCCGCTTCCTTCCATCACATCGTATAAATAATTCATTGTCAGTAGTGTAACTCCAGATGATCCTACAAGAAACGAAAAAAAAAATGTAGCAGGACTAAAATTTAAAGTACGAATATTTCGAATTTCCGCTATCAACATAAACTGTTATAAAATCTCGCTGGGCAGATAAAGGCAGGCAATTTTTTTTACTACTTAAAAATGAATATTTGACCTTCATACCACATAAATTTTGACGGAGTCGTGCGAAGTTATATAACTTTTTCAATTTTGAAAATGTTACTTTTCCAAGAAATAGATCTCAAATTATACTAAAATTTAAAACTATCTAGTTCAAAAACTATATATCGTTGAAAAACCATAAATGGTAAAAATGAAATATATACCTGCTACTTCAATATTCATTTTTCAAAATTTCTTAATTTTACTTTAAACTCACGAAAAAGTTATGTGATCACAGTTAGTTTTTAACATAGGTTTTTCCGTTAGAAATTATCTTTTGCAAATGGCAACTTTGAGCTAAGCCCACGGCTTTTATAGTAAATACAGGTAAAAAAAACCCTTCATGAAACTCCATAATTGGTTAAGACAATAAGGACATAAAATGCTGGTTAACATTTGCATGTTTAAAAAACCGAATTTTGGCCAGCTAGATCGGGCAAACGCCCCACTGTGCGCTTTTTTCGTGTCTACTAGTTATGAAACGTGAAAATAAGAATAAAAATTTTTAGGGTAGCAAATTTTTTTTTTTTAAAAATCGATCACAATACCTAATTATTAAAATAATAAAATAAAATCCACTGGAAGAAAAATTTTTCTTGGATTAAGTGCTGGAATGTTGCGAACCACTGTGTGCGCTATGTAGCGGCTAGTTTTTGACAGTACTCACTTTATAGCTATACGGAGTGTCTCATGCAGTTATGATACTGGCTATTTTTGCGGCTTTAAAGCGGCTAGTAAATCCAAATGGAGCGGGGTAGAAGATGTAACATACAATTTTGACTTTGGTGTAAGAGAGACAGTCCGTATAGCTACATATAAAGTGAGTACTGTCAAAAACTAGCCGCTAAATAGCCGCCACATAGCGCATTTCAGCAGTGGTTCGCAACATTCTAACACTTGAACACGAAATGTCCGATGAGTGTGACAGTATATTTCATGCTGTTTTAAGGGCAGGATAAGGTTGATTCGGTGAAAATAATGCATATTTTCAAGAATTTTTTTAGACGATACCGGTAATGCTGGATTTTTTTTTTTTTATTTTTATTTAATAATGCAACATCTGAACTACATTTTCCAAAATTTACATTTCAAAATATTTATAAATAAGGCGTTCGAAGCAAATCTCCACAGGCGTATCGAAAAAAGGTGGTTTAGCGGTGTACGCTACAACTCGTGACTAGATCATGCAAAACAAAAAAATCTAATTGAGTTTATTAGGTGAGATGTTTCTCGAGGTATGGACGTCGAGTTTTTTTTTTACTGATTTTTCCATTTTTGGTAGCACTTGGAAGTCAAAAACGCGATTTTTGCTAAAAAAAAATCGTTAAGTTAGTTAAGTAAGTTATTGTAAAATAAAAAATAATTGTAAAATTAAAAAAACTCGACGTCACTACCTGGTGATTTATGTGTAGAAATATTAAAAAAAATTTCCAAAGGATCCGTGCAATACATTTTGAGTTACAACGTACACCCACTTCAAAACTGACAAGTTTCAGAGAAACGCTTTAATGTTTTGCACACATATGACACATACGACTGCGTACACCTCCAAACTGCTTATAATCCTCATCATCCCTTAATTTTGCTCCGATCGACTTGAAACTTGGACACAATATTCTTGCAATGTTATACATACATTCACTTAAAGAAATAAAAAAAAATACTAAAAAAAAATACTAAAAAAAAAGTTTAAAAACTTTGTGGTCCAAACTTATTTATTCACCATATTATTAGTATACATTGCTTGACACTGTCAGTATAACAAAATAAAAATCTGCCAATGGTCTGGGTGCAACTTTATTATTTTTCCGGCAGAAGTTCGGAACGCGTTCAATTCTAAGATGCGGTTTAGGTTACTATGTGACTGAAAAACTAACAAAAAGTTCGGAAGCGGTTAGAGTAGGACGTAATATATGAATACTATGATTGGGTCATACTCCGGGATGCGGTCTAGGGGTTGAAAAAGGAAAAAACTTAAATATAGGTGATTATCAAACCAGCCCGTGGAAGTGAAATGATATTCGATATCTGATCAGACGTGAGAGATATGGGAGAATTTATGAAAAAGTATACAATCACTTTACACCCCCTTAGGGGTCAATTTTCAAAAAATCTTGAAAACAATTTCTAGGTATGGAGAATCCGTAGAATAAAAGTGAATTCAATATTTTGGAAGACCTAGTAGATATGACAAAAATCGTGAAAATATATGCATTCTTTTTTGGCTGAAAATTTTTTTGCCCCCACTTCCGAACACCAATGAATATTCGAATTTGTTTTTAATTCAAATTACTTTTCTAGTTGATTTACATATACACACCGAGTTTCAACTTTCTAGCATAAGCCGTTACCCCCGTACCATACTACCCTTAAAAAAATTATATTTTTACAACATGCCACTACTGTAGCTCTATCTAAATACCAGCCTTTTATCATTATGGGTTCTCAAGATATAAGCGTCGGAGCCTTTTATCATTATGGGTTCTTAAGATATAAGCATCGGAACTTTTTCCTTTGCACCCTTCCCCACCCTCACCCTATACAACCACATCCCCAATTTTTTTCTCTGCTAGGGTTCTATTGGGCCTACGTCTGGTAAAAAATTTGAGCATCTATCTTATACTGTTCTTGAGATATGAAACGTGATTTTTTTGGAAAATTTCTTATTCCCCCCACTTTCATGTTCCACCACCCATTTAAAAAATTTTACTTTGAGCAAGCTTTCTTTGTAGAAAGGTCGACTCAAACCGAATTTCTTTATTCTAGAGCATTTGAATCGTGAGATATCGTAATCTAAAGTTTTTCACCCTCCCGCCCCCGTACGCCACTACCCACACTCAAAAATTTTTCAATCCTTTCTCCTAGTATAGGTACAGATATATGAGCCGTTATATTTGAAAGTGGAATAAGTCCACTTTTGGAAAAAAATGAGTTAATGGTAATTTTAGTAAGATATAGATATCCTCTTTATATATTTGTAATCAAACATTCAATAGAGAACGATTTCCTAATAAAGTAAACAAATTAATTTTTGCTATAAAATTTTATGGTAAAAATATTTTTTTTGAAAGTGGAATAAGTCCATTTTAATATTGATAGTTGTTTTAAATTTTCAAATTGCAATTATTATTGATGTTGATTGATTATTCATTGGCTGCAGAGTGCTTTGCGCTTTAGCAGATATAAGCTAGTGGGTTAAAAACGGCACCGTAAACAAGATGGAGAATATGGTACTTAGGATTTAACACTTTAAAAAATTCAAGATGAACGGGAGGTATATATCGTAATAAATACATTATGTCCTTATATTTGTCAGTTGTAATTGATCCACTGTGTTCATATAAAGAAGGTAATTTTATATATCCTAAATTTATAATTTCGTTGAAATTGTTAATAAAAAATCTGCCAACAGTCTGGGCGCAACTGTATTATTTTTCCGGCAGAAGTTCAGAACGCGTTCAATTCGGGGCTGCGGTGTATGTTACTATGTGACTGAAAACCTAACAAAAAGTTCGGGAAGCGGTTAGAAAAGGGTGTAACATATGAATTAAATAATTGGGTCATATTCCGCGATGCGGTCTAGAGGTTGAAAAAACAAAACTTTAAAATAGGTGATTATTAAACAAACCTGGGGAAGTAAAAAGATATTCGATATCTGATCAGACCTGAGAAACATGGTGGAATTCATGAAAAAGTATACAACCAGTTTACACCCTTTTAGGGGTCGAATTTCAAAAAATCTTGAAAACACATTCTAGGTATTCACATGAAGAATCCGTAGAATAAAAATGAATTCAATATTTCGAAAGACCTAGTAGATATGACGAAAATCGTGAAAATACATGCATTTTATATTAACCGATATTTTTTTTTGCCCCCCCTTCTGAACGCCAATGAATATTCGAATTTTTTATCAGAATTATTTTTCTAGTTAATTTACATGTACGTACTGAGTTTCAACTTCCTAGCATAAGCCGTTCTGAAGTTAGGGAAAACACCCTCCACCACCGTACCATACTACCCCTAAAAAAAATTATTTTTCCACCATGCCACTACTATAGCTTTATCTAAATACCAAGTTTCAGCTTCCTATCATTATAGATTCTTAAGATATATTTCTTTTTCATCCTTCCCCACCCTCACCCTCGACACCCACACCCCCGAACTTTTTTTCCCTACTAGGGTTTTATTAGGCCTACTTCTGGTGAAAATTTGAAACATCCATCTTACACTGTTATTGAGATATGAATCATGTTATATTTGAAAAATTCTAATCCCTCCCACTTCCGTGCTCCTCCACCCCCTTCAAATATTTTACTTTGAGCAACCTTTATTTATCAAGCTTTTTACTCAAACCAAATTTTGTTTTTATGGTATCATTGGTTTGTGAGATATCGTAATCTAAAGTTTTTTACATCCCCCCCCACCCCCGTACGCCACTACCCCCACCCAAAAATTTTGTTTCAATCTACTATCCTAGTATAACTACAGATATTTGTTAAGTTTTAATTGCTTGCTATTAATGGTTTAGGAGATATGGATTTTAGAATTTGTCGATCTCGGCATTTTTGCGTTTCGGACGCATTATTTCCCCCTCCACTCCCACACCCCTTAACCCATATCTGTTTTTTTTTTGCAAATGGGTCCATTATCAAAACTCTATAGAAATTCTAAGTTTCAGCCTCCTAACACAAGCGGCTCCTGAGATCTAGAAACCTAAATTTTTCGTCTAAAAAGCTTACCCCGCCTTCCCCCTTACACATCCTCCCCTGAAAATAATGTCAATTCAAGGGGTCTACCAAGTCTTTTCTTAGAAAAAATTTTAATTTAATAGCTCCACTGGTTTGAGAGCTACGAGCCTTCAAAGATTTTGGGGCGGTCGACGTACGGCGTACGGCGTACGGAATACGGCGTACAGACGGAGTGAAAATTTTTATTGCTTTTTTCGCGTCTACTAGTCATGAAACGTGGAAAAAAAAATTTTGAGGGCAGCAAATTTTTTTTTTTTAAAAATCGATAACAATACTGTATTATAAATAATACAGTAAAATGAATTGTTTTTGTTATGTTATTTTTCTAATTAAATATTTAATAAAAACTTTTTTTAACAAACTACATAATAAATTTGTATTTAAAGTTGAGCAGTATTTTGTTTTTATTGTCACAAGCTCCTTTACGAATTCGATTGCTTCTTCCGTTCCAACACTATGTACGACCTTTAATACGCAGTATTTGTTAAATCCGTCTACTGCCGCAATCACGTAGTTGTTTCCTTTTTCTGTACATATAAACGGACCAAGATGATCAATATGAATGACCTCGAAAGATCGGCTCCCCTTTTCGTACGGATGTAGATATCCTACAGGTTTTCCGGTTGGCGTTTTGTAATAGATACAATTGATGCAACGCCCGACGTACTTCGTCACAAACTCCCGAAGTTTTGGAAAGTAATACGTTTCCTTTACTGCTGCTACAGTCTTGTCGATTCCCATGTGACAAAGTGCCTTATGAGCCTCCGAAACTATATCATATCGTAGCTCGTCCTGAACATATAAACGCCATCTCCCCTTTGTGATCTTGTATACTCATGCTTTGTACATCGTGAACTTCTGATGCGCAGCTGCATCACCTGCTTCTAATTTCGCACGTACTTTCCAAATTTCTGGAATCGTCCGTTGCATTGCTGCTACCCAATCTGTATTTATTGTGATACCTAATACAGGCAGTCCTTCAACTTCTGTTTCAATCGCATCTCCCACTGGATTTCGGCTTAACGCATCCGCTACAGAATTCTGCTCTCCTTTGTGATGTTCTATAACGTAATCAAATTCAGACAACCGAACAAACCATCGCCCTACTCGTGGTTTCAAGTCTCGTTTCGTTGCTAAAAGCTTCAAGCTATTACAATCAGTCTTAATTATAAATCTAATTCCCAGCAAATATACGCGAAATCGTTCCAGCGTACACACGATCGCCAACGCCTCCAGCTCGTAGGAATGATACTTTGCTTCTTCACGCGTCGTCTTTCGACTAAAATACGATACTGGATGAAACTTTCCGTCACTCTGCTTCTGCATCAATACGCCACCGAATCCTAGTGAACACGCATCCGTATGAATTTCAGTTTCGGCTTGTGGATTATATACGCTCAATATTGGACTTTGCGTCAATTTATTCTTAATCATGTCGAACGCTTCTTGCTGTTCTTGCTCCCATTTGAATTTGCAGTCCTTTTTCAGTAATTCTGTTAGTGCTCCAGCGGTTACGGCGAAACTCCGCACAAATCGCCTAAAGTAACTCGCAAGACCCACAAAACTGCGAACTTCTTTAACACTTCTAGGTGTTGGGAATTCCCTGATTGCTTCTACCTTTCTTTTTCCTGGTGCTATTCCATTCATCGTGATTTCGAATCCTAGATAATCAATTTTCTCCTTTAAGAAATAGCATTTCCCGAGATTCAGAGTCAAGTCTGCATTCCTTAGTGCTTCGAATACAGATTCCAACTTTTGTAGTCCTTCTTCTATAGTTTTCGATGGGATTATTAAATCATCTAGATATGCCATCGCCGTCGTATATCTAAGATTACCCAGTACTGCACAAATTAGTCGCTGAAAAACTGCCGGCGCATTACTTAAGCCGAATGGCATTCTCTTGAACTGATAGTGGCCATCCGTTGTACTAAACGCAGTAATGTATTTAGAATCTTTGGACATCGGAACTTGATAATATCCACTACTCAAATCTAACGTAGTAAAATATTGCATACCTTGCAATCGATCGACTTGATCATCGATTCTCGGCATCGGAAATGGTTGCTTCTTCGTTTGCTTATTTACTCCTCGATAATCGATGCACATGCGGATGTCTCCGGTCTTCTTCCGGACTAGTATTACCGGACTTGCAAAGGATGAACTGCTGTCCTCAATGATGTCTGCCTCCTTCAGGTCATCAATCATGCGTTTAACTTTTTCTCTCTCCATCTGCGATACACGATATGGTCTGTAGTATACAGGCGTTGTATTCTCCAACTCGATCCCCATTTCGGTTTTGCTCGTGCATCCAATTTGTTTAGTATTTCGTGCAATCAGATCCTTATACTGGTTGATTAAGTTGACAACATTCATAATATTTTCTTTTGGTACATCGGTGTTTATTTCTTCAAGCCTTATCTCCTCCTTGTTGACCTCTCGTCGTTTTAGTGTTGTGTTATGCTGAGTTGATAGTTCGCCCCTCGTAATAGTTGAGCCTTCGATTATCTCCATGTCTTTACCCGATATATTTAATACGGGAAGTATACATTTTCCTTCGTCGTCAGAACTAATTAGACACCTCGAAATTAACTGACAGTTTTGTTGAATTCTCCCTTCAACATTGATGTCACATCCTTGTAGCTCTCCGCGAACCATAACATGTCCCAGGAAATTATTTGGAATTATCGTTGCTTCTGAAGCCCATAAAACAGTCTTCTCTTTCGATATCGGTTCGACTGCCAATTCTAAGCTCGCCTGGTTTGCTGATAATCATCACATTACCCGCCTCCGTATACGGGTGACCGACAATCAGCGGAATGGTTTGACTTTCCTTTGGTACCACATGAATTTTTATCTTTGCTGTAACGCCATTGATTGTTAATTTCGCTGTCAAAAGACCTTTCGGTTTTACCTCTCCGTTTCCGTAACCTATAAATGGTTCAAAATCTCCTTCTAGATATGTAAGCTCTTCTTTTTCGTCAATGTCATCTCGCAAGGTTACGCAACTGCTTCCTAAATCAATATAACTTTTGACGTACCTGTTGTTGACATAAGCATCTTTAAAATACTTTCTATGTGTATGTTGTTCGGTAATCTGCATCACCGTCTTGTTTTCGCGCTTCGTAGTTACGTCACTTGTTCATGGTTTACAGTCTTTCGCATAGTGTCCTTTCCCGTTGCATTTGAAACAAACAATTACTGTTCCTTGTGGACACTTATTAGCACGGTGACCAGTTTGCTTACACCTGAAGCACTGAACTTCTTGTAAATTTCCCTTTTTCTTTTCGAAATTTTCTCGCTTTTCGTGCTCCTGAATGAAACGCTCAGCACTTCTCTGATCTGGTAATAGCTTATTAGGTTGACTGTACCTGCTTAGCGGACCAATATATTCTCGAATCCGCATATTCTCGATGCCAAGCATCATCCACTCCAATGTTTCTCCATCGGACATTCTTGCCATATTACACTTGGCTAACTTTTCATAAAAATATTCTACCATATTTTGTCCAGGTCTCTTCTTGTAATTCTGTGCATCTAAACGTCTCTTTGTTATGCTGTCATCTGGAGGAAAACATTCGAGAAGTAGCTTCTTCCATTCAATCCATGTTAAATTTTGCGCTGGAAGACTATCCCGCCACTTTTTCGCAACTCCGGACAGGTTCACTAGACCGTAATGACATATTGCGATCTCGTCCCAATTGTATAGGGCCCCAAATTCTTCGATCTTTGCGAGCCATTCTTCGATGTCGAGACCACCTGACACAGGATCGAACTTCGGTAATGCTTCGTGTACATCGCGAAAATACCGTGGACTTTCATATTTCGCTTCGACGTTTGTTGTACCTTCGCTGCAATTTTCGTCGTGTTCATTCACTTTCGCGTCTTCTTTGATATTTCCAGCTTCCATGTCTGATTCACTTTTATTACGAACGTTCTCGGCACACGCGCCCGTTATTAACAAATTACGATCTAATGGAACACTCGACAATACACGACCCGATCGTAACACTGCCACAGCGTAAAAGTTCTAAATTCCGTAATTTACGATAATTATATCCCACTTCTGATTTCTGGAGTAATTCGAAACACAACCAAATCTTTTAATTCAATTTATTTTCGACTCTTTTCTAAAACAAAACTGTTCATTACACCAATTGAACTTATCGACCGCTACGCTTCACACACCCATACAATAATCATCTCTATAGAAAACGACGCTTGTCAACTCTTCGATCTTCGTTCAGTTTTCTTTTTGCTGCGCTCACACTGCCGCGTTAATACTGCCGCGCAAATTCAAATTACAACAATAGTGCGAATAAATCATTACTTATTTTTATTTTAACCGTATTGTGTTTTACTTGGAGTTTCGGCGAACCCCTAGCTCGCAACAATACTTTATTTGTTCAAAGTAAGAACCTGCAAATTTAAAAAAAAAACTCCGAGTTTTGAATTAAACCACACAAATAATCTCAAATTAAAACGATTGATAACCTCAAGGGTGTACAGAAGGGAAGGGGTTGGTGTCGCAGATTTCATGAACCATCCCCCTCCCCAAACTGTCGTCTAAAGTGTTGTGTTTAAGGCCTTGGAAGGACTATTTCGACTTGAAAAAGTCAAAATAGTCGAAAGGAAAAAGAAGGTTCGGGACAGAAGGGCCAATTCCACCTAAGTCCGAATTGGTGTCTGAGTTCAGCTGGTGCGACGCTCTTGCTGGCGGCCGGGACTAGCTACGGCAGTGTGGGGGGGGTACTTGCTAAACTCAGGCCATTAAACCCTTGGCCTGTACAACAAAATTATTATTAGCGCCGACTTATCCAAGAAAAAAAAAATTGGGATTATTTTCCCAATTGGTCGTGAAAGACCAAGAAGCGGTTGGATGGCGCGGCGCCGCGATTTGTCAGGGCGCTCTGGTGTTAGTAGCGCCCTGCTCTGCCCACCCTACCTCAGCCACGACTGTCCTCTAAAACATTTCGCGTCGTGGCCCCTTATTGAGGTTCGGGGCTAAAGGAGCTAAACGCTCGGGTTCATTTCAATTCTGGCTCTTCTTAGCCTTTAAACATTATTAACATTTATGCGCGAAAGAAAAAAAAGGAACCTAAAAAAAAACATGCAAAAAAAAAACAACCAAAGAAAAGAAAGAAATCAAAATATGAGAAAAAAAGTTATCAAAAAAACCAACTCACCCCATTTAATTTTGCTTCGCCTTCAAATTTTGTTTTGATTATTTAATTTTTTATTTTGTTTAATCTCATTAATTAATTTGTTATTTTATTTGTTTATCTCTAATTCGTCCCGTCCTAGTCAGTCCCGTCATTCAACACCGACCCTATTCCCGTTCCACTCTACAACTGGCTTCGTATATTTATCCTATTTTGCTGTATAATTCATTTTTACTTTTCGAATTTATTTTTGTATATTTATCTTATTTTGCGGTTTAATTCATTTTATTTTTTTTTCTAATTTGTTTTTTTGTATATTTATCTTATTTTGCGGTTTAATTCATTTTATTTTTTTCCTAATTTGTTTTTTTTTTTGTATATTTATCTTATTTTGCGGTTTAATTCATTTTATTTTTTCCTAATTTGTTTTTTTGTATATTTATCTTATTTTGCGGTTTAATTCATTTTATTTTTTTCTAATTTGTTTTTTCTGTATATTTATCTTATTTTGCGGTTTAATTCATTTTATTTTTTCCTAATTTGTTTTTTCTGTATATTTATATTTATTTTTACTTAGTCACTCGCGCGCGCACATACTAAATCATTAGCCATCACATTTGACACCATTTCGTTTTGCATAAACAAAGAATAATGGAAAATAAAAAAAATATTAGGTCGTTTGGCGATCCGTTATGATGGCAACGTTTTCGTATCGACTTCTCAGTGCAGATTACGGCGTGGATTGTTGTAGAAATTGATCTGATCTGGATCGAAAATCACCAAAATTTCCGTGGAATTTGATTCATTCTTGTCTCTGACGCGCGAGATGTAAACACCGAACAGTCGAAAAGAAAACGCACGGAAACTTTTTTTTGTATTTACAGGCGATTCAATGATTTGACGATATCATGCAGAACGAAGATACCCTTGACTGTGTCGCTAACAGCTGTTCATCGACGCGATTACCGCTGTTGCAGTGGAAACATAGAACAGTGTAACAGCGAGATGGATGGTGGGATGCGCGCGAAGGAGTTGTTATTATGCTGATCGCGATCATATGACGTCTTTCCCGATTGCGATTTTTATGACTAGATCTTTGTGACGTTATGTGTGTATGTAAAGAACAAAATGTTGCTAGCGAAACTCCATTTGATTTTAGGATCGTTTACATTATTACAAACGACCGTCAATGATCACACACATGTATATAAATAAAACTTCACTATGTACTTATATTGGTTTTTTCTCTAACTGTTGCTAAGATCGGATAAGATTTAACTAAAAATCGCACGGTTAGTGCAACTGTCACGTCCGGTAAATGCGAACCTTTCCTGTCCGTGGCTCTTGGCCGTTCGGCGGCCACTCGACCGATCAGAGCTCTAGGTTTTTAGGATCGTAGACTAAAACGGATACCGCCCGCAACCGCAACTAACACCTCTTCGCCTCTTAGCCACATGAAAGCACGACAGAGCGGTGCCGGAACCGCAGTTTTCTTCACGATTTCTAGTAGAAATTAAACTTCTCGGTTCGCGCGAAACCCGGGGGGGGGGGGAAGGGATGAGACGATGTTCGCGAGAACACCTCAATTTTTGGTTATGTGTCAAATGCACATGGAAACAAAAAAAAACTCCCCGACTGTCAGACGATTTCGAATGATCCTGTTCCGAGTTTCTCACTTTGAGGTACGCGATTGATTTTCGATTCTTTTAACCTAGATCTTTGCTCACAATGTCTAAATTGCTTTCGTACGACGAGCAAGACGTAATATTCGGTTCGACACAAATATTGTCAATATGTTTGTTGAGCAATATCACTCGCGTACGTATGTTTGCTGTAACCTTCCGTGATGAAATCGTGTTGCAATTATTCCGATGATCACCTGCATCGAAATAACCAGTCGTTGACTTTAATGTACATTGCGACGAATAATGGATTATTGCATTCGATATTGAATTCTTACCAGGTTCCAGCGTGTAATTTGTAGTACTTGCGAACGAAGCAGTGCAGTTTGTGGTGAGTCTTGCAACTCGTGCGGAGGATCAATTGGGCAAGCGGGCCTTTCTTCACTGTCTTAAAATTTTTTGCCACTCATTCCAGTATTGCCCGAATCAACTTCCTTTCAGCCGTCAACTTTCGACCTGAAGTTGGCGGCAGTAACTGATGCGATCTGCCACCGCTGTAACTGAATTGAAACAGTGGCGGACGCAAAATTTGTTGTTGCGCTTGAAGACAACCCAACACCATTAGTCGGTTCGCCGTTGGTTTCCCAGCGCCGAACAGACTAAAAAAAAGTTGTCGCTCCAGAGTCTCGTGCGCACGTCTGAGTGCCGGGCAATAAGTGTTTTACTCCCTCGGATCACTGCCTCAGATCTTTGGAGTGGTAAGTTCCCAGACGTTTGCCTCCTAGATCCTCCAATTCGTATCGTGAGTTACCTAGCACACGACGAATCCTGCACTTGAGGAACTTCTTCGCCAGCTTGGCATTATAATTCTGCGCGGCTGTGGACAAGGAAAAGTTTCTACGGAATACCTCCTGTCCTACACAAAATTGTGTTTTAGCAGCACGCAGATTATAACGCCTGCTGCTGTCCTCATGTGCGACCCTTATTTTCGTCTGCGCCAGTTGTCTCACGATAGGAATTCCCTCTCGAGGTCGAAGCTGTACATTTGACTCTCCCAGCGCTCGCAAATGCTTCAGCAGTTCGTAGTCCTTCCCGTGCAACATCATGTGATTCCCAAACAAAACCTGATAAGGAGAAAATCCAGTGGCTTGGTGGAGTGAGCTACGAAGAGCACATCCAATTTTGCTTAGACTCTCATCCCATCGTGTTTGATCATCAGTGATGAATGCTCGAATTCCGGCCAGGATGGACTGATTGACACGCTCCGAAGCATTCGCTTGCGGTGAGTAGCTCGGGGTGTACAGGTGTTTAACTCCGTATTTGTTCAGCATGGTGTTAAACACATTCGACCTAAATTGAGAGCCGTTATCGGAGAGGATTGTCTCCGGTGTTCCAAACGTATGGAAGACCTGCCCCTCCAAGTAGTTTGTGATCTCTTCAGCAGTGATCCGCCCCAAAGGATGTAACATGGGAAATTTTGTAAAATGATCCAAGACGATCAAGATAGCGATCTTACCCCGTTTGGTACGCGGATATGGTCCAAGTACGTCGATATACAGATGTTGGAATGGCTGATCAGTCTGGAACGGTTCTCCCATAGGCGCTCGTAGAGGTCTGTTCGGGGACTTTGTCTCTTTACAAGTGTCGCACGCCAGAACGTAGGTGCGTACTTGTGTAGCCATTCCGGGCCAGTACAAAAATCGCCTGACTCGCTCTAGCGTTTTGGCATAACCACCATGGACCGTGGTGTCCGCCTCGTGCGCCTGAGCGATCGCAGCTGACGTAAGACTCGATGGAATCCACAACTTCCAGGCTCTGTCTTCAGCAATCGGGTCACCGTTGTGAGGCTCTGTGCGCTTATACACGAAGCCGTCTCTCACGCATACGTCAGGAAGCCGATCGGCGTTCGCATCGACAGTGGACACTAACTCTTTGTATTCTCTGCCGGAGAATTCTGGAGAATCCATGTCCACCATCGGTGCCACGTCGATCAGCGCATTTAATCCCTCCTCGTATACACGAGAGAGAGCGTCGGGTACAACGTTCAGGCTCCCTCTTCGGTGCTCGATTGTGAAGTCGTAACCTTGGAGTTTTAAATTCCATCTTGCCAACCGTCCTTGTAGGTCTTTCTGCGACATGAGCCATTTGAGACTTGCGTGATCCGTAATGATTTTGAACGCAGTCCCTTCTACATAGGCTCGAAATTTTTTCACGCTCAACACAGCTGCATAACACTCGAGTTCGGTTACGCTGTAGTTGCGTTGAGCGGAAGTGAGCTTCTGTGACATATACGCCACTGGAGATTCCGATCCGTCGTCGTTTTCCTGAAAGAGAACGCTACCCACCCCTGATTTACTGGCGTCGCATTGGATTACGAAAGACCTCTTAAAATCAGGATTGATTAGTAAGGGGGCTTTCGTCAACAAGTCTTTCACTAATAGGAAGGAAGTTTGTGCCTCTGTAGTCCAAGCAAACTGGTTGGACTTCTTTAGAGTGTCTGAAATCGGTGAAACAGTCGCAGCAAAGTTGGGAACGAATCGTCGATACCAGCCTGCCATACCAAGAAAGCGTCGAACTTGACGTGCGGACTTAGGCGAAGGGTAATCGACGATGGCTGAAACTTTGTTGGGATCAGTTTTCAAGCCTCCTTCTCCAACGATGTATCCGAGATATTTCACCTCTCTCAGACAAAACTTGCTCTTGTTGACGTTTATTGTCAAGCCAGCCTTTCGCAAACATTCTGCGACTTCTGCCAATAAAACCAGATGTGAATCGAAATCCTCAGAAATTAACAGCAGATCGTCCAAATATACGAATACCTGCTCCTTCAGCTCGGGTAGGATGACTTTGTCCATCAAACGACACATCCTTTGCGGCGCGTTGCATAACCCAAAAGGTATGCGCGTGTAGTGATATAGAGGCCGGCCAGGAATGGTAAACGCTGTATACTCCCTGGATTTGTTCTCGAGAGGAATCTGCCAAAAGGCGTCTTTGAGGTCCAGGCTAGTAATAAAATTGGCTCGCGGCAAACGACTTAAGATACCATCAATGTGTGGTAATGGATAAGCATCCTTCTTCGTCACACTATTGACTTTGCGCGAGTCCAAACATAACCTGACCTTGCCTGGCTTCCTCACGAGAACCACAGGCGAGCTCCATGCACTCTGGCTGGTCTCTATAACGCCAAGGGCCCTCATGCGATCGATCTCGTCATATAAGAGTTTTTGGATCGCAGGAGACACAGGATAATGTCGCTGTTTGATGGGACTTGCATCACCAACGTCTATACTGTGTTGTTCGACGTTGGTCACACCGAGTCCGTATACTTCGTATGATGGAAATTTGGACTTTACCATTTCCAACCTCTTTACATCTGTGGGCGTTAAATGGTGGGCATCCGGAGCTATCAGTTGCGATGCAGTATCGGGAGTATCGACCGCGCTGATAATGCTAGGAGCTAGTTGGAATGATCGCCAGAAATCTACCCCTAGGTACAATTTCTGCGACAGGCTCGGCACTATATACAAGGTAATGGGTTTGGTAATACCACGGAAAGTAATATCGGTGTTTACCGTTCCCAAAACTTTCTGTGCAGCACCATCAGCGGTCTTCACCTCTTGACAGACCGGTCGATGATTCACCTGTGCATCTTGGAGGCGTTGTAAAGCGTTTGCCCCCAGGCAACTGATGCTCGCCCCACTATCGAGGAGTCCTTCAACGTCCACTCCGTACAAGGATACCATAGCGTATGGACGTATGTCCAACGGATTGGTAATGATGGTAGAGAGGATCGCTTTCTTTTTTTCACGCACCATCCTCCAGAATGTACGAAGGCGCAAGATTGACTTTTTGCGACCGGATCCACTCGTTAGTGTTGATGCGTGATCAACACTTGCGACTGAAGTAGGCGCAAAAATTCGCTCTCGGGCCTCCATATATTCCTTTAGCCGAAGATGGTATGGCTTGAGAGGATGGTGGGAATGTCGTCTTGGATGTTCTTTTGCGATAAGTGCTTCTTCAGGCCGGGAAACAGCCGGCTCCGTCTTATCGCTTGGTCTCGTTAATAATTTGACGTGCGGAGTATTTAATGCAGAGGAATTGGGTAGGGATGATTTTACGCTAAAAGGATGGGAATTGGGTTCAGAAAATGTTGTAGGTAGGGTATTAAAATTTGGAGGGGTATTTGTAGGGGTTGAATAATTGGGTAAAGTTTTTTTATTTGGAAGTTCTGAATGAAATTGGGAATTGGAATTAGGGTGTTGACTGAGTGTAACTACTGCTGTCGGGATGCAGTGTTCGGACGGGAGGGACCCGCTGTCCTTCCGTCCCGTCGGCCGTTTCCCGCCTTGCAATGGATGCAGTTGGGCTTTAGAACGTCAGCCCGCCCACATCCATAGCAGAAGATGCCTTTCGGTGCTTCTTCACACTCACGGTAGCCGTGACCATCCTTCCCGCAGTTCCAGCAGGTCAAAGACTTGGATAGGCCGGCCACTTCGTTGGATTCGGTCTCCGCTATCACTTCAGCCTGGGGATCGCCAATCTCATGTATTCTTCCCTGCTGCCAAGAACTTGCCCGCGTAGCCTTCCGCACCTCCTCTACGCGGTTCACAAGATGACGCAACTGTGTCATATTGTGAACCTCGTAGAAGCACATCTGTTGCTGCGTACTCGCCAGCAAGTTCCCGCGCACCAGATCGACGAATTCGCCCTCCAACATGGGATTGCGCAACAACGTTCGGAGTTCCGTCATATCCTGTTCAAATAACAGGAACGGCTCGTTCGGCGTTTGGCGTCGCCCCAGCATCCGCCTGCGCACTTCCCAGTCTGAACTGCGCTCGCCCCAGGCTTGAAGGAAGGCAGATCTCAGGACTGACCAATTAATATCCGTGATAGAACGCCTCCAGAGCCAGTACCACTGGTTGGGACGCCCGTCCAACAATAGGTGAAAATTCTGGGCTAACAGGTCCATTCGCCCGCCCAGATCTCCCATCGCTAAAGCTTCGGCCCTAAAAACGAGTTCTTCCGCTCGCAATGAATGGCTGTCTCCATTGAAGCGTAGTCGCCAGTGCCGGATTGGACTACCAGAGTTGCGGTATCTTGTATTAGGGCCGTTGCCATTGCGATCGCCAATCTGGGCGGTCGCATGGGCCGGTCGACCCCGAATTCGCACGTATTCATCCTGTGCTTCTCGACGAGATGGTGGTGGTGGTGGTGGCAAACCTGCGTTTAAATTGGCTCTTGGTTGTTGCTGAACCAATTCCTCCCGCAACACTGTGCGTATTAGCCGCACCAAATCATCCACCCCAAAGAATTTACTGACACCGGCGGCGCGGATACTGACGCTGGCCGCGGTTCGTCTCTCACCTCTGCCCACCTCACTCTTTCCTCTCTCGCCACCCTGTCTGTCTCCGTCTCCAATGTAACTATCAGGTCGGATTCAGGTACTATTGATCCATCCGGGGCATACAAGGCTCGTCCGCCACCTGTCTCGGGTGGTACATCTAAATTTAACCTTCTAGGCGACATACCATCTCTTTGAGTATTCGCCTGTGACTTCTTTTTGCCGCGAGTCAATGGGCCTGGATTAGCGGACGCGCCCTCTACGCCCAAGGTGGACCAATAGTCCTGAGGACCCAAATATCCCCGACAATTCGGACAATTGTGGTTGTCCACGATCCACAACTCCAAACATTCCTTGTGGAATCGGTGGCCACATTTCGTACGCACCTCACCTTCTGCGTCTATTGGCTCCCTACAGGTGGTGCAAATTCCATTTGCGCCCGTCGGCGAGTGTAACAGAGACATGGTTGATGGTCGAGTTCGAGAAGAGGAAAAAAAATATCGATTGGATGGCTGTGACCGAGTGATAAAAAAAATCAAAATTTAATCGAATGAATGTGCAACTTGATGGATGACTGCTTGCACGCATGAACATATGATCGTGTGAACGTCAGATCGAATGTATGTATTCCGAAATTACGAATGAACGATAAAAATGAAATTTTGAACGTATGAATACTCGATTGTGTGAATGCGTGATTAAATAATTGTGTGAATGAACTCTTGTACTAATGAGTGATGAATAAAAAGATTAATCGAATGAATGTGCAACTCGATGAATGACTGCTTGCATGTATGAACAAATGACTGTATGTATGTTAGAACGAATGTATGTAGTACGAAAAAAAAACGAATGAATGATAGAATGAATGTTTAATGTATGACTTCAAAAATAAAAACAAAATGAACCCTCGCGTCGTCGCAACCTTTCCCCTCCCCTCTATGCAGAACAAATCGCGAAGCCGAACTTGATCTTTTCCGACCCCTCGGGAAAATCTGGAACGCGATGAGAAAATGCAAAAAAAAAGTGGGAAAATTTAGCAAGCAAAAATCAAAATCAGCAATAAAAAAAACTACGTTAGAATCTGTCAACAAAAGACTTAGAAAAATTTTATAAACAAAAAAAACTCTACGTTATTTCTAAAAAAAAATACTCTACGTTACAAAGGGAACTCTAAAAGGATGGATAAGGATATAAGGTACTTTACCGAAATTTCGACGAAATTTCCCTCCTTCAAACTCACCAATATCCTACAAGTATTGTTCCCGATTGTCTGACGACACGCCCGCCTAGACAGGGCATGCCCAGCACTCAAAAGGGTACTTGCAAGACAAAAGTAGAATAAACTTAGAAAACAAGGTCTGTCACAACTCACATCTAATCAATCTCACATACAGGCAATGATTTCCTTTCCTATGGAACCGAATTGGCGCCTAAAGGTTGCCAAGACGGTTCGTCAATAGGTCCGTTCCACATTGCCTCCATATAAGATCGACCAGACGATTGGCTGTTGAAAAATTGACAAAGCTTGTTCCACTTGGACTGTTGCCGTTCAGGCGATAACTTGCTGTCGCAGAACGACGAAATTAAGTCCTTTTGCCCATCAACTTTTTGCACGGAATTTTTCCGAACTCGCGCGTGTTGATGGGCTACACTTTGTGAACGAAGCGTAGCTTAGGCTAGCCCCACGTTGGGCGCCATTTGTTGTGTTTAAGGCCTTGGAAGGACTATTTCGACTTGAAAAAGTCAAAATAGTCGAAAGGAAAAAGAAGGTTCGGGACAGAAGGGCCAATTCCACCTAAGTCCGAATTGGTGTCTGAGTTCAGCTGGTGCGACGCTCTTGCTGGCGGCCGGGACTAGCTACGGCAGTGTGGGGGGGGGGGGGGGGGTACTTGCTAAACTCAGGCCATTAAACCCTTGGCCTTTACAACAAAATTATTATTAGCGCCGACTTATCCAAGGAAAAAAAAATTGGTATTATTTTCCCAATTGGTCGTGAAATACCAAGAAGCGGTTGGATGGCGCGGCTCCGCGATTTGTCAGGGCGCTCTGGTGTTAGTAGCGCCCTGCTCTGCCCACCCTACCTCAGCCACGACTGTCCTCTAAAACATTTCGCGTCGTGGCCCCTTATTGAGGTTCGGGGCTAAAGGAGCTAAACGCATGGGTTCATTTTAATTCTGGCTCTTCTTAGCCTTTAAACATTATTAACATTTATGCGCGAAAGAAAAAAAAGGAACCTAAAAAAAACATGCAAAAAAAAAACAACCAAAGAAAAGAAAGAAATCAAAATATGAGAAAAAAAGTTATCAAAAAAACCAACTCACCCCATTTAATTTTGCTTCGCCTTCAAATTTTGTTTTGATTATTTAATTTTTTATTTTGTTTAATCTCATTAATTAATTTGTTATTTTATTTGTTTATCTCTAATTCGTCCCGTCCTAGTCAGTCCCGTCATTCAACACCGACCCTATTCCCGTTCCACTCTACAACTGGCTTCGTATATTTATCCTATTTTGCTGTATAATTCATTTTTACTTTTCGAATTTATTTTTGTATATTTATCTTATTTTGCGGTTTAATTCATTTTATTTTTTTTTCTAATTTGTTTTTTTGTATATTTATCTTATTTTGCGGTTTAATTCATTTTATTTTTTTCCTAATTTGTTTTTTTTTGTATATTTATCTTATTTTGCGGTTTAATTCATTTTATTTTTTCCTAATTTGTTTTTTTGTATATTTATCTTATTTTGCGGTTTAATTCATTTTATTTTTTTCTAATTTGTTTTTTCTGTATATTTATCTTATTTTGCGGTTTAATTCATTTTATTTTTTCCTAATTTGTTTTTTCTGTATATTTATATTTATTTTTACTTAGTCACTCGCGCGCGCACATACTAAATCATTAGCCATCACATTTGACACCATTACGTTTTGCATAAACAAAGAATAATGGAAAATAAAAAAAATATTAGGTCGTTTGGCGATCCGTTATGATGGCAACGTTTTCGTATCGACTTCTCAGTGCAGATTACGGCGTGGATTGTTGTAGAAATTGATCTGATCTGGATCGAAAATCACCAAAATTTCCGTGGAATTTGATTCATTCTTGTCTCTGACGCGCGAGATGTAAACACCGAACAGTCGAAAAGAAAACGCACGGAAACTTTTTTTTGTATTTACAGGCGATTCAATGATTTGACGATATCATGCAGAACGAAGATACCCTTGACTGTGTCGCTAACAGCTGTTCATCGACGCGATTACCGCTGTTGCAGTGGAAACATAGAACAGTGTAACAGCGAGATGGATGGTGGGATGCGCGCGAAGGAGTTGTTATTATGCTGATCGCGATCATATGACGTCTTTCCCGATTTCGATTTTTATGACTAGATCTTTGTGACGTTATGTGTGTATGTAAAGAACAAAATGTTGCTAGCGAAACTCCATTTGATTTTAGGATCGTTTACATTATTACAAACGACCGTCAATGATCACACACATGTATATAAATAAAACTTCACTATGTACTTATATTGGTTTTTTCTCTAACTGTTGCTAAGATCGGATAAGATTTAACTAAAAATCGCACGGTTAGTGCAACTGTCACGTCCGGTAAATGCGAACCTTTCCTGTCCGTGGGTCTTGGCCGTTCGGCGGCCACTCGACCGATCAGAGCTCTAGGTTTTTAGGATCGTAGACTAAAACGGATACCGCCCGCAACCGCAACTAACACCTCTTCGCCTCTTAGCCACATGAAAGCACGACAGAGCGGTGCCGGAACCGCAGTTTTCTTCACGATTTCTAGTAGAAATTAAACTTCTCGGTTCGCGCGAAACCCGGGGGGGGAAGGGATGAGACGATGTTCGCGAGAACACCTCAATTTTTGGTTATGTGTCAAATGCACATGGAAACAAAAAAAAACTCCCCGACTGTCAGACGATTTCGAATGATCCTGTTCCGAGTTTCTCACTTTGAGGTTCGCGATTGATTTTCGATTCTTTTAACCTAGATCTTTGCTCACAATGTCTAAATTGCTTTCGTACGACGAGCAAGACGTAATATTCGGTTCGACACAAATATTGTCAATATGTTTTTTTTGAGCAATATCACTCGCGTACGTATGTTTGCTGTAACCTTCCGTGATGAAATCGTGTTGCAATTATTCCGATGATCACCTGCATCGAAATAACCAGTCGTTGACTTTAATGTACATTGCGACGAATAATGGATTATTGCATTCGATATTGAATTCTTACCAGGTTCCAGCGTGTAATTTGTAGTACTTGCGAACGAAGCAGTGCAGTTTGTGGTGAGTCTTGCAACTCGTGCGGAGGATCAATTGGGCAAGCGGGCCTTTCTTCACTGTCTTAAAATTTTTTGCCACTCATTCCAGTATTGCCCGAATCAACTTCCTTTCAGCCGTCAACTTTCGACCTGAAGTTGGCGGCAGTAACTGATGCGATCTGCCACCGCTGTAACTGAATTGAAACAGTGGCGGACGCAAAATTTGTTGTTGCGCTTGAAGACAACCCAACACCATTAGTCGGTTCGCCGTTGGTTTCCCAGCGCCGAACAGACTAAAAAAAGGTTGTCGCTCCAGAGTCTCGTGCGCACGACTGAGTGCCGGGCAATAAGTGTTTTACTCCCTCGGATCACTGCCTCAGATCTTTGGAGTGGTAAGTTCCCAGACGTTTGCCTCCTAGATCCTCCAATTCGTATCGTGAGTTACCTAGCACACGACGAATCCTGCACTTGAGGAACTTCTTCGCCAGCTTGGCATTATAATTCTGCGCGGCTGTGGACAAGGAAAAGTTTCTACGGAATACCTCCTGTCCTACACAAAATTGTGTTTTAGCAGCACGCAGATTATAACGCCTGCTGCTGTCCTCATGTGCGACCCTTATTTTCGTCTGCGCCAGTTGTCTCACGATAGGAATTCCCTCTCGAGGTCGAAGCTGTACATTTGACTCTCCCAGCGCTCGCAAATGCTTCAGCAGTTCGTAGTCCTTCCCGTGCAACATCATGTGATTCCCAAACAAAACCTGATAAGGAGAAAATCCAGTGGCTTGGTGGAGTGAGCTACGAAGAGCACATCCAATTTTGCTTAGACTCTCATCCCATCGTGTTTGGTCATCAGTGATGAATGCTCGAATTCCGGCCAGGATGGACTGATTGACACGCTCCGAAGCATTCGCTTGCGGTGAGTAGCTCGGGGTGTACAGGTGTTTAACTCCGTATTTGTTCAGCATGGTGTTAAACACATTCGACCTAAATTGAGAGCCGTTATCGGAGAGGATTGTCTCCGGTGTTCCAAACGTATGGAAGACCTGCCCCTCCAAGTAGTTTGTGATCTCTTCAGCAGTGATCCGCCCCAAAGGATGTAACATGGGAAATTTTGTAAAATGATCCAAGACGATCAAGATAGCGATCTTACCCCGTTTGGTACGCGGATATGGTCCAAGTACGTCGATATACAGATGTTGGAATGGCTGATCAGTCTGGAACGGTTCTCCCATAGGCGCTCGTAGAGGTCTGTTCGGGGACTTTGTCTCTTTACAAGTGTCGCACGCCAGAACGTAGGTGCGTACTTGTGTAGCCATTCCGGGCCAGTACAAAAATCGCCTGACTCGCTCTAGCGTTTTGGCATAACCACCATGGACCGTGGTGTCCGCCTCGTGCGCCTGAGCGATCGCAGCTGACGTAAGACTCGATGGAATCCACAACTTTCAGGCTCTGTCTTCAGCAATCGGGTCACCGTTGTGAGGCTCTGTGCGCTTATACACGAAGCCGTCTCTCACGCATACGTCAGGAAGCCGATCGGCGTTCGCATCGACAGTGGACACTAACTCTTTGTATTCTCTGCCGGAGAATTCTGGAGAATCCATGTCCACCATCGGTGCCACGTCGATCAGCGCATTTAATCCCTCTTCGTATACACGAGAGAGAGCGTCGGGTACAACGTTCAGGCTCCCTCTTCGGTGCTCGATTGTGAAGTCGTAACCTTGGAGTTTTAAACTCCATCTTGCCAACCGTCCTTGTAGGTCTTTCTGCGACATGAGCCATTTGAGACTTGCGTGATCCGTAATGATTTTGAACGCAGTCCCTTCTACATAGGCTCGAAATTTTTTCACGCTCAACACAGCTGCATAACACTCGAGTTCGGTTACGCTGTAGTTGCGTTGAGCGGAAGTGAGCTTCTGTGACATATACGCCACTGGAGATTCCGATCCGTCGTCGTTTTCCTGAAAGAGAACGCTACCCACCCCTGATTTACTGGCGTCGCATTGGATTACGAAAGACCTCTTAAAATCAGGATTGATTAGTAAGGGGGCTTTCGTCAACAAGTCTTTCACTAATAGGAAGGAAGTTTGTGCCTCTGTAGTCCAAGCAAACTGGTTGGACTTCTTTAGAGTGTCTGAAATCGGTGAAACAGTCGCAGCAAAGTTGGGAACGAATCGTCGATACCAGCCTGCCATACCAAGAAAGCGTCGAACTTGACGTGCGGACTTAGGCGAAGGGTAATCGACGATGGCTGAAACTTTGTTGGGATCAGTTTTCAAGCCTCCTTCTCCAACGATGTATCCGAGATATTTCACCTCTCTCAGACAAAACTTGCTCTTGTTGACGTTTATTGTCAAGCCAGCCTTTCGCAAACATTCTGCGACTTCTGCCAATAAAACCAGATGTGAATCGAAATCCTCAGAAATTAACAGCAGATCGTCCAAATATACGAATACCTGCTCCTTCAGCTCGGGTAGGATGACTTTGTCCATCAAACGACACATCCTTTGCGGCGCGTTGCATAACCCAAAAGGCATGCGCGTGTAGTGATATAGAGGCCGGCCAGGAATGGTAAACGCTGTATACTCTCTGGATTTGTTCTCGAGAGGAATCTGCCAAAAGGCGTCTTTGAGGTCCAGGCTAGTAATAAAATTGGCTCGCGGCAAACGACTTAAGATACCATCAATGTGTGGTAATGGATAAGCATCCTTCTTCGTCACACTATTGACTTTGCGCGAGTCCAAACATAACCTGACCTTGCCTGGCTTCCTCACGAGAACCACAGGCGAGCTCCATGCACTCTGGCTGGTCTCTATAACGCCAAGTGCCCTCATGCGATCGATCTCGTCATATAAGAGTTTTTGGATCGCAGGAGACACAGGATAATGTCGCTGTTTGGTCACACGGAAAGTAATATCGGTGTTTACCGTTCCCAAAACTTTCTGTGCAGCACCATCAGCGGTCTTCACCTCTTGACAGACCGGTCGATGATTCACCTGTGCATCTTGGAGGCGTTGTAAAGCGTTTGCCCCCAGGCAACTGATGCTCGCCCCACTATCGAGGAGTCCTTCAACGTCCACTCCGTACAAGGATACCATAGCGTATGGACGTATGTCCAACGGATTGGTAATGATGGTAGAGAGGATCGCTTTCTTTTTTTCACGCACCATCCTCCAGAATGTACGAAGGCGCAAGATTGACTTTTTGCGACGGATCCACTCGTTAGTGTTGATGCGTGATCAACACTTGCGACTGAAGTAGGCGCAAAAATTCGCTCTCGGGCCTCCATATATTCCTTTAGCCGAAGATGGTATGGCTTGAGAGGATGGTGGGAATGTCGTCTTGGATGTTCTTTTGCGATAAGTGCTTCTTCAGGCCGGGAAACAGCCGGCTCCGTCTTATCGCTTGGTCTCGTTAATAATTTGACGTGCGGAGTATTTAATGCAGAGGAATTGGGTAGGGATGATTTTACGCTAAAAGGATGGGAATTGGGTTCAGAAAATGTTGTAGGTAGGGTATTAAAATTTGGAGGGGTATTTGTAGGGGTTGAATAATTGGGTAAAGTTTTTTTATTTGGAAGTTCTGAATGAAATTGGGAATTGGAATTAGGGTGTTGACTGAGTGTAACTACTGCTGTCGGGATGCAGTGTTCGGACGGGAGGGACCCGCTGTCCTTCCGTCCCGTCGGCCGTTTCCCGCCTTGCAATGGATGCAGTTGGGCTTTAGAACGTCAGCCCGCCCACATCCATAGCAGAAGATGCCTTTCGGTGCTTCTTCACACTCACGGTAGCCGTGACCATCCTTCCCGCAGTTCCAGCAGGTCAAAGACTTGGATAGGCCGGCCACTTCGTCGGATTCGGTCTCCGCTATCACTTCAGCCTGGGGATCGCCAATCTCATGTATTCTTCCCTGCTGCCAAGAACTTGCCCGCGTAGCCTTCCGCACCTCCTCTACGCGGTTCACAAGATGACGCAACTGTGTCATATTGTGAACCTCGTAGAAGCACATCTGTTGCTGCGTACTCGCCAGCAAGTTCCCGCGCACCAGATCGACGAATTCGCCCTCCAACATGGGATTGCGCAACAACGTTCGGAGTTCCGCCATATCCTGTTCAAATAACAGGAACGGCTCGTTCGGCGTTTGGCGTCGCCCCAGCATCCGCCTGCGCACTTCCCAGTCTGAACTGCGCTCGCCCCAGGCTTGAAGGAAGGCAGATCTCAGGACTGACCAATTAATATCCGTGATAGAACGCCTCCAGAGCCAGTACCACTGGTTGGGACGCCCGTCCAACAATAGGTGAAAATTCTGGGCTAACAAGTCCATTCGCCCGCCCAGATCTCCCATCGCTAAAGCTTCGGCCCTAAAAACGAGTTCTTCCGCTCGCAATGAATGGCTGTCTCCATTGAAGCGTAGTCGCCAGTGCCGGATTGGACTACCAGAGTTGCGGTATCTTGTATTAGGGCCGTTGCCATTGCGATCGCCAATCTGGGCGGTCGCATGGGCCGGTCGACCCCGAATTCGCACGTATTCATCCTGTGCTTCTCGACGAGATGGTGGTGGTGGTGGTGGCAAACCTGCGTTTAAATTGGCTCTTGGTTGTTGCTGAACCAATTCCTCCCGCAACACTGTGCGTATTAGCCGCACCAAATCATCCACCCCCAAAGAATTTACTGACACCGGCGGCGCGGATACTGACGCTGGCCGCGGTTCGTCTCTCACCTCTGCCCACCTCACTCTTTCCTCTCTCGCCACCCCGTCTGTCTCCGTCTCCAATGTAACTATCAGGTCGGATTCAGGTACTATTGATCCATCCGGGGCATACAAGGCTCGTCCGCCACCTGTCTCGGGTGGTACATCTAAATTTAACCTTCTAGGCGACATACCATCTCTTTGAGTATTCGCCTGTGACTTCTTTTTGCCGCGAGTCAATGGGCCTGGATTAGCGGACGCGCCCTCTACGCCCAAGGTGGACCAATAGTCCTGAGGACCCAAATATCCCCGACAATTCGGACAATTGTGGTTGTCCACGATCCACAACTCCAAACATTCCTTGTGGAATCGGTGGCCACATTTCGTACGCACCTCACCTTCTGCGTCTATTGGCTCCCTACAGGTGGTGCAAATTCCATTTGCGCCCGTCGGCGAGTGTAACAGAGACATGGTTGATGGTCGAGTTCGAGAAGAGGAAAAAAAATATCGATTGGATGGCTGTGACCGAGTGATAAAAAAAATCAAAATTTAATCGAATGAATGTGCAACTTGATGGATGACTGCTTGCACGCATGAACATATGATCGTGTGAACGTCAGATCGAATGTATGTATTCCGAAATTACGAATGAACGATAAAAATGAAATTTTGAACGTATGAATACTCGATTGTGTGAATGCGTGATTAAATAATTGTGTGAATGAACTCTTGTACTAATGAGTGATGAATAAAAAGATTAATCGAATGAATGTGCAACTCGATGAATGACTGCTTGCATGTATGAACAAATGACTGTATGTATGTTAGAACGAATGTATGTAGTACGAAAAAAAAACGAATGAATGATAGAATGAATGTTTAATGTATGACTTCAAAAATAAAAACAAAATGAACCCTCGCGTCGTCGCAACCTTTCCCCTCCCCTCTATGCAGAACAAATCGCGAAGCCGAACTTGATCTTTTCCGACCCCTCGGGAAAATCTGGAACGCGATGAGAAAATGCAAAAAAAAAGTGGGAAAATTTAGCAAGCAAAAATCAAAATCAGCAATAAAAAAAACTACGTTAGAATCTGTCAACAAAAGACTTAGAAAAATTTTATAAACAAAAAAAACTCTACGTTATTTCTAAAAAAAAATACTCTACGTTACAAAGGGAACTCTAAAAGGATGGATAAGGATATAAGGTACTTTACCGAAATTTCGACGAAATTTCCCTCCTTCAAACTCACCAATATCCTACAAGTATTGTTCCCGATTGTCTGACGACACGCCCGCCTAGACAGGGCATGCCCAGCACTCAAAAGGGTACTTGCAAGACAAAAGTGGAATAAACTTAGAAAACAAGGTCTGTCACAACTCACATCTAATCAATCTCACATACAGGCAATGATTTCCTTTCCTATGGAACCGAATTGGCGCCTAAAGGTTGCCAAGACGGTTCGTCAATAGGTCCGTTCCACATTGCCTCCATATAAGATCGACCAGACGATTGGCTGTTGAAAAATTGACAAAGCTTGTTCCACTTGGACTGTTGCCGTTCAGGCGAAAACTTGCTGTCGCAGAACGACGAAATTAAGTCCTTTTGCCCATCAACTTTTTGCACGGAATTTTTCCGAACTCGCGCGTGTTGATGGGCTACACTTTGTGAACGAAGCGTAGCTTAGGCTAGCCCCACGTTGGGCGCCATTTGTTGTGTTTAAGGCCTTGGAAGGACTATTTCGACTTGAAAAAGTCAAAATAGTCGAAAGGAAAAAGAAGGTTCGGGACAGAAGGGCCAATTCCACCTAAGTCCGAATTGGTGTCTGAGTTCAACTGGTGCGACGCTCTTGCTGGCGGCCGGGACTAGCTACGGCAGTGTGGGGGGGGGTACTTGCTAAACTCAGGCCATTAAACCCTTGGCCTGTACAACAAAATTATTATTAGCGCCGACTTATCCAAGGAAAAAAAAATTGGGATTATTTTCCCAATTGGTCGTGAAATACCAAGAAGCGGTTGGATGGCGCGGCTCCGCGATTTGTCAGGGCGCTCTGGTGTTAGTAGCGCCCTGCTCTGCCCACCCTACCTCAGCCACGACTGTCCTCTAAAACATTTCGCGTCGTGGCCCCTTATTGAGGTTCGGGGCTAAAGGAGCTAAACGCATGGGTTCATTTCAATTCTGGCTCTTCTTAGCCTTTAAACATTATTAACATTTATGCGCGAAAGAAAAAAAAGGAACCTAAAAAAAACATGCAAAAAAAAAACAACCAAAGAAAAGAAAGAAATCAAAATATGAGAAAAAAAGTTATCAAAAAAACCAACTCACCCCATTTAATTTTGCTTCGCCTTCAAATTTTGTTTTGATTATTTAATTTTTTATTTTGTTTAATCTCATTAATTAATTTGTTATTTTATTTGTTTATCTCTAATTCGTCCCGTCCTAGTCAGTCCCGTCATTCAACACCGACCCTATTCCCGTTCCACTCTACAACTGGCTTCGTATATTTATCCTATTTTGCTGTATAATTCATTTTTACTTTTCGAATTTATTTTTGTATATTTATCTTATTTTGCGGTTTAATTCATTTTATTTTTTTTTCTAATTTGTTTTTTTGTATATTTATCTTATTTTGCGGTTTAATTCATTTTATTTTTTTCCTAATTTGTTTTTTTTTGTATATTTATCTTATTTTGCGGTTTAATTCATTTTATTTTTTCCTAATTTGTTTTTTTGTATATTTATCTTATTTTGCGGTTTAATTCATTTTATTTTTTTCTAATTTGTTTTTTCTGTATATTTATCTTATTTTGCGGTTTAATTCATTTTATTTTTTCCTAATTTGTTTTTTCTGTATACTTATATTTATTTTTACTTAGTCACTCGCGCGCGCACATACTAAATCATTAGCCATCACATTTGACACCATTACGTTTTGCATAAACAAAGAATAATGGAAAATAAAAAAAATATTAGGTCGTTTGGCGATCCGTTATGATGGCAACGTTTTCGTATCGACTTCTCAGTGCAGATTACGGCGTGGATTGTTGTAGAAATTGATCTGATCTGGATCGAAAATCACCAAAATTTCCGTGGAATTTGATTCATTCTTGTCTCTGACGCGCGAGATGTAAACACCGAACAGTCGAAAAGAAAACGCACGGAAACTTTTTTTTGTATTTACAGGCGATTCAATGATTTGACGATATCATGCAGAACGAAGATACCCTTGACTGTGTCGCTAACAGCTGTTCATCGACGCGATTACCGCTGTTGCAGTGGAAACATAGAACAGTGTAACAGCGAGATGGATGGTGGGATGCGCGCGAAGGAGTTGTTATTATGCTGATCGCGATCATATGACGTCTTTCCCGATTGCGATTTTTATGACTAGATCTTTGTGACGTTATGTGTGTATGTAAAGAACAAAATGTTGCTAGCGAAACTCCATTTGATTTTAGGATCGTTTACATTATTACAAACGACCGTCAATGATCACACACATGTATATAAATAAAACTTCACTATGTACTTATATTGGTTTTTTCTCTAACTGTTGCTAAGATCGGATAAGATTTAACTAAAAATCGCACGGTTAGTGCAACTGTCACGTCCGGTAAATGCGAACCTTTCCTGTCCGTGGCTCTTGGCCGTTCGGCGGCCACTCGACCGATCAGAGCTCTAGGTTTTTAGGATCGTAGACTAAAACGGATACCGCCCGCAACCGCAACTAACACCTCTTCGCCTCTTAGCCACATGAAAGCACGACAGAGCGGTGCCGGAACCGCAGTTTTCTTCACGATTTCTAGTAGAAATTAAACTTCTCGGTTCGCGCGAAACCCGGGGGGGGGAAGGGATGAGACGATGTTCGCGAGAACACCTCAATTTTTGGTTATGTGTCAAATGCACATGGAAACAAAAAAAAACTCCCCGACTGTCAGACGATTTCGAATGATCCTGTTCCGAGTTTCTCACTTTGAGGTTCGCGATTGATTTTCGATTCTTTTAACCTAGATCTTTGCTCACAATGTCTAAATTGCTTTCGTACGACGAGCAAGACGTAATATTCGGTTCGACACAAATATTGTCAATATGTTTTTTTTGAGCAATATCACTCGCGTACGTATGTTTGCTGTAACCTTCCGTGATGAAATCGTGTTGCAATTATTCCGATGATCACCTGCATCGAAATAACCAGTCGTTGACTTTAATGTACATTGCGACGAATAATGGATTATTGCATTCGATATTGAATTCTTACCAGGTTCCAGCGTGTAATTTGTAGTACTTGCGAACGAAGCAGTGCAGTTTGTGGTGAGTCTTGCAACTCGTGCGGAGGATCAATTGGGCAAGCGGGCCTTTCTTCACTGTCTTAAAATTTTTTGCCACTCATTCCAGTATTGCCCGAATCAACTTCCTTTCAGCCGTCAACTTTCGACCTGAAGTTGGCGGCAGTAACTGATGCGATCTGCCACCGCTGTAACTGAATTGAAACAGTGGCGGACGCAAAATTTGTTGTTGCGCTTGAAGACAACCCAACAAAAGCAGGGAATACAGTCGTACCGACGTGTGTTGTTGCGATATCTGTCCAACGGTTGCATGAACGGCACACACGATGCGATTTGCTTACAGTTTTCTTGCAACCAGAATTCATTGTTATTCCCAATACACTATTTGACAACAAAGAAGCACTAAAAGGTTAGGAATGAAATTGCTACAACAGTTGTATTCATAATAATACACTATACAATATGCATACAACCTAACGCATGCGACCGCCGGTTTTCGGTTCAGAGCATACAACCGTACGATATTGGCCCAATCGTTGTTTATAAGCGCATACACTATACAATTGTCGCATATAACGACAAATTGGGCGAACAGTTGGTACAACCGTTGTATGGTGTATTCCCTGCTTAAGAGAAGAAAAAAATTTGCAATGAGCCCCGTTATTCAGGTTTTAAAAATACTTTTTTTTGCCGTAAGTTCTTAATGCTAACAGGTTTTCTATCTTAATCCTAAAGCTAAAATTAGTCTATATCTAAGCCGCTACCGTTCTTAATGGCCTCAATGAGCACTCTTAAGATATAAAGTTCATCGGGGGGATGTTTTTGGGGGGATCAGAGTATCTTTATTTAACTACATTCTTAATGTGTACTACTCTTTAAAATAAAATAAACTATTGGAAAAATGGCAAAAAAAACCAATATTACATCAATTTCACTCTACTCTACTTAAACTACATACAGTAGGTGGCCATTGAATTAGAAACTTTCGCAAAAAATTGTAATTTTTACAATACCGAACATTTTTCTCATTTCTTTAGTTTCGAAAACAAATCTTTGTACACTAGAATACCATTTATGTACCTGGCTATGAAATGCGTATCATAAAACCTTTTACTCGAGGGTAGGAAGATAGGTAAAAATACCGTTCCTTATGTGTGGTGCATACAGTAGTTTTATGAACTAAGTTGAACAGTTGGTATTCGGCTGTTGCACTATTTGCATTAGTTGAACGCGTTGATTTGTATTTAGTGTGTTGTCTTAAATAATTTAATTTAAAAAAAAAAGAAAAAAATCAAGTGACAAGGAGCGTTTGTGTTGGTGTTTCGTTTGAACACAGTTTTTTTGTATAATGGGTCGCAAAAAGGATATAAGCAGTGACAAAAGAGAAGTGATTTCGTCCTTACTTACGAAAGGTGGACTAAAACATACGTATGAACATGTTATAAACTATCAATAAATATAAATAATTATGCTCTAGTACTTCTTTTTAATGTAAAATTAACCAAAGTATTGAAATTTCACAAAGTTTCTAATTCAATGGCCACCTACTGTATATACTATTCTTACATACTAACTTAAAACTAGGGTTTGAGCCGAACTCTCCACCGCCGGGGCCAGCAGCATCATGCTCCACTTTTCGAGAATAGTAGAGTAGAAACCACCGTTCCCGGCCGCGGACAACTCAGTCCAGTGTACAATAATTGCATTTAAGAATGCATCGAGAAGGGAATATTTAGGTGGGATACGAATCACTTTATTTAATTTATTGCAATGTTCCTTAAATATAACAATTTATCATACATAATTTTTCCTCATTACTATTCCGGGCCGAGCCATTCGTCACCTGCACCGATAGCTGAAGGCCATCAGTTCCTGTAGCGACTGTCTCGGTCCGGCATGCCTTATAACTAGCGAAGCTGCTAACAAGGTTAGTACTTATTCTAGTTTCGTTTATTTTTTTTTGGTTAGCTTAATTACTTAATTAACTTATACTTGAAAAACTAACTAAATGTCTTGTTGATTAAGCCACTAGTCTCGTAGCCTCACGCTCATGTCTGTCAATGTCAACATAGTTCGCGGTGGGGTAACGCCTTAAGGGCAGGGGTCGCTGGTTTCAAGATTGGGGTCGTATTCTATTTTTTTATCGGTCGCGCACCTATATGCGTGATAAATGATTGGTACGTAGTCGGAATCTAAGATGTAGCCGTTTTCGTCAAGGTAGACGAAGGCTTCAGGTGGAATAAACCCAGTTGACATGGTTTTTTCAATATGTTGTGGGTTTGGGAAGAAGGGTTGGTGGATCCAGGGGTTAAGGTCTTGATCTGAGGTGGTTCCAGCTATATGGTTCCTAATTAATTTTATGATTGTCGTATCAACCCGGGAGATTTCTGCCGTTTCATATATTTCCTCGTTCGATATGTTATGCAGAAAATCTGTCTCTGCCTTTCTATAGATGCCAGTACACGCGCGTAGACATTTTCTTTCGAAAAGTCTAGATTTTTCCATATAAGATGGACTAATATTGAACCAGATGGGGCAGCCATAAGTGAGAATAGGTCTCACCAAAGCTTGGTAACAAATGATTTTAACGCGAGGGTTCCTTCATTCAGGCTTGTGCCTTATATGGGCAGAATAAAGGACCTTTTCTAAGCTTCGTCATCATGAATCAAGAAAACGTAATTACTGAGATGTTGTCGTGACATGCCTGGACCAGGAGACAAGATATTGTCTCTGCATATAGGACTGTCTGCGGAGGAGGAGGGCCATTACCGAATCTTACAAAACTTCGCGATTGCCATGAATTAAACTGTACCACATTAACCAAAGACAATACATACTATAAGATGTCTCAAGTCATTAAAAACGGCCGCTTTCAATTAACAGTTACTCAGATCAGCGGCTGTTGAAAAAAAACTTTCGCAAACTTACTAGCTACTCTGCTCAAAAAAATAAACAAAACCGAAAGAATGCGGTTTGCTTAGAGTCGTTAAAAGCGGAAGCTTATTTGCGTTGTTGCCTTTTTTCACCCATTTTCATATTTTTGTTGTTGTATATTGTATTGGCATTGAATATTTTGCGATTTAAGAAAATATTATACTTAGAGAATTTTTTTTTAATATTCCGTTAGTCGAAGTAAAAAAAATTCAAAGAACCGCAAATTGATAGAGAGATAGATTTTATTCAATATGATATTCGATTTTTTACAATATGTGATATATAATCGTATTGTGATTGATTTTTTAAAAAAAAAATTTGCTACCCTCAAAATTTTTATTTTCACGTTTCATAACTAGTAGACGCGAAAAAAGCAATAACAATTTTCAGTCCGTCTGTCCGCCGTACGCAAGATCGCTTGGAGGCTCGTAGCTGCCAAACGCTTTGAGATATTAAGTTGAAATTTTTTTAACGAATAGACGGAGTAGGCGCTTTGAAGTGACCAAATTTTTAGGGGTGGGGGTGTAAGGGGGAAGGAGGGGGAAGTGTTTTAGACCGAAAATTTTGGTTTCCAGATCTCAGTAACCCCTAATGTTAGGAAGCTGAAACTTGGAGTTTCTATAGAGCTCTGATAATAGACCCATTTGCAGAAAAATTGTCAATATTGATCAAGGGGTGTGGGAGTGGGGGGAAATGTAATGCGTCCGAAACCCAAAAAAGGCGAGATAGACACATTCTAAAATCCATATCTCCTAAACCGTTAATGGCACACTATTCAAACTTGAAAAATATTTGTAGTTATACTAGGAGAGCAGAATGAAGAAAAATTTTAGGTGGGGGAAGTTGTGTATGGGGGTTGGGGGTGAAAAACTTAAGATTACGATATCTCATGAACCAATTGCTCTAGAAAAATAAAATTCGGTTTGGGTATAAAGGTCGACAAATAAAGATTGATCAAAGTAAAATTTTTTAAGTGGGAGGTGGAGCATAGGAGTGAAGGGGATGAGAATTTTTCAAATGAAACACATTTCATATCTCAAGAACAGTTTAAGATAGATGCTTAGAATTTTTACCAGAAGTAGCGCTTATTAAACCCTAGTAGGGAAAAAAGTTTTGGGGTTGAGGGTGTAGAGGGGAAGGGTGGGGGAGGGTGAAAAGGAAAAAGTTCTGATGCTTATATCTTGAGAACCTGTAATGATATAAGCCTTAAACTTGGTATTTAGATAGAACTATAGTAGCGGAATGTTGGAAAAATATAATTTTTTTTAGGGGTATTATGCTACGGGGGTAGGGGGTGTTTTTCCTAACTATTAAACGGTTTATGCTAGAAAGTTGAAACTCGGTGTGTATATGTAAATCAACTAGAAAAGTAATTGTGATAAAAAAAAATTTGAATATTCATTGGCGTTTAGAAAGGGGGGCAAAAAAAATTGTTTGTAAATATAATAAATATAAAATGCATATATTTTCACGATTTTCGTCATATCTACTAGGTCTTTCCAAATATTGAATTCATTTTTATTCTACGGATTTTTCGTATAAATACCTAGAAAGTGTTTTCAAGGTTTTTTGAAATTCGACCCCTAAGGGTAGTGTGGTACAAGTGGGGGTGTTTTTCCTATATATGGAACGGCTTAAGCTACAATGTTGAAACTCGGTGTGTATATGTAAATCAACTAGAAAAGTAATTGTGATTAAAAAAAAATTTGAATATTCATTGGCGTTCAGAAGGGGGGGGGGGGCGAAAAAAAATATTTGTAAATATAATAAATATAAAATGCATATATTTTCACGATTTTCATCATATGTACTAGGTCTTTCCAAATCTTGAATTCATTTTTATTCTACGGATTCTTCGTATGAATACCTAGAAAGTGTTTTCAAGGTTTTTTGAAATTCGACCCCTAAGGGTAGTGTGGTACAAGTGGGAGGTGTTTTTCCTATATATAGAACGGCTTAAGCTACAATGTTGAAACTCGGTGTGTATATCTAAATAAACTAGAAAAATAATTTTGAATAAAAAAAACGAATATCTATTGGTGTTCAGAAGGGGGGCAAAAAAAATTATCTGTGAAAATAGAATGCATATTTTCCCACGATTTTCGACATATCTACTACCTCGTCCCAAACAATGAATTTAATTTTATTCTATGTATTCTCCATATGAATACCAAGAAAGTGTTTTCAAGATTTTCTGAAAATTGACCCCTAAGGGGGTGTAAAGTGATTGTGTACTTTTTCATAAACTATTCCATATCTCTCAGATCCAATCAGATTTTCAGTTCCATGATCTCGTTCTTTTTGATAGGTTTTCAGTCACATAGTAGCCTCCACCGCATTTCAGAATTGAACGCGTTCCTATCTTCTGCCGGAAAAATAATAAAGTTACGCCCAGATTGTTGGCAGATTTTTTTATTTGTTTTTATCAGATTAGTTTCTTAATGTTTGAGGAAAAATTTGAATAAAGGAAAAAAAACCTCTTGAATATACTATTATAACTACTTAAATACTAACTTATGTCTAAAATAAAAGAAAAAAAAGGGTGAAAGAAAAAGAAATAATGAAAAACTGTGCAGTCATTAGGACTGCCGAAAGAAGTGAAAACTTGAAACTATGAAATTAAAGTGTTTTATTTTTGGATTTTCAAATTAATTGTAGAACTTAATTAAAATTAGTATGGTTTTCGCATCTATCGGCACTCCGAACAACAATTATTATTACCATATTAGTATTTATTTCAGTTACCGTAAGCCTATTGTATCCCTTTTAGAATGTAAGAATGTAGGTTGAAAGTACAAATAATCTAAGAATTGTTGAAATTGATGATGATAATGATGCGATCAATGAAAATAATGTTGAAAATCAAGTTCATTAAAATTTACATAAATACAAATACTATGTATGAATTATATAAATTTATATTAATTATTATATGAATTAACTTCTGTTGTATTTGGATCACGCAACCCATTATATGTTTGATCAATAAATAAACTATATTTAAAATTGTATATATTTGTTGTTTGGAGTGCCGATAGATGCGAAAACCAGACTAATTTTTATACTCTAGATGAACATATAGAGTATTATAAGTTTAATCCAGCCCGAAAAGTTTGTAACGCATAGAACCGCGCCTCGGACGAAAAAAAATTGTATATTATTTTGTGTTTATTTTTGGCCAAAACCCCCAAATCCGTTTGCTGTCCGTCCGTCCGTTAACACGATAACTCAAGAACGCGTTGACCTAGGAAGTTGAAATTTTGTCACAACTTGTAAAATGGAAAAAGTAAGGCTAATTTCGTTAATGGGCGATATCCTTCCACTCCTTCGGGTACCTCCCATACAAGAGTCCTTAAAACACGTTTTCACAATTATTGCTCGAATGCTTCAAGTTAGGAACTTGAAATTTTGCATACTTAAGGCTTACAATGTTTTAATCGAAAGTTCCGAATATGATGCAAATCGAATGAGTCCTTCGTGAATCAGCCTAGAAAAGTCCTTCAAAAATGTATGCTTGTTCCTGAATCCACTATAACTCCAGAACGAGTTAAAGCAGGAATTTTAAATCTTACAGGAATTAGTTGTATACCAAAACCAAGACGGAGTTCATTAATTAAAGCCATCCATTGACTAGCTGTCATACAAAAGTCCTTAATAAACATGTTCACCAATATTGAACGATAACTTTAGAACGCTTTAACTTACGACTTTGAAATTTTATACACATTAATTTTATAATAGTCGCAACTGTAACTATTAATATGAAAAATATCCCATAAGTCCTTCATGTAGTTGTCATAAGAAAATTCTGTAAAATGTCCTAACTTACTTTATGGAACTCACTATACCATAAATGAAAAAATCGAGTAGCCACTATACAATAGTTTCTACCTGTAAGTAAAAGGTCATGTAATAATTGCTTTTGCACTCCTCAATGTTTTGATATATTTCGAACTAAAATATAAATCGGAGTTCAGTATTTCATCTAGAGTATCATACGATTGGCTTGCAGCCGATCGTGGCTGCGTTATGTTTAATACTACAATTAATTTGAAAATCCAAAAAAAAAAACACTTTAATTTCATGGTTTAAATTTTTTACTTCTGTTGGCAGTCCTAATGACTGCACTGTTTTTTTCACGTGAGCTACAATACCTTTTTGTATACTTCTAATGGTGAAATTGAAAGACCCAAGTTTATAAATAGAACGAAAATAATAATAAAAAAAACTAGAACACAAATTAAACAATGTATATACACATAAAACTTTTCACGTAGTCAATTTAACTTTACTTAAACACATACACAGCTAATGCAACTATCTTACAATAATAAACATTATTGTCAAGATAGTCAAACATCTTTACGATATTATATATATAATGTATAACCTGCCACGAGGACTGAGGACGCGTAGTAATAATGTATATATATCTTACAGTGAGGTATATGTATGCAGTGTATTCGTGTATATGCCTACAAACGTCGCGCCGCTGCGCGCGCACCAGTCGGTATAGATATCATATGCAAATATAATCTATGCCTTCACTTTAAAATTAGCATGTCGGTGACGCGAATTAATGAGATTTACCCCATCCAAAAATCGCTCAACGCGCCTAAAGAAGTTTTCACTTAAAAGTTCCCACACACTGACGCGATTTATTCGCTGACGCTGCGATTATTTTGCAGCGGTGTGGTCATTCTCATTAGTTACCATGTAAATAAATCAAGGCAAATGTACCGCTGCAAAATAATCGAAAATAATCGCAGCGTCAGCGAATAAATCGCGTCAGTGTGTGGGAACCTTTAACATTAGCATGTCGGTGACGCGAATGCATGTCGGTGACGCGAATGCATGTCGGTGACGCGAATGCATGTCGGTGACGCGAATGCATGTCGGTGACGCGGATTCATGAGATTTACCCCATCCAAAAATCGCACAACGCTCCTAAAGAAGTTTTCACTTTACCATTAGCATGTCGGTGACGCGAATTCATGAGATCTACCCCATCCAAAAATCACTCAATGCGCCTAAAGAAGTTTTGACTTTAACATTAGCATGTCGGTGATGCGAATGCATGTCGGTGACGCAACTCCATGAGATGTACCCCATCAAAAAATCGCTCAACGCGCCTAAAGAAGTTTTGACTTTAGCATTAGCATGTCGGTGACGCGAATGCATGTCGGTGACGCGAATGCATGTCGGTGACGCGAATTCATGAGGTTTACCCCATCCAAAAATCGCTCAACGCGCCTAAAGAAGTTTTCACTTCAAAAATAGATATAATAAACATAAAAAAACTTTAAATTAAGGAGTTTAATACTTCGTTACTCGTATAAAGACAAATTTTTCTAAATTTATTTTCTAATAATAATTCGATCTTTCATAAATTGTTGATAGTTTGACCAGTTCATGTAACCTTTTTAGTAGAGAAATACCAAGGTTTATTGAGAACTAGCCGCGTACCGCGGCTACGCTCGCTATGCTCACGTTGTTTCATCGCCCCCTGTAATATGCCGCGTACCGCGGCTACGCTCGCTAGGCTCACGTTGCTTCATCGCCTCTATTACTCCCGTTTATCCATTGGTCCTGTCTCTCCCGTTGATACATTACTCCCGTTTCGAATACACTTTTTCAGCTCAAGAAACTGGAGACATTAAAGCCATTTTTTCAATTTTTACTATTCATTTTTAATTTTTAAGTTTTAATTTTTTATTTTTAATTTTGAATTTTTCATCGCCCCTGTTACTCACGTCACGTGTTCGCAGCCGGTAGTAAAATCGAAAAACATAATAAAGAAAAAAAATCAGACATGTTCGGGGTCGGCTGGATTCGAACCTACGCTCCCAGATTTCTAGTCAGACGCCTTACCCGCTTGGCTACGACTGCAGTTGTAAACTATCATTTTTGTGTCTACTTAATCTGATTTAACTTACTAAAAAGCTCAAATGTTGAAATAACTCGCGACCAGCAATTTCGGGAATATATAATTATGTTTCATCGCCCATGTTACTCATGTCACGTGTTCGCAGCCGGTAGTAAAATCGAAATACATAAATTAAAAAAAAAAAATCACACTTTTTCGCGGTCGGCAGGATTCGAACCGATCATCATCTGATTTCTAGTCAGACGCCTTACCCGCTCGGCTACGACTACAGTTGTAAATTCTCCTTTTTGTTTCTAGTTCGTCTGATTTAACTTACTGAAAAGCTCAAATGTTGAAATAACTCGTGAACCATTAATTTCGGGAATATAAAATTATGTCCGGTACCTGCCCGGTAGTCTCGAGAATGTACATGCAAAATTTGGGAATTAACGGTTCACAGGTGTAGGTTACAACCGTAATTTCCATAAAAACTGACTTTATTTTATATATTAGATAATTTTAAGAAACTGGTTTTGAATCGTTAGTAATACTTTTTTGTGACAAAAGGCGCATTGGTTCCAGATAGGGGCACCGTATAGAATTATCGATTGGATTACTGTTCTATAAATCAAGAACTTATTTGCTTGGATAAGTTCGGATTTTTGGTTGATAAGCGGGTAGTGTTCTTAGAACTCCTAAGGACTTGGTTTTTGCTTGAAAGACATGCTCTTTAAAGGATGGCTTTTTCTCAAGGTGTATTCCCAAGTATCTAATGCTGTTGGACCATTCAATTGTAGCTCCGAAAATATTTAGAACTGGATTTGGTCGATGTTTGGCTGCCCTTTTTTGGTAAAGAACATAGCATTTGTTTTGTCTAGGTTTATTTTCATTTTGTTTTTCTATGAAATACTCATTTAATTTATCAGCTTCCAACTGAAGATTATTTATTATTTCAATTTTGTCGGATCATGGCAGCCTTTGGTATTAAAAATGCCATTTTTCGCCTCAAAATTGTTCATAATTATTGTTACGTCGTAACATAAATTATTGTTACATGGCATAAATCCAGGAACTAATTTACCCTTCTTGGCATTTTGGTTCCTGTGTTTATGACATGAGCTATAAAGATGGGAAAACCCTGCACATCTGTTTCTGACCTCTTTTCTTCGATAATTAGAAGAGTTTTTACTACTTAATTGAGGTCGAACGGATTTTCCTTATAAATAAGGCAACGAAAGTACAGGCCAATTATATGGTATTGCCCTCACCGGTTTGGCGTCGTTTATCTTGTTTACCTAAATTGGAATTTTTAGTAAGTTAATCTAAAGAACTCACAGAGAGCAGTCCTCCAGTCTCTGCAAATTTACATCAAAATAAAATATTCAAATATAAATTCACAAATTGAGTTATTCACTTTACCCCACAACATTCATTGGTCCTTCGAGCCGGATTGTTATACCGCGCAGCAGAAAACTCGTGTCGTGTGAAACAGTGCCGTTTGCTATCTACATCAGTGATCAGTTGGAATGCCAAAGTGTCAACCAGGCGCGAACGCAGACAAATTTTTCGGGGGGGTTTTTAAAAAAAAATTTATTGTTAGTGGAATACTTATTATAAATATCAATTTGCATTTGACCTCATTTTTGCAAGAGCATTCTAGTACTTCTAGGCTAGCTAGAGCTTGAAACGAGGTCTCTCATGGGACTAATTCTGGAGTACTCGCCCATCTATTAAAAGTCACTTGGTTAACCATGGAGTACTCTCCAGGGAGATGCGAAGACCTCGTTTTCTCGTAAATTTAACTACCTTTTTGCAAGAGCGTGTCCATGGAAATCTGATCTCCACTGTAACTCACGAGGAATCATTTAAGGGCTCACATACACCTAAAATATAAAAAAAAAATTGTTTCCTACAGATTTTCATTTGTTATGTACTTTTAAGAAAAAAAATGTTTTTCCACCATATAACCTTTATAATAATAATAATAATTTGGTCGGTTTGCAGCGCGGACAGGGGTACGTGAGCTCTAAAGAACTGTTGTTCTTTAAAAATGCTAAATCATCTCGCCTTCCTCTTCTTTTCTTCTCCTTTTTACTGTATTATTTATAATACAGTATTGTTATCGATTTTTAAAAAAAAAAAATTTGCTGCCCTCAAAATTTTTTTGTCCACGTTTCATGACTAGTAGACGCGAAAAAAGCAATAAAAATTTTCACTCCGTCTGTACGCCGTACGCCGTACGTCGACCGCCCCAAAATTTTTGAAGGCTCGTAGCTCTCAAACCAGGAGCTATTAAATTAAAATTTTTTCTAAGAATAGACTTGGTGGACCCCTTGAATTGACATTATTTTCAGGGGAGGAGGTGTAAGGGGGAAGGTGGGGTAAGCGTTTTAGACGAAAAATTTAGGTTTCTAGATAGATAGATAGATAAATTTATTCACTAGTTTCGTTTACAATTGTGTTACAATTCATGATTTATTTTAGAGACCAAGATAAACTTTTACAACTATATACTTAAATTATTCAGCTAGGTTTCTAGATCTCAGGAACCGCTTGTGTTAGGAGGCTGAAACTTAGAATTTCTATAGAGTTTTGATAATGGACCCATTTGCAAAAAAGAAAACAGATATGGGTGAAGGGGTGTGGGAGTGGAGGGGGAAGCAATGCGTCCGAAACGCAAAAAAAGTCGAGATCGATACATTCTAAAATCCATATCTCCTAAACCGTTAATAGCAAGCAAATAAAACTTAACAAATATCTGTAGTTATACTAGGAGAATAGATTGAAACAAAATTTTTGGGTGGGGGTAGTGACGTACGGGGGTGGGGGTTGAAATTCTTAACATTACAATATCTCCCAAACCAGTGGCACCAGAAAAACAAAATTCGGTTTGGATACAAAGCTTGATAAATAAAGATTGCTCACAGTAAAATCTTTGAAGGGGGCGGGGGAGTACGTAAGTAGAGAGGATAAGAATTTTTCAAAAACAACACGTTTCATATCTCAATAACAGTGTAAGATGGTTGCTTCAAATTTTTACCAGAAGTAGGCCTTATAGAACCCTAGTACGGAAAACAAGTTTGAGGGTGTGGGTGTAGAGGGTGAGGGTGGGGAAGGGTGAGAAAGAAAAAGTTTCGATGCTTATATCTTAAGAATCTATAATGATAGGAAGCTGAAATTTGGTATTTAGATAGAGCTATAGTAGTGGCATGGTGGAAAAATAAAATTTTTTTTAGGGGTAGCATGGTACGGTGGTGGGGGTGTTTTTCCTAACTTTAGAACGGCTTATGCTAAGAAGTTGAAACTCGGTACGTATATGTAAATTAACTAGAAAAGTAATTCTGATAAAAAAAAAATTTGAATATTCATTGGCGTTCAGAAGGGGGGGGGGGCAAAAAAAAATATCGGTTAGTATAAAATGCATATATTTTCACGATTTTCGTCATATCTACTAGGTCTTTCGAAATATTGAGTTCATTTTTTTTCTACGGATTCTTCATGTGAATACCTAGAAAGTGTTTTCAAGATTTTTTGAAATTCGACCCCTAAGAGGGTGTAAACTGGTTGTATACTTTTCATGAATTCCACCATGTTTCTCAGGTCTGATCAGATATCGAATATCTTTTCACTTCCCCAGGCTTGTTTAATAATCACCTATTTTTAAGTTTTGTTTTTTTTAACCTCTAGACCGCATCCCGGAATATGACCCAATTATTTAATTCATATGTTACACCCTTTTCTAACCGCTTCCCGAACTTTTTGTTAGGTTTTCAGTCACATAGTTACATACACCGCATCCCCGAATTGAACGCGTTCTGAACTTCTGCCGGAAAAATAATACAGTTGCTCCCAGACTGTTGGCAGATTTTTTCGTTGCGATCTGATCGTAAATCTAAGTGCAGTAGAATTATTTAAAAATCATACTGCTGTCACGATCGTTGAAAGCCAATACTCTACATGAAATACTGAACTGATACTGAACTGATACTGAACTGATACTGAACTGATACTGAATTGATACTGAACTGATACTGAACTGATACTGGGGATGAAGTAGAATCAGAAGTGTATTGTTCTTTATTAAGGAAACTCATTTAGTTGCAACTAGGAACTAAAAGACAATATCATCTTTGTTCAATTTCATATCTATTTTAATTTTGCAGGATTTTCACGTGGAATATGCAGGAAGGACTCACTCGTTCTCTAGCATAGGTACTTGGCCTTTTACCTGCAACCATTTAATTAATTGGTACAAAATTTCAAAGTCCTAGTTTAAACATTCAAAGCTATTAGAAAATAAAACACTTTAAGGACTTTTTGTTTGTAGCTACCCAAAGGAGTAGAATAAGTTCGTTGACTAGTAAAATTTCACTCAAAACTAATTTGTACAAAATTCCGAAATTGTGACTGAACGATTTCTTGAGATATAGTGAGTTCCGTAATTTGAGTGAAGACATTTTTACAGGATACTGGTATGGCAGTTATTCAAAGGACTAAGTAATGGGATTTTCCTATGATTATTTTTTGACTGGATTTTTGTATAGCAGCCACTCGAATGTCTCGGGGATCTTGCATATTCATTCATTTAAATACAACGTTTGAAAATCCAATGTATACAAAATTAAGAGTTCATAGTTCCCAAAGTTATTGGCCGATAAACCGAGGCCGAGGAACGATGCAGACGTATTGTTTTGTACACGCCAAATTACACGAATGAAAAACGATTTCAATCGATTAAAATCCTCAAAATTGGATTAAAAATGTTGCAACGGACTCATGAGGCCTTAATGTGAAATTTGACATACCTACATTCCTACATTCAAGTGAACCCTAATCGTGTTTTATCAACAACCAGGACGATAATGCTAAAACACGCTTACACCATAAACAATCTCCTTATAGAATTTTTCAAAACACTGAAAGAACTAAAACTAAACACAATTTTATTAGTTCAGACCAGATATTTTTAAATTACGACTGCGTGAAGTTCTCAAACTGGATGGCGACTTGAAACATTAACATTCCTGGAAAAAATTAGGTCAAAAATGTTCTTTGTAATCCCATTGTCATCCATATGGTGCGAAAAAAAGAAGTAGTGTTTTCTCTCCATAAATTTGTTAAAAATCGCCTTTTTTGCTCCATTCATAGTAATATTAAAATATTGTAGATACCTGAATCTTGAACCCCCAAACCCCCCCCCCCCTGCGTTCGCGCCTTGTGTCAACGAGTGCATGAAGGACGTGTTCCAAGATATCAAACAACCAGCAGCCAATAATCTACGAGCTCATCCAGTGGTCTTGCAAGCCTGCAACGGGTAAGCAAGTTTTAGAGCCACCATCTAATTTCATAAATATTTCCTCATCTCTCACTCCTTTCATTAAGTGTTAATTTTGGTAATTAAGTGCAAAATGGCTGAAAGTGAATTAATTCCGAGTTTGATACACCAACGCGGGCTTATTAAAAGTAAATTGACTAGGTTTGAAAAAGTTTTGAAGGATTTCGAGGCTAATCCAGACGCCGACGTTGAACTTCTAGATATTGAAGGAAGATTGGTGAAACACGCGTTGTTATGGGACGAGTTCGAAGGAATGCAAAACGAATTAGAATCGCTATCTGAAAACGAGGACACTTCAAGTAACAATGAAATCGAAAGAAAGTCTTTCGAAAATCTATTTTTGCTCGGAAGAGCACGGAAAATAAATAAAACATATACAAATTTACCAAAAACGTCAGCACAATACACATCCACATCGCAATTAGCCAGAGAAATAAATTCAGAAAGTAGTGACATTGAAAGGGTCGAAAATACAGAAACATCGGTAAATAGTCCCAGTCAAGCTTTAGAAAATCTTGGAAACTTAAGCGCGATCAATTCGCAAAGCGCTAGTTCCATTTCAAACTATGGAAGTCCCTTTCTATTGGACCCCAATCTTCCGAAACTTGGACTTGGGGTCCTTTTCAGGAACCTTTGATTCGTGGTTAGGGTTTCGAGACACCTTCCACTCTATAGTGCACAATAATCCTCAAGTTCCTTCTATATTTAAATTTCACTATCTAAAATCATGTGTAACAGGCGAAGCAGCCGAAGTAATCGCTTCACTAGAATCTTCAAGCGAAAATCACGAAAGTGCATGGAAATTGTTAGCAGATCGCTACAACAATCGCAAATTCATTGCAGAAAATCACGTAAGCGCTCTTTTTACCCAGGTGGTCGCGTCTGCGAGAATCTCGCAGATATCTCCAAGACATGGCGGCCTGTCTGCGAGATTCTTCGAGACGTCTTATGGGAAAAATACATGGTATCGAAACAAAGGCTCCACGAATCTCGAAGACATGTCTGCGAATGTCTCGATAGAAAAATGGCTTTGGCAATAGCGCCATATGTTTGATGATAGCGTGTTGTGATAAAAGCTCGTACTCGTATGAATATTTCGCGGAGATTTCCATCGGCTGGAAATAAGAAATGGGGTTATGAAATGAAACGTGCAAGCAGGGGTGAAGTTACCTTACTGCAATATAATAAATATAAAAAAACTAATAACGTAGTGACACATTTCCAATCACTTCACATCGCACTTGTGTCGTTTTATTGTAACCGCACTTGAACTGTAACTTTTCGCGTATTTAGTTTTTATCGTGTAAGTCGCGGATGACATTTGCTGCGCTTGAAATGATGCGGCTGTTTTTTGCCTTACAAATAGATCGTGGTGGGAGCAAATGTTTATATTGCTATTTCTTTCTATCTAGTGATGAAGAAAGATAAGCAATATGATTCCTAGGCTCAAACCATCGAGATTATGTCTCTTAAGAGACAAGCGACTTACTGGGTAACATTCCATCAGTGTCAAAAGAAATCTCAGTTCGCACTTTATTAGACAAACTACAAAAACATGTTAGAGCACTAAGGGCTCTCAAACAACCAGTCGATCAGTGCGACTTAGTTCTTATTCATATTATGAAAGAAAAACTTCCGAACAACCTTCGCGAAAAATGGGAAAAATGGGAGTTCACTGGAACATCAAAAATTCCTACTCTAAAAGACTTAATTTCATTTTCAAAGCGTCGATCGCACATTGAAGCTACTCGATCGTCCCACGCTCAATTTCAAAATAAAAGTCTAAAAGACTAATCATGATAGGCAGGTCATGCTTCACATCCGCAACGCGCAGCTACAAATATAAACGCGCAATATAACCGATCATGTCCTATATGCAAAGAAGCACATTTCATTTATACTTGTAACAAATTCCTAAGTTTAGGTCCTCAAGATCGACTTATTGAAGCAAAAAAGGCTTCGCTCTGCATAAACTGTCTACGCGGTAATCACCGTCTAATCGATTGTAGTTTAAAAGGATGTCGCCAATGCAACAAGCGACATAATTCTCTTCTTCATTTCGATGAACCAAAGAATGAGTCAGAACATGGACCAAACCAAGTGCCGCTACTAGCAGCTATCATATCCGAGTCCCATCGGAAGTTTACCTAGCTACAGACATTGTTGATGTTCTCGATGGTCAAGGTCACTACCAGCCCTGTCGTATTATGTTAGACGGGGGTGCGCAATCATGCGCTATCACAAATAACTGTTTGTTGCGACTAGATTTAAGGAAAACCCCATTTGCAATTCCACTTTTATCGTTGGATCACATGCAAACCAAAATCAAATTCGCCACGTCGGCCACCTTTAAGTCTAGAATTGACAACAAAAAATCCAAACTCGATCTTTTAGTAGTCGAGCAAATTGCTGAAGCCATGCCCACAATGCCTCTCGACAGAAATGCATTCGAAATCCCTCCTAATATCTTTTTAGCTGATCCAAACTTTCATGAATCAAGGCCTATTGACATAATTATTGGTGCTGACTGCTGAGTTCGCATATTAATTTTTGCGCACCGGACAACTACGCATAAAGGGTCATACTGCAACATTGCAAACAACTATTCTAGACTGGATTATCGCGGTTAGGGTCTATAATAAAAAACGCAAAACAAATAATCAATCTACTAAAATATATTTTAATTTCAATCAAGAGAAGTTACCAATTTTGTGGGAGTTAGATCATGTAAAAACTACTTCTACGCTATCCATTGAAGAAAAGGCTTGTGAATCACATTTCGCAAATCACGTTCGGCGCAACGATAGCGGCCGATACATTGTTAAATTGCCATTCAACGAGAAAATTGAATAACTCGGAGACTTGCGTAACATGGCTTTTTAACGCTTTGGAAAGAAAGTTCGAGAAAAATCCTTCATAAAAACTCAATACTCAGAGTGCATCAACAGTTATATCACTGAATGTCACATGTCATTATCAGACAATGACTCATTTGATAAGGGCTACTATCTCCCTCATCACGTGGTCGTGAAGGAAACCAGCGTCACAACCAAGACGCGAGTGGTTTTCGACGCATCCGCAAAATCATCGACAAATATTTCCCTCAACGATTGCATGTTGGTCGGCCCAACAATACAGGACGACCTTTTTTCAATTTTTACAAGACTTAGATCTTTCCTATTCGCACTTACGACAGACATCCAGCAAATGTATCGTCAAGTAATACAATATCCCGAAGACAGCTCTTATCAGAAAATTATTTGGCGCAACAATCCAAATGAGAAAGTAAATATCTACAAGCTAAACAGAATACCGATCGGTACAGCCTCAGCTCCATATCTCGCGACACGCACCTTGCATTAATTAGCAGATGACGAGCACAATGCATATTCTAAAGCCTCAGCAATTCTTAAACGTGATTTTTACGTTGACGACCTTCTAACAGGGGCTCAATCCTTGCAGGAAGCCCTCGAACTTTGAAACGAGTTAATCAAGCTTTTAGGCACAGGTGGTTTCAATCTTCGAAAATAGGGCTCAAGCGATTCGCGATTAATAAATGAGTTTCCTAACGATTCGCGAAACGCTCACATGTCACTCGATCCAACAGAGACAATCAAAACATTAGGCCTCCACTGGGATCCCAAATCCGATACCATCGTTTACACGGTCAAAATACCAAATTTAGAGGAAGTAATAACTAAACGAACAATTTTATCGCAAACCGCTAAGCTGTTCGATCCCTTAGGTCTTCTGGGACCTGTCGTACTTTCAGCGAAAATTCTCATTCAATCATTATGGAAAACACAATTAGATTGGGATGAGCCAGTGCCCACAGAAATTAAAAACACATGGGTAAAATTCAGTAATCAACTACCCTTGTTAAGTGAAGTAAGTTATGATCGATGCATCACCATTCCAAACACCATTGAAACTCAAATCCATGGTTTTAGCGATGCCAGCGAAAAAGGATACGAAGCCTGTATCTATCTGCGATCTACTAATGATCAAGGCGAACATTATTGTACTCTTGTATGTTCTAAATCGCTAGTCGCTCCGCTAAAACCTATCTCATTACCGAAGTTAGAACTATGCGCAGCAGTTTTATTAACAAAATTATACACTTCTACAATTCAGTCTCTTCAAATACAAACCAAGACATTCTTTTGACTCTACGATTGCGTTTAGTTGGATAAACACTGAGCCACATACACTCAAAACCTTCGTCGCGAACAGAGTAGCGGAAAAAAAATCAATCACAGAGCCTCATTTATGGCTCCATGTACTAAATCAAGACAATCCAGCTTATCTCATCTCTCAAGGTCAGTATCCAGAGGATTTCTTAGAATCCAAAATTTGGAAAAACGGTCCTACTTGGTTACATCAAGATTTTAGCACCTGGCCTAAAACCAAATTATTATTTAAAACTGATATTCCGGAAAAACGAGTAATGAAACCCACTTAATTATTTCACTTACAATCCAAAACTACAAAAAAAATTAGCTGAACAGCAATGAAAATGTTCTGGAAAGATACTCTAGCGTGAGAACGTTGAATAACGTAGTGGCATATTGCCTCCGTTTCATTCAAAATTCCAGAACAAAAAATGAATCCATTAGATCGAGAGGTCCTCTTTCAAGGGTTATTAGGGTTGGTGGAAGGCTCCAAAATGCCAACAAACCCCATTCTCAAAAACATCCAATCGTTTTACCACGAAACCATCATATAACCAAAATCATACGCGAAGAACATATCAGACTACAACACGCAGGAGCCCAAGCAACACTATATAGTATACGAGAGTATTACTGGCCAATAGATGGTCGTGACGTAACCCGACACATAATTCATAAATGCGTCAAATGCTTTCGGGCAAAACCTCGCGAAATTGAGTATAAAATGGGAAATCTACGCGAAAACCGTCTCTCTTATTCTCGATCTAAATGTCGGAGTAGATTATTGTGGACCCTTCTACGTAAAAGAAAAACGTTATAGAAATCTCAAAAAAGAAAAAGCTTACGTATCAGTTTTTGTATGCCTTGCAACAAAGGCAGTCCATCTAGAGCTGGTCAGCGATCTAATGACTGAAGCATTCCACGGCATCGGCAGTCTCAAACGTCTCTTTTCTCGTCGGGGGAAGGCTAATACAATGCATTCTGACAATGGCAAAAATTTCGTAGGCACTAACAGAGAATTGAAAGAGCTATACGAATTTATTCAAACAACACTTAACGATCAAATTGTTAAACATTTTCTAATAAACCAAAAGGTTAGCTGGCACTGCATTCCGCCTCGCTCACCACACCACACTCACCACATTTCGGCGGCCTCTGGGAGGCCTCGGTTAAATCATTCAAACACCATTTTACACGTGCTATAGGAAATACTTTATTTACTTACGAACAACTACAAACTTACATTATCGAAATTGAGGCAATCTTAAACTCGAGACCTCTTACTCCAATGTGCTCTGACCCAAACAACCTTCTTCCTCTCAGTTGTCATCATGGCAACTGAGAGATCATTTTTGGTACAGATGGTACAAGGAGTACCTCAACGAAATGATCAGCCGCAGCAAATGGAAAGGTGCAGTTCATCAAAATAACGTCGAAATTGGAACCCTCGTGGTCGAAAATGATGACAATTTTCCACCTATGTGCTGGAAATTAGCCCGCATAACGGAAGTTCATCCCGGAAAGGACAACATCGTACGAGTGGTGACGTTCACAAATGCAACAGGGACGTACAAGCGTTGTATCAAAAAATTGTACCCACTTCCAATCTAAGAATAATATGGTATATATTAAAATAAAAAAAAAATTAAGACTCAACTTTGAACACGTATGGTTCAAGGCGGCCAAAATGTTACGTCGTAACATAAATTATTGTTACATGGCATAAATCCAGGAACTGATTTACCCTTCTTGGTATTTTGGTTCCTGTGTTTATGACATGAGCTATAAAGACGGGAAAACCCTGCAAATCTGTTTCTGACCTCTTTTCTTCGATAATTAAAAGAGTTTTTACTACTTAATTGAGGTCGAACGGTTTACAGGATTTTCCCTACGACGCCTACCGAATGTACAGGCCAATTATATGGTATCCCTCATCGGTTGGGCGTCGTTTACCTTTTTTACCTGAATTGTAATTTTAAGTCAGTTAATCTAAAGAAGGAGCAGTCCTCCAGTCTCTGCACATTTACATCAAAATAAAATGTTCAAATATAAATTCACAAATTGGGTTATTCACTTTATCCCCACATTATTCAATTATGAAAAAAAAACTAAACACGATATTGAAAAAATGGCATAAGAGTGTTGTATTAAGCATAATTGTGCAAAAGTAGGTCTCGATCGGTCCAGTAGTCGCGGAGATAATCTTGGTACCGTTTTTGAAAACGATGTTTCGATAAAAACGCATTTCAAGTTTAGGGTACAGTTTACATTGAAATAAGGTTCTGTGAATTTTAACAGTGGAACAAGTACCTATGTATTCCTAAGCCTTACCAAATTTCGAAATATGTCCCTGCTATACAAAAGGTCATAGATACCTGGAATTAAGAAGATAGATGTTAATACCGCGTTAAGCTCCTCATTTGGAAAAAAGCTGTGAGGATGATAAGAATATGCAATTAGACTGGATCGAAAGTAGTATTGTGCAGCAAATCGACGCTAATAATATTATCGATACTGTTAATATAGTTAATATTAGGTTTGTTCTTTTAGCCAGGTTCATTGTACACTAAAGTGTATTATCCACTTTAAGCCCCAGCAAACAAAAAGTATCGTAATTAATTCATAAAAGAGTCATAATTTACGAGCCTTTCACTCGTTTACGAGTTCGCAAATGAATTAAAAACGACTCATTGGGCATACCAAATGGCCATCCGAGAAGAGTAATTTTTTACGACTCATTAATGAATTAGAAAAAATGTGGTTTAGCGAGTACAAATACATTCACACTATATACTCGTTCAAAATTATTCTCTTATGAAAACAAGACTGAACCTGAGAGTCTCGATGAAGAGACGACTGAGATTCTCGGTGCCAACTACAAGGTAGGAAACTAGAACAGAAAAAAGGCAAAACAACTAGATTCAAGGGAATTTTGGTTAGGATAAGTAAGTTATTTTTTTAATAATTACCAGAGATATGAGCTTTCAAAAGTCACTCGGACACCACTTTTGCGAAAACTTTAACATACTAGGTATAACTTACAAAAAAAAAAGAAATAGAGACAAAATATTGAAATGTTTGACTGACGACTGAGAGTCTCGATCTCGATGCGAACTTCAAGGGTGGAAACTAGAACAGAAAAAAAGAGAAAAAACTTAGATTCAAGGGAATTTTGGGGTTTATGATTCCGCACATTCCTTGCATGGGCCATTGTGCGCGCTCATCGCTGTATGCTGATTTTTCGAATTCAGGGTTGCCAGGTCAGGCTATTTATTGCCAATTGGGCTATACAGATCTTGTTGTCGCTACAAAAAAATCAAGGTTTTGATTTATCTAACTTGGGATATTTTTTATTTGAATCGGTGAATTTTGGGCTATCTTGAATTCGGCAAATTTTGGGCTGTCTTGTATATATTATATTGCGAACTATTGATGAATGGATGCGTGAACAGCCAAAATTGTCGGATTCGGGACGATACCAATCCACACGTGACACACCAGCACCAAATACGTCCCAGGAAAGTCACTGTTTGGTGCGGATTTTGGTGTGGTGAAATCATCGGTCCGAGCATCTTCCATAACGAAACTGGCATTGCCATGACCGTCAAACAATCGATGATTAGCAACTTCTCGTGTCCTGAACTAGATGATACATCTAGCTACCGACGATATGTGGTTGCAACAGGACGGCGCTACATGCCTCACAGCGCACGTCACAATAGACATTATGCACGAATGATTTGGGGGTTTCATTAATCCCATAAAATATATGGCGCTACATCTCAATTGATTTTAAATGTTTTTCGGAATTGTTTGGTAACGAATAACTTTATCAATGATAATTAATGATTAGGTGAAGCCCAATACATTAATAGGGTGAATTTAATTGTGGCCATGGTCGATTTTATAAAATCCATCGACATTTATCCTAAGCTCGCTGCGAAAAATTAAAAGGGGGCGAAATGCGTCTATGGGCGACTTTAAAATTGCATCGATTTTTATTCTCGGCCCACAGGGAAACCATGGAAGACCTGTGGTGATGCCTCGACAGATAGCGTACACGGTAAAAAAATTTGGAGTAAAAGATAGAAAAAGTTATATTTTTTCATTTATAAAGTTATTTATGCCATTTTAGGTATAAACTCTATAAAATTTGATTCGATAGAACTGTCACTTATTAAATTTATAAAAAATACGAATAAAACTAGAGACTTACACCAACCACGTTCAAAGTAATAAGATTCCGAATAAAAATTACACAATTTTTAGTATAAATTATATAATATTTGAATAGGTAAAACTGTCTAATACATTTATCTTATTAAAATCATAAAAAAATAAGGATACAATTTGAAATTTACTCCAAACGCGATCAAAGTAATAGGACTCCGTATAGAAATTTCGCGATTATTGTTTTGTTTCTGAGTATTTATTGCGTTAGCTCTGTGTAAAATATTTTGTATGTATGGTGAAATTCATTTTCAATGTTACGATCATCGGACGCGTGGACAAGTCGGACAAGTGGAGTTCAAAAGTGAAAAAAGTTGTGAAAATAGTGTTTTCTTCTGGTCCCGAAACTACGTATGCAGATTTTAAGGAAGAGAGGTAAGATTCTTCAGGTTTGTTAATTGTTATGGTTGTGATATATGTGATACATATTTAAGTGATAAATTTTTTATAGAAATTGCAACATGTGAGAAGATACCGCTTGCAGTATTGAGAAGAAAAAACAGTGTAGTGCATATACTCCTGCAGCTTCAAGAAAAGACAATAGGACAAATTTCATTACTTTTTTTTTAAATCGATTTTTTAATAAATTTTTTAAGTTTCTAAAATAGAGTTTTTACATACAATACCGTTCGGACATGTTCTTAATTATAGGTATAATTTTGATAAGCAATTTTTATAATTTTCAGATACCAAATAGTTGAGGAATATTTCGTACAGGTATACAATATAAATATTTTAATTCCGTCCTTTTTGATTTTATTATGATGGGACATCGACAACTCTGTAGCGAGGCTGATGGGACATTGACAACTCGATACAGTGTTCATGCAAAAACCAGTGTCAACTGCATATCATAGAAGGCTACCTGTCACTCTGATCGGTTCTCTCGCAACTATCAATCACGTTTCATCCTAGCAAAATAGACCGTCACAATAGTGCCAGTAGTGTATTTAAAACGAGTAAATAAAGTAACTCAAACTAATTACAAAAGCGTGTATTATTAACCATTACTGGTGACCCCCCAAAGAAAAAACGCGAACAATTGGTAATAATCGCGATTTTGTTTTTGCCGAAAAAATCTCAAACGACGCCATTTTGAGCACGCAACAAAAAATCTCAAACGACGCCATTTTGAGCACGCAACAAAAAATCTCAAACGACGCCATTTCGAGCCAGCAACAAAAAATCACACAAAAATATGGCGAACGACGTGGACGTTCCAGCAGGAGGTGAAACCAACGGAGCCTCTGGGGCGGACAACGCCCAGGCACCGCGCAACCAAATAAACGCGATATTCGGAAAACTACCATTTCCCAGGCTCTCGTCAAAATTTGCAGTAGAGACCTGGTTCATTAAAATCGACGCGTGGTTCGAGTTAAATGGCTTCGGCGTGCGCAAGGAGCGCGAAAAATATACAGCCCTTATCGCGCATGCAGAAGACTACGTACTCGACCAAATGCATAGCATGGTACTTAAACCGCCCGACAACGCCCCTTACACTACAATCAAAAACGCAAATCTCGAAAAATTTCGGGAATCAGCCATACAACTTGGAGATGGCAAACCCAGCCATTTACTAAATCAGCTGAAGCGCACCAACGCAATCACAATTTTTGGCTAAAACACCTGGCGGGCCAACTCCGCGCTGTCATCGCGGGTATGCTCGAAACGGCACCCGACACACCACTGGAGGCATTGGCGAACACAGCGGATGCAGTACTCGACGCCATAAACGAACCAACTACATCGACGCCAACGATCAATGTGATTAGTGCATCCAGCGATCGTTTAAGTACCCTCGAAAAACGCCTGGACAAACAGGACGCAATCCTGCAGAGCATCAACGACAAATTATCACACCGCGACGCCGATAACCGTGGCCGACAAAGCGAGCGTAACCGCTCCAGCAGCAAGACAAAGCGCGTTTCGACACCGGGACGTTCAAGAGCCGATCAGCAAATTTCGACGACCTGTTGGTACCATCGGGAATATGGCAGACAGGCACGTAAGTGCTCTCAGCCGTGCGACTTTCCCATGGAGTCAGCAAAAAACTAGTTTTCGCAACCGCCACAGCATTCTCGCCTGATACAAATTGTGGCCACGTTGCGGAAACAAGTACAATTCAACCAACTCGAACGCAATCAATCAACACTCAAGCAACTCGAACGCAATCAATCAACACTCAAACAACTCGAACGCAATCAATCAACACTCAATCAACTCAAGCGCAATTAAATAACATTCAACCAACCAACAATCAACCGAACGATCAACAAGTCATATCCAAGCAAGCGATCATCAGCTCCCAAGTAAGTAACAATACAGTATTGACAAATCGGCTTTTTGTACTAGACACAAAAACCGGTCAAAAATTTTTAATCGACACCGTAGCGGAGGTATCAATCGTCCCTCCGACTCGCGACCATAAACTCAGTGGTAGACGGGGTAACCCCCTTTTCGCGGCAAACGGAACGACGAACGACGAGCGAAACTTACGGCGTCGTACGTTTGACTTTGGATTTGGGCCTGCGGCGTCCGTTCGTGTGGACGTTTGTCATCGCTGACGCAAATCATGCCATCATAGGAATGGATTTTTACAAAAATTCGGACTAGTCATCAACACCAAAGACCACAAATTGGTTGAAACCAAAACGGCGCTGTCAAAACCGGGTATCTGCAGCCTAGAAAAATCGAGCGGTATCAGAACATACAGCGTCGCAAGCACGTTCGCGGAACTGTTGCAGAAGTTCAGCGCAATCACACAAATGAATCTAACAACGGCTCAATCAACATCAACAAACGTCACTCATTGCATCGAAACTACTGGACCACCAGTTTTCGCGAAACCACGGCGACTGAAGCCTGAGAAATTCAAAGCAGCGAGGGAGGAGTTTGAATATTTTTGATTAGTCAGGGAATATGCCGTGCATCAAAAAGCCCGTATGCATCACCACTTCACATGGAGCGGAAAAAGTCTGGCGAATGGCGCCCTTGCGGCGACTATCGTGCACTTCACAAACAAACGATAAAAGACCGGTATCCGTTACCCCCTGTGTGCGACTTCACTCATTTTCTATTCGGAAAGAAAGTGTTCAGCGAAATCGACCTCAACCGCATATCATCAAATACCGGTTGAACCAAAAGACATCGCTAAGACGGCAATCATCACGCCGTTTGGGCTATACGAGTTTACGCGAATGACGTTTGGTTTGTGCGGAGCAGCGCAAACATTTCAGCGATATATGCATCAAGTGCTACGAGTACTAGAGTTTGCCTTCGTCTATATTGACGATATCTGCATCGCCTCGGAAAGCATCGATCAACACAAGAAACACGTTCGTCAAGTGTTTGAACGGTTACATCAACATCATCTCACCATCAACCCATCTAAGTGCAAATCCGCCCAGCCGACGATTGAATTTCTCGGCTACTCAGTCAATTCAGGTGGAATCAAGCCGTTAGAGGACAAAGTACAGGCCATCACTAATTACCCTTTGCCAAACGTTGCCAAAGAGCTTCGACGATTCCTGGCCATCATCAACTTTTATCGGCGAGCGATTCCTAACGCAGTACATCACCAAATGCCACTGGTAAATCTTATACCGGGCAACAAAAAGAACGATCAGGCTCCTATCGTTTGGACGGAAGAAACGATAGAACACTTCAATCAATGCAAAACGCAATTGGCAAACGCGAGTCTTTTGGTGCACCCCGCACCGGATGCGCAAATATCACTCAGCACAGACGCCAGTGACAAGGCGGTCGGCGCAGCTTTCCATCAAATTATCGACAACAAATTTCAGCCGATCGGATTTTTCAGCGTAAAATTGTCTGACACGCAGTGTAGGTACAGCACCTATGACAGGGAGCTCTTGGCGATTTACCTGGTGGTCAGACATTTTCGCAGTGCCCTCGAGGGTAGAGAATTCGAAATACGGACAGACCATAAACCGCTCGTTTTTGCCTTCAATCAAAATCCGGAGAAAGGTTCACCGCGGCAGATCCGACAGTTGGACTACGTGGGACAATTCTCAACAAATATTGTACATGTATCCGGAACTGAGAACGTTATGGCAGACGCTTTGTCACGCATCGAGGCAGTCAACGTAGATAACATCGACTACGAGCGTATGGCAATCGAGCATTAAGAAGAATTAAGGTACTTAACAATTTTCGACGAAATTTCTTACCATCAAACTCACCAATATTTTACAAGTATTTGTCCCAATTGTCTGACGACACGCCCGCCAAGACAGGGCATGCCCAGCACTCAAAAGGGTACTTGCAAAATAAAAGTGGAATAAATCAGGAAAATTAAGTATGTCACAACTTACATCCATCAATCCGGCATGCAGACAATGTTTCCCTTTCCTATGGAACCGAGTTGGCGCCTGAAGGTTGCCAAAACGGTTCGTCAATAGGATCGTTCCACATTGACCACATACAAACTTTTCAGGATGTTTTGCTGTTGAGAATGCGAAAAGCTTGAACACTTGGACTGTTGCCGTTCAGTCGAAAAATGATGTCGCAGAACGACGAAATTAAGTCCTTTTGCCCACCAAATTTTTGCACGGAATTTTTCTGTACTCGCGCGTGTTGATGGGCTACGCTTTGTGCTCGAAGCCTAGCTTAGGCTAGCCCCACACTGGGCGCCATTTGTTATGTTTTAGGCCTTGGAAGAGCTATTTTGACTTGCGAAAGTCAAAATAGTCGAAGGATGGGTAAAGGTTCGGGACAGAAGGGCCAATTCCACCTAAGTCCGAATTGGTGGCTGAGTTTTAGCTGGTGCGACGCTCTTGCTGGCGGCCGGGACTAGCTATGGCAGTGTGGGGGGGAGGTACTTGCTCCAACTCAGACCATTAAACCCTTGGCCTGTACAACAAAAAATTATCAGCGCCGACTTATCCAAGGGAAGTGGAAAAAAATTGGGATCATTTTCCCAACAGGTCGTGAAAGACCCAGAAACGGTTGGATGGCGCGGCTCCGCGATTTGTCAGGACGCTTAGGTGTACGTAGCGCCCTGCTCTGCCCACCCTACCTCAGCCACGACTGTCCTTACAACATTTTACGTCGTGGCCCCTTATCGAGGTTCGGGAATAAGGCGCTAAACGATCGGGTTCATTTCTCAAAAGTGGCCTTTAGCCTACCAACATGTTACGTTTACAAAAAAAAACTGAGAGAAAAAAAAACACACACACACACACCATCAAAGAAATATGTAGGAAAAAAAAATTAAAAAAAATTATAAAAGGAACTTACCCCATGTATTATCGAGTGTTTCTCAGCCTATTACGAAGTTTATTATTATTTTTTTCTTTATTATATATAGTTGTTCCCTAGTTCCTTGTCCTACTTTCATGTCCCTTCCTGTGTATAACTATTTCCTAATTTACCCCTTTTAAATTCATTTTTCCTTTTTTTTTTGTTATATATCTTCCTAAGTCATGTGTAGTACTTCGTTTCCTTTTCCTTTGGTGTAAATTTAATTCCTAATTTGTGTATATTCCTATTTCATTTACTTCTTTGTGTAAATTTAATTCCTAATGTATGTATATTCCTATTTCATTTACTTCTTTGTGTGAATTTAATTCCTAATTTGTGTATATTCGTATTTCATTTACTTCCTTGTGTAAATTTAATTCCTAATTTATGTATATTCCTATTTCATTTACTTCTTTGTGTAAATTTAATACCTAATTTGTATATTCCTATCTGTGGTTCACTTCCTTCTAGTTTTTTTTTTATATGTTATATTTTATGTACATTTAATCAAGTGACGTGTTTAACATTCTTCGAATATGCCAAGTCATTCAGTCACAAAATTCAACCGATCATTCCTTGCGCCATTTTCAAAATTTCACTTCCTCACTCGACACTTCTCTTTTAAAATTTAATTTCGACACTCGGCATTTCTCAAAATTTTATCTTTTTTCGGGCTAATTCACTCGATCATTTCTTCCGTCATTACACAAAATTTAACCGATCCTTCCTTCCGACATTCTACAAAATTTACTCTTCAATCGCTATTTTCAAAATTTCACTTCTTCACTCGGCATTTTTCATTTAAAATTTAATTTCTACACTCGGCATTTCTCAAAATTTCACTTCTTCACTCGGCATTTTTCAATATTTTATCTTTTCGGGCCTAGCTATTCGTGTTTTCGCCGATTCAATTGCACTCCGCCATTCTCGCTTAATTCTTCCGGTGTCGAGGGGATTGTCGCATCGTTCGAATTAGCTAGAGTCGATCTCTCCTACTTTACAATAAACGACGGCCGTCCCCATATGCTTTTCCTTCGACGGTGAACTTGTTGTCGCCGGCGCGTTCTTTATGCATTTTATTTTCTTTTTTCCACTTTAGTTACGCCTTAAGCGAACGCGAGTACTTGACTTTCAAAAAAAAACTTCTTTAAACCTATCCGTCCGATTTCATTCGCGGGCAAGAACTCGAGAAAAAAAACCAAACTCTTCCGTTCTCGTGACTTGCCGATCTTTTCTCCTCTTCCGGCCTCTACCGAATAACCGTAAAACCTTCGTTCGATTTTGTGTGTGTGTGCGCAAGTTATTGCCAGTGCTTGCAAGTGCGTCTAATGCCCGATAAATTGTCGCACATTGGACGCAGTTACAAACACCGGAAATTATATTCTTCGACGACTCAACAACCATCAAACGAACCACCGCAACCAGCATCAGCCTCAACACAATAGTCGTTGCCTTCATCGATAGAGATACATCGTGCAGCAACGACTAAATCCGGCCGCAAAATCAAACTTCCTGTCCGTTTCTCAACGTGAAGTCTGGGGGGAGCAGTGTGGCGAGGCTGATGGGACATCGACAACTCTTTGGCGAGGCTGATGAGACATCGACAACTCCATACAGTGTTCATGCAAAAACCAGTTGACACTTCCATTTTTGCATATCATCGATGGCTACCTGTCACTCTGATCGGTTCTGTCGCAACTATCAATCACGTTTCATCCTATTAAAATAAACCGTCACAATAGGGCCAGTAGTGTATTTAAAACGAGTAAATAAAGTAACTCAAACTAATTACAAAAGCGTGTATTATTAAACCATATACCCATATCTAAACCTATGTAGGTTTAAATATGGGAATATACTCGTATGTGCATAATAAAATCAAAAAGAACGGAATTTAGATATTTATTCCAATCTAGTTATAAAGCTTATTCAAAATTCGCATATTCTAAATGTATTGCGATTCTTATAAGTTTAATAGTCTTAAAGATACATTGGTGCATACTTGTTTCTGATAAAAAGTATACTAAAATAAGTAGACTCTTTCTATATGATGCCAACATATAGATTTTATCTAAGATTTCGTTTGGACCTATATAGATAAGAAAATTTATTGAAATTATACCAAAAATTTTTTCCGTGTCTAATATGAATGAGAGGGGACGTGGTTGGGAAGACCTACTCCAAGAGCAAGCATAGGATAGACCTAAAGAAAGCCTCGTTCTACTACATGAAATCAGTCAGCGCGAGCCACGGTTCACTCATCCACTAAAAATGTAAGCGGATCTTACTCACGGACAAGCGCCGTTTGGGCGTCCTTATTGAAAGACCCTATTTTTATTTGGTTTTATACAATAATTTTATCGATGTTCATGATAGATGTTTTTTTATTTTATTTAAAATTGACGATTTTGGGCTACTTGGCAATTGGCTACTCCCTCTCTTGAAAACCTGCCAACCCTGCGTTCGATTATCATTTTACGGGCAGGTCATGTCCTAGATGTGCGATATAACTATCACGAAACGATCGTTTTTAGTAACCGCTCGTGAAATTGTTTGCTGGGACACTTTACACGGAAAGTGAAAGTGTAGATCGCGCAAAATGAACGCATGTAGAAACGTGACAGCTAAAATTTGGAACTTTTTAATTTTGCAAGCCCCCATCAGATAATTTTTTCAAAATAAGTGAACTCCATTTTGATATATTTAAAGAATTTTATCTCAGCACCTGTCAGCACTTAAGGAGCCATGAGTCCGTACGACCATTTTTTGTCCCTGTTTGATTTTTCTTTCTTGAGAGGATTTTAATCGATTGAAATCGTTTTCCGTTCATGTAATTTGGCGTGGACAATACGTCTGCATCGTTCGCTGTCTATCAGCGAACTAATTTTGATTTTACAGAAAAAAATAGTGTTAAAGGTTTTCAAATTATTTGAAACGCATAACTATTAAAAATCAATAATTTTTTCATTGATTTATCTTCTAGAAATACCAATTAATTACACTACCTATGATACTTTTTAATAAAATGTGGTCTTCTTATGTAATTCTTGCCATGAAAATCGTGAAAAATTGCTTCAGTTTGACTTCATATATTATTAACAAAAATGAAAATTTTTTAAAATTTTACTTATCAAAGAACCTTCCTTAAGATTTTTTCTAGCATTATATTAATGAGAGAAATAGGCAATATACGTTTGAAAAACTCGAATTTACGCATTTTAAAAAATGTTCAAGGGTTGTTTTTCTAATAGCAGTTTTTCCAAATATAGTTTTGGTTTTTTTTTATCCAAGTCCTAGTTAACATACCAGCTAATAAAGTAGTGTAATTTTATTCCGTTGTTTTGTTGCCATTAACGTTAAATACTAGTGAGAAAACATGCTGCAGTCTTGATCGGCTGCAAGCCAATCGTATAATACTCTAGATGATTTAAAACTCTGATTTATATTGTAGCTGGGGATGAAGTAAATAGTATTACATGTGTGCATGTTGTATGTCTTTTATTAAGGAGTCCCATTAGATTGCTACTCAAAACTAAAAGACAATATTCAGTGTTCAATTTCATATCTTGAACTGGAAAAAAATATCCTTTTTGAAGTACTTCCACATGGGAGGTGGTGCAAGGACTCACTCGATTACTTACACATTCATCCTTTTCCTTGGAACCATTCAAAAATTAATGTGTACAAAATTTCAAATTTGTAGCTTGAAGCGTTCAAAAGTTATCGAAAAATATTGTTGAACACGTGTCTTAAGGATTTTTTGTAGGGAAGGTACCAGAAAGAGTAAAAGGATTTTGCTGACTAGTAAACACGAACTTTGTTTTCACTCAAAACTAATTTGTACAAAACTCTGAACTTGTAGCTAAACGATTACTTGAGTTAAAGTGAGTTTCGTGAATTGAATGAAGATATTTTAACAGGATATTTGTATGGCAGCCACTCGAAGGACTAATAGGATTTTCTTCATAATCATACATTTAGCTCCAACTATTAGAAAATTAACACACACAAAATTTCAAAGTCGTATCTTAAATCCTTATGAAGTTACAGGCCAATATTCTTGAACTAGTGTTTTAAGGATATTTTGCGTGGCAGCTACCAGAAGGAGTTAAAGGATTTCGCTGACTAGTAAACTCGAACTTTATTTTCACTCAAAACTAATTTGTACAAAATTCTGAATTCGTAGCTAGAAGATTATTTGAGTTATAGTGAGTTTCGTAAATTAAGTGAAGTCATTTTTACAGGATATTTGTATGGCAGGTACACGAAGGACTAATTGGATTTTCTTCATAGTCATACATTTAGCTCCAACTGTTGGAAAAATAACACATACAAATTTTCAAAAACGCAGGTAAAGCCCTTCTGAAGCTATCGACCTTGATCACGTGTGTTAAAGACACTTTGTATGCCAGCTACCTGAAGAAGTATGAAGATTTTGCCTGTTAACGAACTTAGCCTTACAAATTCAACCAAACACCCAGATTCAAAATTTCAAGAGCCTACGTGAAGGCGCTCTTGAGTTATCGTGCTAACGGATAGACAGACGGACGGACGGACGTCAAGCGGATTTGAGGTTTTTGGCCACAAATAAACATAAAATAGGATAGAACTTTTTTTCGTCCGAGGCTTGGTTCTATGCGTTACAAACTTTTGGGCTGGATCTAAAGTTCTAAAGTTATCGTTCAATATTGGTGAACATGTTTATTAAGGACTTTTGTATGACAGCTACCCGAAGGAGTCAACGGATGGCGCTAATTAATGAACTCCGTCTTGGTTTTGGTATAAAACTAATTCCTGTAAAATTTTAAATTCCTGCCTTAACTCGTTCTGGAGTTATAGTGGATTCAATAACAAGCGTACATTTTCGAAGGACTTTTCTAGGCTGCTGCACGAAGGACTCATTCGATTTGCATCATATTCGGAAGTTTCAATTCAAACATTGTAAACCTTAAGTATGCAAAATTTCAAGTTCCTAACTTGAAGCATTCGAGCAATAATTGTGAAAACGTGTTTTAAGGACTCTTGTATGGGAGGTACCCAAAGGAGAGAAAGAATATCGCCCATTAACGAACTTACCCTTACTTTTTCCATTTTACAAGTTGTGACAAAATTTCAACTTCCTAGGTCAACGCGTTCTTGAGTTATCATGCAAATAGACGGACGGACAGACGGAGAGCAAACGGATTTGGGGGTCTTGGCCAAAAATAGACACAAAATAACTCTATATGTTCATCTAGCTAGAGTATAAAAATATCGCAATTATCCGCAATGTCCGTATTCTACCAATTGTAACGACTCAAATCCGGGATAATTCTCATCGGGTGCCAGGATCGTGTACAAAACATTTATTTGTGTCGGGCCTTCATTCAGTTATTATTTCGTATTATTTAATTAAAACTTATCACTATATAATTTAATTTCAATCACTTTGTTGGTTAGTTTACTCGTCGTTGCGACCGTGTCTGCTCTGTTGACTTCTGTCGTTCACTTCCGTCTCTTGTTGTACTGGCTATGCTGCGTTACGCTGACTTGCGTCGCCTGTGCTCTATGTTGTATTGACTATGTCTCGTCTCACTGACCGTCGTCGCTCCGCTTCGTCTCTGGTTTCTTTTACACGTTCGATGCTTCTCGCTTGACTCGCCACCCACCGCGTTGCTTTTCTCCGCCTCCGTTTCTCTGTGTTGCCTCGACATCTCCTTTGTGTCGCCTGGCGTCTCCTGTGTTCTACGTCGTCTTGGTACCCTCTGCTTCGTTGCTCCTGGTGTATTGCAGTGGTTGCCTTCGTTCTGCGATGGGTTCCGTAGTACTGGCGTTGATCGACGTACTGACCGTGGCTGGTTGCCACTCGGTTCTTGGCACGCCTCTACCTGCCTTCTTTCGGTCCCTGTGTGTCGTCTCGTGCTCTGTGTGTCGTCGTTGCGTTGCGTTGCTCTGCGCGCTGCGTTGTGTTGCTTTGTGCGTCGTCGTTGCGTGGCTCTGTGCGTTGCGTTGCTTTGTGCGGTGCGTTGCTCTGTACGTCGTATTACTCCGTGTGTCTTGCTGCGTTGCTCTGTGTGTTGTCGTTGCGTTGCGTTGCTCTGTGCGTTGCGTTGCGTTGCTTCGTGCGTTGCGTTGCGTTGCTTCGTGCGTTGCGTTGCTCTGTACGTTGTACGTCGTATTACTTTGTGTGTCGTCGTTGCGTTGCTCTGCGCGCTGTGTTGTGTTGCTTTGTGCGCCGTCGTTGCGTGGCTCTATGCGTTGCATTGCTTTGTGCGTTGCGTTGCTCTGTACGTCGTATTACTCCGTGTGTCTTACTGTGTTGCTCTGTGTGTTGCGTTGCTCTGGGCGTTGCTTTGCGTTGCTTCGTGCGTTGCATTGTGTTGCTTCGTGCGTTGCGTTGCTCTGTGCGTTGTATTGCTTCGTGCCTTGCGTTGCTTCGTGCCTTGTGTTGCTTCGTGCGTTGCGTGGCGTGGCTTCGTGTGTTGCTTATGCGTCGTGGCTGCGTGGCCCTATGCGTCGTGGTTGCGTGGCTTTGCGCGTCGTAGTGGCGTCGTTCTGCGCCTTGCTTGCGTTGCGTTGTCCTGTGCGTTGCGTTGCGTGGCTTCGTGTATTGCGTTGTTTGGGCGTCGTGGTGGCGTTGCTCTGAGCGTCTTCGTTGCGTTGCCCCATGTGCACTGCTCTGCTTGGCTTATCCTGCTTGGAAACGCTGGTCTTCGTACTGCTAGGCTCGTCTTCCGCTTGGCTCAGCTCTGCTCTGCTGGCTGTCATCTTCGTCTTCGGCTCTAGGACGTCTGGGCACTTAGGTCGGAGCACGAACTGATAGCTATAAGCCTTCGAAGAGGAACTGGTAAGTCCACAATACCTTCTCCAGTTTATAGGCTAAACCACGCTACGTCCAAGAGGAACTGGTAAGTCCACAATACCTTGGAACGCAGACTGTCTACTGCCAACTGACCTCCTGATGCTTGTTCGGCGTTCCTTTTATAGTCGCTCGCCATAACCGGTTTTTCTGACAATTTTGGGTTTTCACTATGTCATGCTTCGTGGCTGGTGCATGTAGTCGTCAGTATATAGTCTTTTGTGGATTTCGTACCTTCGTCGGTGGGCTTACCCAGCCGTAGTGTGTCACCTGAGGCATTGTTACGGTCCCACTGACTTTTCAGGTTATTCCCCCAATGTGCGATTTCTTCCTTACAGGTTTTGTGTTTTCCCATGTATGTCTTAATTGTCCCATGTTGTTGTTGTTTCTATATTGTAGTCCAATGTTACCGTGCTGTTTGTATGTTGTTTTATATGTTATTTGTTATTGTTTCTCTACGTTTTGATTCAGTGTTACCATTCTGTTACTTTATCTTTAAGCTTGGAAATCCATGTTACCGTGCTATTTCTATTGCTTTAAGTCCCCTTTCAGCGTTGTTTTGTGTGTGGAAATTTATGTTCAAATTTGCATCCTCACACATTTAAAAAATATGTAGTTATTTTGCTTATTTCTTGTAAGAAAATTTTTGTTATATGAACTGAACATTTGTTTTTCAGTACCGCCTCTAGAAAGTTCGTCAATTCTAAAGTTTTGTATTAAAACATCGCGCTTTGGAAAAATAAAATATTGTTACAAATCCGTTCCAATAAACACTCTCTAATGAACTTGTATATTTTCTTGTTCCGATGCGTGACGGTCACTCATCGTGGCAAAATCGGGGCATTTTCTCACGACGAGCTGTCATATGTGCGCGGCTTTAGTTGAAGTCGGCGTTATCTGAATGGACTGGGCCGGGATTATCTAACTCTCTAACGATGAAATCGCTGTCGTTAACTGCCTCTATCGACGATTTTCGTTATGTGGTATTCTGTAAGACGCAGCTAACGATGTTAGCCGATGGTTGTCATCGTTACGCTTCGAAAATTCGAAAATTTTATCGATACGCTAGCGACGGTCTCCGGAGGTCTCGCAAAGGCGTAGCGATAGTCTTTAATAGAAACGACAGGTACTTTTGGTTGTATTTTTGAAGTGAAAACTTCTTTAGCCACGTTGTGATTTGAAACTTGATGAAACGGAAATGATGAAACGAAAAAGCGTCAGGAAACAGTGAAACGAAAAAAAGCGACAGTAAACAGTAAAAAAAAAAGCGACAGTAAAAAGAGACAAACAAAACACCTGCGTGGTACTGATTTCCCTTACCCCTCTCTCACCCCTTACTTTTCTTCTTACACCCTACATTACACCCTTCACCATCCACTGTATACCCCCCTCTGTGTACCCTTATCATTCTACCTCTCACCCTACATATTGTTCCCCCTCATCTACTTTCTCCATCCCTTTTCCCCTTCATCTACTTTCTCTATCTCCCACCCCCACCCACCTCTCTACCCCCTACCTCTCCAAAACTCAACCCTATATGTTCCCTTATCATTCTACTCCTCACCCAACATATTCCCCTCATCTACTTTCTCTATCCCCCATCCACCTCTCTACCCCCTACCACTTGATAAATCATCCCTTAACCCCCCTCCCCCCACCCACTGTATACCCCCCTCTGTGTACCCTTATTATTCTACCCCTCACCCTACATATTGTTTCCCCTCATCTACTTTCTCTATCCCCCCACCCCACAATCCTCTCTATCCCTTACTCCTCCAAAAATCAACCCTTCACCCCCCCCCCCCCCCCCACTGTATACCCCCTTCTGTGTACTCTTATCATTCTACCCCTCACCCTACATATTGTTTCCCTTCATCTACATTCTCTACCCCCACACCCCCACTCTCCTCTCTACTCCCTACCCCTACTACGAACCATTGAAAAAACTCAAGCCTCCCTACTCTAGTCTACCTAGCGTTGTACATATGAGGGCTTGTGTGTGTCATATATTAAAATCTAAAACATAGAGACTGAATAATAATGTGTGCAATAGTTTTTAAACTTGGTACCAATATTATAATAAATAAACCCTATAACTATCCCACTCCTGATACTGCATCCGTCTCATTCTCTCGCTGTTTAGTTTTCCGAAGGTTTCACTTTTACCGCGTCTGACTTAATTACTCAAGAAAATGAAATTCAACCGATTTGAGTTTTCTATATGATATTAAGATCATCTAATAGTAGGTACACAAATGTTCATTAATTTTTTTTTTAATTATTTATCCCAATTTTTTAACACGAAAGTTAGCTGTTTTTTTTTTAAAAAAAAGGTGGGTATCTGGCCCACCACATTTCTCCGCTTTTGGACATCTGAAAAATAAATCATAAACCATATATTATTTTTCTGTAGACTTGTAATTCTGTTTCGAAGCAGGATAAAAAAAATTGTTTGAAAAATAACTAAATGGCGGACTTCGGAAATCGAGTTATAAAATGAAAAGGTAAAAGGTATCGATCGACAAAAAGAAACGGTTGAGATTCCTGCGATAGCCATTTATATGTATATGGAATAACATATCTAATTCGCAGCCCGATCGGTCGGATAGAAAAGCTGTAATGTGGGGTACAGCCGAAAAACGTTGTTTAGAGTAAATCGATTTTAAAGTTTTAAAAACAGATTTATTATAGAAAAATTATACTTACCATTTTCACCCTTTTCACGCTTTTACAATATGTTTATGCACGACATAACGAACGTACACTAGCTGTTACTATACACAAAGGTATAACATGCTCGAAGAACACTCACGAGCAAACAATAGAGGGTACCGTACGAATCAGCGCGTGCAACTACGAGGCATTCTCGTATATGTGCTATAACTTCGTAAATATTTCGAATTTCAGCCTGCAGTTTTAACAGTATATTCTTAATATGCAGTGCGAATTATGTAAGAAAAAAAAAATTATTGTTTCAAACCATGTTACTAGAGTACTACCTTAAGCACTGAAAAATACTTTCAGCCAAGTCCTATTGTCCATCTTTAAACATAAGACACATTTCCTTTTTCTGGTTTAACTGGTTTGTGAGACATTGCAATGCAAAGTTTTTTACCATCCATGCCACTGTACACTATCAGAAAATTATTTTCAATCTTTTCGCCTAGTTCCTAGTCTAGCATGTTTCAAATTTGTGACATTAGTCGTTCAGGAGATATGTATTTTAGAATGTCTCGACTCCCAAACTCTTTCATTAATATAAAAACCAAGCAAGCAACTGGATACATTATCATAGATCTATGTAAGTTCCAAATTTCCGCTTCCTAGCATAAGTGGTTCCTGAAATATTAAAATCAACGTTTTTGGTCTAAAATTCCACCCACATCCCCCTTCACCACTCCATCAGAAACTCATCACTTGAAGGGGTCCACTCAATCTACCCTTCCAATAAACTTAAATGCAATAGCTCCAAGGATTTGGGAGATGCAAGCGTTCAATCGACTGTTCGCACTGCCGAAATCTAATCACTCGGCAGCACACATTTAGAAAAGTTTTGAGATCAAATGGGATGGTTCTCGTTGAACGTGTAAACCGTGCACCACACATGAGATTTGTACTGCTCCCAGATCCGCAACCATGAAAAAATTGCAGACAATAATTCTTATTTTTCCTGAAAACATAAATATTAATATTCACAAAAAAGAAAAACGTCACATTCTGTAAATAATTAATAAAATTTTTGACGTTTCATTGGAAAAATAATGGAAAAATGGAAAACCAGCCGAAAATTTATCGAACTTATCGTTGTTTTCGTATCGATTTCTGCATCGAAAAACATTGCAAAGTGGAAGTTACAGAATTGAACCACATTGCGAGTATCGCTCGTGCAAGCGAAAACCGTCAGTAGCTAACGACAGCGAAAACTGTCGCTTGAGAGTTAGAGAATCTCTAACTCTAACTCTTTTGTGAATATTAATATTTATGTTTTCAGGAAAAATAAGAATTATTGTCTGCAATATTTTCATGGTTGCGGATCTGGGAGCAGTACAAATCTCATGTGTGGTGCACGGTTTACACGTTCAACGAGAACCATCCCATTTGATGTCGATAGTTTTCTGAGTGTGTGCTACCGAGTGATTGGATTTCGGCAGTGCGAACAGTCGACTGAACGCTTGCATCTCCCAAATTCTTGGAGCTATTGCATTTCAGTTTATTGGTAGGGTAGATTGAGTGGACCCCTTCAAGTGATAAGTTTCTAATGGAGTGGTAAAGGGGGATGTGGGTGGAATGTAAGACGAAAAACGTTGATTTTAATATTTCAGGAACCACTTGTGCTTGGAAACGGAAATTTGGAACTTACATAGATCTATGATAATGTATCCAGTTGCTTGCTTGGTTTTTATATTAATGAAAGAGTTTGGGAGTCGAGACATTCTAAAATACATATCTCCTGAACGGTTACTGCCACAAATTTGAAACATGATAGACTAGGAACTAGGCGAAAAGATTGAAAATAATTTTCTGATAGTGTACAGTGGCATGGATGGTAAAAAACTTTGCATTGCAATGTCTCACAAACCAGTTAAACCAGAAAAAGGAAATGTGTCTTATGTTTAAAGATGGACAATAGGACTTGGCTGAAAGTATTTTTCAGTGCTTAAGGTAGTACTCTAGTAACTTGGTTTGAAACAATAATTTTTTTTTTCTTACATAATTCGCACTGCATATTAAGAATATACTGTTAAAACTGCAGGCTGAAATTCGAAATATTTACGAAGTTATAGCACATATACGAGAATGCCTCGTAGTTGCACGCGCTGATTCGTACGGTACCCTCTATTGTTTGCACGTGAGTGTTCTTCGAGCATGTTATACCTTTGTGTATAGTAACAGCTAGTGTACGTTCGTTATGTCGTGCATAAACATATTGTAAAAGCGTGAAAGGGGTGAAAATGGTAAGTATGATTTTTCTATAATTGTTCATTCAAACATAATAAAACTTAACAGTGCCAGAATGATTCACAGTAATATGATCGCAACATACTTAGAGCGACTCATTCTGGCACACATAAACTGACCTATGCATTGATTGCATATGTTCTATTGACACAAAATACACCATAACAAAAACTAACAATAACTTTAAGGTACGATGACGAATTAACCCATTAACAAACATAAGCATTTATTGTATATTCCAATCAGGAATCGACCCCAATCAATTGTTAGAACGTAAGCATTATTTTAGAATATAAGCATGTAAACAAATTAAGAATAAACGCAGTAGTTATATGGAAGTCAATCAGTGTTCATTTACCCGACCAGAAGTGGTCGCGTCATGGTCCGTCGAGCCTAACATCAAAAAATAACCAGCTTACGCCTGAAGGAAGATTATACTCGTTATCGCAAGTATTTAAAATAATAATAATCCTACAGCCGCTGCAAACAAAACAACAGAAGGAAGGAAGTCCTATTCGCAACAATCACTCCTCTCAAAATCCGCTACAGTTACAGCAAAAGAAGGAAGGAAGTCGTGTACGCAGCACATTTCCCCGAATCCGCTGCAGCCACAGCAAAAGAAGGAAGAAAGTTTAGAAGGAAGTCCGATCATCTCGAAGCCGTACAACGTTTGAGTGGAACCACGAGTCGGAGCCTTACAACCTTCACGATTAGAAGCCATACGACCAAGGAGAAGATCAGCTCGAAGCCTTACAATCTTTGAGTGAAACCACGTGTGGAAGCCATCTGACCAAGGAAAACTCGAAGCCTTACAACCTTTGAGTGGAACTACGAGTGGATACAATTAAACGCTGTTTGACTAGGAAGATACTGCCGAACACCACTAAAACAAAACAATACATCAAGTGTTCTACTACCATGGAAACATTGGCAGTAAGCCAGCACGAGACAGGGTCAAACATATCTAAATGTTTGATCAACCTGAAAAAAGACCCTAAGGAAAGGAAAACGAACGAATATGTTTTGAAGAAAAGGCAAAACCTTGAAGCACTCTGGGATGAGTTCGAAACACGTCACCAGCAACTAGTGGAGGGTAAGAACAACGAACACGAGTATTTCAAAAACGCTTTTTACGAACAAGTTAAACAAAGTTATATACAAACAAAAGGTTTGCTTGATGAGCTACATGCTTCATTAGACGATCAACAACAAACCACGCCTGGCATAACGAAGAGCGATAGCCAGAACAATAAATTGTTTAGACGAGAACAATTTAAATTACAGACTCTTCTCGATTCAATTAGAGGAGTCCCGACTAGCGTCATACTGTCCAAGTCGACTATAGAAGTTTACATCGAGAGTTTAATGGAAGACTAGTGGAGTGTGAAGTTTCTACATGAAGAAATAATAACCGAAAGTGACGATAGCTTATACAACACCGTAGAATACAAAAATTCTATTGATCTGTACGCAATAGTCGACGTGGAGATGACAAAAGTGTTGATCAAATTACGAGAACTGAAGGAAGAAACAGGCACGGTAACGACTACCGAGTGCCAAAACGATGTACGATTACCTCGTTTCGAAATCCCAACCTTCGATGGAAAATATGACGAATGGACTACTTTCCATGACATATTTGTACAAGTGATACACAACAATACAAAGTTGCCCCAAGTTATTAAGTTACAATACCTTAAGACAAGTCTAAAGGGGGAAGCCAGCCAGATAATCAGACATCTCGATATTTCGAATGCTAACTATACGGATGCGTGGAAACTACTAAATGAGAGATATCATAACAAACGAAAATTAGTATCTACTCAAATTCAAACCATACTGACCTTAACCAAGGTAGAGTCAGAATCCGCCAATGATTTAAAACGAATCCACGATACAACCAAAGAATGTTTGTATGCCATTAATAATTTGAACGTAAATACAGCAGAGTGGGGTCCGTTAATCATCCACATCCTACTACAAAAATTGGACTACGAAAGCCAGAAACTTTACGAACAATCGCTAGAAAATCCGAAAGAAGTTCAGACGCTAGATGCATTTTTTACGTTCGTGCAGACCTGATTTCAATCACTTGAAGCTTTAAGGGACATAAAGGATCTCGAGTCAACGAGCGGTGGTAAGAAAGCAGGTTCGCATGAAAAACTAAACAATCAGTCTCGTAGTTTTCATGCTTCAACTACACCACAGTGCCATTACTGTCAAAAATCGCATGTCATCTACAGCTGCCAGGAGTTTCAAGCATTAAATGTTCAGCAGCGCAAGGACTTTATCACTAAAAATAAATTGTGCTACAACTGTTTGTTACACGACAAACAGCGACAGTGTTTCAGCCAGAAGAAATGCCAAATCTGTCAAAAACCGCATCATACGCTCCTTCACATGGACTTTAAACCAAAAGAGAGTACAGACAAGCAAAACGAAATACAAAGCAATCATGTCAGAGAAGACAAAAACATACTATTAGTAACTGCATTGTTACGAGCTAGGACAAGCAAAGGAAATCTGGAAACAATTCGCGCTTTAATTGATCCAGGATCGCAGGCATCGTTTGTTACAGAGAATACAGCACAGAGACTATCACTATCACGAGAAAAAAATTCGTGCGAAAGTAACCGGAGTAGGAGCAGCAAGCGCAGGAACAGCTAAAAGTAAAATATATATACAAGCCGAACCAAGGTTTTCGTCAGATTTCTGTCTTGACATTGAAGCAATCGTGTTACCCAAATTAACAGGTCGATTACCCGTGTCCAATTTTGATTCTAAGACCGACTGGCTGAACTTCATTTTAGCTGACCCGGAGTTTGATAAACCTGGCGTAATAGATATGATCCTTGGAGCAGACGTTTATAGCGAAATATTACTGGACGGAGTAATAAAACCTGTCGAAGGACTGATATGTCAAAATACCGAGCTAGGATGAACCAGAAACTAAAATAGTGAGCATGGTATCCAACCTTACTATTGAGACATAGTTACGTAAATTCTGGGAACAAGAGGAAGTTGAACCCGATCAACAATTGTCCAACGAGGATGATGTATGCGAAAAGCATTACCAAAACACACATTATCGCAATAAAGACGGAACGTATACTGTTAGAATTCCATTTAAAATAACAAATCCGTCGTTGGGTGATACTAAGAAGAGAGCATTGGCCAGATTATTCCAAAATGAGCGCAAATTTTTAACAAACCCAACATTAGCTGAAGGATACAAGCAGTTTATGGACGAATATATTAGACTAAACCACATGGTTACAGCGGAATTACCAAACTTATGTGATGATAACTATTACATACCTCATCAAGCTGTATTTAAAAATGATAGTACAACAACAAAACTACGTGTGGTATTCGATGCGTCATCAAAAGGCTCCGAAAATAAAAGCTTAAACGACATGATATATACTGGTCCTCGTTTACAAAAAAATTTATCAGAAATTCTATTGCAATGGCGGAAACATAAATATGTATTTACAGCTGATATTGAAAAAATGTACCGACAAGTGAAAATACATCAAGATGATCAGAATTATCAAAGAATACTATGGCGATCCTCAACAACAGAGCCAGTAAGGGAATACAAACTTACAACAGTGACGTATGGAACCAGCTCAGCACCGTATCTTGCAATTAAAACCATTCAATAACTTGCAAGAGATGAAGAAGAGAATTATCCTTACGCATCGCAAATTTTGTTAAACAATTTTTACGTGGACGACATGATGGCAGGAGCGAATACGTACAACGAAGCTAAACAACTTCATAGAGATATGACAGAACTTTTGGCCACTTGAGGTTTTAAACTGCGAAAATGGACTAGTAACAATAGACGCCTTCTAGAAAAGATACCTGAGGAACTAAGAGAACATGGAATCTTAGAAATCTATGACGGAGAGACAATAAAAACGTTAGGTATTCACTGGAGTCCGACAACTGATTCATTCCAGTTTAAAGTTAACAAACACACTGTTCCGGAGAAATATACCAAACGCGTACTTTTATCTGATACGGCGAGGATATTCGATCCACTAGGATGGCTCACTCCGGTCATACTAAAAGCAAAACTCTTATTACAAGAGGTATGGATAGCAGGCTGTGATTGGGACACCATGCTACCAGAAGATATAGCAAGTAACTGGAAGAATTAAAAAAAAGTGAACTCCCTAAATTAGAAGAAATTAACATACCGAGATGGATTAATTACAGACCGAATGAGGGGCGGCTAGAACTACACGGTTTCTGCGATGCAAGTAAGAAGGCGTATGCGGCAGTCGTGTATAGCAAAATAATATCAACCACAGGAAAAATAACGATACAGTTGCTAACCGGCAAATGAAAGGTAGTTCCCATAAATTCAGAATTAACCATCCCTCGACTTGAACTATGCGCAGCTGAACTGTTGTCCAGATTGATTCAGAACGTATCAAAAGCGTTGGATATAGAAAATAAGTGCATCCATCTGTGGTCAGATTCAACTGCCGTTCTAGGTTGGATTAGAGGAAATCCTAGTAGATGGAAGAATTTCATTTGTAATAGAGTAACAAAAATACAGTCCACAACAAATCCGAGTCAATGGAACTACGTACAAACAAATGAAAATCCTGCGGATTGTGCTTCCAAGGGACTCAAGCCATCAGAACTGAAACCCCACAGCTTGTGGTGGAGCGGACCCACTTGGTTAAGTCGTCCTAAGTCAGAATGGCCGCAAAAAAATATCGAAACGAAAAAACAAGACGAATGTGAATCAAAACAAGTTGCGTTCACCATGCAGGTGCACATAGTTGATTGCGACATAATCAAACGAGTGTCATGCTTCCGAAAATTAATAAGAGTAACTGCGTACTGTCTTCGGTTCATAACTAATTGCAAGACATTAGACAAACAAAAAGCAATGAATCTTACAGTATCAGAATTACAGCAATCACAAGAACAAATAATTTGAATGGTCCAACGATCAGAGTTTCACGAAGAAATTGTAGACATAAACAAAAAGAAAAATCTAGCCTCAAAGAGTAAATTGTTAATGCTCAATCCATTTATTGATGAAAAAGGGATCCTCCGAGTCGGCGGAAGGTTGGCGCAATCAGGATTAGCATTCAATGAAAAGCATCCAATTATTCTGCCGTACGATCACCACCTCACAATGTTAATAATCAGAGACGCACATTCAAGAACTTTACATGGAGGAAATCAACTGACACTGGCATACATACGACGCAGGTTTTGGATTGTAAACGCAAGGAACGCTATACGACAATATATACACAAATGCGTTATTTGTGTCCGACATAAAGGGCAAGTACTGCAACAAGCAATGGGAGACCTACCGGCTGAACGAGTGAATCCATCCAAACCGTTCCTACATACAGAAGTAGATTACGCTGGACCACTGCAAATCAGGATGTCAAAGGGACGTGGATGCAAATCATACAAGGGATACGTTTCGATATTCATATGCCTCGCAACCAAAGCCATCCATATTGAGGCAGTTAGCGATCTAACGAGTGAAGCATTTCTCGCAGCATTCAAGCGTTTCGTTGCCCGACGAGGACAATGCGCCCATATTTACAGCGACTGCGGAACCAATTTCGTAGGGGCAAAAAGATTGATGGAAGATAATCTCCAAATCATCGTTCAAAAATCAACTCAAGAAGTGGCCAACCTGATCGCTTCTGATGGAACCAGATGGCACTTCAACCCTCCAGCTTCACCCAATTTTGGCGGTCTATGGGAAGCCGGAGTGAAATCAATAAAATACCACTTAAAGAGAGTAATTGGGGAAACCACTCTAACGTTTGAAGAGTCAACGACAGTACTGAATCAAATCGAAGCATGTTTGAACTCTCGACCACTATGTCCTATTAGTGACAATCCTGATGAGTTGCTGGTTTTAACTCCAGGCCATTTCATAATGGGCTGTGCACCGCTTGCTCCTCCCGAAGGTGAATACAACAATATAAACATCATTACTCGCTGGCAATTAGTGCAGAAGCTTAGCACTGATTTTTGGAAGGCATGGTCAGGAGAGTATCTGTCACGACTCCAACAGAGACCAAAGTGGCAGACAAAACAAGAGAATATAAAAATAGGAGAGCTAGTACTAATAAAAGATGATCAAACTCCACCAGCAAAATGGCAATTAGCGCGAGTCGTTGAAACTTACCCCGGAGAAGACGGTTTAATTCGTGTGGTCGGTCTACGATACAAAGGCGACTCCATAATAAAGCGGCCAGTTAACAAAGTATGCAAATTACCGGTCGAAAACAGTCAAGAGGACGTACCAATCATCGAAAACCAAACAAATGATCAACATAAGGAGACAGAAGAGTTGGGACAAGCAGTAGAAGAAATACCGTCAGCATATTACACGAATCTCCACACGAAAGCACTAAAGCGGGCATTCATTCAGAGACGTCAGAATAATCCAAAACGTGTCCGTATACGACCGGTCCCAACAGAACAACTAGACTACCTAAAAAACAAAGATACAACTACAAATATAAGTACTAAGACTACTCACCATCTATCAATGTTAAATATCCTGTATTTAATTGTACTATTCTTGAGACTTGGAAGTTGCGCATACAACGTTACTCATCTGAAACCTGGTTTTTACATAGAAAATATCGGCGAAGGAAAAATAAGGAGAGGTACTCTTCGTATAGAGCTAATTTTCCCCATAAACATTACGGCTGATATAATTAGTGTTAACAAAGCCATTGAGTACATGGCTAACACTTGCACCAAAGCACAACAATTGACTGAAGATACTCACTGCGACTCTTTAATACACCATTTAAAGGAAAAACAGCAGTCCTTGTTACAGGAGTTTGATACACTACGGAACAAGTATCAGCAAAGGAGAACGAAAAGAGGTTTATTCGGAAAATTACTACAATTTGTATTCGGTGTAAATGATGAAGTATATGAAGATATCTCACGTTTGGATCACAATCAGAAGAAACTCATTGAATCAGGGTATCACCAGAGTAACATAATGTTAAGAACGGTAGAAGTGATCAATGACACCACAACACGTATAACGAGCAAATTAAACAGACTCACTGACAAGTTTAACAAAATGTCCGAGGTTGTTACTAACATGGAAGGGATGTTTTCGTTAATAGATTCAAACACACTGAATATACAGATAATTTCAATTTACCAAGACGTAAACAGTTTTATATCTGAAATTCAAGATAAATACACAAGTTTCATAGATGCTACAGTCCATCATGGAGGTCTAAACGATTTGATTTCATCGAGCAAGTTTACATGTATTATGACCACCATAGCATCAAAATTACCATCCAATTTACGAATCTCACAAGAACCAGAAGATCGCATCCAGACTGTAACAAGCAGCAACAACATGACTGTTTACGGATTCCTTCGCATCATCGAGATCAATACATATGCAATATATAAAGCAACACCAGTTCTACAAAGAGTAGATAATAGCACGTACGCAGTAGCAGACATTTCGACGGAAATAACAGCGGTTGACTATGACACACAAACATACTTCCAAATAACTGAAGAAGAATTACAGCATTGCATTAGAGACGAAGACGACGTATTTTTGTGCACATTTAGCGTAGTGAGCAGTATTGAAGACAGCCCAAACTGTGTGATAGATGAAATATACCACCGATCCAATAGTCATCCCTGCTCAATCAAACATTTCATCGCTCCGAACATTATCTGGAAGCGACTATACTTGGCAAATTCATGACTCTTCATAACAAACAATCCCATCGATGCAGCCGTCATCTGCAACGGCAGACTTGAAGACGCAAAACTCAACGGAACTGGAATCATAAGAATTAAACAAGAATGTGTCATCAATACCAAGAAGAACATTCTAAAATCACAAATATCTGATCAAATTCCAGTATTAGCAACATACAACAAGCCTAGCGACTTCATTAGTCCACCAACGACACGAGTACATCCAACCTACAAACATCTTGATCCCGAAACAGTACTGAAGACATCTGATCCGTTTCATGGAGTCATTACTGACCAACAGCAGAACACGAACCTTACCACAACATGGCAAAGCATAGGCCATCATACAGCTGCTTCAACCAGCGCAATAGTTATAACCATAGCCACAGGAATCATTGTATACAAGCTTAAGCATAAACAAACGAAAATTAATTTTAACCTTCCATCAGAGGAGGCTACTTCCATGATTTAACATAGTAATCTAAGCCAAGTTCAAGTAACTTTATTCATGTAATTTAAGTAAGGCGGAAAATGTTCATTCAAACATAATAAAACTTAACAGTGCCAGAATGATTCACAGTAATATGATCGCAACATACTTAGAGCGACTCATTCTGGCACACATAAACTGACCTATGCATTGATTGCATATGTTCTATTGACACAAAATACACCATAACAAAAACTAACAATAACTTTAAGGTACGATGACGAATTAACCCATTAACAAAAATAAGCATTTATTGTATATTCCAATTAGGAATCGACCCCAATCAATTGTTAGAACGTAAGCATTATTTTAGAATATAAGCATGTAAATAAATTAAGAATAAACGCAGTAGTTATCTGTAAGTCAATCAGTGTTCGTTTACCCGACTAGAAGTGGTCGCGTCAATAATAAATCTGTTTTAAAACTTTAAAATCGATTTACTCTAAACAACGTTTTCCGGCTGGACCTTCACATTACAGCTTTTCTATCCGACCGATCGGGCTGCGGTTTGGATATGTTATTCCATATACATATAAATGGCTATTGCAGGAATCTCAACCGTTTCTTTTCGTCGATCGATACCTTTTACCTTTTCATTTTACAGCTTGATTTCCGAAGTCCGCCATTTAGTTATTTTTCAAACAATTTTTTTTATCCTGCTTCGAACCAGAATTACAAGTCTACAGAAAAATAATATATGGTATATGATTTATTTTTCGGATGTCCAAAAGCGGAGAAATGTGGTGGGCCAGACACCCACCTTTTTTTAAAAAAAAGCTAACTTTTGTGTAAAAAAATTGGAATAAATAATTAAAAAAAAATTAATGAACATTTTTGTGTATACTATTAAATGCCCTTAATATCATATAGAAAATTCAAATCGGTTGAATTTCATTTTCTTGAGTAATTAAGTCAGATTATATAAAAAAAAACATTTGTGCAGTGCACACGCGGTAGAAGTGAAACCTTCGGAAAAGTAAACAGCGAGAGAAGGAGACGGATGCAGTATCAGGAGTGCAATAGTTATAGGGTTTATTTATTATAATATTGGTACCAAGTTTAAAAACTATTGCACATATTATTATACAGTCTCCATGTTTTCGATTTTAATATATGACACACACAAGCCCCCATATGTACAACGCTAGGTAGACTAGAGTAGGGAGGCTTGAGTTTTTTCAATGTGTCGTAGTAGGGGTAGGGAATAGAGAGGAGAGTGGGGGGTGTAGGGGTAGATAATGTAGATGAGAGGAAACAATATGTAGGGTGAGGGGTAGAATGATAAGAGTACACAGAAGGGGGGTAAACAGGGGGGGGGGGTGAAGGGTTGATTTTTAGAGGAGTACGGGATAGAGAGGATTGTGGGGTGGGGGGATAGAGAAAGTAGATGAGGGGAAACAATATGTAGGGTGAGGGGTAGAATGATAAGGGTACACAGAGGGGGGTATACAGTGGGTGGGGGGAGGGGGGTTAAGGGATGATTTATTAAGTGGTAGGGGGTAGAGAGGTTTGTGGGGAATAGAGAAAGTAGATGAGTGGGATCAATATGTTGGGTGAGGAGTAGAATGATAAGGGTACATATAGGGTTGAGTTTTGGAGAGGTAGGGGGTAGAGAGGTGGGTGGGGGTGGGGGATAGAGAAAGTAGATGAAGGGGAAAAATATGTAGGGCGAGGGGTAGAATGATAAGGGTACACAGAAGGGGGGTATACAGTGGGGGTCGAAGGGTTGAATTTTTTTAGGAGTAAGGGATAGAGAGGATTGTGGGGTGCGGGGATGGAGAAAGTAGATGAGGGGGAACAATATGTAGGGTGAGGGGTAGAATGATAAGGGTACACAGAGGGGGGTATACAGTGGGTGGTGAAGGGTGTAATGTAGGGTGTAAGAAGAAAAGTAACGGGTGAGAGAGGGGTAAGGGAAATCAGTACCACGCACAGTGTTGCCACTTCAATTTTACAAAGCGTAGTAAAATTGGAGAAAAAGCGTGGTAGATTGAGAAAAAAAGTGGTAGACTTTACTTAATACAAAGCAGAGAATATAATGCGAAAAATTGGGATTTGTACAACTGAAGCCCTTGGTGGCATAAGGGGTCAACTCGTTTTTGAAACAACATGCGAAATTTGATTTGTCTGAAGCCTTATTGGGTTATGCTGAATTTCTTGTAGTTTCATTCAAATTATTGCATTAAGGATAATATTAAATCATAAAGCGCTAACTGCACCAGCTGAATATCCTCCGAAATCAGTTAGTGGCTAGAAAAGTCAAGCTCTTTAATGTTTTTCAAAAACGAGTCGACCCCTTATTCCACCAAAGGCTTCAATTAATAAATATTTATTGCAAGCAAACAATACTTTTGTTCAACAGTAACAAAACAAATTCGTACAAATTCAATGTACATACCTACTTCAACTAAGTTGAATTCTTATAATATAAGGTTTAAAAGTTTTTAAATATTTAAATTAATTAAAATCACAAGCTATTTCGTGTTGGGGTTTCACTCTACTGACACCGGAAAGCTACAAACATTTAATCATAATGGTTTCTATGGTAGCTTACCATGAAAACACCAATTAATAAAAATATTGGTAAAAAATATAAAATTGCTGTTGGCAAGTCTCGATTTTGCGTTCTTGACGTGAGGCTTTCCTGGATTTCATCCATAAAATACCACCGAAATTGGTTGGTTGAAACATTAGATGATCTTCAATACCATCTACCTTTCGGTTGAAGTTGCATGACTAGAATTTTTCACTAAGTTTATAATTCGCGATTGTAAGTTAGATTTCAATATCGCTATACAAAATTTTTCGCAGCAATTCCACCAGCTGTCGGGGTGTTTCGGATAGTAGGTATACACCCTCTGAAGAGTCTATGCCTTCCGATGACGAAACAGTTCTTTCGGACCTCTCCAGTGAACGTTTTCCAATTGTCATGTCCTCTAGGACAGCGAATTATCAACAGTCGGGGATTTCATGTTAGGGTTTCACTCCGCTGGCACTGGAAAGCTAGAAATATTTGATCATAATTGTAATTTTATTGACAAGAATCCATTTTTCATTTTTGAAAATGAATATTTTCAAGTAATTGCAATGAGATTCATGTCAAAAATTATTTGGCTCAAACATTTTAATAGATAAATCAATGGAATTTGATTAAGATTTGCGAAATTTTTGTGTTCTACCTTAATGCTTCAACGTTTGCGATTATAAATTTGTAATCAACCAAATTTATATTGTCTGTATTTAATTAGATCCGCCGGTGGATCGAAACCTTTATCGTCTGTAATGAGTTCCCGACAGAATAAAATACTTTTCACAGTTTTTAGATTTAACCGATTCCTTTATTTTTTATTTCTGTTAAGGCTCCATGTGCATGTCAAATACGATTTTGGTGATTTATGACTGTTTTCTTACCGATATTTCAAGTTAATGGCAACAAAAAAACAAAATAAAATTACACCACTATATTAGCTGGTATGTAAACTAGGTCATCCATAGAGAAAAAATTCAAAACTGTTTCAAAACTATTTCTTGAATAATTAACATTTCATTTTCATTAATATAATGCTAGAAAAAATCTTAAAGATCAAATTTGAAAAAATTTTAATTTTTGTTAATAATATGGTATATGAAGTGAAACTGGCAATTTTTCACGATTTTCATGGCAAGAATTACACAAGAAGACCGCATTTCATTGAAAAGTATCATAGATAGTATAATTAATTGGTATTTCTAGAAGATAAATCAATGAAAAATTATTGATTTTTAATAGTTATGCATTTCAAGTAATTTGAAAACCTATCACACTATTTTTTCTGTAAATCAAAATTAGTAGTTGATAGACAGCGAGCGATGCAGACGTATTGTCCACGTCAAATTATCTGAACGAAAAACGATTTCAATCGATTAAAATCCTCTCAAGAAAGAAAAGTCAAACAGGGATAAAAAATTGTCGTACCGGACTAATGGGGCCTTAACGAAGAAAATATCCTTTCCGCCGCAGCAATGCTGTGAGGCAAGACCCAGATCCATAACGTGCACATATATTCGCTCAATTCTTTAAAAACTGTTTCTTCAAACATATGTTTTTCTTTATTCAACATTTTTCAGCCCTTGACGATACCATACACAAAGAGCACTTCAGTTCTTTTCTTACTAAGTAGTACCAGAGACCTTCATTGTTTAGGCATCTCGTTTGTTTTAATTAGACTTGCGGACAAATATTGCGGTCAATTAACTTTATTATTCTAAAACTCAAAGCGCTTTTTGACTTCATCACACAAGTTTGTGTAATAATTAACCAGCCTTCTCTTAATCCTATCAACATTTATTTTATTGGCGTATTACAGGCTGTATGAAAATTGTGGTAGATTTTAACCTGGCCGTGGTAGACGTGGTAGATCATTATTTTTAGACAAACCGTGGTAGATCTACCACAATTGTGGTAAAGTGACAACACTGACCACGCAGGTGTTTTGTTTGTCTCTTTTTACTGTCGCTTTTTCTTTTTACTGTTTACTGTCGCTTTTTTTTCGTTTCACTGTTTCCTGACGCTTTTTCGTTTCATCATTTCCGTTTCATCAAGTTTCAAATCACAACGTGGCTAAAGAAGTTTTCACTTCAAAAATACAACCAATAATACCTGTCGCCTTACGCCTTTGCGAGACCTCCAGAGACCGCCGCTAGCGTATCGATAAAATTTTCGAATTTTCGAAGCGTAACGATGACAACCATCGGCTAACATCGTTAACTGCGTCTTACAGAATACTACATAACGAAAATCGTCGATAGAGGCAGTTAATGACAGCGATTTCATCGTTAGAGAGTTAGAGAATCCCGGCCCTGGTCATGTAAATGCACACAGTGGTCTTAACTAGCGCCAACTTTATTTCAAGTCGCTCACATACATATGACATTTCGGGACAGTTCGTCGTGAGAAAATGCCTCGATTTTGCCTCGATGAGTGACGTCATGGATCGGACCTCATACAAGATCGTTGCGACTCGTATGGAGCTTTTGACGTTCAATTCAATATGATTAAGACGGCTCTGTCGTAACGGAACGGACCACCGCCAACTTAAACTCAGGCCGCGCACATATGACAGTTCGTCATGAGAAATGCCTCGATTTTGCCTCGATTGGTGACGTCATGGCTCGATCTCCATACAAAATCTTCACTCATCGAGGGGAAATCGAGGCATTTTCGCTCTTCGAAAATTCAGTTGCGTGGCTTTTATCCAGAGGGCAATGAACGGACGAGTTGACTAAAATCCAACTGTTACGGATCACATAATGTGGGTTTTTTTCCACGTTTTTTTCAACAGATCAAATTGAAAAAAAAACTATGTAGATCATCCCAAAAGCTACTTTAGCAGGGTTGACAATGCTGTTTGTAAATGCCTCGGATAAACTGTCAGCTCCCCTGGCGGCACAGTTTGGCATACTATACGACGAAATGGCATTGTACAAAGGTCATATAAGCAAAGACTTTTCAATAATTTTCTACATTCTGTCTCTTTCTTACACATGGACTTGCATTTCCGTACAAAATATATTTAGTTACAACGACTTTTCGATGAGCATATTCTGCCTGTTAGGTGCAAATACCTGCTACAAATTGAATTTAGATAAAATAGTTGACATTTAACCCTTATGTTACCAACGGCGGGTACACGGTACCTTTTTCTCCAATTTTTGGTTTAATTTTTCTCCTGGTATAATAACAGGGACATCGGTCCGGGCCATCTATAAGTAGTATATTTAATGCACGTTTTCGGGCTTATTTCGAAATATGTGGTGTTAAAAGTTGGAGATTTTATCGGTTTTTTCGGTGAACCTCTATATCTACCGGCAGCGGTACCCGGTACCCATAGAAATGAATAGTCTTTTATGTACATATTTATATTATTTTTCGTCTATTTCATACATTATAAATAATATGAATTTAAGGTAAGGTTTATAAAGTATAGTTATAAGGTATCCGTAGTTTCGGAAGGTGTACTTCAGTCTACGCAATGGAGACACGTCACAGGAATCTTTCTTATGATCGCAAATAGGTTTCGTTCATTGGAAGAGTATCCAATTTCCAAAGCTCAGTAACGTGTTTATAGTTCGATAAATGAATTGAATGCCAAAAAATCTATCTAGCTCCGCCATTGTTAGAGGATTAAATGACTTTGGATCAGACTGTCCGTTACTATTATTCAAATTTGCTATGATACTGGACGCCTTCCTACTTGTCGGCTCCAAAATAATTTATTTTATATTATTTGACATATTTTTGAAAATTTCAAGGTGAGTTAAATTAGTGTAAGGCGCTCGGACACATTCGAAGTTCTGCAAGCATTGGGGTTTTCCTCCAAACACTTGAATCCATGGGCGCCCACAGGGAGGGCAAGAAGGGGCACTTGCCCCCCCCCCCCTGGATTTGACCATCGCTTGTTGAGAGAAATTATACTTTATATACCAAACTATGTTGCATCTACATTTACCATTCATTCACTGTACAATTATTGTATACATCTTTCACGCCTCGACTTTAGTTCTCAGTAGAGTCACTGTATAAGAACTAACACAAACATCCACTATCTTGAGTACGGACAATGCCCGCTTTTGGTACCTTTTTAGTACTCTTGAACCCTGCGAACTCCAAAGTTCGCAGGTTTCTTAAATGGCATAGTTTTAGTGTGTATACGTGTAGCAGATGGATTTTGATTAACGTTTCACGGAATCGAGATACATATGTCTCATGAAATGTCAACTAAATTCAGCGTTTATCCACTTTAGTGGAGATAAAAATGAAAAATCGGACAACTGCAAAAAAATTTCAAATGTACTGGTTTCAAATGAAACACACATTGTCCGTACTCAAGATAATGGATGTTTGTGTTAGTTCTTATACAGTGACTCTAGTTCTCAGTAATGACACTAAAATGAATATCAAATCAAGCTATAGACTTAGATAATTAGCCCTTTTCCGGAATTGACCACTGCCGCGTACTGAAGAAGAATCAGATCAGGCGCCACAATACAGCAGACTGCAGTTTATTTCCAAATCGAACGACCAAGCGTGTGTCTTACAAGATTTTTCGTTACTTTTTTGTAACGTTTTTGTACTTTGAACGAATGAAAAAAAAATTGAAATTCAATTTTTGGTTTCTATCTAATTTTACTTTGTTAGTAATAATACAGTATTGTTATTGATTTTCAAAAAAAAAAAAAATTTGCTGCCCTCAAATTTTTTTTGTGTACATTTCATGACTAGTAGACACGAAAAAAGCAATAAAAACTTTCACTCCGTCTGTCCGCCGTACGCCGTACGTCGACCGCCAAAATCCTTTGAAGGCTCGTAGCTCTCAAACCAGTGGAGCTATTAAATTAAAATTTTTTCTAGGAATAGACTGGGTAGACCCCTTGAATTGACATTATTTTCAGGGGTGGGGATGTGAGGGGGAAGGTGGGGGGAAGCGTTTTAGACGAAAAATTTTGGTTTCTAAATCTCAGCAACCGCTTATGTTAGGAGACTGAAACTTCGAATTTCTATAGAGCTTTAATAGTGGACCCAAACGCAAAAAAAAATTGATGATATGGGTGAAGGGGTGTGGGAGTGGAGGGGGAAGCAATGCGTCCGAAACGCAAGAAAGTGGAGATCGACACATTTTAAAATCTATATCTCCTAAACCGTTAATAGCAAGCAATTAAAACTTAACAAATATCTGTAGTTATACTAGGAGAGTAGATTGAAACAAAATTTTTGGGTGGGGGTAGTGACGTACGGGGGTGGGGGTTGAAATACTTAACATTACGATATTTCCCAAACCAGTGGCACCAGAAAAACAAAATTCGGTTTTGGATATAAAGCTTGATAAATAAAGGTTGCTCAAAGTAAAATCTTTGAAGGGGGCGGGGGAGTACGTAAGTGGAGGGGATAAGAATTTTTCAAATATAACACGTTTCATATCTCAATAACAGTGTAAGATGGATGCTTCAAATTTTTACCAGAAGTAGGCCTAATAAAACCCTAGTAGGGAAAAAAAATTTGGGGGTGTGGGTGTAGAGGGTGAGGGTGGGGAAGGGTGAGAAAGAAAAAGTTCCGATGCTTATATCTTAAGAATCTTTAATGATAGGAAGCTGAAACTTGGTATTTAGATAGAGCTATAGTAGTGGCATGGTGGAAAAATTTTTTTTAAGGGTAGTATGGTACGGTGTTGGGAGGTGTTTTTCCTAACTTCAGAACGGCTTATGCTAGGAAGTTGAAACTCGGTACGTATATGTAAATTAACTAGATAAGTAATTCTAATAAAAAAAAAATTGAATATTCATTGGCGTTCAGAAGGGGGGGCAAAAAAAATGTTCAGTATATATAAAATGCATATATTTGCACGATTTTCGTCATATCTACTAGGTCTTTCGAAATATTGAATTCATTTTTATTCTACGGATTCTTCATATGAATACTTAGAATGTGTTTTCAAGATTTTTTGAAATTCGACCCCTAAGAGGGTGTAAACTGGTTGTATACTTTTCATGAATTCCACCATGTTTCTCAGGTCTGATCAGATATCGAATATCAGTTCACTTCCCCAGGCTTGTTTAATAATCACCTATTTTTAAGTTGTGTTTTTTTCAACCTCTAGACCGCATCCCGGAATATGACCCAATTATTTAATTCATATGTTACACCCTTTTCTAACCGCTTCCCGAACTTTTTGTTAGGTTTTCAGTCACATAGTAACATACACCGCATCCCCGAATTGAACGCGTTCTGAGCTTCTGTCGGAAAAATAATAAAGTTGCGCCCAGACTGTTGGCAGATTTTTTTGTTAGTTTTTGCGAAAATGGTATTCGAGTCCTCTTTGAAAATTCATATCTCTGGTAATTTTTATCCTTGAATAATAAAGTAGGGCTTATTTTTAAGATTGTTATTGTTTTTGTTTGTTAAAAAATGAGTTACAAATCTTTGAATTTCAATTATTTTTTCACTTGTCCTTCAATTACAAAATTTTTCAAAAGAATCAGAAATGATAAGGTCCCAACTTTGGCGATTCTTGATGGAATGACCCAAAATAAAATGAAAACAATATGATCCCTTCTTCAGATGACCCTTTTTTTGCTAAGTGCTGTCGATGTAGCTAAATTCACACAGAACTTTATCAAACGAAATGGCCAAATTAAAAAAAATCTGACACCCCCAACAGTAAGGTCTGGATCTGCCGCTGTTTTCAAGTATATTTTACTTTATTATTTTAACAATAAAGTAATGTTATCGATTTAAAAATCTGCCAGTAGTCCGGGCGAAACTTTATTATTTTTCGGGTCAAAGTTCGGGAGCGATCAAAATCGGAGTATATCATCAGTTGTTTCGAGATTATGACTTTTCTTGGAAAATTAACTTTGTTCTAAAAATAAAAGTAGTTAAAATAGAAACAACCAATTTCATATCTCATCAGAACTCAAGGATGGCAAAAATTGTGAAACCCTAGGAAGTTGAATATCGAAAAATTGTGAAATGAGTTTGTAGGCGATTATATAAAAAGTCTGTGGAAGTGAAAAGTGATCGAATATCTCATCAATCCTAAGAAGTCGAAGTCAAAGCTTTAAAAAGCATACATGAAATTGACTTTTTGGCGCTTATATGGTATAGGAAACCATTGGAATTAAATAGGAATTCGATATATCATCATATTTAAGCAATCTGTAAGAATCTGTGAAAATATATGCAACCTACTTGCACCCACTTTGGGGTGGAATATCCAAAAATCCTCAAAATAGTTAATAGATAAATATAAAGACAGTACGAGAAAGTAAAAACCAATCCAATTTCTTACCACTTCTAAAAGAAATTTCGGAATTCGTGAAAACGTGTTCAACCCTCTTATACCCTCATAGGGTTAAAAAAGGCAAAAACTTAAAAACTTTGATAGTTTTAAGCGATTATTACGCAACCCCATGAAAGTGGAGATATAGTCGATATCATATCAGGGCTGGGGGGGGGGGGGGTACATGGCAGAATTCATGAAAAAGTAATTTAAGAAAATCATGAAAACACTTTCTACATATTTACGAGTATGTATATGAAAAAGCCGTAGAATAAAAATGAATTCAATATTTGGGAAAACCTAATAGATATGACGAAAATCCTGAAAATATGTGCATTTCATTTTCCCCATAATATTTTTCGACCTCCTTCCTAACACTAATGGATATATACAATTTTTTTTAATCTACTTTTGTGGTTGATTTACATATACATACATACCGAGTTTCAACTTTGTAGCAGAAGGCCTTTTATATAGTTAGGAAAAACACCTCCAGAGGGGATGAACAACTTTTAATTACAATATCTCACGAACCAATTGCAATTTAAAAATAAAATTCGGTTTCTGTATAAAGTTTGACAAATAAAGTAAATTCTTTTAAGGAGGTGATGAAGCATGGAAGTGGAAGAGATAAATTTTTTTTGCAAATACAGAAACTCCGAGTATAGGGCGAGAAATATCAGCAATCTATGAAAACACATCCACATTGTGGAAATATTGCCGCCATTCATTAATCGCTCCACTAATTTTGGCAATAGTCGTCGGACAATTAATTGTTTGAAAAATTGCTCATGTACAAGCACCTCTATGACTGGGATTTCAGCGATTTAAGCGTTCCGAAGTTATCGGCTAGTATTCTCGAACGCATGTCTTAAGGCCTTTGTATGGACCCGAAAGAGTAGAACGATTGTGTCCGTTGACGAACTTACGTTCAAATTTCAACCATAAGTTCAGATTCTAAATAGAGTGGGTGGTTATTTTATAAACTTTTTGCCTTGCCCCCCCCCCCCCCCCCCCCCTGGAAGAAGTTCTATGGGCGCCTTTGCTTGAATCTTGAGCAGTAAACATGTTCTGACTTAACTGATCTGGTCGCGGAAGCTGATCGAGTTCATCTTCTTTACTATCGTCTTCCAAATTTTCGATATCAGAATCTTCAGCTTGAAGACGAGGCTGCCAATTGACATCATCATCTTCATCACTATACATATGGATCTTTTTTCGATTCAGAGAACAATATGAATTCATTGATTTCTTAATCCGTCAATCGGGTATTCCATGAAATTTTGTCTGTATGATTAGACGAAACCAAGAACCAAATCAATGATAAAGTTACGAAATAAAATATATCATCATCATCAATGCCGCGACAGCCCAAATTGGGCCAGGACCTGCAAACCAAGTGTATAACTAAATCCAATGTACCGGCGGCTACGTTACTCAAATCGAGAGGTACGCTGAGTGCAGGGTCTCGCAACATTTTCAAAATTTCCATCTGCCATTTTCACTTAAATATTTTCCTATAATTTGTCTGGAAAAGTACACAAAACTGTATAACCTACTGAGCTTTTAACACGAAGAGAAGACGCGACGCGACGAAAAATGTAAAAGAACTAACTAATTTTGAGAAAAGGATCTCGCAAGAAACATAAAAAAGTGAAGGTGAATTTAAAAAAGTTTGGCTACCAGATGTCGATACAATAAAGAAAGCCTGTGTTTCAAATGCCGCACTTACAACACGGATAAACCGAATTCATATCTTGGGCAATAAATTTTATTGGAATTACGAAGCGCGCTGGCGACACAAGGATCAACATACGACACGGATCTTGACCTACCGTGTATTTCAAATTTATCAAGTCTACTGAGTAGCGATATTATACAATAAAAAATAGCAAATGGAGTGCAATTACTAATTGAACAGAAGCATCCAACAACAGAAACAAAATCCGCCGTCGTAATAGGTACCCGGTACCGCTGTTGGTAGATTTAAGGTGAAAAATTCTCTGGTAACATAAGGGTTAAATAAGCTTTAAAAGCACAAAATTGATCCATCAATGATCCCATTTTGAATTTGGATCTTCTCTTTGTTGTTGTTTTCAATGTAAAACGAATGATCTTGATCTTGATCCAGTTGAAAAAAACCTCACTTGTTAGAAAATGACATTTGAAAAACGTAATAGCTTAGTTATTTTGCGTGAGTATGGATGATGAACAGTTTGTCGAAGCCGTTAGATCTCATGAAGAGCTCTATACCAAAATTAGTCGCGGCTAATATGCAGACGAGAGCCTGTTGAGTTGTCGCTGCTTGGTAACTAGGCTTGTGTAGTTCTTGTACGAACTAGTTCGGAAGATCGTTCCCATAAGCGAAATGAACGAACTAGTTCGCAGTGAATTCCGCTCCTAGTTCGTTTGTAGAAAGTAGTTCGTCATCACATTTGCATACCAGTACTTCAGTTTGCGAGGGAAATGAGGACCTCCTTGTTTTAGGTCATCACATTCAGTGTCTTCTTTCGTGAGTGGGGACCTTTTTTTTAGGTCCTCACATTCACTCCGAACTTGAAAAGAACTAGTTCCTTCGTCAGTGAACTGCGAACTGCAACAACGAACTAGTTCGCAAGGGCTGAGGAACTAGTTCGTTCGCGATCACTAAGATGAACTAGAATGCGCAAGCCTATTGGGAACACCAATCCCATTTTAGTTTTGTGGGTGCGTTCGATTTTCGAACTAACGATCAAAAATCGAGCGGACCCGCAAAATATCACCAACTTAACGAAGGAAAAAAAAATACCGTTACGAAGTAGATGCCGGAAGCGGCGAGAAGCACAACATCAATGAACGTGATTCGAACTTGTCGTTGAGGCTCTCAGGTTGTCGATCAGAATACATTTTAATCCCCTTAATACGAAAAATGAGAGATCGGAGTGGAGCGCTTGATTAGAATCCCAACAAAAATCCTTACAAGTGCCTTTCAAGTCAATCGACCGTATTCTCGAAACGAAAAGTGTGTGTTCGGCCTTGCCTAGTGCCACAGATGGTTACTTGGAAGAAAAATTCGCGTTGGAAATTTGTTCGTTGCAAGTGAAATTACGCAAATAGCAAAGAAAGATTGAATCAAAAATTTTGTTTTTATCGCAATTATTTCATACGCGAAAAAAAACCGCTCTTTGATCGAAGGCTGATTAAAATGTGTGTGTTTGTTTCGTCGAAGAGAGCCTTAAAAAAATACAAGGCGGGAATTTTGCCTGCGTTTTCTGGTGCCGGTCGGTGTGTTCTTTGTGTCGCGTCTTACAAAACTCAGCAACTGCTGGTCCGCAATTTAAATTTAATTCAAATTCGAAGTGATCTGAATTCATCGCGACAGGACTGAGAATTATTGAATAAAAAAATTCACTGAAAGTACAAGCCACTAAATCATGGAAAATTGAATTGGATGTTTGGATTTTCGTGGATTGTCAATACAAAAAATCGAAACTTAAACAACATTCAATGAATTGGAAGAAGTCAAACAAATCAATGGATAATTACAAGAATTTTAAAATCGAGCTGAGAAAAAATTTGCTGCAAAATGGCTCATCTAAAAAAATAGAAGAAATGAATTTTTAAATAGTAAAAGACAACATATGTGTTGTCCGAGATATCCCCAGGATATCACAGACATTAAATTTTTAAGAAAACCTGAAAATTGGTCCCGACGTTCGTGAGAATGCCTCAGGTAGAACCGTAAAAGTGTGTATAGGCACCTCGGAAGAAGCGCAAATTACCCTTTAGTCCCCATCCCCTTGAGTTTGGATTTGCTCTCGCGCTTATGACAATTATTTTTATATTTATTATGACAGATATGAATTTCTTAGGGCCGGTTTTACAGTGCGAGCTTAAGTTTCAATTTCAACTTAAGCCTTTGCTCAAATGGAATCACTGTTTCACACTAATGTTTTAAGGCATGAGTAGAGTTTAACTCGAAAATCAACTTAAGCCAGTGGATACGAGAGCTTAAGTTTGAGTTCGGATTTTAAGCAGGCGAAGTGTCAAATGGCAAGTGTAATTTTCCTGTTGGAATTTTTATTCAATTTTAAATTTATATTTCAATAGAAGACTAACGAGAATGTTCACCTCAAAAGCCATAAAATTGTGACTCCTTTTTAATTATAATCATTTTCTAGTTCTTAACGGTATTTTTAAAAATATTAATAGCATTTTGACATAACTTTTCAAAACAGTGGCCTACACAATTCATTAAGCAGTGTGAAACAGTATTGTCTTGAGCTAAAGCTTAAGTTACTCAGGCTCAACTGAGCCAAGGCTTAAGTTATTACTGTGAAACTGGCCCTAAATTAATTATAAAACATACAAATAATTAAATTTTACAACACAAAAAAAATAGCTAAAGGAATTATACAACATACAAATAATTAATTTTTACAACCTAAAACAAATTAAAATGAAAAGTAAATAAATAAATAAATTAAGAACACGAAAAAACTAAAAAGAAAGCTGAAATCAATGGGCATTATTTAAGTTACTAACTAACTAATTTCAGGGAAATATTACATGTATGAAATATTATAAATTTTGTATGTGTTTATTACGCGACGAAATTACTTTATTTCCCCCCGAAGTAGAAGTCGTATAGATATAAAATCTATCCGGTCTCTATGAGTGGTGTATCGATTCAATATCGATCCACCAGTGGGAGTGATGATGGTAATTCGCACAGCCACGCACAATCACAATCAAGAAATGATCGAAGGATTCCACAAAAACACAAGAAGAAAGTAACACAACTGGCTCGTATTTGCTAGTAAGAAACAAAGACTTTATTCGTATTTGCTAGTAAGAAACACAGACTTTATTCATTCACGGATTTTATTAACACTAATTTAATAAGTAAAGTAATATACAGCTCGGAGGCCAAATCAAGACTACTATAAAAATTTAACACTTAATAACTAAGAAAGCTTCAGTTATTTGGATTTTGAGGTGTCAGCACTATCTCACGGTAACAACACATGCCGTGAGAAATGCTGACACCTCGTCTGTCTACAAACATTCCTCTTGCGGACTGTCTCTGGACACCGGACACGATTGCTACTCATGTTTCCGCAAGAAGAATTTTTGTGACACAGAATTTTGTTTAGTGAAATTGGAAACAATAAGAATGTATATAAAAAATTATGATGATGGTGCTGACGCCAAAACGTGACGCTGAACATGCTCCCCGCGTTGGACGTCAGTTCAACACCGTCTCCGGCTCTATTTTCAGACGAAAGGCCTCCTCTGGTAGCTGCCTAGGCAGTGGAGTTGGGTTCGTTGTGCGTCTTGCAGAGTGCGCTGTTTTCCGATGCTGCCACACTAGATAACTACCGATCAGGACCACGAATGCGAGGCCTACGTAGCCGATTACAAACTGGTGGGTGTCGTGCTGCCTGATGTTGAGAGGAAATTCTTCCATGTTCCTTTGCCCCTTGATTTTTTGTCGCAGCTCCTCAAGGGTCTTCCTAAAAGACTCTTGGAAACTGTAAGCCATCGGTAGATCTGCAACTTGGTTGGGCATTTTCCATTCCGAAAATTTCTGGCTGCTATAGTTCCAATAACGTTCGTTGTTACAGGTACCAGATGTAGTAGCTCGAACCGTTCGTACGATGCCGGTGGTAGTGTTATCCTGAATATGGTGTGGTCCTTCCACCTTCAAGCTCAGATATACCATACACAGATCAACTTGATGAAAAAGCAGTCGAACTGCTGAAGACAATTGCTCCTTGACTTTGATCAGCGCTGCTTGCAACTGGTTTGGATTTAACAGCAGCGTGTTGATTCTTCCATGATGCGTGTCAGTCAAAACATCCACTAGTGCTGATTGAACACCCTGGTAATTGGTCAATGTCAACATTACTCAGATTGCAAGTTTCGCAAATATCTGTTCTGATTGCGCCATATAGATGTCGCGAGTTATATTATTAAGCCGGGCTACACTTTGATTGATAGCCAGTTCTAGGTCCAGAATGTGATGGCTCATGGCTTGATTTGATTGCACCATAATATTGGCTGTTGAGTCAATGATTAATGTCTGGTTTTTTATCAGCTGTAACAAGGGCTTCTCGTTTCCATTTACTTGGTCGATGATACTGGACATTTCTTCTGCGTACTGGGAGTCTAATATTCCAAATAGGGAGTTTGCCAGATTTCCAACTATATTGACCGCTCCGCGTTTACCTCTGTGATGATTTTGGCCACTTGTTGCGAGTAGGAGATCGTTATTCCGTTGAATTTCGCTGAAGAGAATGTGAAACTGTGCTATTGTAGCTGTGCATGACGAATTTTCTCTATTTTGCTGACACATTCGGGTGAGTAAGTCCAGACCCACTTTTATGTTATCGAGATTCTTCCAGTAGGGCTCATATTGTAGTAGACTACTAGCTTCCATTCATCTATGATCAGGTCAGCTGATCCCAGCACTTCTATGTAGAGACCAGGTGGTGTTCTGAATGGGGTAACCTTCACCGTCGCTGCTAGTAGAGGCATCACAAGGTTTGCTAACAACAGCAGACTGACCGCCGATGGAACTTTACGTTGTTTCTTCTTTCTGATGACAGGTGTCGGTCGGGATTCATCGCCATCTGCCTCCTCGTCTGTGAGGGTGGCGGCCTTATGCTTGATTGGTTTTTGGCACTGTGAAACTCCTGGATTGCTGATTATCGTAGATTCGATTGGTTCCGGGCTTACTTCAACTGGTAGAGGTGCAATCTTATGAATTGGTCGTTTTAATACACCCGACGTTGTTTTCACTTCCACGACTCGAACTAGATCATCTCTACCCTTGATAGCACGAAGAACTCCTAATTGCCACTTCAGCACTGGTAAGTTGTCGTCTTATAATATGACCATCATTCCGGGCGTAACGTTGTCGCAGCGTTGCTTCCATTTGTATCTGTTCTGAAGTTCGCTTAGATATTCGTTGGACCACCTTTGCCAGAACTGATTTTTGATCTAGGATATCATTTTCCATCGATGTGATAAGCTCAGTTTTGCGGTTTGAGTGTAACTGTCCCCCGTGCTGGTTAATGGTTCACCTATTAAATAATGACCGGGTGTCAGCGCACATAGGTCATTCGGATCTGTTGACAACGATGTCAAGGGCCGTGAATCGAGAGTGGCTTCCACTTGGATGATGACGGTCTCCAGTTCTTCATAAGTTAGACTGGCGGATGCAATATTTCGCAGTAAATATTGTTTAGCAGACTTGACCGCCGCTTCCCACAGACCTCCGAAATGCGGTGATCTTGGTGGAATAAAATGAAACTCCATTCCTTTAGAGGCACAGAAATTGGTAATGTTCTGTTTCGCTGGTTCGGCGTATAGTGCTTCCTTCAGCCCTTCAAGTTGATTTTTGGCGCCTACAAAGTTAGTAGCGTTGTCACAATATAATCTTTGGCACCGTCCGCGCCTTCCAGAGAACCGCTTCAGAGCGCCGATAAAGGCCTCCGTAGTTAGGTCTGTTACTAATTCCAGATGACAAGCCTTGGTGGCAAAACAACAGAAAACCGCAAGATATGTCTTTTGCGGACGCTTTCCACAAATTCTGAAATGTGTCCAGAAGGGTCCAGCGAAATCGACTCCGGAATGCAAAAATGGTCGAGCTGGTTAAACGCGGTCAGCTGGTAAACTTCCCATTAGTTGATTCATCATCTTCGGTTTACTCCTTGTACATCGAATGCAGTTCTGAACGACGGATCTGGCGATCGTCATTCCTTTGAGGGGCGAATATTTTTTTCGTAGTAAAGCACGCAGAGTTTGTGGCCCTGCATGTAAATTGTCGTTGTGGATTTGCGTACATATCAGCTTTGTAACGATCTTTCCGTAGAGAAGAAGTACTTGATGCTTGCTATCGTATGGTAGGTCTGAGTGCTCCAAACGCCCGCCAACTCTTAATACTCCTGTCTTGTCGTGAAACGGGGTAAGGTTGCTTATACGATTGCTGTTACTCAGCTGTCCTGTGCCTTTCAATGTATGTATTTCCTCTTTAAACTCTTCTCGCTGAATCTCCTTGACAATTACCTCAGTTGCTTTTTCGAGCTCTTGGACAGATAGGGAGTGACCTTCCAGGGTACCATCCGTCTTTTTCCAGGCTATTTGTGTAAAACGTACGACGTATGCGACTATACGCTGGAGTCTTCTGAACAAGTTTTGATGGTCGACACTATAGACGAAATGTTGCGAACTCTGGACTGCGACCAGCACTACCTTGGACCGTTTTTTCTCCAGGTCAATATCTTCTCCCTTATAGTTGCGGTCCCAGGTGTCTTCCCGCCCATGCAAGAAGAAGGGCCCGTAGAACCATAACGTACACTCTTGTAATCTGTCTGGTGCGATTCCTCGAGAAACCACATCTGTCGGATTTTCCTTGGTGTCAACATGTCTCCACTGATTGGGTGATGTGCATTCCTTAATAGCTGCTATTCTATTGGCGACGAATGTTTGGTAAGATGCTGCTTCTGCGTGCAACCAGTTTAGAACAATTTGCGAATCCGTCCAGAAAAAACAACGATTGCTTATCATTTTGAGATCTCTGCGTAACCGGTCCATCAGTTCTACTGCTAGTTTAGCTGCACATAGCTCCAAGCGCGTGATCGTTGTAAGCTTTAATGTTGCGACCCTCGATTTTGAACATAAGAGGCGCATTTTGACTGTTCCATCTTGATGCGTTGCTCGAACGTATACTACGGCTCCGTATGCCTTTTCGGAAGCATCCGCAAAGGCACGTAACTGTTGTTCTTTCGGTACCTTCCCGCCAAAAACATGCCGTGGGATCCGTATCTCACTGAGTTTTTCTAGATCCTGCCGAAATTTGACCCATGTTGTATGCATTTCTACTGGGAGAGCGGCGTCCCAGTCCAATTTCAGACTCCAAAGTCGTTGTATAAAGATTTTTGCCGTTATTGTGACTGGGCTGATCAAGCCTAGCGGGTCGAACATGTGTGCGATATCGGATAAAGCTGATCTTTTCGTTATTCTAGTTGACTCATTCCGGAAAGCACGAATGGCGAAATCGTCACTTTTCGGCAACCAAGTCAAGCCCAATGTTTTGATTTGGTCATCATCTCCAAGCTCTAATTGTAGCGCTGTCCATTCAGGTGGAACGTCTTGAATGATATGGGTATGGTTAGTGCACCATTTGCGTAGTTTGAAACCCGCTGGATCCAGTATTTTCACGATTTCCTCCTTCTTGCAAATAGCTTCACGCAGACTGTCTGCGCCGGACATCAAGTCGTCCATGTAGAAATCTTCTTTAACAGCTGGAGCACCTAGTGGATATTTGTCCGCAGCATTAATGGCTAGTTGCTGTAGACACTTTGCTGCTAAGTACGGTGCCGACGTTGCACCATACGTTATCGTGTTGAGTTGAAAACATTTTAATGGTCCAGTAGGGTTATCTCTCCACCAAATAAGTTGAAATCTTCTGTCATCTGAGGCAACGATGACCTGCCTATACATCTTCTCGACATCAGCCGTGAATACAAAACGATGTAGCCGAAATCGTAGCAGGATGGTAAGCAGCTCGTCTTGGATTGTTGGACCGGTGTGAAGAATTTCGTTTAGGCTGGTGTCAGAAGTCGTTTTTGCCGAAGCATCGAAAACTACTCGCAGTTTTGTTGTGGTGCTATCTGGTTTTAAGACACAATGATGCGGGAGGAAGTAATGCGGTGATTTGACTTGGCTAGCATTGACTTCGCTCATGTGTCCTAAGCTCTGATATTCTTCCATGAAATCGATATACATGGCCTTCAATTCGGGTTGTTTTGCAAGTCGCCGTTCGAGTTGAAAAAACCGCTGCAAAGCTTTTTTCTTTGATTCTCCTAGCCGTTTGCTGTCGTGCAAAAATGGTGTTTTTACTTCGAAGCGTCCTTCACTTATCCTCTTAATATTTTGATGGAAATATGATTCACACTTGATTTCGCGTGGCGTCATATGTTTGACCGAGATTTGATAATCTTCCAGCTTCCAAAATCGCTCTAACTGTTCGTTTAGTTGTACATCTGCGGCGCTATTCATACCACACATTGGTTGTTGATCTACTGCCTTGGCCACTACAGTATTCATTTTTCCGGCTACGATCCATCCAAAAAAAGTATTTTGAAGAATTGGTAATCCTCTTCCAAGATTAATTTGGCCAACAGAGAGCAGCTGATAGTATAGCTCTGCTCCGATAAGGACATTTACTTGTTTTGATTGTTCGAAGGCTGGATCGGCGAATTCGATGTTCCTTGGAATGTTCAACCTTTCTCTGTTAAAACCTTGGAGTGGTTGAGGCGACGTAATTTGTGGTAGAATATGCATTTTCAATTGGGCAGAAAAACGGTTAATTCTTGAATGCAGCGAGAGGCTTACTCGCCGATACACTTGTTGTGAGATGCCGCCAATGCTTCGGATGTAAATCTCGGATTGTGTTGTTTAATGACCGAGTTTTTTGGCTGCAGCATCCGTAATCAGACTGATTTGTGAGCCACAGTCCAGAATGGCCCTAAACGACGTTGGCTCTCCTTTGCTGTTCATTATGTTGAGAAGAACAGTGCTCAGCAGAACTTGCGACGATGATATCTCAGCTGCTAGGGATACTGTCGAGTTATTTGATGCACTGGCGCTAGGAACTGGTGCATCCACGGCATTGTTGTTGCGTTGACTTGTGGACGCCTGATTGGAAAGTAAAGGCTCCTCTTTATGAAGCAAAGTGTTATGCTTTTTGGGACATTTCTTGCAACTTCGCGCTGAACATGCGGAAGCAATGTGACCTTCCTTCAAACAATTGATGCATAGTTTGTGTTTCTTTGCTGTCTGGTACCTTGTTGCTGGGACTTGAGCTAAGAAACTCTGACACTTGAACAGAGTATGGTCCTTCTTACATAGGACACATTCTGGATTGCTGCCTGTTGCTAACAACGTAAATCGTGCGGCTGGAGCCATTGTTTTGTTTCCACGTGAACTTGCCGCTTTGTTGCCCATGTTCACGCCTAGAACTTCGAGGGCCTGAAACCGTAGCTCCAAATACTCCAGCAGCTGTTGCTCATATTGCGCACGCGTAGTGTGGTCTAACTTCTGCAATATGACGTAGACATGAATCGCATCCCAATTCTCTACCGGCATCTTGAGGTTTGATAGTGCTCGCACGCATTCGTTCGTAGTGTCGTGGAGCGCTCGAATAGTTCCAGCTTTTTCAACGGTGGCTGCTGGTTGTGACAGTAACCGCTGGATCTCAGAATTTACTAGTAACCGCGTGTTTGCATATCTGGCGGTCAAGATGTTCCACGCTGTGTCATATCCTTGATCCGTGATCGTTAAATGCTGTACCAAACTTCGTGCCTCGCCTGATAGGTTGCTCATTGAATAAAGCATCTTTTGAGCCTTTGTAATTGGTTGATTATGAATTAATTCCAGATACAATTCGTGAAATTGGGTCCATTGCAAGTAATCACCTGAGAATGTCGGCAAGGTGATCCTTGGTAAATTTACAGATATACTGGCGGACTGAACTGTTGTGGCTGCTGTAGCTGAGACCTGAAGTGCTCCATCTAACTTTTCTTGTAGTATAATCAGGACGCGCCGCATCTGCCTTTCTACATTCGCCAACTGTTCTGCTTCGTAGTCCGGTTGCAGGATTTCCCCCATTATGTCGTAATGCAAGTTGACGATCCTGCTCCAATGCTCTGTAATCGTTTCTTTTCTATGTTTGAAGTAGGCCGGGGATTGACTAGTAGCAGCCTCCGCTTCGGTCTCGATGAGTAGTTTTGTTAGGCCGGATATGGCCACCTTTTGCTGCCAGATTCATCGCTGCTGTGCGTCGGATGCTGCGGTGGGCTTAGTTGTCTCCTTTTGGCTGGATCCTGCTGCTGGTATTTGGGCTGCAGACAACAAGGCTGCCTTGAACTTCTCGTAGATCTCCTCGGCCTGATGGTAAAGACCTTCCTTGAAGTACGAGTGATCTGGATTTTCGATTTCCGCGATCCTCGAGTGGCGGTCGTCGAACTGCCTCAATTCGGCTTCCAGTAGTTCTAGTCGAGCGTTGATATATTCCGATGTGCGTCTCTGCGGGCCATCCTTCTTAAAATTAGCGAACGTCTTCTGAATGCGTTCACCGTTCGCGACTTGTTCCGCGGCTAAGCACTCCATCACGTCGGGGTCACCAAATGTTTATTACGCGACGAAATTACTTTATTTCCCCGCGAAGTAGAAGTCGTATAGATATAAAATCTATCCGGTCTCTATGAGTGGAGTATCGATTCAATATCGATCCACCAGTGGGAATGATGATGGTAATTCGCACAGCCACGCACAATCACAATCAAGAAATGATCGAAGGATTCCACAAAAACACAAGAAGAAAGTAACACAACTGGCTCGTATTTGCTAGTAAGAAACACAGACTTTATTCGTATTTGCTAGTAAGAAACACAGACTTTATTCATTCACGGATCTTATTAACACTAATTTAATAAGTAAAGTAATATACAGCTCGGAGGCCAAATCAAGACTACTATAAAAATTGAACACTTAATAAATAAGAAAGCTTCAGTTATTTGGATTTTGAGGTGTCAGCACTATCTCACGGTAACAACACATGCCGTGAGAAATGCTGACACCTCGTCTGTCTACAAACATTCCTCTTGCGGATTGTCTCTGGACACCGGACACGATTGCTACTCATGTTTCCGCAAGAAGAATGTTTGTGACACAGAATTTTGTTTAGTGAAATTGGAAACAATAAGAATGTATGTATATGAAAAATGATGATGATGGTGCTGACGCCAAAACGTGACGCTGAACAGTATGAAATATTGTATGTTATAAATTTGTATGAAGTATTTGTACATATATTATAAATTTGTATGAAGTATTATTATACTATAACTCAGTATGAAATATTATATACTATAATATTCAGAGGGTAAATGGTTGTAGTTATGGTGCGTCTAGACGGAGGCAAAGGTTGGACCATTACATTTTCGCGTCGAGGTTCGGGATACTGCTGGTTTGCAACTTGTCAGCTCAGGCAGCGGAATCTCGTTGTTTGGTTGGTCGTCGGTTGTGATCAAGCTTGGAGCGCTTCTATGCGATGCGATGTCGACAGTAGAGCAAGTCCTCGGAATCCTGATGTTCGTTGGTTATTTTTTCTAACGCTTACTGGTCGTGTTGCCAGGTGGACTTCGATGCAGATTGGTAATAAAATTGGTGCGGACTCTGCCAAGTGACGAATTAAAAAAACGGACTATTTATGGTGTGATTAGAGTGCTATAGCTTTGTAGAATGAGCTCGGTATGTTTCCTGTGTTATTCAAATGCTGAACGAACTTGAGTGGAATATTCGAAGTCATTAGAACACCGACAATTTTTCCAATGCGTTCTATAATAGAAATTGATGATGCGTTTATGAACTATTGAAAATACCGTAGGATAGTCCTAGAATTATTTTCGCGATAACGCTGTGTTGTCGTTTCGGAAGATGATTAACAACAACCACCAGAGCATCACTTGTAGTTTAGCCTTCGTGATCTTCAGTAACCAGAAGATATTCTTCGGATCTGCAACAGTGATTCGGGTAGTTTTGCTGTTAGTCTTTCTCTTCGGGACATTTATCTGTGTATAATTTTTCGTTACTGCAGATAAACGGAGCCGAATGAGGATCCAATTGATTTTGACGGATTCCCCGAACAACAACATTCGAACTCATTCGTTATTTCGACAATGCCTTGAATTAAATCAATTTGCCAGTCTGCATTGTTTCGAAATCTTTCGTTGAGCTTCACCTGAATGCTGACCTCGTGATTTACACTATGTACCGTGTATGACGAAACTTAAGGCGTCTCCCCCTTCGTTAAATAATCTTCACCATCTCGAATCCTGTTGATTGTAGTAGATGTGGAAAAGAGCATCGTCCCATTGTTCATGATGCTGTTGCCATTTTTTTTACAAGCAAATTGTTTATTATTTACTAATAATTACTACTTATTCATGTGGACATTTATATATTAATTTCATTATTTTTTTCAAAAATATTTATAATTTTATAAATTCAATACATAAATATAAATTAATTTTTCTTTGTTTTTATACTGTCTTATTATGAAATATCTGCTTCTAATTAATTTATTTCTTTTCTTACGTATTGTATTTTTAACATTCTTAATTAATTTGTTTTTAATCTATATGCAAGGCCATTTTATTATATACTCTTACTTTATTATTTTAATAAAAAGGTATTGTTATCGACTTTAAAAAAAAAAAAAATTTGCAACCCTGAAATTTTTTTTTTACTCGTTTTATGACTAATAAACGCCAAAAAAGCAAAAAAAATTTCAGTCCGTCTGTGCGCCACCGTCCACCGTCCGCCGTACGCAAACTCGTTTGAGGAATTATAGTTGCCAAACCGTATGAGCAATTAAATTGATTTTTTTTTTCTGAATAGACATGGTGGACCCCTAGAAGTTGGATTTTTTTGAGGGTGAGGGTCTGAGGGGGAAGGTGGGGGAAGCGTTTCAGACGAAAAATTTTAGTTTCTAGATCTCAGCAACCACTTATGGTAGGAGGCTGAAACTTGGAATTTCTATAGAGCTTTGATAGTGGACCCATCTGCAAAAGAATTACTGATATGGGTGAAGGGGTGTGGGAGTGGAGGGGAAAATAATGCGCCTGAAACGCAAAAATGACGAGATCGACACATTCTAAAATCCATATCTCCTAAACCGTTAATGGCTAGCAATTAAAACTTGACAAATATTTGTAGTTATACTGGGAGAATAGATTGAAACAAAATTTTTTGGTGGGGGCAGTGGCGTACGGGGGGGGGGGGGGTAAAATACTAAAGATTACGATACCTCACAAACCAATTGCACCAAAAAAACAAAATTTGGTTTGAGTATAAAGCTTGATAAATAAAAATTGCTCAAAGTAAAATCTTTGAAGGGAACAAGGGAGCATAGAAGTGGGGGGGATAAGAATTTTTCAAAAATATCACTTTTCATATCACAATAACAGTGTAACATAGATGCTTCAAATTTTTATTAGAAGTAGGCCCAATAGAACCCCAGTAGGGAAAAAAAATTTAGGGGTGGGGTGTAGAGGGTGAGTGTGGTGAAGGGTGAGAAGGAAAAAGATCCGATGCTTATATCCTTAAGAACCTATAATGATATAAAGCTGAAACTTGGTATTTAGATAGAGCTATAGTAGTGGCATGGTGGAAAAATAAATTTTTTTTACGGGTAGCATGGTACGGGGATGGGGGATGTTTTTCCTAACTTTAGAACGGCTTATGCTAGAAAGTTGAAACTCGGTTTGTATATGTAAATCAACTAGAAAAGTAATTCCGTTAAAAAAATTCGAATATTCATTGGCGTTCGGAAGGGGGGGCAAAAAAAACTATCATTAAAAATAAAATGCATATATTTTCTACGGATTCTTCATATGAATACCTAGAATGTGTTTTCCAGATTTTTTGAATTTCGACCCCTTAGATGGTGTAAAGTGGTTGTATACTTTTTCATGAATTTCACCATATCTCTCAGGTCTGATCAGATAACGAATATCTTTTCACTTCAACGGGCATGTTTAATAAGCACATATTTTTAAAAAAAATTTAATATTCATTGGCGTTCGGAAGGAGGGGGAGCAAAAAAAAATATTATTAAAAATAAAATACATTCATATTCACGATTTTCGTCATATTTACTAGGTCTTTCCAAATATTGAATTCAATTTTTTCCTAGGGATTGTTCATATAAAAGTGTTTTCAAGATTTTTTGAAATTCGACTCCTAAGAGGGTGTAAAGTGGTTGTATATTTTTTAGCATATATCGCATATCTTTTCACTTTCACGGGCTTGTTTAATAATCACATATTTCTAAGTTTTTTCTTTTTCAACCTCTAGACCGCATCCCGAAATATGACCCAATTATTTAATTCATATGTTACACCCTATTCTAACCGCTTCCCGAACTTTTTGTTAGGTTTTCAGTCACATAGTAACATACACCGCAACCCCGAATTGAACTCGTTCCGAACTTCTGCCGGAAAAATAATAAAGTTGCGCCCAGACTGTTGGCAGATTTTTTTAAAACATATATGTATTGTAGGAAATCGCTCTTACATTTATTATTCATTTAAATCTTGCTTCTTTATTGTCGTTGTTTGATAATTTATTATTATATTAATTTGTATAAGATTTCGTTATAAATATTTATTTAACAATATCGAATAATAACGTATTTTTATAGTCGAACAATAACGTATTTTAATAAACATTAGTAATTTAAATAATTTAATATTAATTTTTATATTAATCGAACTATAAAATATTTTAATAATTATTAGAAATTAAATTATTTATAATAAAATTTTAATGTTGATCAATTCAAATATAACGAAGAACTGAATTTTCTCTGGCTATCAATTATTTTTCTTGATTTTCGTAAACTCAATGATTACTTTGATTAAATAAACTAAACTGAAAACGACAGTGGCGAAACGTTAACAAGAGTACCATACTCGCCACATACTCCCCCCTCAGAGACAGCTTTCTTGACAACAACTCCAATATAATTAAATTAAAAATTCAAGTATACTTCTTTAAACAGAAGTCTGAGAAAAACATGGTTTAAGTCTGTCTATTGATATTTTAATTTGTTTTTGTTTGATTGACGAAATGAAATACTTAGATTCACGCAAGATCACCGGATAAAGGCTTTCCAATGATATATGTACATAACTATGCAAACACTACTATATCTTCTGAAAATGTTGTAGTAAAAATAGCAGATACAATGTATCGTTCACCAATGGCGTTAAATTACATTTTTAGCTAAGTACTATGTACCATCAGCACCTGGTGAAATAATAGGTATAATTTACAATTCACCAATAGTGTTAATCAGTTACTAATTAGGTACTATGTACCATCAGCACCAGGTGAAATAATAGGTACAATGTACCGTTCACCAATGGTGTTAAATTACTTAAAAATGAGGTACTTTGTACCAGCAGCACCTGGTGAAACATTAGGTATAATTTACCATTCACCAATGGTGTTCAATTACATTTTTGATTAGGTACTTTGTACCATCAGCACCTGGTAAAATAACAGGTACAATGTACTACTCACCAATGGTGTTAAATTACTTAAAAATTAGGTACTATGTACCCAGCACCTGGTGAAATATTAGGTATAATTTACAATTCACCAATGGTGTTCAATTACATTTTATAATAAGTACTATGTACCATGCACCTGGTGAAATAATAGGTACAATGTACCATTCACCAATGGTGTTAAATTTGAAAACGCATTGAAAATGTTAATATTTCTTTCATTACGTCCAAATATTGCTTTCTTCAATCATTATATTCACTTGCTTACTCTTCAAACTTTTTTGTTGGAGCAACTTCATTATTGTTTAATTCAACACCTTAAACCAATCCATTGGGTTAAAAACCAAATGATGAATTTACAGAAATACTACCACCATATTTAAATTCCCTGAATTACAAATACTATTTGTCCTGATGGAGGATTTTACGATATCGACGGTGTTGCTAAAAATTTTATAATAAAATCTATTTAAGTTCAACCACCGTTGTTTTCTTACACAATTTAAATGATAATTTAAATAATATATAAGAAATATTCTATGTCATAACCATCATAAATTATAATAATAATCTAACAGTTACTTGTTTCTTGATTGCGTTTGCTTTACTCCAATTTATTCCTTTAAGTCCTTGTGCGTTTGCATATTACATAAATGAAGAATGTTACTTTTCTTGTAAAAAAATGTTTTTTCAGCGTTACACGTCGTTTTTTTTTTTTCCGCGTTAAACGTCTTTTCTTCGATTCTTTCTTTAGTCGGGGTCACCAGTTGTAGGAAATCGCTCCTACATTTCTTATTCATTTAAATTTTGCTTCTTTATTATCGTTGTTTGATAATTTATTATTGTATTAATTTGCATAAGATTTCGTTATAAATATTTATTTAACAATATCGAATAATAACGTATTTTTATAATCGAACAATAACGTATTTTTATAAACATTAGTAATTTAAATAATTTAATATTAATTTTTATATTAATCGAACTAGAACATATTTTAATAATTATTAGAAATTAAATTATTTATAATAAAATTTTAATGTTGATCAGTTCAAATATAACGAAGAACTGAATTTTCTCTGACTATGAATTATTTTTCTTGATTTTCGAAAACTCAATGATTACTTTGATTAAATAAACTAAACTGAAAACGACAGTGGCGAAACGTTAACAAGAGTACCATACTCGCCACAGTATATTGGGTGGCCCTTAAAAAAAAATTTTTTTCTCTCACCCTTTCAATTGACTTGAAATGCTAAAAAATGATTTTTAAAAGGGAAATCCGCTCTGAATTTTATCATTAACCCGTGCCCCCAAGGCCCTTTCTAGGAGATAAGGGGCACAACCTGTTTAACTGCACAACCAGTTTGAAAATTGGAAAAAAAACCGATTTTTTTTACATATTTCTAAAGTGTATACCTTCAAGAATAACACACCAAAATTTCAAGAGTGTATCTTAAATGGTTTTTGAGCTACAGCCTCCTGAAGAGTAGCCGATCACGAGAAAAATGCGTTTAAAGATAAAATTATTGATTTCATTTTGATGATCGGCTACTCTTCAGGAGGCTGTAGCTCAAAAACTATTTAAGATACACACTTGAATTTTTTTACGTTCTCCAACATGCTACCGATTTATAAGAAATGATTTACAATTAAATATTCCTTGTACAACATCTCTTATCAATTGGATCCCTATAAAACATCTCAAACCTGGGCACAATGAAGAATTGTATCCTCTTATTTCGCGAACATTTGAAGAAATGGATTTTAAAGCATTATTCGGTGTTCTTGTCTTCGATGAAGTGTACATATGTTAGATAAGATCTTAAATATAATAGCGCACCGACTACAGGACACCGTCTTGTAGCTTTGAACATTCCTATGCGGTAAATATTCCCACCAGGCTGGAGTGGCGATCTGGGATCACCACCTCAGACACGGTGGCTATTTACACTGATGGCTCAAAGACAGAAAGTGGTACGGGTGCGGGAGTGTACTCTTGTGACCTCGACATTATGGAATCGTTTAGGCTACCGGATAGCTCGAGCGTGTTTCAGGCCAAGATTTATGCACTGACAAAAGCAGCGGAAATAATCGTGCGAAAACAGTGTGCGAATGGTACAAGAACTATTTATGTTGACAGCCAAGCTGCCATCAAGGCTGTTGATACGCACATTACTATAACTCTAGGCTTGTGGAAGAATGTAAAAGAATATTACAGATAGGAGGTTATAAATAACAACCTGAGGATCTCCTGGATTCCTGGTCACAGTGACTTCCCCGGAAATGAAAAATCAGACAAGCTCGCCAGAAGGTGGTCGGAGATGAGCAGGGACCTCGCCGACGAATTGGTTCTTTGTCCGATCGAGTGTGTTACGGGAATGATAGACATTGAAGCGCTCAAGAAGATGGAGGGGGCGTGGGAGAATCTCTCGGGATGCCGGCAAGCAAGAATCTGCTGGCCGAAACTCGATAGGAGGAACTCCAGCTTCATTTTGTCTCTGGCCAGGGGCATTTGCAGACAACTCATAGGGGTTCTAACGGGACACTGTCCCTTTGGGGCACATGGTTAAAGACCAGGAATATCAATGGCTGACCTGTGTCGCTGTGGTGATGAAAATGTTGAACCGACTTTAGAGTATCTGGTGTGTGAATGCGAGAGTCTGGCACGCACAAGGTATCGGTACTTGGGGAAATTCTCCTTGACAAACCTATCAGAACTTGCAATGATTTCTTTATGTAGAACTACTCTCTTCATAAGGAAGAGCAATATTTGGAATCAGTAGTGTAGAGCCCGGTCTTATACGAGGGGACCACAATGGATCCGCAGTGATCTCTCGTGATGGACTGTGGCAATGTGCTTCAGTCCACCCTTCTCAACCTAACCTAACCTAACCTAAATATAATACAAATGCTGACCAAGTAGAAGGATTTTATGATGATGGTAAAGAGCGCAAAAACCAATTGGCAAAACATGTTTTAGTTTTCATGGTTCGTGATTTGCTTAAGCCGTGGAAACATGTTCTCGGGTATTTTGCATCCATCAATGCGATAAATGGCAATAGGCTTGAGGAATTGTTGTTTGAAGTAATAGAAAACGCCAAAAATATTGGTATTAATATTGTGTGCATAACGTGTGACCAAGGAAGTAATAAGTAAATGAACATCTTGTACGAGGAGAAGTAATGGCGATGTGGAACGTTATAGTTCAATTATACGAGTTAGAACTTCATTGCCCAACGAAATCTGCAACAAAATTGACGCCATCTCACATTCACCGGATAGGAGATAAGCAAATGTCTGTTCCTGTGGCTGTACCAACATTGAGTGGATCTACGGCTGCTTCTATTCTTACGCATAATGAGTTAGGTCATTTCCAAACCGTTACAAAAAATGTACCTAAAAGTACTGCTTATCTTATAGGAAAAATGAAAAGTCTTTTCGATGTACTAAATAGCAAGACTATACATTAGTGGTGTGCAAAAAGTAATTATTCGTTACTAAGTATTCGTTACTTCAAATGAGTACCGATACTGCCCCAATGAAAAAATGCCCGCGCCTGAGCGGATGACCTTTTTTTTTTTTTAGCTTGTTACATTGTATTTGGTACTGACCTTCAAAAAATTCCCGCGTCTCAGCGGATGATCTTTTCTTTTTTGTTTTAGCTTTTCACATTGTCACATTGTTTCCGAATATTACGTGAAACGTGGGGCGAACTGGGCTAGCAAGGTAAAATGGGACCCTTTCTTACCAAATAAATTATACGATGAAGCTTCAAGCATTGACCACAATACACTATAAAGGATACAGTTCCTCGAATTTTCTCATATTACGATTTTGGCACTATTTGATGTAAATATCAGTGTTTAATAATTCAATTAAAAAACCTGTTAGCGACTGAGAATTGTTTGGAAGAGTATCCTTGAGATCGGGGTACGGATTGTGAAACTTGCAAAGTAAGATTTCATGATTATTTAACAAAGTATAGTATATAAATTTTAGCAGATGCTTACTGTTTAGTCTTAATTCGTGGTAAAGTGGCCCCGGGCGAATTTTACCCCATACCAACATAATTTTATTTCATAATTAAAAATAACAATTTTAACATGGCTAGAACATACAACAAATGAAAATACAACAACAGTAAATTCCAGTTGCGATGAAAAATGCAATAACTTCTATTGCTGAAAAAAATTGACCTAAAGAAGGCCAGTAAATGTTTTGGTGTTCTCAGGGCTACTCCTCAAAGCAGAGCACGCACTCAACACACTTAATTTCATTTCAATTTATTAAAATCATATTGCTTGTCTTAATTGATCCATTGTCATATTCTTTTGCTCCACTTTTGAATGAAATTATACTATACTTCTTGCAATGGCTCACTTTACCTCAGTAGTGGGGCAAAGTGGGCACTTTGAAGTATATATAGAAAGAAGTAAATAACTTTTTTATCAGCATCAATAATTTAATTTCACGAATACATGACTAAGCTAACATCCTTAGTTATCGATTTTGCATGGAAAGGATTTTACAACTATTACCCATTTCACAGAATCTTGGTACAAACCTTAGGGGGCTCACTCTACCCCACCTTCCTACACTCAAAAACAGTAGAACAGTGTGTGCCCAACTTTTTTAATTTTCTGTTTTGTCGATTTATGGAAGAATTTAGTTCTCCACAAATTTGGTTCAGATCATTTTTTCCGAGAAATGCAAATTACGGCTACAAATCGACAAAACATAAGTCTCCACAATTTTGTGTTATGTCGATTTGTAGCAGTATTTTGCATTTCTCGTAAAAAATGGTAACAACCAAATTTGTGGAGAACTAAATTCTGCTATAAACCGACAAAACAGAAAATTAAAAATGTTGGGCACACGCCGTACTAATTTTTGAGTGTAATACTCGGAAACAATGTGAGAAGCTAAAAAAACAAACATAAAAAGGTCATCCGCTAGACGCCGGAATTTTTTTATTGGAGTCAGTATCGAATATAATGTGAAAAGCTAAAATTGCAAATTTCGGGCTTTTCTTAAATAAATCTTATATATCCTATTTTCAATTTATAATCTTTAGTCTTGAATTTCTAATCATTTATCATTTATCTTTTTTTATCACTTTTTTATCATTTGTTACCATTATTTTTACATTTTTTATCACTTGTTATAATTTATATAATTTTTATCTATAATTTTTATCTTTAATGTAAACAGATACATTATTATTAATTGTTATTAGATTTGTCGTGGTAAGCTACCACAGAAGCTATTATGATTAGGAGTTAGTTATTCTTTCCGGTGCCAGTGGAGTGAAACTCCAACACGGAGTCCCCAACTGTGGACTAACCGCCATCCCTGAGGATATGACAAATTTGGAAAGAAACTTCACTGGAGAAGCCAGTTCATCATAAGATTGTGTTGGACTAGGTCCGAAGGAGCTGTTTCGTCATCGGAGGGCATAGACTCTTCAGAAGGTGTACTCTTGCCTACTAACCGAAACACCTTGACAGCTGGTGGGATCGCTGAGGTAAATTCTATATAGCCACATCCCATTCCAAATTTATTACGGAGAAGAATGTAATGGTCAAGAAGGGCGTCCTCTACCTTAGACTAAAGGCGTGTATTTGAGAAGCTTTTTTGAAATCAAGAGAAAAAGCTGTCGGTAGGCAAAAGACGACATAATTTGACGACGGGTCGTTTTAGCGTTGTGTAGGCAGTTTTGATCGTGGCGACACGAACTTCGCCGTCGTCTCCTGGATGAAGATCCACTACTCGGCCTAGTGGCCATTTCGTTGGGGGTAGGTTTTTGTTGGTTGTCAAAACTAGATCATTGAGTTGTAGCGATGGTTGTTTTTGTTGCCACTTAGATCTGGGTAGCAAGGATTGTAAGTACTCCTGTGTCCAACGGGTCCAGAAGTGCTCCTGCATCTGGCTTATGCGTTGCAAGCGTGATAAGTTGGAAATTGTAACGCCATCGACGAGAGGTTCTGGTAGTACGTTCAGTGCTGAACCAATCAAAAAATGACCCGGAGTTAGAGATGTGAAGTCGGTAGGATCATCGGTTAATGCTTGGAGAGGACGAGAATTCATGCACGCTTCAATTTGTGCAAGCAAGGTAGCGAGTTCCTCAAAAGTGAGAGTTGTGTCTCCAATCACTCTTTTCATGTGGTGTTTAGCAGACTTGACGGCCGCTTCCCAGATGCCGCCAAAGTGGGGAGCTGCTGGGGGTTGAAACGCCAAATGGTGCCATCATTAGCTAATTGTTGAGCGATAGCTGCCGATTGGTTAGAAGCCTGTGAAAACATCATTCGTAGTTCCCTGTCCGCGCCGAAGTAGTTGGTGCCACAGTCACTTAATAAGCTAGCACAAATTCCTCGTCTGGCAGTAAATCGTCTATAAGCGTTTAAGAACGCCTCTGTGGAGTAGTCAGAAACAGGCTCAAGATGTACTGCTCTTGTGGCCAGACATATAAATACGCAGATATATCCTTTATTTGACTTATGGCCTCGTCCCTTTGTAGCTCGCACCTATAGCTGAACATTGGACAGACTCCAGATAGGTCCCGCGTAGTCAACGCCAGAATTATAGAACGGTCGGAGCGCTTTCTTAGTTCTTTCGCGAGGTAAATTTCCCATTATTGGTGGTTGAGGTTTAGATCGGTGTCGGATGCACGGAATGCATCGTTTGATTAGCGTTTTGACTGCCATACGGCCTCGTGGTATCCAGTAGTTCTGTCTCACAAAACTAAGTGTCAGCTGAGTTCCACCATGAAGAGTCCTTTGATGACAATCGCGAATGATGAGAGCTGTCCACGGACTATCCTTTGGTAAAATTAGCGGATGCTTCTGGTCAGGATCCAGTAAGGAATGTTTTAGACGACCACCTACTCGCAGTAGTCCACACTCATCCAGAAAAGGGGTGAGATTACTCAAGATACTTTTCTTGAAAGCTTTAGATTCATGCTCTAAAGCCGAGATTTCAGATCCGAAGGCTTCGTTCTGAACAAGCGAAACCCACATTAGTTTAGCTCTATTTAATTCGTCGGCTGAGATGACCGTCGAATATGACTGTATCGGAGGCCCATATTTTTTGACGCCTGGTCTCACTTTACAGATGAATCGTAGGCACCAGGATGTTATTCTCAATAAGCGATTGTGCGATGAGAATCGATGGATTAGATTCCAGATTGGCTGTATTTCACTGAGCGTCACTTGCATGGAGATCCGTGCTTCTGGTATATCGTTCACAGCATATCTTGGCGAAGTAGTAGGCCACGGATTTGTGTTAGATCTTAGCTCCTTCGGTCCGTTCCACCAAAGTTGGTGATCAAGAAGTTGGCTCGGGAGCAGCCTTCTTGATGCACAGTCGGCTGGGTTGTTAGATGTGCTGATGTGGTGCCACTGACTGTGAGGTAGCGTGCACTGTATAAGTGATACCCGATTTGCAACATAGGTCTGCCAGCGAGTGGGATGTCCACTGATCCAATAGAGAGTGATTGTTGAATCTGAATTTAAATGAACTGCAGTCTCGTTCATGTTGAGTGATTCGATAATTTTCTTAGTAAGCTGTGTAACAAGTGTTGCTGCACAGAGCTCTAAACGAGGTATCGAAATTTGTTTCAGCGGTGCCACCTTAGTTTTGGCTGCCAATAAGGAGACGCGAACTCTGTTGTCGACATCTATAGTACGCAAGTATACGACTGCTGAATAGGCTCGTTCTGATGCATCACAGTAGCCATACAATTCATTTAGTTGATTTTTCGGAGAGTAGTTGTTCCAGCGGGAAATTCTCAGATGGTTGATCAAATGCAGTTCCGAGCTTATTTTTTGACATTCAGTGCGTGCTTCAAGTGGTATATCGTCATCCCAATTCAACCCTAGTAGCCATAAGGACTGAATTAGAATTTTTATTGCAACGATAATTGGTGATATCCATCCAAGAGGATCGAATAGCCGAGCGGCTTGTGATAGTAAATTTCGTTTGGTGAGGATAGCAGGCTCTGGAACAGTATGTAGTTGGAATACAAACGAGTCGTCCTCTGATTGCCAAGTTAAGCCAAGAAGCTGAAAAGTAGAATTTTCAGACTTCCAGCTTACGGTTGAAGTTGCGATACTATTTGCAGGTAGATGTGCCAGTATGCTGTGATGGTTGGCGGTCCATTTCCACAAATGAAATCCGCCCGCCCTGGTCAATCCAATTAGTTGATGCTGTTTGTCTAAAGCGGTTTTGATGTCATCAGCGCCAGAGAGTAAATCATCCATGTATATATCTTGCTGTAGTACATCTGATCCAAGTGGGTAATGGTGAGCTTCGTCTTGGGCTAGTTGCTTAAGAGTCCTGCTCGCTAAGTACGGATCACAAGTTTAACCATAAGTGACGGTCGTTAACTGGTAATGTTGAAGATTTCCTCTTTCATCGGGTCGCCACACTATTTGTTGTAAATCTCGGTCATCCGGATGTACCCAAATCTGGCGGTACATCTTTTTGATATCAGCGGCAAATACATAAGCATGTGATCGCCAACGAGAAATCAAACTGGCGAGATCTGGAAGCAGATTGGGACCAGCAGCTAATTGTTCGTTCAGTGATGTTCCTAGGTCAGTTTTTTGCGAACCATTGAATACTACTCGGAGACGAGTAGTCGTACTATTTTCCTTTATCACTCCGTGATGAGGTAGGTAATAGCCCATCTTTTGTTGTTTCATATGAAGTTCTTGTTGACAAGATACAGCTACCATATGTCCAAGTGCTTCATATTCTGTAAGAAATGTTTGGTAGCCTTGTTGTAAGGTCTCATTACGAAGAAACCGCTGTTCCATACGTTGCCAGGCGTTTAATGCTGGAACTAATGAGTAACCTAAGTGTAGCAAATTATTCTTCAATGGTAGGCGAACAGTATATTTGCCATCAGCTCCACGCGAGTGCGTAGCCTTGAAGAATTTCTCGCATTCAACATCTTCATCACTAAGTGGTGGGAAACTTGTCGTAATATCCTCTTGTTCCCAGAATTTACGGACTAATTGATGTAGATCATGGTCGACTGTGCATTGAATGCTCGTACATGCATTGTTTAGTAATGCACTATCGTTGATTGGTCCAGATACAATCCAACCCAGTTTAGTCAGTTGTGCTATCGGATTACAAGACGGACCTTTCACAATTTCGGACTCAATTATTTGAGCGTACACATTGGAACCTAGAACCAAGTCGAGTCGTTCGTTGCTAGTAAGCTTAGGATCAGCCAGTTGTAAGTCTCTTAGATGAGGCCATTCTTCAATGTTCATATTCCTGTCCGGTTCGTATGACGTCAGTTTCGGTAAAACCAGTGCGTTCACAATACAGCAGTACGGTGAATCAAAGTTCGGTCTTATTGTGAATGTGACTGAACCCCTAGAAGACTGCGGGGCTGATTGACCCACTCCAATGATGTGATAGTTAGTAGTTGAGCGATGTAGTTTCAGTTGTTGTGCGAGCCGTTCTGATATAAGTGATACGACCGAGCCTTGGTCTATCAGAGCCCTAGTAATAGATGTTCTGTTCTGCGGTGAAACTACTTTTACTTGCGCGGTTGCAAGTAATGCGCCTTCAATCATCCTGGTAGCAGTGCGAGTATGCACATTATGTGAACTTAGCCGTAGCACGGGCTGTTCCCGTGATGGTAGGTTTGAAATAGAGGCAGATGACGTACACGGATTGCCAGTATTTGTTGCGGCTGGTGTCCCTTCATAACTAGTGCCATGGATCATAGTATGATGGCGACCTTGGCAAGTTTGACAAACCTTGTTAGATTTACAATCACGAAGTAAGTGTGTTCCCATACAATTAAGACACAGTTTGTGCGTTAATAACACTTCACGTCGAGCACTAGGAGATTTTAACCTAAACATGTCACACAAGAGAAGAAAATGTTGTTGTGAGCACAATGGGCATTTTTTCTTACTCCTTTCCTTTGGCTCAAGTTCGTCTGCAGTGGTAGTATGAGACGAGAATCTTTTCAAGCTATTGGCCTGTTGTGTACCTTTTCCCTTGTTGACACTTTGAGAACGCGTTTGTTCCGCAGAGCTTGTTTTAGACGTTGCGCAGTGGAACCCAGATTGTTCTTATGCTTCAAGTGTCCGAATGCGTAGCTTCACGAAGGTTTTCATACGTTCGAATGTTGGAGGTTCTTGATCTCCACCAATCTCCTTTTCCCACTCACGACGTGTTTGTGAGTCCAAGCGTTGAACTGTCAAATACACGAGCCAGTCATCCCAATCAGCGATAGGTCTTTTCAGAATATCTAAAGCGTTAACTGCGTTGACTGTTGCGTTGAAAACCCGCTTCAACTCAGCTGATGTTTCCGAGCATGCCGGTTTGATTGAGTGAAGAGTACCGAGCCGATTGTATACTAATAAACGATTGTTTTGGTACTGCTCGGTAATAATAGTCCATGCACGTTTGAAGTTTTGTGAAGTTATTGCTTAATTTCGAAGCAAAATACCTGGTTCTCCCGATACGTTCGACTTCAAATGATGTAATCGTTCGACATCCGAGAGACTGGTATTGTTTACCACTAGCGATACGAACATGTCATGGAAATTAGTATTAGTAAGCTTCGGTATTTCAATAGTCGGCAGTTTAGGATGAAAACCAAGTGTCGGTGTATTGGTATTGTTTACATTATGGCATGAGGATGATTCGGTAGCGGTAGCTGGGAATTGTGCGAGATATTCGATGAACGCGGCCTTGGTACTGCAGTATAGGTCTTCCGTTATCACCCAATCATCTTCTGAAAATTATGCATTTTTCTCTGTCTCCGTTGTAAGGTATTCATCCTCGAGTATTTGATGATTTGCCTTAAAACTCTGCCATAATGCATCCAACCCTTCAATTTTAATAGCAGCTGTCTCTCTTGTTCGCTTGATACCACCTTCCTTTTTGTAGTTGGTAAAATAATTAGCTATTCGTTTCGTAAGTGTCGCTTGTTTTGCAAGTAATTTCTCCATTGTTAATAGTATGAGTGCACAAGTACGAAATACACAATTTAGCAATGTTAAGTGACACGAGAACCGAACTGTTTTCAAGTATGTATGTATAGCACTGCAAGTATAAATGCACTAAGCCAAGCACAGTATAGCGGATAGTTTTGTCTCTCAAAATTCTAAGCTTAACACTATGTAAAGGTACTAAGCCACGCACACTGACGCGAAGAATTTGGTTTTTTCCGAATACTGTTACTTTATCACACGCGGTAACATATGATATGCAAGATATTAAACTTAATAACGCGACGATTTGCACCATTTATCGACTCTATCCGGCTCGACGGACCAAAATGTTGATATAAAACCAGTTGACCGATATTGTCGATATAAGAAAACGCAAATTGTTTAGGTTTAAAATAATGCGACTATATTTCTTTAGAGATGAGTTGCGACTATATTTCTTGAGAGAGAGTTGCGACTATACTTTTTATGACAGGGTTTTCAGGGTCCGATTTTCTGATTGCAACAAAAGTGCTTGCAGGGCACGATCTTCCTCAGACAAATTCTAAAAAAATTCTAAAAAATTCTAAAAAATTTTAAAAAAATTCTAAAAAATTCTAAAAATCCTCTAAAAAATTCTTAAAAATTCTAAAAAAAATTCTTAAAAAATTCAAAAAATCCTAAAAAAATTCTACAAAAATCCAAAAAATTATGAAAAATTATAAAAAATGATAGAAAGTGATAGAAAGTGATAAAAAGTGATAAAAAATGATAAATAATAATAACAAATGATAACCAATAACCAATAATGAAAAATTATAGAATATTATGAAAAATGATAAGAAATTCTAAAAAGTTCTAAAAAAATTCATCTTGCAACTTCCTCGTACTACCGGCGACCTTTCTAACTCTTTTAGCCAGTTGCGGCTTGAGCATAACAGACTTATCAGGGGGCATAATGAAAAGGCACTTACCAATTCAAAAGAACCTAGAAGAAACAAGAAAAAAACAAAAAAGTTGAAGTCGAAGTCGGACTTCAAAGTCAGACCCCAAAAATTTCTTTTTGAAAATAAGCTCTTGATGTCACAACCAAAGCCGAAGTCGAAATCGAAGTCGAAACCGAAGTCGAAGTTGAAGCTGCTCGGCCAATCTTCCACTCTCACAAAACTCACTATACCTCAACTCTCTTTCCACAATAAACTCACTATAGCGCACCGAAAGTAGCACCTGCGTACCACCGTTTCACTCAGAAAACTCGCTACACTTAAATATAAAAAATTATAAAAAATTTCAAGAAATTATAAAAAATCCTAAAAAAATTCTAAAAAATTCTAAAAAAATCTAAAAAATTCTAGAAAAAATTCAAAAAAACTCTAAAAAAAATTCTAAAAAATTCTAAAAAGTTCTAAAACATTCCAATAAATTATAAAATATTATATTTGTTGACTTGTAGCCGTATTTTGCTTTTCTCGCATTTATAGTGTTATTTAGATCCTTATGAAATGAGTTTTACTTTTTTTATTTAATGGTGTTATATGCTATAAATTTTTTATGTTATAGATTCTTATTACTATGGTCTTCGTTTCTTGTTTCGATGAAGGCTTTTAACTAATGTGAGACCTGTTAATTTTCCCAAATTCTGTGTCCGAGGAGCTACATAAATGGAAATATTTATTATATCAAATATTCAATATTTTATCCGCTTATTTCAAATCAGAGCTTATTTCTTAGATATGTATTTCGTTTAATATATACAAAAACTGTAAAGAAATTGTGTGGAATGGCCAGCAATCACAGTGAAATACACATTTCACATCTCTATTGAATAGTCCTTTGGTAGGGCAGACCAAAAAATCCACTTGGATCTTTGAAAAAAGCGAGATCGATTGAGGTCGGAATTAACTTCAAAACTTTATTAATTTTTTTATTTACTTCAAAACTTTATTAATTTTTTTTTTTTTTTACATATATATTCAATTTTTAATCTTTAATCTTGAATTTCTAATCGTTTATCATATATCATTTTTTATCACTTTTTTATCATTTGTTACCATTTTTTAACATTTTTTATCACTTGCTATAATTTATATAATTTTTATCTTTTTAGTTGTTTACATTATTATTAATCTTTTTTTTTTCATTTTATAACTTTTTAAATTTTTTTAACCATTTTTCATAATTTTTTATCATTTTTCATTATTGGTTATCATTTGTTATCATTTGCTATAATTTTTTAGAATTTTTTCTCAATTATTCTCATTTGTTATAATTTTTATCATTTTTCATAATTTTTTGTCATTATTTGAAAATTGAAAATGATCTGCATAAATTGTATTTATGTACTGACCATGAAAAGTACCCATGCCTTAGTCCTATTACAAATCTTGGGGACTATACTGTATTAGTATTATTGCAAAAGCATTGTATATGGAGATCTCGCTTGGAAAGTTCTTCTATTCGGTGTTTTTGCGAAAAAAATAATTTACCTAATTAGAAAGAAAACAAAAAATATTTTAAAAATTAAATATGCAGTAGTATACGAGCTTAACCCTTAGAGCGCGAACCGTCGATAAACCGACTCTCTATTAATGCGTATAAATTGCGGAGCGTCGGAATATTGACTATTGCGCACTTTGGTTTTAGGTATCGATCTGTGCGGACGTATCGTATCGCGCGCATTTCTAACGTTTATAATAAGTTAATAACATTTAGGGCCGGTTTCACAGTTGAAATTTGATCTGAAGTTTAGTTAAACTTAAACTTAAGAATAAGTTGCACTCTAAACTTGACTCGATTTCTCGGTAAATTTTAGATTAGTTAATCATAGGATATTTATCCTATGATTAACATAGGATATTTATCCTATGATTAACTAATCTAAAATTCGTAATCATTGTGAACTAATTCAAATGAATTAAACTTTTTTACATTGGTATACTCCGCCTTTTCTGTCATTTTATTTCGTTTTAATATTAAAAATTTGAATTATTGACAATCACGGCTACTTTAATTAGGATAAAATCACTTGAATGTCAAAAAAATTAATCCGAACTATAAACGGAAGAAATTCTACCGTTTAGCTTAATCCTATCATGAGAACAAACTTGTGTTTTACAACATCTGTGAAACGCATTATTCGTTTGATCCTAAGTTTAACGAAAATTTTAAGTTTAAACTTAAACTGTGAAACCAGCCCTTATAAATACACAATACCTATTAATAGAGAGTATTAATAGAGAGTCGATTTATCGACGGTTCGCGCTCTAAGGGTTAAAATTGATTATAAACTTCTAAAAACTAAAAATATTAATATACATATATTATTATAGTTAATATTTGGATGCATATTATTATGGATGCATATTATTATAATATTTCGTTCGGCATTTCAAAACATAACATGTAAGTACTTTTTTGTTATGTTAAAGAAAAATTTAAAAAAAAAACTATTTTTACTCAGCCCTCAAAAAGAAATATACATATGGTATATGTACATATTAATAATTCGATATATGAGGGTTCTTCAAGACAACCTGAGAGAACTAAAATATATTGGCATATCAACATTTATTTATGACGGCTGACTAATAGGGAATTTTTTTAAAAAGAACAATTACAGTTATAAAATGCAATTTAATAATGTTCTTTCGGTTATAAAGTTCCCTTTTCAATCCCCGTGCATAAATTTGAAACGTTTATATGTTGGCTATAACGTAGTATCGGTTATAATGTTCTACTTTTGTGGTTCCCTTAAGGTACAGTACAACTGGGCTGCACTGTGTTAGGGTTCGAAATAGGACAGCCACATTGTTGTGGAATAAATAGAGCATGTTATGTTAGTTTTTTTTCTTAATTTGATGTATTTAACCTATTAACTATAGTGTTTAATTTTTATTATTATACTATTTAAGATATTATTAATCTCGATATTTTGTTCAAAATGTTCTTCATTAGCCTTTTATTGCTATAAAAATATTAATTTATTAATACATTTGCAATTTATGTACATTAGCACATTATATCATAATATTTACGTATGCGCTGGTCATTTGTCTTTCTTCTTATTTGTTTGCAAGAAACAACTTTATTTATTAATTTTGTATATTAGATGTTTAAAATAATAGCCGCTTGTAGCGGCCGTATGCCCTATGACCGCCACTAGTTGCGGTACCTATAGTGCCTTAGCGGGGGGTCGCCTGCGTCCGGGGGCGAGAGGATGCGATGCGACCGAATGTCGCTATGGCCTCGAGAGGGCGTCGCCTGCGTCCGGGGGCGAGGTGAGTCGAGTAATGACTGCTCGTCTCTGGCAGTCCTGAGAAGGACTGATGGGGGCCTGTATAAAGGCTTCGCCGGCGTCCGGGGGCGAGACGTGTCCAATGACTGCTCGTTGCTGGCAGTCCTGAGAAGGACTGATGGGGGCCTGTATAAAGGCTTCGCCGGCGTCCGGGGGCGAGACGTGCCCAATGACTGCTCGTTGCTGGCAGTCCTGAGAAGGACTGATGTGGCCTGTATAAAGACCTCGCCGGCGTCCGGGGGCGAGACGTGTCCCAATACTACTCAAATACTCAAAGCCCTAAGAAGGGCCGATGGTGCCTATATGAAGGCCTGTTCAAGCAATGCTTTGGATCTACCTGCTCTAAGAAGAGCAATTTGGTTGTCGGCAGAGGAAGAATAAATAAAAGCGGCTTGCGCCCGCATCGAGATTCTGAATTCAACTAACTATTTATTTCCTAAAACTTAGCCTATTTATACTTAATATCATAGTACATGGTTCTTTCCTACCTCGTACAATTTATTGAATTTCATATTTGACCTAACGGTTATGGTCTAAATGCCAAATGCATTTTACAATAGAACTATGTTCATCAAAATTTTATGACCTTACGGGTCCAATTAAAATATTTTGAGACTCGGTATATTTGTGTGTTATTTAGTTGCGGACAGTAAAGTCCATATAAATAACCCACACCGCTCTTTCCTATTCATCTATAATAATAGTATAAGGTATATAATATTATTAATAGTAATTATATAATATATAATGGTAACGGTAGATAGATAGATAGATTGGAGATAGGGGTCGGTGTGGTTAACCTCTGTCACTGAAGCCACAGTTGGGCTTATTGTGACGTCCCCCGGATTGTTTATGATTCCTCTTCAATCCCTGCGCTTTCAATGAAGCTTAGTATTTTGCGAAGAGGAATGGACAGGAATTCCGATGGTTGCATGAAACCTTGACCGAAGTGACGAAGTCTTTTGTGAGCTAAGCCCTAACATTCACAGAGGATATGCTCCGGTGTTTCATCTTCGTAATTGCATATTCTGCAGATTTTGGTCTCAGAGAGACCAATCCTATTGAGATGCTTCCTCATGTGACAATGCCCAGTCAGAGCTCCCACTAGGGTTCGGGTCAGATATCTGCTTAGTTTTAGCTAGTCAGATGTTCTTTTTTCCGAATGCTTTGGCATAAAGAGCTTTGAGTGCCTGTTGCCCGGTGCCAAGTCCCAGTAAATGGCACTTTGCGATTTTTTCCACATTCGGATGTTCATTCTAGCTGTGCTTAATGGTATCCCACAGAATGGGTATGGTCCCATGAAGTCAGCTTCTGAACCTTTTCTAGCCATTGAGTCGGCCATTTCGTTACCTTCATAGCCGCTGTGACCCGGAATCCAAATGAGGGTGACTCTGTTCTTATTTCCGAGTTCAATTAGGCATTGAAGGCAATTCCAAACAAGTTTGGAGTGTATTTGATCGGACTGGAGTGCAGCCTTGCTGTCCGAGAGAATATATATTTGTTGGTTTTTGTAGCCCCGTCTGATATTTTTTCTAATGCATAGTTCAATAGCATGAGTCTCCGCCTGAAAAACAGTGGATGTTGTGTGCATGCTACAGTAGAATTTAACATTTGGGCGCACACCATAAACACCTGCTCCTACTCCTTGATCTGTTTTAGATCCATCTGTGTACCAGATTATGGATCCTGGTTTTGGAGTGGGTTTGTTTGTGGCCCAATCCTCCCTTCCAGGTAGGACAACTTTGAATGGCCTTGTGAAATTAAATTTCGGAACCATTGAATGAGAAAGAGGTATCGCTAGTATGGGGTCCTTGTTAAGTTCTGCGGAAAGAGTTGGGCAAGCTATTTTGCGCTCTGACTCGTTCTCTGAGCTCAAAAGTTTGTATGTGGTGAACCTATCTTCTTTCTGTATTCTGCGCATCGCCCCAGTAACACCCAGGCATGCTAGTCTCTGTAGTTTAGTCAGCTTCAGCTGAGCAGTTTTCTGCTTTGTTTTCTTCCACCAGACGGATGCCGCGTAAGTTATAATGGGCCTAGAAACGACGGTATACATCCAGTAGGTGAGTTTTGGACTCAGTCCCCAGTTTTTGCCGAGAAGGCTCCTGCAGATCCAAAGAGAGATCCTGGCCCTTTCCAGAACTTTGTCCAAATGAGCATTCCAAGTGAACTTTTCATCTAATATGATTCCCACTCCTCACTGGCATACTCTATAGATTCTCCAAAAAGAGTAGTCTTAGATAGTTTGTCCTTACATCTCCTTTTGGTGAATGCAACAATTGTGCTTTTCTTTGGGTTGATACCAAATCCTGCTTTGGTGCACCAGGTTGCTACCTGGTTAAGGGTATTCTGAACTAGATTTGTCACAGTCTCTTCGAATTTACCTCTAACAAGGATGGCAAGGTCGTCAGCATAACCCTGTACCGTTACTCCAGAACTTGTTAGATCTTGAAGAAGATCGTCCACTACTAAGCACCAGAGGATGGGTGAAAGTACCCCACCCCGTGGACAGCCTTTCGCAGCTGTGACAGTGACTGTTGAGTCGGCTAGTGTCGATGGTAACGGTATAAAAAAAATATATTTTTTTCCTTTTTTGTTGAACTTGTTCTTTTAAAATAACACGTATATTCACCAATGTATCAAACTACCTATATTAGCTTATTTTTATTATAGTATTATGTAAGATATTATAATAGTACAAAAAATATAATAGATATTTATCGATATGTCATTATTTTCGCTCTTCACTAACCTTTAATTATAATGAATTCGTACATTCCTTTAATAAGACATTCGCCACTAGTACTTCTTTACCTATGTATTTTGTTTGCTCGTTATTGACATTTTTAAATTAACTATTTTTAAAAAAAAATTCCAGTCTTCATAATTTTGACCACCTGCATCTTGATTGCGAATTCTGTAACAGTAATTTATCGTTCGATTTGCCTGATTTTATGTTAACACTAAAGAACGCATAATGTTACTAATCTCCTAACTTGAAGAATCGTTAATACGTCTAAGGACTTTGTTTAAGGACTTTGGTATAAGAGATACAGAAAGGAGTGAAATTAACTTAGTCTTACAAAACATATTTGATCGTGAAAATATGTGCCAACAAACGAACGGACAAGTGTTTTTGGTCATAGCTGAACAAAATAAAATAAACATTTTTTTTTTATCTGTAGCTCCATTATTTGCGTTATACATAAACTTTTCAGGTCTGAATTTTTTTATATATATCTTATTTTTTCAAATGGCTCCACAATCAAAAATCTAAATAATCCAAGCTTCAACATCTTTTAGTATGCGGTTGGTGATGCTCTCTCCCCTTACCACCATCTTAGCCGCAGTTTCTTCGTATCGCCGCTCTGCTGTAAACTAGTGAAAAACAACATCATAAAATTTTTAGCATAGACACAGCTTGTGTGTAAGCTAAAAATTCTTATCCTACGCAACAATCTTCAAAAACCCTTTTCTAATGTGCAGGTAGCAGAGTTGGTGAACACTCCTCTTCCTCCTGGCAGATGTGTGTGCCGATGGGAAAGTGCCTGTCTGGCTGGTAATGGCACCTATGGTTGCCGCGGTATGATTACTACCCAGGGATGGTTCGGTGTCTACTTTATTATTTTAATAATAAAGTATTGTTATCGATTTTTAGAAAAAAAAAAAAAAAAAATTTGCTTCCCTGAAATTTTTTTTTACACGTTTTATGACTAATAAACACCAAAAAAGCAAAAAAAAATTTCACTCCGTCTGTGCGCCGTCCGCCGTCCACCGTACGCAAACTTGTTTGAGGAATTATAGTTGCCAAACCGCTATTAAATTGATTTTTTTTTTCTGAATAGACATGGTGACCCTTGAAGTGAAATTTTTTTGAGGGGTGAGGGGAAAGATGGGGGAAGCGTTTTAGACGAAAAATTTTGGTTTCTAGATCTCAGCAACCACATATGGTAGGAGGCTGAAACTTGAAATTTCTATAGAGCTTTGATAGTGGATTCACTTGGAATAAAATTTATGATATGGGTGAAAGGGTGTGGGAGTGGAGGGGGAAATAATCCGTCCAAAACGCAAAAAAGTAGAGATCGACTCATTCTAAGATCCATATCTCTTGAACCGTTAATGGCAAGCAATTAAAACTTAACGAATATCTGTAGTTATACTAGGAGAGTAGATTGAAACAAAATTTTTTGGTGGGGTGGTGGCGTACGGGAGTGGAGGTTAAAATACTTAAGATTACGATATCTTACAAACCAATAGCACCAGCAAAATAAAATTCGGCAGGGGAGCATAAAAGTGGGGGGGAGGGTGGATAAGAATTTTTCTAAAATATCACTTTTCATATCTCAATAACAGTGTTAGATAGATGCTTCAAATTTACCAGAAGTAGGCCCAGTATAGCCCTAGTAGGGAAAAACTTTTGGTGGTTGGGGTGTAGAGGGTGAAGGTGGGGAAGGGTGAGAAGGAAAAAGTTCCGATGTTTGTATCTTAAGAACCTATAATGATAAACAGCTGAAACTTGGTATTTAGATAGAGCTATAGTAGTAGCATGTTGGAAAAATAATTTTTTTTTAGGGGTAGCATAGTACGAAGTTGGGGGGTGTTGTTCCTAACTTTAGAACGGCTTATGCTAGAAAGTTGAAACTCGGTACGTATATGTAAATTAATTAAAAAAGTAATTCTGATAAAAAAAAATTTGAATATTCATTGGCGTTCAGAAAGGGGGGCTAAAAAAATTATCTGTAAACATAAAATGTATTTATTTTCACGATTTTCGTCATACCTACTAGGTTTTTTCAAATATTGAATTCATTTTTATTCCACGGATTCTTCATATGAATACCTAGAAAGTATTTTCAATTTTTTTTGAAATTCGACCCCTAGGAGGGTATAAAGTGGTTGTATTTTTTTTTTTATGAATTTCACCATATGTTTCAGGTCTGATCAGATATCGAATATCTTTTTACTTACACAGGCTTGTTTAATAATCCATTTTTTAAGTTTTGTCTTTTTCAACCTCTAGACCGCATCTTGGAACATGACCCAATTATAAAATTCATATGTTACACCATATTCTAACCGCTTCCAGAACTTTTTGTTAGGTTTTCAGTTACATAGTAACATAAACCGCATCCCCGAATTGAACACGTTTCAAAATTCTGCCGGAAAAATAATAAAGTTGCGCCTAGACTGTTGGCAGATTTTTTTTTATCATCAAAAGTGGAAGTGAAAAATTACGTCACAGTACTTCAGGTCAGGTCGTGTATTGATTTTCTCATCATGTCTGTTGACATCGGAAACACAATCGATCGAGCCATTACTGAACTACTAATGAATTATGGGTATTTTTAAGGTGTAAAGTACAACACAAGTCTGAAACCTTTTACATGAAATGAGAAAGACTTGCAAGTATGCCATTTCTATGAAATAAAAATAATTCATATTAAGTTATGAAGATCGGCGGTTTGATTCGATGGTTTTGATTTTTTCATTTATTGACTATTTTCAACATTTGAATGCAGGAAACGATGGTTAAAAATTCTTTGTTTTTCATTTAGGCAAATAAAGACCGACAAAGAAATTTTTAGAGAAAGCTCCTTTTTATCTATTGGTACTATAATGCCAGTAAATTTTGCAATAGTACAGCTATTACTAGATTTTGGTATACTGATTTGGGGGATTATTTCGATCATTATGAAAATTTCCGTAATAAAAGATTCTACATGGCTGCAACGAGATTGATACGCAGTAAGGCGAAAATAAACAAAGCTGTTTTTTGTTAAATATCTTTATAAATAATTTTCAAAAAGTATAGGTGCTGCAATAATTTCTGTTCCGATGTGCTCGGAAATTGTGTGATAGGAGAAGGTGGGGCAAAGTGGTTCAGCAAGATTAAGTGGGCCCCCTTAAAATTTCTAGTTTGCAATAGCGCAATCTCTTAACAAAAAGAATTATTTGATAAGGCTTCAAGCATTAACCACAATGCACTATAAAAGAAATCCACTTTAATTACAGTTCCTCGAATTTTCTCATATTACGAATTTGGCACTATTTGATGTAAATATCAGTGTTTAATAGTTTGATTAAAAAAACTTGTTAGCGACTGAGAATTGTTTGAAACAGTATCCTTGAGATCGGGGTACGGATTGTGAAACTTGCAAAGTAAGATTGGTTGAATTTTTAAAAAGTATATAAATTTTAGCAGATGCTTACTATTTAGTGTTCAAAACAAAAATAACAGTTTTAACATGGCTAGAACATACAACAAATGCAAATGCAACAACTGTGGACTCAAGTTACGATGAAAAATGCAAAAGCTTCTATTGCTGAAAAAATTAACCTAAAGAAGGTCAGTAAATATTTTGGTGTTTTCAGGGCTACTCCTCAAAGCAGAGCACGCTCTCAACACACTTAATTTCATTTCAATTTATTAAAATCATATTGTTTGTCTTAAGTGATCCATTTTCATTTGCCTTTGCTCCAGTTTTGGATGAAATTATACTATACCCCTTGGAAGGGCTCACTTTGCCTGAACTTTCTTATCAGCATCAATAATTTAATTTCACGAATACATGACTAAGCTAACATCCTAAGCTATCGAATTTGTATGAAAAGGATTTTATAACTACTACCCATTTCACACAATCTCGGTACAAACCTTTGGGGCTCACTTTGCCCCACCCTCCCCTATTTATTGCATCAAATTTTAACCAAACTTAATCCTTACAGGGATCTTAAAAATATGTCTTATATAATATTATAGTATTATTAAATTTCACAATAGACGGCTTCGTATGACGGCAGCTTTCATTTGCTTTCACACTCTCTTCTTTATGGTATTACTACATAAAAAGAAATATGGTATGTACTAAATTAATAATAAAATAAATAAATAATATCTACATTTGATTTCGATGCAAGTAAAAATCTTTTAAACTGCTGCCAACAACTTTAAGTGCTTCCATTCCTCGAGGTATTCGCGGATCTATTAGGTCTGGAATAATCCATATACCTGATCTTAATCGAAAACTTGACACCATCTACAGTGATGTCTGTGACATCAAATTATCTGTAGGAAAAGCTGACAAAGCCGAGCAACTCAGACGCCTGCGTCCGAAAAGGTCTAGTGTTTGTTGTCAGAACTAAACCTCTACTACTTCCATTTCCACTACGGAGAATATCACTGAGACGCAGAATGACTGTAGTTCTCCTCGTTCTACAGAACGTGGGCATAAGGAGAATATTATGACTTCACTTGCAACTCAAAAAGGAAATCAAAAAAGAACCCAAAAAATAATGTCCACAATAACCACTCGGAAGTAATTACTGTGCTTGAGCATTCGAATGATCTTGCAGTTAGGATAATGATGATACAGCTCGCGCTTTAAGCTCTCAATGCGTTTTGAAGGCTGTCGAAAGACCGAAAGTACTTTTTGTAGCGCGCTTGGACCCGAACACATCTGAAGAGGATGTCTTGGCTAATATTGGACTCATTCTGAAGGACAAGTATTTCGATCTACCGCAGGGGTCGGTCACTTGCAAAAATTTGTTCCAGTAGCTCGCATTGATGTATCACGCGTGGCTTCATTAAGAGTTGTGCCTTCGTCCGTCCTTGAAACAGTTATTGGATCAAACAACTGTTCTCATTCAGTAATTGTTAGAGAATTCGTCCCTCATCGACGCAACGCGCATCACGTTAATCGGCCAAAAAACCTAATTCGATCTCGTTCTCGTTCTAAGACTAGACAACTGTATATCTCTGCCGCCGCCTCTTGTATCGACGTTGTCTGCATCACTGAAACGTGGCTTGCGAAAACTTCAGAGACGCCGAGCTGTTTGATGGTGATTATCAGATCTTTCGTCGTGATCGTCATCTTGACATCCAGGACGCTCCGGTTGGCGGTGGAGTGCTTTGTGCAGCAAATCGGAAATTCACCGCTGAAGTAATTAATATTCAGGAAGCTAACACCACCGAGTTGCTCTGCGTTGCGCTGACTTTAAGTGACAAAAAGCTGTAGGTATATAATCACGACGTACATCCCTCCGTGTGCGTTATCTTCAGTCTATGAATCCGCTTTTAACGCTACGGATAGGATCTGCAATCTTATGCGTCCTTGCGATGAACTACTCATTCTCGGAGATTTCAATTTACCATTGGTATCGTGGTCCCGATCTGGAGATGAAGACTGCCTTATTCCGTCCTTCACCTCATGCCCTAGGCAGGATGAACAATGCTTCCAACAGGATTACACCAGATCAATAAGAAATTAATTTATACGAAGGTGGTGCAAGGACTTCAATGATCCGCATATTACAACAATGTTGTACTGCACTTTCATCCGTTCAATTTTGGAATATGCCTGCTCGGTATGGTCCATACTATGAAGTTCACATAAATAGAATTGGGTCGATTCAGTGAAGATTCTTGCGATTCGCACTTAAAGGTCTTCCTTGGCAAGATTCACTGCATCTGCTTCGAGCGTCTTAAGCTCCTGCCGATTGAGTCGTTTGTTGATAGACGAGATGTTCTTAGAACTGTTTTTGATTTCAAGGTAATTTCTGTTGCCGCCTCAGGGCGGACATATACGTTTGAGTGAACTTTTTTTTACCGAAGAGTACGTTTGTTTACTATGTGTTATAATGTGTATTTTTCACAAATTTAAAAAAAAAAAAAAAAAAAAAAATGTCTCAACGTAGTAAATTCATTTTGGGCGATATGTCCGAAGAAGAAGTCGTTGAATTGATGAATTCTGTCGAATCGGATATTGAAATTGATTACGAGAGTGATGATTTAGTTGGCGATCCAAATTATGTACCGGATGAAATTGAAGCTGAGGTGAACGATGGGCCTCAATGCTGCAATACACGAAATGGATTCTGGAGAAACTAGCTATGCGTTTCTCCCATCGACATTTGATTTCACACTCAATAGAACTGTAGCGGACAATGCTCACGATGCATTACCATCAGCATCGTCATCAACTTTCGATGATTTACCTATTCTAATCATGGAAAACGTTGAAGTTGAAGTTATCGTGCAAAACGAAAAAGCTACAACATCAGCTGCATACCGGAAGAAAAACAAACGCCCACGCTCACCTTGCACGGTGTTCAATCTAGTATAATAAAGCGAACAACCAATTAGAAACAGATTGAACACCGTACTCCATTTTTTAGAATTGTACATGGAGTTAGCCACACCTACCCATGTTAAATAGATCGCAACTTGTGCAGTCCGAGTGACATTCATGTACGTGTGAATGTGAGACATCTGTTTCACATTCACGAGTCCAACTCGGTGTTGCTTTCAAAGAAAATAAACATGAGAATGCAAGTGGTGATCGATATGTAATTTATTTGGGTCACCGCTTGCATTTTACTTTATTATTTTAATAATTAAGTATTGTGATCGATTTTTTAAAAAAAAAAATTTGCTACCCTCAAAATTTTTATTTTCACGTTTCATAACTAGTAGACGCGAAAAAAGCAATAAAAATTTTCAGTCCGTCTGTCCGCCGTACTCAAAATCGTTTGGAGGCTCGTAGCTCCCAAACGCTTTGAGATATTAAATTGAATTTTTTTTTGCGAATAGACCGGGTAGGCTCCTTGAAGTGACCAAAGACTCGATCTGGAATTTAGGGGTGGTCGTGTGAGGGGGAAGGAGAGGGAAGCGTTTTAGACGCAAATTTTTTTTTTTTTTTTTTAGAGAGATATATGTATATTTATTGTTATAAAATAAAGTGTGTAAGTGTTGAAAGCTCCTTTTCAAGGTTCACTATATCGTAATAAATCAAAAACCAATTATAATTCAAAAATAACAAAATTCATATATAAAAATCTAAAGGTAAAATATAAAGGTAAAAAGAAGAAAAAATTTTAAGAAAGAAACAATAATTCAAAAATAGTAAAGTGAAAGCAAAGTAACAGTTAATTCATTTTAAAAAAAAAAAAAAAAAAAAAACAGCAGTACAAGTAAATACCATTGTATACAAAACAAATGAAGAAACAAAAAAACAAATGAATAACAACAACAGTGCATACAAGGAAAAATACAAAAGTATATAAAAATTTCAACAAAAACTAGGCGATATACTGTCAAAAAGTCTAGGATTATCAAAGACATATCTCTTCAGTATGATTTTATAATTTAATTCAGTTAGATTCGCTTTAACAAATGACGGGATTTCATTATATAATTTTGGTCCGATAATACTGGAATGGCGAGAGGTGCAAGTTTTTTTGAAAGATTGTTTTTCGTAGTCTACTACAAAGAGATGTTACATGCTTACCCCATTTTAGGTCCGAGTCAATAACAATCCCCAAATATTTTATATCATCCACCCTGTTTAAAGTTACACGGTTTAAAACTAGTTTCAAGTCACTACTCAAACTCTGTTTACTTCCGAAACAAACGTATTTAGTTTTTTCCGTATTTAATGATAACTTATGGACACAAAGCCCATTAAATAATGTGTGAAGGACGCTTTGTATTTCGGAAAAAGTATCAACCCATTTGGCAGCACTACATAACAGCACCGTATCATCGGTAAAAGCTACTATGCGGCAGTTAAGAGGATTTTTATTTAACTTACACAAGTCATTCATATAAATAAGGAACAGTAACGGTCCTAAGACCGTCCCTTGTGGTACACCGCATATAACCTGAAGAGGGGGACTGATAGAGTAGAGGTGGAAAAATATTGATAGCACTATCGATATATCGATATTTTTCCATAAATGATATTTTATCGATTGCGGCCACTCATATCGATATATTTCGATATTGCAAGCAAAACCAACTTCATCTCAATTTTGTCTCTATTATCTCCTTTCTTTAAGTATCTACTGCAATTCGTACATGAATTTTTTCATATTTGTCAATGCCAATACACTAACTACATTGGCTGAAATATGTACTATTCAATTATTATTTTGCGACGTTTCGAACTCGACTGAGTCCTTTATCAAACTGTTTAATAAAGAGCTCAGTCTAGCCCGGAATGGCACCCAAAAATAAAAATCTGACAACAGTCTGGGCGCAATTTTATTATTTTTCCGGCAGAAGTTCGGAACGCGTTCAATTCTGAGGTGTGGTGCAGGTTACTATGTGACTGAAAACCTAACAAAAAGTCCGGGAAGTGGTTAGAATAGGTTGTAACATATGAATTATATAATTGGGTCATATTTCGGGATGCGTTCTAGAAGTTGAAAGAGAAAAAAATTTAAAAATAGGTGATTGTTAAAAAGGCCCGTGAAAGTGAAAAGATATACAATATCTGATCAGACCTGAGAGAAATTGCGGAATTCATGAAAATGTATACAACAACCTTACACCCCCTTAGGAGTCGAATTTCAAATATCTTGAAAACACTTTCTAGGTATTCATATGAAGAATCCGTACAATAAATTTGAATTCAATATTTGGAAAGACCTAGTAAATATGACGAAAATCGTGAAAATATGTGCATATTATTTTCACTGATCATTTTTTTTGTACCGAGTTTCAACTTTCTAGCATAAGCCGTTCTAAAGTTAGGAAAAACACCACCCACCCCCGTACCATACTACCCCTAAAAAAAATTATTTTTCCACCATACCACTACTATAGCTCTATCTAAATACCAAGTTTCATCTTTCTACCATTATAGGTTCTTAAGATATAAACATCGTAACTTTTTCCTTCTTAACCTTCCCCACCCTCACCCTTTACACCCACACCCCCAAACTTTTTTTCCCTACTAGGGCTCTATTAGGCCTACGTACATAAGTGAAGGGGATAAGAATTTTTCAATAATAACACGTTTCATATCTTAATAACAGTGTAAGATGGATGCTTCAAATTTTTACCAGAAGTAGGCCTAATAGAATCCTAGAAGAGAAAAAAAGTTTGGGGTGTGGGTTTAGAGGGTGAGGGTGGGGAAGAGTGAGAAAGAAAAAGTTCCGGTGCTTATATCTTAAGAATCTAAAATGATAGGAAGCTGAAACTTGGTATTTAGATAGAGCTATAGTAGTGGCATGGTGGAAAAATAAATTTTTTTTTAGGGGTATGGTAGTATGGTACGGTGGTGGGGGATGTTTTTCCTAACTTTAGAACGGCTTATGCTTGGAAGTTGAAACTCGGTACGTATATGTAAATTAATTAGAAAAGAAATTCTGATAAAAAGAAATTTGAATGTTCATTAACGTTCAGCAGAGGGGGGGGGGGGGGGCAAAAAAAATATCAGTTTATATAAAATGCATATATTTTCACGATTTTCGTCATATCTACTAGGTCTTTCGAAATATTGAATTCATTTGTATTCTACGGATTCTTCATATGAATATCTAGAATGTCTTTTCAAGATTTTTTTAAAATCGACCCCTATGAGGGTGTAAACTGGTTGTATACTTTTTCATGAATTCCACCATGTTTCTCAGGTCTGATCAGATATCGAATATCTTTTCACTTCCCCAGGCTTGTTTAATAATCACCTATTTTTAAGTTGTGTTTTTTTCAACCTCTAGACCGCATCCCGGAATATGACCCAATTATTTAATTCATAGAAAAGGGTGTAACCTTTTCTAACCGCTTCGCGAACTTTTTGTTAGGTTTTCAGTCACATAGTAACATACACCGCATCCCCGAATTGAACGCGTTCTGAGCTTCTGTCGGAAAAATAATAAAGTTGCTCCCAGACTGTTGGCAGATTTTTTTGTTATTTTCAGTGCCATCATTTAAAAACTGAGTTACGTCATATAGCGCGTCAGACGTGTTTTTACTTACTTACTTACGATGGCGCTACAGTCCAAATCGGACCTTGGCCTCCTGGATGTGCCGCCTCCAGCCTTTTTGGTTCAGTGACCAGTTTCTACATCTTAGAAGTGATTTGCTGTCTGCGTCGATAGAGTCCTCCCTGCGCTTTCGTGGTTTCCCAACTGGTCTTTGTCCATAGACTTTTCCCTTTAGTGTGCCTTTGGGTATTCTTCCGTCATCCATACGCTCCACATGACCAGCCCATTGAAGCTTTTTAAATTTTATGAGGATCGATACTTCTGAATTGTCGAAGATGGCATACAATTCTCTATTGTATCGTATTCTCCAGATCGAGTCTTCCCTCACAGGTCCGAGGATTCTTCTGAGGACTTTTCTTTCAAAGGCGTTAACTAATTTTTCAGACGCCTGAGTCAATATCCACGTTTCGCTGCCATAGCATAGCACAGGTCTTATTATTGTTTTGTACAGTTTTATCTTTGTTTTTCTGTGCACATTTTTGTTTTTAATTATTGGAAGTACCGAATAATACGTCTTGTTTGCCATCATTATTCTTCTTTTAATTTCGATGGGTTCGCTTCCATCCTTCGATATGTTTGCCCCGAGATATACAAAGTTGTCTACGTTTTCTAGGTTGAAGTCTCCTATTGTAATATTTTGTCTTTTTATCTTGTTTAAGCCCGTTGTCAGTTCTCAGCTGGAAGTCAGATCATTTTCCACTCTGACTTGTGACAGAGAATCGGTCATTGTCATTTTTGTAAGCCGAACTAGTTTCGGTGGAACTCCAAAATCTATCATTATTTTATACAGTACGCGCCTGTCGATACTGTCGTATGCCTGCTTGAAGTCCACAAATATCTAGTGCACATCAATGTTAAATTCCCAGCACTTTTCAAGCACCTGTCTAACTAAGAATATTTGGTCCGTTGTCGATCGCCCAGCTCTAAATCCGCCCTGGTATTCACCAATTACTTTGTCCGCAAAGGGCTTCATTCTCTTTTCTAGAATTTTCGATATAAGACGTACACAACAGGGATATTCCTCGGTAGTTTTCACAGCAGAGTTTGTCACCTTTTCTAAAAATTGGGTATATGATACTCCTGCGCCAATCTTCAGGAAGTGTTTCTTGCATCCATATGTCCGAGATCAATCTGTGTAGGAGATGTGGTATGCAGGTGTCACCTGTTTTCTTGAGTTCAGCTGGAATTTGATCAGTGCCCGGCGCTTTGTTGTTTGGGTGGTTCCTCAGGGCTGTTTTTACTTCTTCGAGTGCGGGAGGACTCGAAGAGGATCCTTCCTCAGCTGTTACCTCGGCTGTTGTTATGTCTGCTGCTGCTGTTCGTGCGGATGATGGGCTCGGGTTGAGAAGGTGTTCAAAATATTGTGCCTATCTTAGTTTTATCTCTTCCGCATTACTTATAATGTTGCCTTCTGCATCCTTGCAGAGGCTCGTTTTCGGTTTGTATCCCTCTTTCATCCTTTTAACTAGGGAGTATGCGGCTCTTGTGCTGTGTAATTTAAATTGTTCGTCCATGTTTTTAATTTCGTCATTATTGTACTTCCGTTTTTTCTGTCTGCAGATTTTATTTGCAAATCGCCTAAGATCATTATATTTGTCCTGTTTGGCTCGTGTCGGCCGTTCCGTTAATATTTTGTAAGCTTCGTGTTTTCTCTTTAATGCATCTTGGCATTCGTTGCCGAACCACTTATTTCTTTTGCGCCGGGGTTTCTGTCCTATCACCTCCTCTGCGACGGATGTTATGCCATCTTTGATGTTTTGCCACATTTCACCGATTGGTAGCATTGTCGCGAAATGCCTCTCCAAGGCTGAAGTGTATTTCGCAACTATTGCCTCATCTTTGAGCTTTCCAATATCGAATTTAGGGACCGGTTGTGGTCTTGGGTGTCCTCGATTTGCTATTCGACATCGGAACTTGGTCTTGACTAAGTAGTGGTCTGTGTCACAATTAGCACCTCGAAAGGTGCGTACGTCGAGAATACTGGAGGTCGCCCTTTTTTCTATTAGAACGTGGTCTATTTGGTTGAATGTTCGTCCGTCGGGAGACGCCCACGTTCTCTTATGAATGTTACGATGCGGGAAATCAGTCAGGCGAAATCAGTCAGCCGTTGGCCGTTGTCGTTACTTATATCATGAAGACTGGGCCTTCCAATTGTCCCTATATAGGTTTCCTCTTTGCCCACTTTCGCGTTAAAGTCACCTAATACTATTTTTATATCGTTCGACGGGAAGGAGTCGAATGTTGATTCTAAGGTGCTGTAGAAATCATCTTTAACTTCGTCGTCTTTGTCTTCCTTTGGGGCGTGGACATTAATAAGCCAAACATTAAAGAATTTTGTTTTAATGCGGATTGCACACAATCGTTCATTAACGGGTTTGAAGTTGGTAGCTTGATGTTTAAATTTGTTGTCGACGATGAACGCAACTCCAAGCTTGCGACTTCCCGAAGATTTCCCACTTTTGAAAATTGTGTGCGATCTAATGTCGGTAATCTCGCTACCTAACAATTTAGTTTCTTGGAGTGCGATGATGTTTATCTTGTATTTGTTCGCCTGTTCCAGGAGCGCTCTCACTGCTCCAGTTCTGTACAGGGAACGCACGTTCCAAGTTCCGAAAGAATAGTCAGTTTTTCGTTTGCGTGGTCGTTGCCGTTGAAACAATATAGTCCGAGGCGGTGGATCAGGTTTCGAAACTAGATTGTTTTTCCGAGGAAGAGTAGTTAACACATCGCTCAACCCCCTAGCCTGGAGGGCCGGTCCTACTTCTTTACTACACCCTGGTAGGAAAAGGGGAGGAGTTTTCAGGTGGATATGATATGCTGGAGTTCTCGCAGCTATGCTGCGAGTCCAACTATATCATACATACTTATGCCTACTTCCTGATACGCACTGGTGTTCCTGGCCATTCAGGATAACTCCATACCCCTCCTCCTTTCTCAACCGGGCTTGGGACCGTCTATGGCGGAGTTCGTGGCGGACGTGTTTTTACAAGCTCTAAATCCATATTGGTTAGGTGCTAAGAAATCATTTTTGTTGAGGTGTGTCATAAGTCGATCTTTAATCCATTTTTCAAACAATTTGCTTATAGTTGATACCAAAGAAATTGGCCTATAGTTAGAAGGATCAAGTTTGTCATTGTTCTTATGTAGTGGAGTAATGCTAGCAGTTTTTAATGTGTTTGGAAAGATTCCCGTATTTAATGACAAGTTTAAAATGAAACACAAAAAATCGACTATAAGATGGGATATATCTTTCAAGAGTTTTGAGTTTAAATTGTCTAACCCAGGTACCTTATTGTTTGATAAGTTCTGAATGTGGAAATTAAGCTGGTTTACACTAATTTCACAAAAACTCGATAGGTGCGTACTGATCACCGACTGTTGAAACAGGGAAATATTGCAATTTTGTCGAGTCCTGACCGAATTTGAGATATTAGCGCCAACGTTAGTGAAATGCTGGTTTAGTATTAAGCTTATTTTGCCTGAATCCTTAATGGTTTCACCATTTGAATCACGAATTTCATCAATTTCACTCCTCACTGAGTTGAAAGTTATCTCATTTGTCTTTTTCCACAGCTTGCGAGGATCATTTTTAACGGAGTCAATTTCTCTTCGGTAGTACGAAATTTTAGCATATTTAATTACGGAATTTAATTTATTTCTGTACCGTCAATAACAGCAAAGCAAATTATAGTTGAAAGGTTGTCTCCTTGCTTGCTCAGCTAATTTATTTTTATGCCTAATAGATGTTACAATTCCTTGTGATGCCCAATTTTTTATATTTAACAGGTTTTTTTTTCCGTTTTATTGAAAAATACTGTAGATTGTATCATCATCAATGGCGCGACAGCCCAAATCGGGCCAGGGCCTGCAGGATACATTGTCTGAAGTCATCTCGGTTCAGCGCCCGCGTCCTCCAGTTTGTGCATCTAAGAAGCGATTTGCAATCTTCGTCAACTGAATCCTGTTATCTTTTTCGCGGTTTTCCCACCGGTCGCTTGCCATGGGCTCTACCTTTCAATGTGCGCTTGGGAATTCTTCCGTCATCCATTCGCTCCACATGACCTGCCCATTGCAGCTTACGGAATTTTATAAGAGTCGATGCGGCTGGGTCGTCATAGATGTTATACAACTCGTTGTTGTACCGAATACGCCATTCAGTGCCTTCTCTTACTGGTCCCAAAATTCTTCGAAGAATTCGTCGCTCAAAAGCGTCTATTGATTTTTCAGACGCTTGGGTGAGAGTCCACGTTTCACTTGCATATAGTAGCACAGGTCTTATTATGGTCTTGTATATGCGAAGTTTGCTCAGCCTGTAGATTGTATAATTGCCTGATTTAATATGCCATAAAATTCCTCCATGACTCTATCAACATCAGTATAATGGTACAGAGCTGCCCAGTTCACTTCGGTTAATACGCTAATTAGAATATTATGGTCGATTTTAGTTTGCTGCCTATTGGGTTTGGATGTGACAGTTTTTCAATTTTCATGAGACAAGCCATAATGGCATAATGATCTGTAATATTTGTCTTATATATTGCTGGTCTGAAATTTATATTATCCAAATTTTTAATAAAAATGTGATCAATACAAGACGAGTTGTTCCTACCGATCCTAGTTGGTCCATTCAAAACCTCATTGAACCCAAAGTGTGACAAGGTGTCTAGATATTCCGTTGCAATAGATGAATTCTTTGACTTTAAAATGTCGATATTTAAATCTTCCAGGAGTATGTCAGATTTAGTTGAACCCGTATTTTCTAAATACTCAACTAGAGAATTTAAGAAAGTGGTGGCAGTCAGACTAGGAGATCGGTATATGATAGTTACGAGAAGTTCTCGACCATTTGGAAGCGATATTTTCAGACAACTACTTGTGGCCTCACTGATTTGAAAGTTTAAACAATGTACATTTTAGTCCTCACGAACATATACAGCTAGACTATCACATTTATTCAAATTACTTCTGCAATCAAACAAATTGAAACCTTCGATATGGAAAATATTTGTTCTATCATCGTCAATCAATGTTTCAGTGAAAACTATTATATCGAAATCAACTTTCAACTCATCAAATAACAATAAAATCTCATCAAAATGTTTAGGTAAGCTTCTAACATTCATACAAAAGATTTTAATTTTAAAATTAGTCTCATAATCAAAAAAATATTTACATTGATAACAATTGTTAAAACTCCTTGTATCTACATTATACTGATTTTCTATCACCTCCAGTAAATTTGGCATTGATAAAAATAGAACGATTATCAATCACACGTTAATTAAAATTTTAAAAAGGCCTGGATAATATAAAAGTAATAGTATAAAAAAGAAAAGTTAATTCAAAATAAAAATAAGATTTATGAAAAACAAAGAGAATATAAGTATGTATGTATATGTTGTTGTGTTTAAGGCCTTGGAAGGACTATTTCGACTTGAAAAAGTCAAAATAGTCGAAAGGAAAAAGAAGGTTCGGGACAGAAGGGCCAATTCCACCTAAGTCCGAATTGGTGTCTGAGTTCAGCTGGTGCGACGCTCTTGCTGGCGGCCGGGACTAGCTACGGCAGTGTGGGGGGGGGGTACTTGCTTGAACTCAGGCCATTAAACCCTAGGCCTGTACAACAAAAATTGTAAGCGCCGACTTATCCAAGGGTAGGTAAAAATTGGGATTATTTTCCCAATTGGTCGTGAAAGACCAAGAAGCGGTTGGATGGCGCGGCTCCGCGATTTGTCAGGGCGCTCTGGTGTTAATAGCGCCCTGCTCTGCCCACCCTACCTCAGCCACGACTGTCCTTATAACATTTTTCGCGTCGTGGCCCCTTATTGAGGTTCGGGGCGAAGGATCTAGACGCTCGGGTTCATTTCACTGGCTTTCCTAGCCTTTAACCATCATTTTGCGAAACAAAAACATATCTCATAATCAATAACAAATCAAATGTGAACACGAAAAAAAAACTAAGCAAAATAAAATATGCAAAAGAAAATATAAAAAACAAAACTCACCCCATAATATTTCTGCAGCTTAATTTTATTTCTTTTTAATTTGAATTTTTAAGCTATTATGCTTTAAATTATATTCCGTCCCGTCTGTCCGGTCCGTCTGTCATTTTAATAATTTTTATTTACTTTGATTTTAATATTTATGTAATTCATTTATTAATTCATTTTAATTTAATTCATTTCAGTATTTATTCTTAAACAATTTTAACCTTCTTTTTTTTTTTTTTTTACGTGTTTTTATTTCCGCGTTTAAATTTTAGGCTTTTAAATTTTACTTTTCATTCGTTCTTTATTCCTTTTTCCCCTGCATTTTGAAGTAGACTCACAGCTAATTCAGATATTTTTCCAATAAGAAATGGTAGCTACGACGCAGCTTTATTCACTTCAAAATAACATTTTAAACACCTGTGTCAAAATTATTCGTCGTCGCTCTCCTTTCCAGTGCACTAGTGTAATTATGTCTTCATGTGTACACAAACGCACACGAAAGAAAATTATTTGCTCATCAAGATCGCAACAAGCGAAAGTCGAAAATGATAAAGGAGAAATGACACAATTGGGAACGACGAGCACTGACAGTGTCGAAGATTTAAATTTAATTCGTCGATGACACTCATTCTCTTGCGGAAAACTATATATTAAATTTTTACGTCAGTGGTTCTCCTCGTAACGGGGTTGCCATAATTTGGTATTTTTTTTTTTTTTTTTATTGACATATGTCGACACATTTAAGACGATTTTTTTTTTCTGGTATCAACTGTGACCAGGTGGTCATCATCGCACGTGACACGATTAATCCATGGCAGACACAAATTATTTTCGCAAACTACCCGACGAAAATTTTTGTTAATTTATGTTGTTTTTTTTTTTTTTAAGTGAAATTCTGACCGCCATCTTATGATAGCCTCATCAACGATCGGTTTACTTCGCCACCTCCGATTACCACCACGGACACATTGATTGCACTAGTGAACCACCACGAAACGCGTTGACCAGCTAATTGGCATTGCCAATAATACGACATGTGAAAACCAAATCAAACATAAAATTCGAGTGACCCGCGAGCAATGCAAGATTTCCACTTTGCTTATTATACTTCACCGACGCATTCACACTCGAAATCAATTTTCACGAAATAATATCACTACCGTAAAAATTAATGATCTTTAAGTGCACCGGATACTACAGATAAGGTCAACAGTGAAGGTACGGTCAGAGAGCGGCATTTTCCTTTTTTTTTCCAATTGTATAGTTGAAAACTAAGCGCAAAATTATTAAACCGAACAAACAAACTCTTCCGAAACGTGATACTCAATATGAACTGAACCTCGCGTATCGGTGCTCCAATCGTCCAATCGTTTTTCTCTCGTCTCGACGCGCGCTACCGGCCTCTAACTCCTAGCGGTGCTTTTTCCCGTCGCCAAGCCGGTTTCGTTTTGTTCGTTCCAGTGCTTACAAGTGCGCTCGGTACTTTATTAGTATCGAAAGCACCGGTAAGCACCGGAAACGAAATTCCGGCGGCACTCAACAATGTGTATGAATGAATGTGTTACTACGCTATGAATATAAATATGTATATATGTATATATGTTAATCCGCTGTCTGCTCCACAGAAGAAGTTAACTCCTCCAGGCTCGATATGGCTGAAGCTGGTGCATTGTCAGGGTCATTAATCTTACGGATATGAACCCTGTCACTTAAAGTAAACGCTGATCTAAGTCTTCCACTGCGCTTAAGCGATAGGGCCTTACGAAACAAATCGTAGTTGTGCTTAATAAGACTCTCGTTGAGGAAAAAACTGGCCGATGATTTCATACCGATAACTAACAAGTTCAGTGGTCTTTTGGTTTCACGGTAGTTGTTGCGACAGGCTTTAAGAATGAAATTCTTCTGTCGAGGGTCGTCCAATTTCACAATTATGGAGGTGTCCTTCTTGCCATTGGTGTTGGAACGAGTACGAAAACCTGATCTTACGCTGATTTTTGGAGCTCCAATAGCCTTACACAGTTTATCGAAGTAGTACGGCAGGTTTTCACCGCCAGTATACGGTATTCCAGATAGTACCAAATCCGCTGCCACCAGTCCTCGTTCAAGTGCGTCAATTCTGCCCGCTAGGTTTTTTTGATTGGACTTCAGATAGGAAACTTCATCAAACAGTTTTGCCTCAATTGCGTCTATGCGCCGCATAATATTTTGGTTTGGGAAGTTGCGTATGGGGGTGGGGGGTGAAAAACTTTAGATTACGATATCTCATGAACCAATTGCTCTAGAAAAATAAAATTCGGTTTGGGTATAAAGGTCAACAAATAAAGATTGACCAAAGTAACATTTTTTAAGTGGGAAGTGGAGCATAGAAGTGGAGGGGTAAGAATTTTTAAGAAAAAACACATTTCATATCTCAAGAACAGTGTAAGATAGATGCTTACAATTTTTACCAGAAGTAGCGCTAATTGCCCCCTTGTAGGGAAAAAAGTTTTGGGGTTGAGGGTGTAGAGGGTGATGGTGGGGGAGGGTGAAAAGGAAAAAGTTCCGATGCTTATATCTTAAGAACCTGTAATGCTATAAACCTTAAACTTGGTATTTAGATAGAGCTATAGTAGCGGCATGTTGGAAAAATATAATTTTTTTTTGGGGTAGTATGGTACGGGGGGAGAGGGTGTTTTTCCTAACTATTTTCGGTTTATGCTAGAAAGTTGAAACTCGGTGTGTATATGTAAATCAACTAGAAAAGTAATTCTGAAAATTCTAATATTCATTGGCGTTCAGAAAGGGGGGCAACAAAAATTATCAGTAAGTATAAAATGCATATATTTTCACGATTTTTGTCATATCTACTAGGTCTTTCCAAATATTGAATTCATTTTTATAGGGATTCTTTGTATAAATACCTAGAAAGCGTTTTCAAGGTTTTTTGAAATTCGACCCCTAAGGGTAGTGTGGTTCAAGTGGGGGGTGTTTTTCCTATATATAGAACGGCTTATGCTACAATGTTGAAACTCGGTGTGTATATCTAAATCAACTAGAAAAATAATTTTGAATAAAAAAAACGAATATCTATTGGCGTTCAGAAGGGGGGCAAAAAAAATTATCTATGAAAATAGAATGCATATTTTCTCACGATTTTCGACATATTGAAAAAATTCTCAAATGTTGAATTTAATTTTATTCTATGCATTCTCCATATGAATACCAAGAAAGTGTTTTCAAGATTTTCTGAAAATTGACCCCTAAGAAGGTTGTGTACTTTTTCATAAATTATTCCATATCTCTCAGATCCAATCAGATTTTCACTTCCACGATCTTGTTCTTTTTCATAGGTTTTCAGTCACATAGTAGCCTACACCGCATTTCAGAATTGAACGCGTTCCTAACATCTGCCGGAAAAATAATAAAGTTACGCCCAGATTGTTGGCAAACTTTTTTGTTATGTCATAGAGTGAGCAATGAATTATGATCTAGGCCGGGTGCATAGTCATTTATGTCATATGTTTACGATCTGGGTCATAATTTATTGACATTGTCTTTAATGGTAAGAAATTAGTATTTAATCATAACTTTGTCAATAAGCGTGACAGTCGATAATTGTATCTTAAACAACACACAACGTCTTTTAATTATCATTGATTACGAAGTCACTCTGATTTAGCTGAGTCGTGCCTAATTGTATTCTCGCTTTATCAGTGTTTCCTAGTAAAGTAATTCAAACAAAAGGTTACTCCAGTCATCAGCGCGCTTGACCGATCACTCCCAGAAGAATTAAAAAGATAATAGGAGTGATCTTTTACAGTCCATCGTTTACACCAAATGATGGCGGTCTCGATGGAACAGGTAAATCTATCACAAATCTTTTTATGCAAATAAAAAAATTGAAGATTCACCTGTTTCAATTCCCTTTTATTTTCTATTTCTAGAAATTCTAGAAATTGGAAAGAATTTTGAAAAAATCATGTGGCGCAAAAAATCGCTCCGATACCACGTCAACCAGGTAGCATTTCAAGGCAGTTTGCCTTTACCCGCTACTATAGCTCTATCTAAATACCAAGTTTAAGGCTTATATCATTACAGGTTCTCAAGATATAAGCATCGGAACTTTTTCCTTTTCACCCTCCCCCACCCTCCCTCTATACACCCTCAACCACAAAACTTTTTTCCCTACTACGGTTTAATTAGCGCTACTTCTGGTAAAAGTTCTAAGCATCTATCTTAAACTGTTCTTGAGATATGAAATGTGTTTGATTTGAAAAATTCTCATCCCCTCCACTTCTATGCTCCACCTTCCACTTAAAAAATTTTACTTTGATCAATCCTTATTTGTCAACCTTTATACCCAAACCAAATTTTATTTTTCTAGAGCAATTGGTTCATGAGATATCGTAATCTTAAGTTTTTCACCCCCCCACCCCCATACACAACTTCTCCCACCCAAAATTTTTCATCATTCTGTTCTCCTAGTATAACTTCAAATATTTGTTAAGTTTGAATAGTGTGCCATTAACGGTTTAGGAGATATGGATTTTAGAATGTGTCTATCTCGCCTTTTTTGGGTTTCGGACGCATTACATTTCCCCCCACTCCCACACCCCTTGATCAATATTGACAATTTTTCTGCAAATGGGTCTACTATCAAAGCTCTATAGAAATTCCAAGTTTGAGCTTCCTAACATGAGATCTGGAAACCAAAATTTTCGGTCTAAAACACTTCCCCCTCCTTCCCTCTCACACCCCCACCCCTAAAAATTTGGTCACTTCAAGGCGCCTACCCCGTCTATTTGTTAAAAAAATTTCAATTTAATATCTCAAAGCGTTTGGCAGCTACGAGCCTCCAAACGATCTTGCGTACGGCGGACAGACGAACTGAAAATTTTTATTGCTTTTTTCGCGTCTACTAGTTATGAAACGTGAAAATAAAAATTTTGAGGGTAGCAAATTTTTTTTTTTAAAAAATCAATCACAATACTTAATTATTAACATAATAAAGTAAAAGACATTGAAAAACAGTGTTTCTTACATTTAGTTAATACTCATTTTTTTAATTAAAATAGCAAAATATTAAAAATCCACTCCCGAGGATTGGTTAAGAACATTCTGATTTCCATATTACCGTATTTTTCAGTTCATTTTTATCCAATAGAAACGCTTTATGAATGTTTGAAAAGTGAACTAATCTAGCAAAATTTTAAAACATCTTCCCTTTAAATACTTACAACTTTTCCAAATTAAAAAAAAGACTAAAAATCGTTTGCGAGGATTGGTTCCAAAAGCTTCATTCTTTCTAATTTACTCAAAACTAAAGTATTCTGAAATATAGCGTTAGTTCTATGAGTGTTTGAAAATCGGTATTTTTCAGCTTTTTCCACAATTATGAGAGGAGGCGCCTCAAACGAAAATTTAAAATATCAAGGAAGGGGAATCTTATGCATTGTATAAAGCTTTTAAGTACGAAAACAGTACCTCCTTACTCTTTCCCCAAAGTCGCTTTTGTTGCACATAAGTAACGGATCAGACAATGTTAGAGAGTTGTCTCTCTATTAGTACTTACTCTATGGGTATATGTTATAAAAAAAAATTATCAATATCGAGTGATATTCGACTCAAACTTCGGAAAAACTAAACCAGTGCTGTATTCAGTTTAAAAACTTATCTACCGGATCTATGAGACCGTGGTGATAGCTACTAGCTTGGTTGTGGATAGGAAAATTGCGACAATGACCTAACTGGTCCAAAATATCTACGATTCGGGCAGAGGAAACCATTTCTCTATCCATCGGAATCTGTTTTCTCAAGCACTGTCAAGAGTGGAGAATTCCGGGGTGACACACCTTTTGCCGAATACCGTCCGACAAGGTATTGGCATGTGTTTTCGATTCGGCTTTGGGCTTTAGATACGTTTGGTTACGTATGTTTCCCGCCGAAGACTTCGCTTTTTTGCGATAAGAAATCATGGAAGACTGATACACATTCAGTATATATAGGATAATTATCAGAAGTGTTTACAGTAGGTATCTGTAGTTTATTTGGCTTTACTTTGGTCAAAGTGTTAACGTTATGAATACCCCTACTGATTCCCTGAGATTTCTCTAATAAACTTCCCTTTGAGACTTGTACTCGCGGCTGCGTAACTTTATTTGTACGAGCTTGAATGCAATGGACTCTGCCTTGCTCATTCATTTCCGTACATCTCTTAAGAGGAAATTTCTCTGTTATCTCGCGTTCTTCGTTCAGGAGTGTTAGAGTTTTAGTAGTCGTATCTATTACGGATCGATTCCATAAAAAATCCCGACCTAAAATTCCATCGGCTGGAATACCATTTAGGTCGTCTACCATGTGCCATTTTATCCTGGAACTTAGTTAAGGGTGAAGTCCTATTAAAATGGTGCCTAAGATTCTCCACCTAACTGTTGTCTTTCACATTTGTCCATCTTCCGAAGGTTCTTCAATGCCGATCGCCGTAAAAGACTTGTGTCGGCGCCCCTGTGTCCACTTGCACTATAATCTTGTCAGATTTTGCTAGGGAACAGGAAACTCGATGAATACATCATCGTCTATGTATTTCGGTAACGTGTTTGGGGTGGACTTTTTAGTGCAATCCATGCTCTTCCGGTTTTTGTGCTCACGTTTTAATCGTCTCCGCGCTGGACAAACTGTTGGTTTTACCTCACATCCGAGTACATTCGTTCGGATAAATATGTAGGTGAGGTGTAAGAGCTGAAGGAAACTGGTACCCAGGCTTGAGTTCGTGCTCTCCCGGGGATTGTTTGGCTCCCTTTAACTAGCCCTATTTTTTTGTTCCTACGATGTTTCGTTTTCTTATTTACTGAACTTATCGTATTAGTTTTCGGAGCGCAGCGTTGCTTGTCGAGCTGGCCCTCTAATTGTGTTCGGTAATTTTCTAAAAAATTTCTCTTGTGAACACAAGCATCCTCTTTATGGCCTAGCCTTGGACACCATTCACATTTTAACTTGGTAATGTGATTTGGATTGGCGTTTTGGACTGGATGTGTCTGAAAAAAATTGTTAGGCGAGTTACCCATGAAGTGTTGGTGGGCCTGTGAGTTTTCGCCTGAATGATATAAACAACTGGGTTGAATGTAACCCGTTTGGGGCAATGCTCCTTGGCATTTAAAAAGCATACGGGGACTGCAACTAATCCTCAGCGAAATCCTGACGGCTTTCTCTACTAGTTTGTCTAATGAATTTTCAGTGCTAGTGAGCATGGATTGCCGGACTCTGGATTTAGAAGACCCATTTTGAAAGTCCTTATTACCGACTAGTTTTTTCGGCTAGTAAGGTCAATGAGTCTGCAGAAGTAAATTGGTCATCAATAGCTTTGTGACCTGTCGTTCTAAGACTCCCCAGACGCCTTAAGAAACCCATAATGTCTTCTATTGCTGTCTGGTGCGTCATCCCGATTTCCCACAATACACTATCGAGTGTTTTAGTTGTACTCGTTAAGTAGTATGCTTTTATCATATGATTTGAAGATTGGGAAATGGAAACAGTTAGAGACATTGACTCACTAGTTACTTCAAAAGATGACATTTGAAAAAAGAGTATTGTCTCTGATGCTGAAGTTGAGACTGCTGGTATTTCGTTACCATCTAGAAAACGGCTCAGTATTTAAAAAAGAAACATTTTGAAATGTCTTGAGTATTGGAAGTTGAATGTTTTCGGTGGTTTGAACAATGTGAATTTTTTGAATTTAAACAGGAACTGCTAGCGGTTATCGCTAGGGCCAACAATTTTACCGATATAAAATACGAATAAGTAAATAACGCGTCTTCCAAAACTTCTTATGTGGAAAAAAAAACGCTGTTAGCGAAAACAGTTGAGGAAACAGTTTCTTAAATTGCGAATCTTCCAAAAAACTTTCTCTTCGCAACAGAAGGAAATGTTGTTCCTGTTGAAAAACAGTTGAAGAAACAGTTTCTTAAATTGTGAATGTTCCATAAATTTTCCTCTTCGCAATAGAAGAAAATGCTGTTCCCGTTGAAAAAAAAAGAAATGGAGAGCAGGTTTGTTAACGAAAACAAAATTTTTTTTTTAAATCTTCCAAGTCTTCTTTTTGTAGGCTCGACTATTAGCAATAGTTGCTAATAGTTAAAACGGACTGCGCCAATGTTGTTTCCGAGATATCCCCAGGATATCACAGACAGTAAAATTTGAAAAAAAAAAAAAAAAAAATGGAAAATTGGTCCCGGCGTTCGTGGGTATAGGCGCCTCGGAAGAAGCGCAAATTACCCTTTAGTTTTCGCTGAAAAAAATAAATGGTTATTGATTGAATAGAGTTTTTACCTAAATAAAAAACTAAGTGTCTGCTGCTTTAAAAAATACTTGTTTAATTTGTGATCTGGCTTGAGCAGAGTTTCCTCGTTGTTATAAAAATTTACTGACACTTACTCTAAC